>NW_024121765.1:3053258-3372982 GCF_016745375.1 Pimephales promelas | reverse complement strand
TGATAGAGGGCCATGAGACTTAGACCTGAGTGCAAAAATGGAGGCTCTAGACCCTTCCAGAGCTGAGATATCGAAATCAAAATTTCGACCCGAAAAAAAACGACAGTTACCCCTTACGTTTTTTCATTTTTGGGCGAAAAATTAAGTTTCTCCAATCTTCTCAAAACTCTGGATTCTGATAGAGGGCCATGAGACTTAGACCTGAGTGCAAAAATGGAGGCTCTAGACCCTTCCAGAGCTGAGATATCGAAACTCAAAATTTCGACCCAAAAAAAAACGACAGTGGTACCCCTTTCTTTTTTTTTCGGGCGAAAAATAAGTTTCTCCAATCTTCTCAAAACTCTGGATTCTGATAGAGGGCCATGAGACTTAGACCTGAGTGCAAAAATGGAGGCTCTAGACCCTTCCAGAGCTGAGATATCGAAAATCAAAATTTCGACCCGAAAAAAAAACGACAGTGTTACCCCTTCGTTTTTTTTTCGGGGCGAAAAATTAAGTTTCTCCAATCTTCTCAAAACTCTGGATTCTGAAGAGGCCGCAGAGACTTTGACCTGAGTGCAAAAATGGAGGCTCTAGACCCTTCCAGAGCTGAGATATCGAAACTCAAAATTTCGACCCGAAAAAAAAAACGACAGTGTTACCCCTTACGTTTTTTTCATTTTTCGGGGCGAAAAAATTAAGTTTCTCCAATCTTCTAAACTCTGGATTATGATAGAGGCCATGAGACTTTGACCTGAGTGCAAAAATGGAGGCTCTAGACCCTTCCAGAGCTGAGATATCGAAACTCAAAATTTCGACCCAAAAAAAAACGACAGTGTTACCCTTTACGTTTTTTTTTCATTTCGGGCGAAAAATTAAGTTTCTCCAATCTTCTCAAAACTCTGGATTCTGATAGAGGGCCATGAGACTTTGACCTGAGTGCAAAAATGGAGGCTCTAGACCCTTCCAGAGCTGAGATATCGAAACTCAAAATTTCGACCCGAAAAAAAAACGACAGTGGTACCCCTTTCGTTTTTTTTTTTCTGGGCGAAAAATTAAGTTTCTCCAATCTTCTCAAAACTCTGGATTCTGATAGAGGGCCATGAGACTTAAACCTGAGTGCAAAAATGGAGGCTCTAGACCCTTCCAGAGCTGAGATATCGAAACTCAAAATTTCGACCCAAAAAAAAACGACAGTGGTACCCCTTTCGTTTTTTTTTTTTGGGCGAAAAATTAAGTTTCTCCAATCTTCTCAAAACTCTGGATTCTGATAGAGGGCCATGAGACTTAACCTGAGTGCAAAAATGGAGGCTCTAGACCCTTCCAGAGCTGAGATATCGAAACTCAAAATTTCGACCCGAAAAAAAAAACGACAGTGGTACCCCTTTCGTTTTTTTTTTTTCGGCGAAAAATTAAGTTTCTCCAATCTTCTCAAAACTCTGGATTCTGATAGAGGGCCATGAGACTTAGACCTGAGTGCAAAAATGGAGGCTCTAGACCCTTCCAGAGCTGAGATATCGAAACTCAAAATTTCGACCCGAAAAAAAAACGACAGTGGTACCCCTTTCGTTTTTTTTTTCGGGCGAAAAATTAAGTTTCTCCAATCTTCTCAAAACTCTGGATTCTGATAGAGGGCCATGAGACTTAGACCTGAGTGCAAAAATGGAGGCTCTAGACCCTTCCAGAGCTGAGATATCGAAACTCAAAATTTCGACCCGAAAAAAAAAACGACAGTGGTACCCCTTTCGTTTTTTTTTCGGGCGAAAAATTAAGTTTCTCCAATCTTCTCAAAACTCTGGATTCTGATAGAGGGCCATGAGACTTAAACCTGAGTGCAAAAATGGAGGCTCTAGACCCTTCCAGAGCTGAGATATCGAAACTCAAAATTTCGACCCGAAAAAAAAAACGACAGTGGTACCCCTTTCGTTTTTTTTTTCGGGCGAAAAATTAAGTTTCTCCAATCTTCTCAAAACTCTGGATTCTGATAGAGGGCCATGAGACTTAGACCTGAGTGCAAAAATGGAGGCTCTAGACCCTTCCAGAGCTGAGATATCGAAACTCAAAATTTCGACCCGAAAAAAAAAACGACAGTGGTACCCCTTTCGTTTTTTTTTTTCGGGCGAAAAATTAAGTTTCTCCAATCTTCTCAAAACTCTGGATTCTGATAGAGGGCCATGAGACTTAGACCTGAGTGCAAAAATGGAGGCTCTAGACCCTTCCAGAGCTGAGATATCGAAACTCAAAATTTCGACCCGAAAAAAAAACGACAGTGGTACCCCTTTCGTTTTTTTTTTCGGGCGAAAAATTAAGTTTCTCCAATCTTCTCAAAACTCTGGATTCTGATAGAGGGCCATGAGACTTAGACCTGAGTGCAAAAATGGAGGCTCTAGACCCTTCCAGAGCTGAGATATCGAAACTCAAAATTTCGACCCGAAAAAAAAAACGACAGTGGTACCCCTTTCGTTTTTTTTTTTCGGGCGAAAAATTAAGTTTCTCCAATCTTCTCAAAACTCTGGATTCTGATAGAGGGCCATGAGACTTAGACCTGAGTGCAAAAATGGAGGCTCTAGACCCTTCCAGAGCTGAGATATCGAAACTCAAAATTTCGACCCGAAAAAAAAAACGACAGTGGTACCCCTTTCGTTTTTTTTTTTCGGGCGAAAAATTAAGTTTCTCCAATCTTCTCAAAACTCTGGATTCTGATAGAGGGCCATGAGACTTAGACCTGAGTGCAAAAATGGAGGCTCTAGACCCTTCCAGAGCTGAGATATCGAAACTCAAAATTTCGACCCGAAAAAAAAAACGACAGTGGTACCCCTTTCGTTTTTTTTTTTCGGGCGAAAAATTAAGTTTCTCCAATCTTCTCAAAACTCTGGATTCTGATAGAGGGCCATGAGACTTAGACCTGAGTGCAAAAATGGAGGCTCTAGACCCTTCCAGAGCTGAGATATCGAAACTCAAAATTTCGACCCGAAAAAAAAACGACAGTGGTACCCCTTTCGTTTTTTTTTTTCGGGCGAAAAATTAAGTTTCTCCAATCTTCTCAAAACTCTGGATTCTGATAGAGGGCCATGAGACTTAACCTGAGTGCAAAAATGGAGGCTCTAGACCCTTCCAGAGCTGAGATATCGAAACTCAAAATTTCGACCCGAAAAAAAAAACGACAGTGGTACCCCTTTCGTTTTTTTTTTTCGGGCGAAAAATTAAGTTTCTCCAATCTTCTCAAAACTCTGGATTCTGATAGAGGGCCATGAGACTTAGACCTGAGTGCAAAAATGGAGGCTCTAGACCCTTCCAGAGCTGAGATATCGAAACTCAAAATTTCGACCCGAAAAAAAAACGACAGTGGTACCCCTTTCGTTTTTTTTTTCGGGCGAAAAATTAAGTTTCTCCAATCTTCTCAAAACTCTGGATTCTGATAGAGGGCCATGAGACTTAGACCTGAGTGCAAAAATGGAGGCTCTAGACCCTTCCAGAGCTGAGATATCGAAACTCAAAATTTCGACCCGAAAAAAAAACGACAGTGGTACCCCTTTCGTTTTTTTTTTTGGGCGAAAAATTAAGTTTCTCCAATCTTCTCAAAACTCTGGATTCTGATAGAGGGCCATGAGACTTAGACCTGAGTGCAAAAATGGAGGCTCTAGACCCTTCCAGAGCTGAGATATCGAAACTCAAAATTTCGACCCGAAAAAAAAAACGACAGTGGTACCCCTTTCGTTTTTTTTTTTCGGGCGAAAAATTAAGTTTCTCCAATCTTCTCAAAACTCTGGATTCTGATAGAGGGCCATGAGACTTAAACCTGAGTGCAAAAATGGAGGCTCTAGACCCTTCCAGAGCTGAGATATCGAAACTCAAAATTTCGACCCGAAAAAAAAAACGACAGTGGTACCCCTTTTTTTTTTTTTTCGGGCGAAAAATTAAGTTTCTCCAATCTTCTCAAAACTCTGGATTCTGATAGAGGGCCATGAGACTTAGACCTGAGTGCAAAAATGGAGGCTCTAGACCCTTCCAGAGCTGAGATATCGAAACTCAAAATTTCGACCCGAAAAAAAAAACGACAGTGGTACCCCTTTCGTTTTTTTTTTTCGGGCGAAAAATTAAGTTTCTCCAATCTTCTCAAAACTCTGGATTCTGATAGAGGGCCATGAGACTTAAACCTGAGTGCAAAAATGGAGGCTCTAGACCCTTCCAGAGCTGAGATATCGAAACTCAAAATTTCGACCCGAAAAAAAAAACGACAGTGGTACCCCTTTCGTTTTTTTTTTCGGGCGAAAAATTAAGTTTCTCCAATCTTCTCAAAACTCTGGATTCTGATAGAGGGCCATGAGACTTAAACCTGAGTGCAAAAATGGAGGCTCTAGACCCTTCCAGAGCTGAGATATCGAAACTCAAAATTTCGACCCGAAAAAAAAAACGACAGTGGTACCCCTTTCGTTTTTTTTTTCGGGCGAAAAATTAAGTTTCTCCAATCTTCTCAAAACTCTGGATTCTGATAGAGGGCCATGAGACTTAACCTGAGTGCAAAAATGGAGGCTCTAGACCCTTCCAGAGCTGAGATATCGAAACTCAAAATTTCGACCCGAAAAAAAAAACGACAGTGGTACCCCTTTCGTTTTTTTTTTTCGGGCGAAAAATTAAGTTTCTCCAATCTTCTCAAAACTCTGGATTCTGATAGAGGGCCATGAGACTTAGACCTGAGTGCAAAAATGGAGGCTCTAGACCCTTCCAGAGCTGAGATATCGAAACTCAAAATTTCGACCCAAAAAAAAAACGACAGTGGTACCCCTTTCGTTTTTTTTTTCGGGCGAAAAATTAAGTTTCTCCAATCTTCTCAAAACTCTGGATTCTGATAGAGGGCCATGAGACTTAGACCTGAGTGCAAAAATGGAGGCTCTAGACCCTTCCAGAGCTGAGATATCGAAACTCAAAATTTCGACCCGAAAAAAAAAACGACAGTGGTACCCCTTTCGTTTTTTTTTTTTCGGGCGAAAAATTAAGTTTCTCCAATCTTCTCAAAACTCTGGATTCTGATAGAGGGCCATGAGACTTAGACCTGAGTGCAAAAATGGAGGCTCTAGACCCTTCCAGAGCTGAGATATCGAAACTCAAAATTTCGACCCGAAAAAAAAACGACAGTGGTACCCCTTTCGTTTTTTTTTTCGGGCGAAAAATTAAGTTTCTCCAATCTTCTCAAAACTCTGGATTCTGATAGAGGGCCATGAGACTTAGACCTGAGTGCAAAAATGGAGGCTCTAGACCCTTCCAGAGCTGAGATATCGAAACTCAAAATTTCGACCCGAAAAAAAAAACGACAGTGGTACCCCTTTCGTTTTTTTTTTGGGCGAAAAATTAAGTTTCTCCAATCTTCTCAAAACTCTGGATTCTGATAGAGGGCCATGAGACTTAGACCTGAGTGCAAAAATGGAGGCTCTAGACCCTTCCAGAGCTGAGATATCGAAACTCAAAATTTCGACCCGAAAAAAAAAACGACAGTGGTACCCCTTTCGTTTTTTTTTTTCGGGCGAAAAATTAAGTTTCTCCAATCTTCTCAAAACTCTGGATTCTGATAGAGGGCCATGAGACTTAGACCTGAGTGCAAAAATGGAGGCTCTAGACCCTTCCAGAGCTGAGATATCGAAACTCAAAATTTCGACCCGAAAAAAAAACGACAGTGGTACCCCTTTCGTTTTTTTTTTTCGGGCGAAAAATTAAGTTTCTCCAATCTTCTCAAAACTCTGGATTCTGATAGAGGGCCATGAGACTTAAACCTGAGTGCAAAAATGGAGGCTCTAGACCCTTCCAGAGCTGAGATATCGAAACTCAAAATTTCGACCCGAAAAAAAAAACGACAGTGGTACCCCTTTCGTTTTTTTTTTTTGGGCGAAAAATTAAGTTTCTCCAATCTTCTCAAAACTCTGGATTCTGATAGAGGGCCATGAGACTTAGACCTGAGTGCAAAAATGGAGGCTCTAGACCCTTCCAGAGCTGAGATATCGAAACTCAAAATTTCGACCCGAAAAAAAAACGACAGTGGTACCCCTTTCGTTTTTTTTTTTCGGGCGAAAAATTAAGTTTCTCCAATCTTCTCAAAACTCTGGATTCTGATAGAGGGCCATGAGACTTAGACCTGAGTGCAAAAATGGAGGCTCTAGACCCTTCCAGAGCTGAGATATCGAAACTCAAAATTTCGACCCGAAAAAAAAAACGACAGTGGTACCCCTTTCGTTTTTTTTTTCGGGCGAAAAATTAAGTTTCTCCAATCTTCTCAAAACTCTGGATTCTGATAGAGGGCCATGAGACTTAAACCTGAGTGCAAAAATGGAGGCTCTAGACCCTTCCAGAGCTGAGATATCGAAACTCAAAATTTCGACCCGAAAAAAAAAACGACAGTGGTACCCCTTTCGTTTTTTTTTTTCGGGCGAAAAATTAAGTTTCTCCAATCTTCTCAAAACTCTGGATTCTGATAGAGGGCCATGAGACTTAAACCTGAGTGCAAAAATGGAGGCTCTAGACCCTTCCAGAGCTGAGATATCGAAACTCAAAATTTCGACCCGAAAAAAAAAACGACAGTGGTACCCCTTTCGTTTTTTTTTTTCGGGCGAAAAATTAAGTTTCTCCAATCTTCTCAAAACTCTGGATTCTGATAGAGGGCCATGAGACTTAAACCTGAGTGCAAAAATGGAGGCTCTAGACCCTTCCAGAGCTGAGATATCGAAACTCAAAATTTCGACCCGAAAAAAAAACGACAGTGGTACCCCTTTCGTTTTTTTTTTTCGGGCGAAAAATTAAGTTTCTCCAATCTTCTCAAAACTCTGGATTCTGATAGAGGGCCATGAGACTTAAACCTGAGTGCAAAAATGGAGGCTCTAGACCCTTCCAGAGCTGAGATATCGAAACTCAAAATTTCGACCCGAAAAAAAAACGACAGTGGTACCCCTTTCGTTTTTTTTTTTCGGGCGAAAAATTAAGTTTCTCCAATCTTCTCAAAACTCTGGATTCTGATAGAGGGCCATGAGACTTAAACCTGAGTGCAAAAATGGAGGCTCTAGACCCTTCCAGAGCTGAGATATCGAAACTCAAAATTTCGACCCGAAAAAAAAAACGACAGTGGTACCCCTTTCGTTTTTTTTTTTCGGGCGAAAAATTAAGTTTCTCCAATCTTCTCAAAACTCTGGATTCTGATAGAGGGCCATGAGACTTAAACCTGAGTGCAAAAATGGAGGCTCTAGACCCTTCCAGAGCTGAGATATCGAAACTCAAAATTTCGACCCGAAAAAAAAACGACAGTGGTACCCCTTTCGTTTTTTTTTTCGGGCGAAAAATTAAGTTTCTCCAATCTTCTCAAAACTCTGGATTCTGATAGAGGGCCATGAGACTTAAACCTGAGTGCAAAAATGGAGGCTCTAGACCCTTCCAGAGCTGAGATATCGAAACTCAAAATTTCGACCCGAAAAAAAAACGACAGTGGTACCCCTTTCGTTTTTTTTTTTCGGGCGAAAAATTAAGTTTCTCCAATCTTCTCAAAACTCTGGATTCTGATAGAGGGCCATGAGACTTAAACCTGAGTGCAAAAATGGAGGCTCTAGACCCTTCCAGAGCTGAGATATCGAAACTCAAAATTTCGACCCGAAAAAAAAACGACAGTGGTACCCCTTTCGTTTTTTTTTTTTCGGGCGAAAAATTAAGTTTCTCCAATCTTCTCAAAACTCTGGATTCTGATAGAGGGCCATGAGACTTAAACCTGAGTGCAAAAATGGAGGCTCTAGACCCTTCCAGAGCTGAGATATCGAAACTCAAAATTTCGACCCGAAAAAAAAAACGACAGTGGTACCCCTTTCGTTTTTTTTTTTGGGCGAAAAAAAAATTCTAAACCTAGACTTAACCTGAGTGCAAAAATGGAGGCTCTAGACCCTTCCAGAGCTGAGATATCGAAACTCAAAATTTCGACCCGAAAAAAAAACGACAGTGGTACCCCTTTCGTTTTTTTTTTTTCGGGCGAAAAATTAAGTTTCTCCAATCTTCTCAAAACTCTGGATTCTGATAGAGGGCCATGAGACTTAAACCTGAGTGCAAAAATGGAGGCTCTAGACCCTTCCAGAGCTGAGATATCGAAACTCAAAATTTCGACCCGAAAAAAAAAACGACAGTGGTACCCCTTTCGTTTTTTTTTTTGGGCGAAAAATTAAGTTTCTCCAATCTTCTCAAAACTCTGGATTCTGATAGAGGGCCATGAGACTTAGACCTGAGTGCAAAAATGGAGGCTCTAGACCCTTCCAGAGCTGAGATATCGAAACTCAAAATTTCGACCCGAAAAAAAAAACGACAGTGGTACCCCTTTCGTTTTTTTTTTTCGGGCGAAAAATTAAGTTTCTCCAATCTTCTCAAAACTCTGGATTCTGATAGAGGGCCATGAGACTTAAACCTGAGTGCAAAAATGGAGGCTCTAGACCCTTCCAGAGCTGAGATATCGAAACTCAAAATTTCGACCCGAAAAAAAAACGACAGTGGTACCCCTTTCGTTTTTTTTTTTCGGGCGAAAAATTAAGTTTCTCCAATCTTCTCAAAACTCTGGATTCTGATAGAGGGCCATGAGACTTAAACCTGAGTGCAAAAATGGAGGCTCTAGACCCTTCCAGAGCTGAGATATCGAAACTCAAAATTTCGACCCGAAAAAAAAAACGACAGTGGTACCCCTTTCGTTTTTTTTTTTTGGGCGAAAAATTAAGTTTCTCCAATCTTCTCAAAACTCTGGATTCTGATAGAGGGCCATGAGACTTAAACCTGAGTGCAAAAATGGAGGCTCTAGACCCTTCCAGAGCTGAGATATCGAAACTCAAAATTTCGACCCGAAAAAAAAAACGACAGTGGTACCCCTTTCGTTTTTTTTTTTCGGGCGAAAAATTAAGTTTCTCCAATCTTCTCAAAACTCTGGATTCTGATAGAGGGCCATGAGACTTAAACCTGAGTGCAAAAATGGAGGCTCTAGACCCTTCCAGAGCTGAGATATCGAAACTCAAAATTTCGACCCGAAAAAAAAACGACAGTGGTACCCCTTTCGTTTTTTTTTTCGGGCGAAAAATTAAGTTTCTCCAATCTTCTCAAAACTCTGGATTCTGATAGAGGGCCATGAGACTTAAACCTGAGTGCAAAAATGGAGGCTCTAGACCCTTCCAGAGCTGAGATATCGAAACTCAAAATTTCGACCCGAAAAAAAAAACGACAGTGGTACCCCTTTCGTTTTTTTTTTCGGGCGAAAAATTAAGTTTCTCCAATCTTCTCAAAACTCTGGATTCTGATAGAGGGCCATGAGACTTAAACCTGAGTGCAAAAATGGAGGCTCTAGACCCTTCCAGAGCTGAGATATCGAAACTCAAAATTTCGACCCAAAAAAAAAACGACAGTGGTACCCCTTTCGTTTTTTTTTTTCGGGCGAAAAATTAAGTTTCTCCAATCTTCTCAAAACTCTGGATTCTGATAGAGGGCCATGAGACTTAAACCTGAGTGCAAAAATGGAGGCTCTAGACCCTTCCAGAGCTGAGATATCGAAACTCAAAATTTCGACCCGAAAAAAAAAACGACAGTGGTACCCCTTTCGTTTTTTTTTTTCGGGCGAAAAATTAAGTTTCTCCAATCTTCTCAAAACTCTGGATTCTGATAGAGGGCCATGAGACTTAAACCTGAGTGCAAAAATGGAGGCTCTAGACCCTTCCAGAGCTGAGATATCGAAACTCAAAATTTCGACCCGAAAAAAAAAACGACAGTGGTACCCCTTTCGTTTTTTTTTTTCGGGCGAAAAATTAAGTTTCTCCAATCTTCTCAAAACTCTGGATTCTGATAGAGGGCCATGAGACTTAAACCTGAGTGCAAAAATGGAGGCTCTAGACCCTTCCAGAGCTGAGATATCGAAACTCAAAATTTCGACCCGAAAAAAAAAAACGACAGTGGTACCCCTTTCGTTTTTTTTTTCGGGCGAAAAATTAAGTTTCTCCAATCTTCTCAAAACTCTGGATTCTGATAGAGGGCCATGAGACTTAAACCTGAGTGCAAAAATGGAGGCTCTAGACCCTTCCAGAGCTGAGATATCGAAACTCAAAATTTCGACCCGAAAAAAAAAACGACAGTGGTACCCCTTTCGTTTTTTTTTTTTCGGGCGAAAAATTAAGTTTCTCCAATCTTCTCAAAACTCTGGATTCTGATAGAGGGCCATGAGACTTAAACCTGAGTGCAAAAATGGAGGCTCTAGACCCTTCCAGAGCTGAGATATCGAAACTCAAAATTTCGACCCGAAAAAAAAAACGACAGTGGTACCCCTTTCGTTTTTTTTTTTCGGGCGAAAAATTAAGTTTCTCCAATCTTCTCAAAACTCTGGATTCTGATAGAGGGCCATGAGACTTAAACCTGAGTGCAAAAATGGAGGCTCTAGACCCTTCCAGAGCTGAGATATCGAAACTCAAAATTTCGACCCGAAAAAAAAAACGACAGTGGTACCCCTTTCGTTTTTTTTTTCGGGCGAAAAATTAAGTTTCTCCAATCTTCTCAAAACTCTGGATTCTGATAGAGGGCCATGAGACTTAAACCTGAGTGCAAAAATGGAGGCTCTAGACCCTTCCAGAGCTGAGATATCGAAACTCAAAATTTCGACCCGAAAAAAAAAACGACAGTGGTACCCCTTTCGTTTTTTTTTTTCGGGCGAAAAATTAAGTTTCTCCAATCTTCTCAAAACTCTGGATTCTGATAGAGGGCCATGAGACTTAAACCTGAGTGCAAAAATGGAGGCTCTAGACCCTTCCAGAGCTGAGATATCGAAACTCAAAATTTCGACCCGAAAAAAAAAACGACAGTGGTACCCCTTTCGTTTTTTTTTTCGGGCGAAAAATTAAGTTTCTCCAATCTTCTCAAAACTCTGGATTCTGATAGAGGGCCATGAGACTTAAACCTGAGTGCAAAAATGGAGGCTCTAGACCCTTCCAGAGCTGAGATATCGAAACTCAAAATTTCGACCCGAAAAAAAAAACGACAGTGGTACCCCTTTCGTTTTTTTTTTTCGGGCGAAAAATTAAGTTTCTCCAATCTTCTCAAAACTCTGGATTCTGATAGAGGGCCATGAGACTTAAACCTGAGTGCAAAAATGGAGGCTCTAGACCCTTCCAGAGCTGAGATATCGAAACTCAAAATTTCGACCCGAAAAAAAAACGACAGTGGTACCCCTTTCGTTTTTTTTTTTTTCGGGCGAAAAATTAAGTTTCTCCAATCTTCTCAAAACTCTGGATTCTGATAGAGGGCCATGAGACTTAAACCTGAGTGCAAAAATGGAGGCTCTAGACCCTTCCAGAGCTGAGATATCGAAACTCAAAATTTCGACCCGAAAAAAAAACGACAGTGGTACCCCTTTCGTTTTTTTTTTCGGGCGAAAAATTAAGTTTCTCCAATCTTCTCAAAACTCTGGATTCTGATAGAGGGCCATGAGACTTAAACCTGAGTGCAAAAATGGAGGCTCTAGACCCTTCCAGAGCTGAGATATCGAAACTCAAAATTTCGACCCGAAAAAAAAAAAACGACAGTGGTACCCCTTTCGTTTTTTTTTTCGGGCGAAAAATAAGTTTCTCCAATCTTCTCAAAACTCTGGATTCTGATAGAGGGCCATGAGACTTAAACCTGAGTGCAAAAATGGAGGCTCTAGACCCTTCCAGAGCTGAGATATCGAAACTCAAAATTTCGACCCGAAAAAAAAAAACGACAGTGGTACCCCTTTCGTTTTTTTTTCAGGCGAAAAATGAAGTTTCTCCAATCTTCTCAAAACTCTGGATTCTAATAGAGGGCCATGAGACTTAAACCTGAGTGCAAAAATGGAGGCTCTAGAACCTTCCAGAGCTGAGATATCGAAACTCAAAATTTCGTCACGAAAAAAAAACGACAGTGGTACCCCTTTCGGTTTTTTTTCAGGCGAAAAATTAAGTTTCTCCAATCTTCTCAAAACTTTGGATTCTGATAGAGGGCCATGAGACTTAAACCTGAGTGCGAAAATGGAGGCTCTAGACCCTTCCAGAGCTAAGATATTGAAACTCAAAATTTGACCCGAAAAAAAAAACGACAGTGGTACCCCTTTTGTTTTGTTTTTGTTGTGGCAGATTTTAAGTCTCAATTCAAATCATCAAAGTCCGGATCAGGTCCTGAAGAAATTGTGCAGAGTCGAGGTTTTGGGTCTCAGAAAAGCAACTTTATTGAGCAGTTCAACAAAGTGAGATGCCAGCTGGCCATCTGATCTTACAATGGTCTGCACTCATTTCTTATACCTTGTGGTAGCCAATTAGCGCTCAAATTGTTATCTTTTATCTCCTTGCTCCTCCTTATTACTCCTCCCAGATTAAAAACACCTGCATTATCATTTTATTTTTAATTGGGGCAAACTTCCTTGCGCATGCGTATCATTTCTTTTTACACAATGGGCTCCTTGTTTCATTACACTTTTCCCAGTGGCACATTGTTACATTGTATACAATCTGTTTCTCTCCCAGTGCCTCCCAACACCTGCATCTGTGCTACAAGTGTTTTTTGGGTACTTTTCCACTCTCTCGTCCCTGTCCTCATGTGCCCTAAGACCCTAGCTTTTTCTGCTTGGCATTACATCACATGCACGCTTCTTTCACATGCACAGCATGCTTCTTTCACATGTACAGCACTCTTCTTTCACATGTACATAGGACAAGCAGAATTCTCCAACATAGCCCCCTTTGGGACTTTCTCTAGTCCCACACTCAATAATTGTGCCCAGGATGCATCTCTATGAGTCGGTCTTCTCTCCTTCTACCAATATGGTCAATATAGACCATTCACCTTTTACCAATCTAACCCACATCACATAGGTGCACCCTGGAGGAGAAGCAGGACCAAACATCTCCACCCTCCATTGACTAGAGTGGAGTAAAAGATCCTACCCTCCTTTTTACATCATCAGCTTAAGAGGCATGTTTCTTTGTGTTTCCCTGCATTTTTGAATCTTTATCTTGTCCCACGGTGCCAGAGGAACTTCGCAGGCGCTTCCGGTGGCCTGGAGTGCTATCTGGGTTGCTCCATCGTTGCCAGAGGTGCTCAAGTTGCCTTGGAGCGCTATCTGGTGTTGGAGCAGACAGCGGGTTTTTAAACCACCAGTTGAGTCTGCCCTTGCCTTCTTTGACAATCGGTGACCGCGCTTCACGTATAGTTCCTCTATCTACTACACACATGTACATGTTCCAACCATGTAAAATATCACCATTCTCTTTTTTCTTTTTTCCTTAATGCACTTCTACATACTACTTTCAGGAGTATAGATTGTATATATATATAAAAAAACAATGACAATGAAAACATTTGTATCTCAATCCCTCATACTGCATCATTTCTTTAAAGTAAGAACTTACTTTTAATCTCTTCTTACATTCCTTCTAATCCTTTTCCTTCATTCTTTTAGTTTCATAACACATTATATATGAATATACTCAAAAGGTGGTATATACCGTGACATAAAGTGAGTAGTAATAATAAAACATTCTTGACTTTTCATTTTTTCTGGTTGCATTATCTCGTACCACGGACAATGACCTGTTTCAGACCTTCTAGCATCCCCTTACATTCACATACTTATAATTGTGACCAGTGGTGTGATTATAGTAAAAATATTTCTTGTGGATTACATAAGCATGCTATATAGAAAGAGATTATATGAGTGTAAATATTCCCAGAAAGACAGCCCTTATACAAAATCAAAGGAATGTAGAAAAAAACCCCTCTAACTAACTGCCTACTCTACCCATGCACTAAATGTTCTAACTGATTTTATCCCCAAAATCAAAATACACAGTGGGGCTATCTCCCTCTCTAACCATAAACAGCGTAAAAATGTAAAAAATCAAAAAGTAATAAGGTACCATCTTTCCATATGGTCTCAGTTAGTTACTTTACAGAAACTCGTCCAGCTCATCCAGGTCTGGGGCACTTGGGTGAATCTCTTCATTGACACATCCAATGTCAACTCCAGTTGGTCTCACTGATTCATTGATCATGTGTTTGGCAGCTGCACTGGCCAGCATTGATCTGAGAAAAGGCACAACACAACAAAACAACAGAAAGAAAACACCAACTGATGCTGCTAATATTATTCCCACCTGAATGAGCCAGTCTTTCCAGGATGCAAATATTGAGTCAAGCCAATACCCAAAGCTCCTGTCTCTCCCCGCATTGGTAGCAACTTCCGGTCTTAATTCTTTTATCTTCTTCATGTCCCTAGTAAAAGATCCATCCAGGTCTGTGCCCGCTTAGGAATAAAGGTACAACAGTCAGTTTCAAACATTACGCACACACCTCCTGTGTCTGCCAGGAGCCAATTCAGAGCTTGTCTATTCTGCCAGGTCATTTTGCTTGTGTCTTTTAGTTGTTCTCCTAGAGCTTCGAGTGCTTCATCCGTGTAATTAATAAATCTCTGCTGATTGTACTATATGTAATGAATCCATTCCATATTCTTATTTGGCGTTATCTATACAAATATTAATTTAAGTCCTGCTGCTGCCTCGTCTCTAGCATATGGTCTCCATCTTGGCTGTAACAATCCATCACTAGATGCATGAAAGGTCCTTCTGGAATAGAGCCTATTGGGGTTGCTGTTCCTTTTCTGACATTATTTCACATTCATTTGAAAATTCATCTACCCTTGTCTGTAAGTATGGGGACCAAACTCCCTGTCTTTTTATCTTTCTCACATTTCCCCCCTTGCACAGTGATCAAAACTGTCTGTGCGCATCAGGAATCAGGATGTTCAGTAGTGGTAATGGAGCTATCATAAGTCCTTCCATGGCAATCAAATCTATTCTAACACCAATTCTGACGTTGTTTAGAAATATTGCATTTGGCTATCATCAATCTTCTTTTAAAATCATCTATCATCAAATTTCTTTCTTTTTTTTTTTCTCTTTTTATATTTTTACTCACTTCCCCCCTTTGTGCGATGGTCAAAAAACCACGCACATCTTAAATTAAAAAGGTTTGCCAGTGTAATTATTTTAATTCCTTTAATACCTCATTTGTCCAATCTAAAGTTGAGGGTGTTGCTGCCTTCTGGACTTATCTGATATAGACTTAATTTTATATTCAATTATCTATCCTAAATTTCAAGGTACGAATATCACTAATACAAAATTGTTAATACAACTCTGATGACAAAAGCTACTGAATATTGTGGTGTAGCATTCCCCATGTGACAATGTCCACGTCTTTGAACAACACAGCTGGCCGACATCAGTTGCCATTTGATTGTGTTAAACACCTCTGTCATAAACCTCACTTTTTTTAATATATAATATAACAAATTATCTGGTAGGTCAACTGTTTAAAAGACCGATTATCAGTTTATCTAATCTAATTTGTCATTCATCTGTTCATTTAATTTCTCCTCATAATCTTTTAAATTACTTTAGATCTCATCATAATCTCAAATTCATGACCCACAATATCAACATCGTATAATCCCCGGTAATATCAAAATTTGTGATATCACGTGTTTATAATTTGTGTAGTAACTATTTTACTTCTCAAAAATGACTATTGACCAAGATAGAGTGACCAGCATCATAGCTCTATCATCCACATTTTTGTTGTTTGACACATTTTGTCTCTCCCTTTTTTAATACAGAACTCACAATCACTCAAGCTTATACCAGCTACCTTGAAAGCATAGCCCAAACATTCTCTGTTTAATTAACAAAATCTTAAATAATCTAATGCTGCATTTACTCTTGTTGTTATTATTATTAATCCAATATTCTCTCACTCTGCTAAGTCCAGTCTCGGCTTTAATTAATTATTTAGTGACGCAAGCACTTGACTTCTTTTCTTTTAATTATATTATTAGCATTATTAAATGCTTACAGCTGGACTGACGTCTATTGAAAGAAAGCAAATAGAGTGTTAGCCTAACAGAACATAGAGAACTGCTGCTGGACCAGTGTATAATCAAAATACAATTAATATGGCCAATCAATGAAACTATAAGCGGTCTCTGTTGTGATCATTTAAGACGCATCACCTGCTTAAGAAAGGATGAAGTCCTTCTGCTTGGATCAGTTGAACTGGTTGGGCTGCTGTCATGTTTCTCTCCTCATCCAATGCATTTGATCTGTCAGTCCTCGTTCAAGGGTCTGGCGTCATGTTCTGACACAGTGGTTGGACTGGATGCTGTAGTCTCTCTGCTTCTCCTCAGCCTGGTTTTTGGCCAAGCAACGGAGGAGGCACATTTGAAGAATGGCAGGATGTTTTTTCTTGGTTGTTTCTCCATCAACACAGTCTTTGTCTATCCCAGCTCCTCAGAAGTTTCAACTTCATATTTTCAGGGAGGATGAAGGCCCACCAACCAAAATCTCACTTGTTGCACAGTCTAGTTGCTGTTGTTCATGTCGAGGCAGATGCCCCAAAAGCTGACTGGTGTCATCTGGAAAATGAACACTCAGAGATTCGCATTAATCAAATTCATACTTTATAAATTCTTCAACCATCTCTTTCAATTGTCCCTTAATTTCAGAAGTCTCATCTGGTTGATAACAGCAGTTCTTCTTTGAGCAAGCATGTTCTTCTTTGCAGAATGCAGAAAATAGCAGCCTATCAGTCCGTCTGAATTGCCTTATATGGTATTTTTATCACTTGCTATTTCGATCCCTACTCCCTCAAACATTTTAGGATTAAATTAATTACTCTCATTACTGTAAAAATGCATAAAATACAATACAGTATACGTCTGTTAAAAGTGTTTTTTTTTTAAGCTTGGTCACCCAATCCTGCTCATTCAACACAATCAATGTATTATTTAAAATAACGCAATTCAAAAATCTACATTTCTACAATATATCAAATTTCAAACTGTCTCCCAGGGATAACAAGATACAAACATCATAGGCCATGACTTTATACAGTATAACAGGTCAATCATACTCACATCTAGCATGTCTCTCTCTTTTTCTGTATATACTTTATATATCTCCAAATGTCAGATATTTCTATAATCCTTTTTGTCACTTATTCTTTTGGGAACTCCACAAACCACTAATACAAAGTAGAACACTCCAGTATTTTTGATGGCCACCAGTTTTTCACAATCCACCATATCAATCCCTGTTAGGCCTGCTTATTAATTCAATTTCCCTATAGACCGGTCAACTAACATTTATTCAATTTTAGTAGTTTCTTTCACGTTAATTTCTTATTTTTTAAAAATTATTTTATTGGTGTTTTCTCTGTAATTCTGAAACTAGCCTATTTTTAATTCTGACTGGATTAGCAGAATTCACCAATCCTATTTCATCTCTTTGTAAACTGTTTTTGAACACTTGACTGTTGCCACAATTGATACAATTAAATTCATAAAACCCAATTAGGCCAATTGAAAATGTATGTGACCAATCATTAGAAATTTTTGATTTGCAAATTTTTGAGTTAACCTTTGATTGTCTGTCTTTTGCTTTCAGAAATACATCTTTGTCAGCTCTTTTCTCAGGGCTTCCCTTTCTTTATCCATTCATTAGTCCCTGTGTCTTACTCTAAATCCTTCATTAAATTTGCCAAACTTTCATTGGATGTCTCTCTTCTCTTTAGGCTTTCTTCATATAGCCTTGGTGTTGCAAAACTAATATTTTGATCCTGGTATATCTACAGTTGTCGGCCCCATTAATCTTAATTATCTTTTTTTTTTTTTTTCACACCTTTTTACCTTACAAACCCCAGATTGCATCTGTTCTTAACTAGTTTTCACCAAGATGGTCAGACATTTATTAAGGTATTTGATTAGTCTTTCCCTGGTATTTTAAAAACGCAGTTCCTCTATTACAGGTCCTCTGATGACAGTTACAAATAAGATCTCTCAAATGGTACTCACTTTCTGGTTTATAAGCTAGTCAGAACTAGAAAAGTTGAACTCTTTCTCTGTCTCCCTCCTTTCCTTCATCTCACACCCACACAGTCTCACTATCTTTTTGCAGCCCCTCCTCTCTCTGTCAGAGGCAGCCCCTCCTTTCTGCCTCTCTTTCTCAGATCACAGTCACTGTTTACTTGTGCTATATGAGAGGGAAACAAGTGTTCTTTCATAATTTTAGTTTCTCTTTATGAATGAATATCATAAATGAATATCATTATTTTTCAAACAGTCCTAATCTGTTCATTGGACGCGCACACACATACTTTTACTCTTTATTTTTCTTGTAACAATGAATAGACAAAGCCGAATTATTGTTCAGAATAGGCTGTTTTTCTCAGTCCAGATCACAGCTCCTGCAGTCAGAAGAATGGCCAAATAGACGAAAAAGCAAAATTATTAAAAATTTCACTTCATAGTCTCCCCATAATGTTTAATTACTCTTTATGGCATGTTTCTGAATTTAATTGCTCAAATAAATAAATATCAAGTTTCTTCTTTCTTTGTTTAAGATTTTTCTCCCCATCTCCTCTCCTACCCCTTCTATTTGTCCATCATTACATTTTTTTGTTTTTTTTTTTCCATGAATTTCTACCCACTGGTATGGTTGGGGTTGCTTCTCAAAACTAGTCAAAATATCCACCAGTGCTGGTCTGATTTCTCCTCCCTATCTGACTTTAACGATTGTGTAATTTTCCCTCTGTACTGGCCCTGGAATCACTATATGCATGTTCCTCAAAATCCTCAATCCTCAAAATCATAGACCAAGTGTACTACGCATTTCTTTTCAGGTTAAAAAGGTTAAATTTGTTCAGGTTAGGTCTGAGTATTCTGTTTTTTTTTTTTTTTTTTTTTTTTTATTATATATATATATATATATTTTTTTTTTTTTTAATCACATCACGCCAATCCATTAAGGGCCATTCTTGCTCAAGATGATTCAAATTTGTGATCTTTGTCAATTTTTTAAAAAGCTATTTTTTCCGTTGGTCTGTTAACTCCTGTCTCTGCCCTTCGTCATCTATAAACTCATTTTCAAACCAGGAGTGATCCTTAATGACTTTGGTTAGTTTTAATGCCTGTTTAAAGTTGTCTTCGTCCTCTCTTTCTCTCTGTGATCTCTATCCTCTTTCTCATAATGATCTCTCACTCTGGTCCACATGTGTTCTTATCTTCAGGTGTCAAAAGATTAAAAATAAAAAGATATCCCTCCTTAGTTCTTTACCTCAATCCAAACACACTTAGTTATTTAGTTAGTTATTTAGTTCTGTTAGTATATTCATTCACACACCCGGGTTTTCATTCACACACTTTCACCACACTCATTCAACACTTTGATACCTTCTTATCTTTCTGCCTAAGGCTGTGTCTCTCTCTCAGGGTCACAGCGCTCACACTCTAGTGAGTGTCCAAGCAAACAAAGCCAATTTTTTGAATATTCTTTGCCTTCCAATATTTGCTTTTCTGTATTTTTCTTCACTGTCTTGACTTTTGTCTTTCATCTATTTTCCAATTAGCTCATATATATATATTCTACTTCTCTGCAGTTTTTTCTACTCTGTGCACTTTTCCAGCCGGCGCGCTTCTACAGCAGCTGCAGCATAATTCACACACACTTCTCTCCCACACACACTTTTCTCCAGCGCGTGCTCCCTCTTTACACACACACACACACACACTTCTCTCGGCGCGCTCTCACTCTAGCATACATGCAATCTCACAGCACCTCTTGTGAGAATTTACGCATTCATACAAATGAACCTATAGCACCTCTTATAGGTTCTCTCACAGCACCTCTTGTGAGAATTTACGCATTCATACAAATGAACCTATAGCACCTCTTATAGGTTCTCTCACAGCACCTCTTGTGAGAATTTACACATTCATACAAATGAACCTATAGCACCTCTTATAGGTTCTCTCACAGCACCTCTTGTGAGAATTTACGCATTCATACACATGAACCTATAGCACCTCTTATAGGTTCTCTCACAGCACCTCTTGTGAGAATTTACGCATTCATACAAATGAACCTATAGCACCTCTTATAGGTTCTCTCACAGCACCTCTTGTGAGAATTTACACATTCATACAAATGAACCTATAGCACCTCTTATAGGTTCTCTCACAGCACCTCTTGTGAGAATTTACGCATTCATACAAATGAACCTATAGCACCTCTTATAGGTTCTCTCACAGCACCTCTTGTGAGAATTTACACATTCATAAGCATGCGCTTCTTCTTCATTTGACCCAAGATCTCGACTTTTCTTTTCCACTTATTTTTGCCTTACTAAATTTAATCTTTTTAGGTTCGTTTTTCGGCGGGGTTTAATTTATTTAGCATGTATTTAAATATCAAACAATAATTACCAACCAAGGTGACTGCTCTGTCAGGGACCACACGAAACAAATTAAGCAAAAGCTGCTTACCTTGTTTTTGGTCGACCTTTTGTTTCGTGGGGTCACCAGCAGGCGTCGTCACCACGGCCGCTCCCCTCTCGAAGCTCCTGGCTGGCTCGCCAATTATGTTGTGGCAGATTTTAAGTCTCAATTCAAATCATCAAAGTCCGGATCAGGTCCTGAAGAAATTGTGCAGAGTCGAGGTTTTGGGTCTCAGAAAAGCAACTTTATTGAGCAGTTCAACAAAGTGAGATGCCAGCTGGCCATCTGATCTTACAATGGTCTGCACTCATTTCTTATACCTTGTGGTAGCCAATTAGCGCTCAAATTGTTATCTTTTATCTCCTTGCTCCTCCTTATTACTCCTCCCAGATTAAAAACACCTGCATTATCATTTTATTTTTAATTGGGGCAAACTTCCTTGCGCATGCGTATCATTTCTTTTTACACAATGGGCTCCTTGTTTCATTACACTTTTCCCAGTGGCACATTGTTACATTGTATACAATCTGTTTCTCTCCCAGTGCCTCCCAACACCTGCATCTGTGCTACAAGTGTTTTTTGGGTACTTTTCCACTCTCTCGTCCCTGTCCTCATGTGCCCTAAGACCCTAGCTTTTTCTGCTTGGCATTACATCACATGCACGCTTCTTTCACATGCACAGCATGCTTCTTTCACATGTACAGCACTCTTCTTTCACATGTACATAGGACAAGCAGAATTCTCCAACATTTTTCGGGCGAAAAATAAAGTTTCTCCAATCTTCTCAAAACTCTGGATTCTAATAGAGGGCCAAGAGACTTAAACCTGAGTGCAAAAATGGGGGCTCTAGACCCTTCCAGAGCTGAGATATCAAAACTCAAAATTTCGCCCCCCAAAAAAAACGACAGTGGTACCCCTTTCGTTTTTTTTTTCGGGCGAAAAATGATGTTTCTCCAATCTTCTCAAAACTCTGGATTCTAATAGAGGGCCATGAGACTTAAACCTGACTGCAAAAATTGAGGCTCTAGACCCTTCCAGAGCTGAGATATCGAAACTCAAAATTTCGACCCGAAAAAAAAAAAACGACAGTGGTACCCCTTTCGTTTTTTTTTTTTCAGGCGAAAAATGAAGTTTCTCCAATCTTCTCAAAACTCTGGATTCTAATAGAGGGCCATGAGACTTAAACCTGAGTGCAAAAATGGAGGCTCTAGACCCTTCCAGAGCTGAGATATCGAAACTCAAAATTTCGACCCGAAAAAAAAACGACAGTGGTACCTCTTTTGTTTGTTTTTTCAGGCGAAAAATGAAGTTTCTCCAATCCTCTCAAAACTCTGGATTCTGATAGAGGGCCATGAGACTTAAACCTGAGTGCAAAAATGGAGGCTCTAGACCCTTCCAGAGCTAAGATATCGAAACTCAAAATTTCGACCCGAAAAAAAAAACGACAGTGGTACCCCTTTCGTTTTTTTTTTTTTTTCGGGCGAAAAATAAAGTTTCTCCAATCTTCTCAAAACTCTGGATTCTAATAGAGGGCCATGAGACTTAAACCTGAGTGCAAAAATGGAGGCTCTAGACCCTTCCAGAGCTGAGATATCGAAACTCAAAATTTCGACCCGAAAAAAAAAACGACAGTGGTACCCCTTTCGGTTTTTTTTTCAGGCGAAAAATGAAGTTTCTCCCATCCTCTCAAAACTCTGGATTCTGATAGAGGGCCATGAGACTTAAACCTGAGTGCGAAACTGGAGGCTCTAGACCCTTCCAGAGCTAAGATATTGAAACTCAAAATTTCGACCCGAAAAAAAAAAAACGACAGTGGTACCCCTTTCGTTTTTTTTTTCAGGCGAAAAATGAAGTTTCTCCCATCCTCTCAAAACTCTGGATTCTGATAGAGGGCCATGAGACTTAAACCTGAGTGCGAAACTGGAGGCTCTAGACCCTTCCAGAGCTAAGATATTGAAACTCAAAATTTCGACCCGAAAAAAAAACGACAGTGGTACCCCTTTCGTTTTTTTTTTTCAGGCGAAAAGTGAAGTTTCTCCAATCCTCTCAAAACTCTGGATTCTGATAGAGGGCCATGAGACTTAAACCTGAGTGCAAAAATGGAGGCTCTAGAGTCTAGACCAGTGTTTCTCAAACTTTTTCAGCCAAAGGACCACCTAACAAAATCCCACTCTAACACGCCCCCAAAAACAAACAAAAAATGTAAGGATAAGCTAAATTTAAGTTTAAATTTAACTCCTAACTGAGCTTTGACTGATATAGGCTTTTCATTTTTCTGTCAGTGAAGAAAGTAAACATAGGGTCAACTGATATAGGTTGATTTTGCCTATGAATATTTTTTTTTCAGACGCGTTTATTTACTGAAAGCTAAAGCTTGGTAATTAAGTTTATGCATTCACAATATGTATAGGCTACACATTTATTATTGTTTGTATGCCTAATACAGGGCTTTATAATCAAAGAGGTCCTAAATTTGAGGTTGGTAGGGGCTTCACATTTTTTAGTTATCTGATATTTGCATTTTCAAGACGTTTGAAGACCTAAAAAAAGGATATGAAATTGCTTTAAAACCATGTCAGTGGGCAGTAGATTATTTGTCAAAGGAGAGGAGAGCCTCACCTCACCTCTCATCTCACTCTTTCTTTTTTCCTCAGTCTCTTCATCACTTTCTCTTCCCCTCTGAAGACTTAGCTTTGTACTAAAGGCTACAATTTGTATTATATTCTCAATATGTATACATTCATTATTACTCATGTGCCTAAAATGATGAAAACGGCTTTGTTAATGTTTCTTGTCCCCTCACAACAATGACAGTAAACTAATTATTACATTACACGTTACTATTTTTTATACTAATTTTCAGTTCAAAATGGCTATTAGTTTGCCTGATTATTTTTTGTCATTCAACATTTATGTTTAACATTTATGACCTAAAAAATTATGTCAAATATGAAATGTTAAGTTTAGCTACCTGTAATAAATTATTACATATCGCGGGCTTTCGCGCTAATTGCGGAGCAGGCATGCTAGTCAAGTGATCAGCCGCACACATTACAAACTACTAATAAAGTGATAAGAGCAGCTTACAACAGGTAACATCTCATTATCATACAGCTCATTCGTATTAGGCTATGTTAAACAGTGTTTATACTAAAACCGCAAGTGTGTTTTGTGCATTTTGTTTCGCAGTTACCTTCGTCTTCTAGTCTCTTCTCGATAGTTCTTCCTGTTTTTAAATGTTAACGAGAATGTGTCCAATTTGGGCATGGGCGTGGTAGCTTCTGACGTCACACTTGGATGGGGCCGGGTTGGATCTCCACCGCAGGATGCAGCGAGAGGCTTCTCGCACGCGTCGCTCTTAGCGAGAGCAGGTGACTATGGGGACCAAACTAAAATGCGTTGTGTCAGCAGGAAGAGATCTGACTCCGCCCTGACGGTTAAGGTAGGAGACCACGGATATATTGGCTGAGCGGATCAATACGTGGTGGCCCTGAATGCGCGGGAGGAAAAGGCGCGAGCACGTTCTCGACATTTCCAGACAGTTTATGTGGAGGGAGCTCTCTTGAGCTGACCAGGGGCCAAAGGCCGGTGAGCCCTCGCAGACCGCGCCTAACCCGTGTTGGATGCGTCTGGCGAGATGACTTTTCGGCGAGAAAAAAATCCCTAAGGTAATGCCCCGCTGAAACCATTCTGCCTCTGTCCATGGATGCAGAGCTGAGATGTCTGTGTTACTTTGATTAGCTGGCGGCCTGTGGTCCACACACGGTGAGACACACGGCTCTTCAACCAGAGCTGAAGCGGGCGCATGTAGACCCAGCTGGAGCACTGCGGAGGCTGAGGCCATGTAACCCAGTGCCTTCTTAAAAGTCTTCAGAGGCGAGCGCCACATCCATGCACTTGGTGAACGTTACGGGGTGCTAAGGATAGGCCGAACGATAGGACGGTGTATGGCCTGTGACGGGGATTTATCTGTGTAGGGTTGTGGCACTATCACTTTAAATAGCAGTTATATCTGTGGGCGACCCCTGTTAAAAGGAAGTGGTAACGCATCAATAAAGGACAAGTGTTTGCATTTACACGAGCTGTGTGTGTGTATTACTGGACACTCTACAATCTGGATCTGAAAATAGGCGTCTTTCAGATCTAGAGAGATGAACCAGTCCCCCTTGCGCACATGCACGAGGAGTTTCTTGATTGTAATAATGCTTATTAGTAATAAGCATTTTGAACGGTCCCCTCATGAGCGCTTTGTTCAAAAATCTGAGATCTAGGATCGGTCTGAGGCTGCCGTCTTTCTTGGGAACAAGAAAATAACGGCCGTAAAACCCATAGGGTAAAACCTCGACTCGCGTAGAATGCGGAAACTTTGTTATTTCTAAACTAAGCAGGCTGGCTGCTTCTGTATTCCGATGACCATCTTTATGCAAATGAATTCCGTTGAACGCGCCGCGACTATCCAATAGAAGTAGAGCACATGGAGACAGGGAGAAGTCTTTCACTCACAGGTCCTCTGTTCTAGACTTTCTTTTACTGTCTATGGTTCTAGACTGGCCGCTGGCTCAAAAGCACGCCCACAGCGGTAAACTTGAGGAACGCCCATCAAAGTACAAATGTGGCGAGGCGTCACGACAGCACGCCAATGTCGTGTCGTACAAGTGGGTCTCTACCGTGACACTCGAGCGGGCTTGTGTCCGCTTTATGGGAGTGGGCTCTGAGAGAGACACGGGACATGTGGTGCTTTTGTGTATGGGTGAACACAGGATTGTGGGCACATTTTTCTACATAAGAGGCTTTTATGCAGAAGGGGACGCACGCACGAGCTCGTGGGCGTGCTTATGAACTCTGACACTCGAGCGGGCTGTGTCCGCTTTATTTGAGTGGGCTCTGACAGAGACAAGGGGAGTGTGGTGCTTTTGTGTATGGGCGCAGACTGATCTCATGAAGTAGCGCAAGTTATAAATTATATGACTACCTCAACCCTGTCCCTAAACCTAACCGTCACTGGGGTTAATGGCATTTATGACTGGAGATTTGACTGCGTGTACATGGCGTATACATATAGACATATGCTTAACATATACGCATACACGCGGATAGCTCAAAATGCGTACAGATGACACGTCACCAGGCTAGCTCTCTTGTAATGTAAAAAAAACTAGCCACGGTCGGCACAGCTATAATCGGCTCGTCCCTCATACAGCGCGGCGGCAAGCAGCTCGTGAGCGGTGAGAGGGAGCAGCAGCTTCGAATCGAGCACCCATGGTGGACAACGGCCGCCTTTCCGCAGCACAGGTGTGCGAGGCAGCTTTTAAAAGACGCTCGCTACTCTTTTGTAAAATTACACAAACAAAATACAAATGTAAGAAAACATCGCGGTATGGCGTTAGTTCACAGGATGGCTGAAGGTGGCGAAGACGGCCGGCTTCCTCACACTCTGTCCACACCTCGCTAAGAGGTGGCTTCTTGACGGCGACACGGCTTCCTCTCGGAGATCAGCAGGTGTGTAGGGCCTCGCTGTAGCGATGAAAAACGAAAAACAGTGGGAAACTCGACTATTTATACACTCGGGCCACGCCGTTTTGGCGGGCTTTGACGCAATGAGGGCGTGTTAGCTTCTCATTGGCCGCGAGTTCAACCGAGTTCCCTCATAGGCTGTAGCAGTTCTCCCTGAGCGAACCAATGAGCTGCTAGCTAGCCCGCTCATGGTCTGCTCAGTTGAACTGCGTTGACATTGACAATGGATACAAATTATAGGATAATTTTTTGGCTTCAACTTCTTCTCAGACCTTTCAACTTCTAACTTACGCAATACGAGAGAACCTCTCAACATTTCCCAGGAAAGTCACAATACCAGAAGCTACTTTTTGCAAGAAAGAATCTTAACCATTTTAGTCTTTACGCCTAACGGTTCCATTTATAGCTACAATCAAATCTATGGCTTGTAGCCCACCATCTTCACAGACATCTCAATATGGCTTTTTCAGATAATAGGGTTTTCTTTTCCAGATCAACGTTTCAAGTACTGATGGTGTTAGCCGCTTTAAAAAAGGCTGGGTAAATACACCGATCTGGCCAGTAAATCGTTTCTATTTTGGTTTAGTTGTTCTTGTCGCTTTTCTGCAACAGATGAATAAAATCTATTAGTTTTTATATGTTTAATTCATAGATATGTCTAGTTTGTGGGAGTCCCACGAGTGCATTTCCGCCCGCACTTGCAGCCTCCCCCTACTCGCACTCGGTCATCAAATCGTTGGGAGAGCACGTCTCTCTAGATCAAGGGCCCGGCCCAAGGATGTCGGGATATGTGTTTGTTGGAATGTAGAAACAGTCGAGATTTCTGTCTGTTCGAGAAGTCGAGTGGATCTCATGCAGATGACGACTATGTGATCCGCCTTCAACGAGATACACATTGCCTTCAACGCAGAAAACCGAAACCGAAACTTAAACACTTACTGGAACTAACACTCCGATAAGACGCTATTCGTCTCAAACCGTCCCGCAGAGCTCAAGATGGTATCGGATCAATATCCGTGCAAAATTATTTGTGTATTGTGCGAGAAGTCAGACGAAGACGAAATCACCGGACCTCTCTCATCCAAAGAGAAAATCTCTGCACACCAGAACTGTTTAGTAAGTTGTCTTTGTTTTCATGTTGTAAGACGTACAGAAATTTATTAATAATGCTATTCGGTCGGTCATATTTTATGTTTCGGGTTTTCCAAAAAACTGGGTGCGTGCTTGTTTATTCATTGTGTCCTCAGTTGTTTGCATCAGGGATCTACTGTAAGAACTCGCCGACCTATGACGACCTGTTTGGATTTGCAGTAGAAGATGTAATAGAAGAGAGGAGGAGAGGAAAAAAACTAGTGCGTATAACTTACCTGCAAACCAATGCACAAGCACAAATACATTTCCGCTAGCTCTTCAATCTCATAATTGATCTTAACAGGATGACATTTTTCTCAAAACTTTGTGCAACACTTTACATAACACATTGTCTCTACACAAAACATACAAAAATGTCTAATTGCATAGCTTAAAATGATTGTAGTTTGGAGCATTTTATGTTATAGGCCTACCCTAAAAGTAATTAAACATGGACACAATTCTGTACAATACATGTAAGTTGTATTGTTCTGCATATTTTATGCTTTAAAATGTGCTTTGAATTATTTTTTAAAATGTGACCATCATATTCTGGTGTTCTCTGTTGATGCATCATTTTTGTGTCATTATTTTTAGACTTGCCACCACTGCAAGAAACGGGGAGCTACTGCAGGATGTGATCTAAAGCGTTGTAAGCACTCGTACCATTATCCCTGCGCCATTGAGGCCCGTGCCAGAGCCATTGAAAACTATGATGAAGGCACATATAAGTAAGATGAAAGTATGATGTATGTTGTTTTAGATGTTTTCATAATGACAGTGTAGTAAAATTAGATGAACCAATCTTTCCTATTAGACTGTACTGTGAAACACATGATCCAGACCTCAAAGAAACAAGTAAGTGTTTAATTTATTTTTATTTGTATCTGATGCAAATATGTAAGCAGCAAGTTTATTTAGTGAAATACTCATATTTTCTGTTTATTAGGTTTGTATTTTCCGTTTATTTTTGCTTATTAGGTTTAGTAAGTTTGCAAGGGGCCTCAACGTCTGGTCTCTCAGGCTCTAAGAGACGAAGATCGGCAGACAGTCATGGACCAAGGCCTGACAGGGTCAGCACACACACACACACACACACACACACACACACACACACACACACACACACACACACACACACACACACACACACATATTTCCTCTTTATAAACTCACACATTGACTTTTGGCTAATCACATTAATGTCCAACTCAAACCTTCACTGCACAATACTGAAAGATGAGTGACGCATTCATATTGGCTACAATGTGAAAGTCTAGATGTGATTTTTCTTTTTCTTCATTTAATAACAGGGTGAATCTAATTCATCTACAGGGTAAGTGTGCAGTGTGTGTTGCTCCCTATCTGAACTGGTTTAATCACAGAACATTGTCAAATTAATAATCACAATGTGAATACTACTGATGATCTTGTGCTTGCGCTATTTCAGGTCAGAAGCGAGTTTGTCCCGAAAGAAAAATAGTAAGTCACTAGTTTTTTAGAGTCTGGTGTTTGTAATTACAATTTACTAGTACTTAATAACCCAATTCAGTGCAGAGTAGTAGTGTGTTTATTCACAGTTCTTCACATCTGTTTGTTCATCAACATGAGAATAATAATGCGTGTTTGGCATGTTGATGACAGATATTGTAATTTAAATGTATAACATTAATAAAATTGGACTATAATGATGTGTATTTATCTTAGAGGAAGACGTTGATCCCGTGTTTGCTCCAGTAGAGTCAGACGAAGAAGAGTGTACACCTCCAAAACAACACAATGTGAGTTTTCATGATATAATTTGGGTGTTTAATCCGTGTCTGTGTGCATCATGTGAATATCTCTATACACATCATCTTGTATACATTTAATTCAGACTGGATATTCACAACACGTGTTTCCAGCAAAGAAATGGTACAGTGTCTTCTGGAACATTACAGTAGTTGTTAGTAATGCTGTAGTAATTGCTCTCTGTTCTCTTTCAATAGCAGTCAACCCCTGACCCTAAATGTGAAGGGTATGTTGACCTCTATTCACCCATTAATTTACAGAAAGAAATAATTATATGTGATTAGTACTATAGTCATCTATTATACTCACGAATGTCTTGTTTATAAGTTTCTTTAACAAGTTTCTCTGTCTATTTGTAGGCCACGTAAAGAACTGAGTCCATCAGTTACAGGTACAATTGAACACTGTGTGTCTTATGCTTCTACTGTAAAGAAACATAATCTTACTATTTTCAGGAGCTGATTGTTATGATGCTGATATCACAGTGGCTCATCTGTACAGCTGACTTTCTAGTATTAAATGCTTCCATTTGTTTGCTAGGTTCATTAAATAGGGCCTTAACGTCTGATCAGAAGGCTAGTGGATCAGCAAACAATCTAGGAGATTTACATGGCTCGGTCAGCTCTCTCTCTCTCTCTCACACACACACACACACACACACACAAACACACACACACGTTGTTACTGTCTTATGTTACCCAGTCAAATTCACGGTTTTTGTCTGTGCTGGTGTGTCCGTGCTGTTTTCCCTTTCAGTGCCGGTTTTCCTTTCCGGTGCTGGTGTCTGTTTCGGTCCCGGTGTCCGAGCCGGTGTCCGTTTGTGTGTTGGTGTTTGTGTCCTTGTCTGTGCCAGTGACCTTGTCCGTGCAGGTGTCCATGTTTGTGCCTGTGTCCTTGTCTGTGCCGGTGACCTTGTTCGTTCAGGTGCCGGTGTCCGTTCCGATGCTGGTGTCCGTTAAAGTGCTGGTCTGTGCCGATGTCTTTGTCCGTGCCGGTGACCTTGTTCGTGCTGGTGTCTGTGTTGGTGTCTGTGCCGGTGTCCGTGCCTGTTTCCTTGTCCATCCCAGTGTCCATGTCCATACTGGTATCCGTGCTGGTGTCCTGGTCGTGTCCATGTCGGTGTCCGTGTCCATGCCTGTGCTGGTGTCCGTGCCGACACTACAAAAAATGTGAATTTGTTTGGGTTACTTGAGTCACAAATAGACAAACTCACCTGATTAACATAAATGTATTGCTTATTATTTTCTGTCTTTTTTTTTTTTTAATAACAGAGCGTATCTTATTCACAAACATGGTAAGTAGTATAAACTTTTAATTACAGAATAATGTCCAGTTAGTAATCACCGAGTTGTTGTGATCTTCTGTTTGGTTTCTTTTAGGTTACCAGAAGTGGAAACACCCAGAAGGAAAAAGATAAAATTCCTTCAATATTTAGGTGTTTAATGTTTATTTTGTTTTATTTCTCTGTGTTGTTCAAAACGAGAATATGAATTATAGATATTTATTGGCCTGAATAAAGAAGTTATTAACATCATAACAATTTAAATAATATCTGGCTATTTTAGATGATGATGAAAGTCCCAACGACACTGACCCTGTAGCAGTTCCTGTAGTGATCGATCTGGAGAAGCCCAATGTGAGTCTTGAATCTTAAAATCTCACTGTATTTATTTGTATATGTACTCTGTATATGTACTGTATATGTACTCTATTTACGCTCACTGTTTAATGCGTCTATATGCACCGTTTCATATTAAACTTTACTGCTAGTCCAGTTTAAAAAGACTGTTCATCCCTATTTTGTTCAAATCCTGTATGACTGGACCCCATTGACTTTTGTTATGAGTGGACCACAATATGTTAAAAGCGTTATATAAATGAAGGTGACTTGATTTTTAATATGGACAAAAAAGTTCTTCTTTTGTTCAAGAGATGAAAGTCATATAGAATTTTTGGGTGAACAATCCCTTTAAGATATTATTTGCATCACACCATGATGAGTGTATATGAATCAGTTTCAGTATCAATAACATTGTAGCAAAAGTGTTTTCTCTGTTCACTTTAAATAGCAGTCCCCTCCTGTGCCTGAAAAACCTCCAAAGAATCACTTTGTCTGCAGGCCCTGTGAAAAACTCAACCCATCAACCACAGGTACAACTGTGTATGTTTTTAATTAAAATTATTATTTATCATTCCTTATTGTAAAGAAACATCTCTTTTTTTTCAGGAGCGGATGACAGTGACACTGACATTGACTCGGTGAGTCCATCTTAACAGAATACATCATACTCGCATCACACTGTAAACAAGTCTGCATTTTGCATTTGTATTTTCTGATATTTTCACGTCCAACACATGTCAAGAAAGCTTCAAGGCTTGAGGAAAATATATAAATTAAGCCCAGTTTCCCCAAACCGAAAAAAAAAAAAAATAAAAAAAAAAATATATATATATATATATATAATTAATGTTTCTCTGTGAAATGAAAAGCTCAGAACAATAACTACCAAACTTTAAACATACATACAATAATACCATATCAAATGTAGCATGTTCGATATGGCAAATCCATCACACTGCAGTACAGTTATATTACTGTTCAGAAGTTTGGGGTTGGTAAGATTGTTTGAATATTTTTGAAGCAAGTCTCTTATGCCTCTTATTAACCTCTTGGCTGCATTTATTTGATCAAAATATCATTATTGTAAAATATTATTAGAAAATAAAGCAAGTTATTTATTAGTTTTTTGGGCCTTAAAGGAGTAGTTCACTTTTAAAAAAACTTTTGCTGATTATTTACTCACCCCCATGTCATCCAAGATGTCCACCTCTTTCTTTCTTCAGTCGAAAAGAAATGAATGTTTTTGATGAAAACATTCCAGGATTTTTTTCCTGGACTTCATTGGGAACCAAACAGTTCAAGGTCCAAATGAGAGTTTCATTGCAGCTTCAAAGGGCTTTAAACGACACCAGACAATGAATAAGGTTCTTAGGAAATGGAAATGTCAACCAAGTCTGATATTGCCAGTGGGAGTTCTAAAAGCTTATTTTTGCCAGAACAGAAGATTTGAGTTATAGGTATTTTAAAAATTAATTTCTCCCAATGCCAAACTCCTGGGCCAATTGCGGAAATGTTGTTAATGTGTTAGATTTTAAAACATGATTAATGTGGGTGAAACCCCTTTCAGCCTATGTACGAAAATTCAGTGTTTTTTATTTTTTATTATTTATTTTTATTTATTTATTATGAAGTCACGGTTGTTCCACAGTGGGGTGAGGTTAGATGGAGCTAATGTAGAATTTGTGATTTGGTGAAATTTCCACCAGGCTGTCAGAGTGCCAGCTATAGTTACTGCATTAAAACGTGTGTTGTTTGATTGATTTGGTGAGGAATGGTCTGTCAGCTATATTTAATTCTTTGCATAGTGATTGTTCAATATCTAGCCATATAATATTGGATTGGGTGGGGTGCATCCATTTGTATATGTAATGTAGTTGGTTAGCCAAAATTTGGTGCTTTTAATCCTACTTGATCCTTGTTTTTTTGTAGTGTAGTGAGTTTTATCCTTGGCATTTTATTTTTTTCTATTAGAAGTGAGTGGTAATGGAGTCTTTAAACCAGGTAAGTGTGGGGTGGGTTGGAATCATTGAGAATAGATAATTAATTTTTGGTAGAAGCGTCATTTTTATTGCTGCTATCCTCCAAATTATGTAGATTGGAAGGTTGAGCCATCAAAGCAAATCGTCTTCTATTTTTTTAGTAGTGGTGTGAAGTTGAGTTTTACCAACTCTGACAGTTTGGAGGAAATCTTAATGCCTAAGTAAGTGATGTGATCATGACATATAGGTATAGGTGATTGGTGGGGTGCCACATCCCATTTGGTTTTATGTAAAGGGAGGATGGAAGATTTATTCCAGTTTATTGCATGATCTGATATTTTTGAGAAGGACTGGATTGTTTTAATTATTTCTTGAGTAGATGTATAAATAGTAGAATATCATCTGCATAAAGTGAGATTGTATGTGTTTGTTGTGGTGTTTCAATAACTCTGATTGCTGGGTTTTGGCGGATAGCTGCTGCTAAGGGTTCAATAAAAATAGTGAATAGGGATGGTGAGAGCGGACATACCTGCCTCGTCCCCTTGGATAGTGTTTATAAATAACTATTTGCTATTAATTGTAATGTAATCCTTTGTATTTTGAGCAGCCATTACTCAAGTCTTCCAGTGTCACACTTTCAGAGATTATACTAATATGCTGCTGATTGGGTGCTTAATAAACAAGTGTCAAACACGTATGCTGCTGAATATTTTGGTATAAACCCTAATAGATTTTTTCAGGATTTTAGGAATAGAATGTTCAAATGTTCAAGAATATAGAAATCATGTTGTTTTTACTGTCACTTTTGATCAATTTAAACAAATCCTTGCTGAATCAAAGTATTACTTTCTTTAAAAATATATCTTACTGATCACAAACTTATGAACAGTGTATCACACTCGACTACTATACTTAGTCATTCTTAACTAACCTCCATTAGTTAACAGTGTGTGATTGCTTACAGTCTCTCTCTCTCTCTCTCTCTCAGGAAGATTCTCAGAGTTTGTTACCATCAAAAATGAATCACACCACTGTTCCATTTACCATTATTATAGACTCGGGACCCTCAGCAGAATCAGGTGTGTTTATCTCTCTTCTGTTTTTCTTGCTGCTGTCATTTCAATGAAGTGAGAATCTGTGTGGCAATAGATTCTCTCTGTATTTCAGAGTACAGTCTAGAACTTGGTTCACCTGCCCCAGAGGCTGTTTGCTCCTCACCTGGGTTTGTCGCAGCCCCTGAACATGAGGAAACACCATCCACAATTAGAACCTCTCAGGTGCCCAAAGCTCCAACTGACACAGTTTCACCAGGTATTGCTACGCCAGAACAGCACCATGACAGCAAAGGTCAGCCAGGGTCATCTCGGCATTCAAGGCCAGACTTCAACATTGAGGATCTACCAGAACCTTCTCCGGCTGGGGTGTCTACATTACTAGATCGAGCCACTACGTCAGATGCTTGTGATGTAAACGGCACAAGAAGCACTCAGTCCAATGCGGTCATATTCTGGACTAGATGCAATCAGGCCGGGTGGACTGAAAAAATCTTCTCAGAGCTTGTCTCTCAGCTGGAAAGCTTAGGAGAAAGAGTACATTCACAGGAAGCCAGCCACCAGGGTGAGAAGAGCATGATTCAGACCGGTTTTGTGGAATATTGTGAGCAACTGGTTAAAATGAAGACAACTTTACAGCTCAATTAATAAACAAGTTTTAACAGAAGAATTAAATGCTTTTATAAAATTTTAAGCTCCATATATTTGCTTTGAAAATTCACTTCCAGGTTTCTCATCTTGATGGTTTATTTTGTTGTTGTTGTTGTTGTTGTTGTTTTTAGAAAAGGAGGGATAGTTCAAATTTGTGTGTTCAACATTATGTCACAAATGCAGTCAACTCTGCTTGAACCTGAGTTGAGAGAACAACTGAAAGGCTGATGGCTTTTAAATGTTTCACAGACTATGATGTTGCTCTCAAACTACTGGAGGTATCTGGACGTCTACCTTGCATTATTACTCAGCTGGAACAAGGTACAGCATTTCATTCCTAATCACTTAAATCTAAAGTTTTATATTATTGAAACCGTGTAATAGCAAGTTTGAATGTAATTATAATCTCATTGAGTGCCTTGTAATGAATCATTCATTATAAAAGAAAATTATTGTGGGGACTCAAATAGCATTGCTTCATGAGATGGCATTATCTTTTGTTTTTCCAGACTTGGAGGAGCAGGAACGGGATTTGCAGAGGAAAAAAGCAGCACTGAGGGATGCCAGAGCTGCACTGGGTTTAATATAATAATATAATCTACTCTATAGTAGTATTAATATCTTTTTCAGTTGTTGTTTTTTAGGCCTACTTTTATATGATATGATATAATACAACAAAGCTGCTCCAAGCAGTCAGTCCTTTTATACCTTTTTTAAGTGATGTCACTGTTCATACAGTATGTGTACAAAAATCTAATCTTTGGTTTAGTTGGTTTTTAAATGTTTACATCGATGGAATAAATCTCATGAAACATACCTGATATATCATTTTCTACAATTTTCTCATGTTATCGCTTTTTGGCGAAATTCAATGTTTTGAATTAGAATATTTAATATGTGAATTTGTTCGTTTTTTTTTTTTGCAAGAACAATAAACCACAAGAATTGAAAATGAGCTAATTTACTGTAACTTAATGTTAAGCAAATCAAAAGCAAATTGTCAATTCCCTGTCTGTCAATTAAAAAAAAATGTATTACTCAAAGTAAATTATGTCTTTTCCCATTATTTTGTTGTCAGAGTGCACAAGAATGCTTTGTTTAAATGTTAAAATCACACAAATGTGAGTTTGCAAGTCTGTAAATAAACAAAGCTGGTGCATACAGTAAGCTGAGGTGGACTAAGTACACAACCTCCTTACTTGATTGAAAGTACAGATACTACTGGTCAAATATTACTTTGTTACAAGTAAAAGTACACAAGTACTCATTTATAAAAGTATTAAGTATCAACAAGTAAATGTCAATGCATTGTATGTAATACTTACAGTACCTTATTCCTCTGAATCTATGCCTGCCTGCCTACCTACCCTCATATCAATATCAAATTTAATTAAATTTAATAACAAATTTTAATATCAATCAAGTTTTGGTAGTGAGACTTAACCTGCTCATTTTTAGCTTTATAAGAGGAAAGACCTGTCTGGGAAAGACCCTTCATTCCCAAATATCCATTGACACTAGGTGGCAGCAAACACTCAAAAGCTTTAAAAGGCTTACCATTATAATATTAAAGCTCATTGATCTTTCAAGAGCATTTTGCCAGTTTAGTCCAAACTTTGTTTAAACGGTGTTTTAGCTAATTAACTTAAATATTTTGGTCTAAAAATAATACTTGTGTAAAAAACAGCACATATACTGTATATGCGTATGTATATTCAAATATGAACAGTTCAATCACGAGATTAGTAGTTTGTGTAAAATGTTATGTTAATATAATGTAATGTGTTATCTATTCATATGCTATCTCTAGTTTTACTATTTTTTTTAACCATCAAAGCAGTACACACTTAAAAATAGTAGAATGAAAGATGCTTTTTTTTTTTTTGTCTTTTTCAAAATATTCAAGGAACCACCTCCTGTCATTACTAATATGTCTAGCCCAGCTGAGAACTCAAGACAATAGGAACAATAAAAAGTGTCTGCTCTGGGGGGTTTACAAAGAGTTACTCACTCATCCCTAGGTATAATATTTCTGGATGATGCTAAATGGTAGTGTGGCACGAGTAGAACATTAGCAAAATCAAGGGACTACTTTTTATTATACACACACAAACACATAATGTTACAACTAACCCACATCATTCCTGCAGTTAACAATGAAAGCTCTAGAGACGCATTTTCAATTTTAGCTAAATAGAACACTTTATTTTTGCAGACGTGCTTGGTACGTTGTCGACATTTCAAATGGTCATAGGTGACTGTCCTCATTTCACACTATGACACAGACACAGAATATAAATACAGCACTTGTGGAATGTATCATAAGACACAGTGTACAGAGAAAATTCAAGCTTTGTTTGGGACCAAAAAAAAAAAAAAAAAAGATTACTACAGGACACAACGTTTCCAGAGAACTTTTTTCTGAAAAGCACATTGCCTTTCTGTAACTGCATGGCTATTTTGTTCACGTTCATTATTTGAATAAAATCAATGTGTGATTAAGAGTGGTTTAGTGTTATGGGTAGATAACATTCTCTGGCAGAATAACATTTTTCATTTGTTAATATTTGTAATTAATGTTGCTGTAAATATGTGAATAACTGGGGTCAAGCGCAATATCAGTGGAGGGAAATACATCCGAGACAAAAATAAATGATTTTTTTTGGGATGAATCTTCAGTCTAACACATTTGAAGGGTTTTGGTAAGATATATGCTAATGCATCAAAACTGGCCATGTTAAACAGATTCATGCTAGTCTTAAACATTGTAGATATTATTTATCACTCTGGAGCCTGCCCAGCCAAAGTCACTTATTTAACATTAAGTGCAATAGAGATCATAGAGGTAAAGTGATAAAATACACTGTGGATAATATGGAAAATTGCTATTGTTAGCAATCTATCAATATGAATAAAACACACACACGCCTGGTTCAGATGAAAGGCAAATGACAGTAACAGACACGTCAAAAACCTATCGAACTGTTTCTGATCATATATTTTAACACGAGAGGTTTGCTTTGATTTTCAACCACACATAACTAGTGCAATTACAATTGATTCATTCAAGAAAGCTGATATGTGTAGAAAGAGAAAGTCAACAATAATTTATACATAAATCAAATCAAATAAACATACAAAAGAAGAAAAAAAAGTGATCAGCTGCTAATTCATTTGCATTGTCATGAAATAAAAGTATAAGCTCAGTTTATCAATATCGCCCACTAAATAAAGTAGATATCAGTAAGTGTCTTCAGTGCTTATGTAAAGTGTTGTAGATTCGCTCTCATTTGTATACAATCTCTCTCTCACACTCACACACACACACACACACACACACACACACACACACACACACACACACACACACACACACACACAGAAATAAAGCCTGGTTTGACTTCCAAATGGACAGGAGCAGCAGTAGTAACAGCAAAGGCAGAAGCAACACTGAAAGAGAACATAAGCACGTACTGCCACACACAGTTCAACTTCACACTATGTGTGTCTGCACACGTAGCTGACGATTCAAAAGATCTGCTGTTCAAACAGAATCTTTTCAAAGCCTTCAGGTGGAGTATGGTAGAAATCACTGAACTGGCAGTCTATGATGGCACTGTCATCCACTGAGAGAGAACAGATTACAAACATCAATTTGATGTTAGTTCATCATATTAATGGCAAATAACATTTCACGACAGCTCGTCTCTGCAAACTGTAGATCATAAATCAGGAAAAATCTATTTTTATCCTCCCTTGAAAACTTCCACTGAAAGATACAGCAAATTAACAGCACATTATGTTTGTTTGAAATGCATTATTAATAATTTTTGTTTTATATGTTCCTTAAATAATCAAGAGCAATTCAGACATTATGAAAACTTTTTTTTTTTACCTTAAAGAGATCATTCACCCCAAAAAGGTTGTCATCATTACTCAGCCCTAATGTTGTTCTAAACCTGCATTACTTTCTTCTGCAGAAAAGATGATGTTTTGAAGATCATTGGGAACCAAATATTGGAGCTCATTGACTTTTGTGCTCCACAGAAGAGTCTTTGGAAAGATTTGGAAAGACGTGAAGGTGAGTAAAAGATGACATCCCATTAATTTGCACAATAGGAAAACAGAAAAGGGACACTGATAGGAAAATGCTAAATTGCAGCACTCTGGAGTTTTTCAATTTAAAGGGTTAATTACATTTTTGGAAAAGGCATTGCTTTTTGCTTTGGGATGTTATTTCTTTGGCTGGACTAGCCTGAAAACTAGTTTTTAGCATGACTTTAACTAAAGAAATAAATATTATCAAAAGTAAGATTTCATCAAAAAGTTGAAAAGTATTATATACAAAATAATGCAAATATAGAAATATTATTTAATTTATATGTAAGATTTCAACTTCAGTATTATTACTGAAATGTAATCTTGGCATTTCAGTGGCTGTTACCAAGATGGATGGGTGGGTGGTTGATTGGTGTTTTAACCCAATCGTGGCTTCCTTGGCAATGTTAAAATAGTTTTAAAACTTAAAAAAAAAAAAAAAAAAAAACTTTAATAAAGCAATAAAAGGTTTGTTGTTGTTGTTTTTTTTTTTTTTTTTTTTTTTTTTGCCTGAAAGGTTTTTTGTAAAAATGGCTTAAGATAAAAACCATAAAATGAATTCAGGGTTGACCATGTTAAACATAAATTGAGTAACATTGAGTAATCGGAGTAAAATATTTCCTAAGAGAACTCAAATCAGAATAATTGAATAAAATAAGAGATTGGACCACAGCTATGCTTCTTAATAAAAAAAATTAAAATAGATAGATTTTCACTTGATATAAAGAACGTGTATGTTTGATTATTGAATAACCTATTTGGCTTTGTGTATAAATGAACTGATCCCAGAAAATGTAAAGAATAAAGATGCTTTTACCCACAGTAGGGTTAAAAGTTTGTTGTTTGTACACTGATACCATTCATTTTGACATTTGTTGATGACATAAGACACTATGGCAGTTTTAAAATCTGAGGGTGGTAGGTGACATCTGTCAATCCCTTACTAAAATGGCCACCAAATAAATCAACTTGCTCCAATAATGACCATGAAAGAAAACTCCTATACATAAAAAATGGATGTCCTGTATCTGTCATTGATAAAGAAACAATACACAACTCACCATAAACTATGGGGAACACAGTCCCTCGAATACCTGAGGCTGGACAGTGCATGCTCTTTCCATTTAAGTACAGGTTCAGTTCCACATGATCATAGGTCAGGCCCTAAAAACAGACATACATACTTAAGACCACGAGCAAAATGTCTTCTACAACATATACTAGTAGTATTCCACAATTTTTTCCAAGCTATTTATCACAATCTAGAATGTAACCAACACTCAAAGAAGTAAAAATGTACCACTATATCCCCCTCCTGAGGCAGGCTGTTGGCAGGTAAACGGTTCTTCTCCTCGTTGTTGTGGTATATGGAGCCATCATGTCTAAGTACCAAACTGTGGCTGTCTTGACCCAGTGGCACCTGGTTCAAATTCACCTTCTGAGTGGCCACACCGATTCCCCAAACACCTGCATCGCAAACATCAGCGAAAGTTCATAGCCCAGAGATATCTAAAGCTATTCATTCCAATAAAGACCAATAATACAAAGATTTTGGAGGTAAAATTGAACTAAAATGAATGTCACAATGCAAAACAAATCTAAGGGTCCCAATAATAGGTTATTTTTTTATATGTGAATAATACATCTTGTATCTTTACGTGGATATGCGTTTCTTTTGAATTTGGCGACATTTTTGGTGGTATTACGTTAACTTTTAAGGTGAAATCTTGCTCACTTATAAAGCTAAACAACTTTTTGGGTCAGAATCCATTTCATAGCTACACAACAACATTCCACCTTACATCTGTCTGACAGCCACAAGTTGCAATCCACAAGCTACAGTGCTTGCACAATAATTAGCTAAATATTAAAAACAGGACTATCTGAATCATGATTGAACATGATTCATTTCTGACAAAAGGGCACTCACCTGTGGACTGGATCTTGAACTCAAAATAGCTCTTGTTCTGGTGTAGAGGGGCGTTGGCGAGGCAGGCTCCAGTTCCACAGATCCGCCTCCCACTTTTCACTATGACCACATCCGTCCCTGGGAAAAAAAGGCCGAGCAAACTCTCATGCCCACACTGCTACAGCGCAAGGTATGTATTTCAAAACGTTTTCAGGGATATCGGCAAAAACGAGTCTGAATTGAACCTCACTTTCTGGATTGACTCAATAGAAGTAATCAAATTAGATACTGGATGTGGCAGCTGTATACTAGCAACTAGCATTTGATCCAGAGTAGGTTGGACTAACTTGACATGATTGATTAGATTTTATTGCATAGTAAACATACTGTTTGTTAAAAAACAATGATGGCAATAGTTATTTTGTGGTCTAGCATAACTATATCTGTTAAAACATAGCATTATCTGTTAGCTTGACACCTCTCTTCGTGTTAAAATTAATTTGGCGAATTTTGTGACCCTGCTCAGCAGTGGAAATGACCTCTTACCCATGTGATGCGTGTCTAGCTGTACGGTGGGCATATCTTTGAGGGGAGCGTGACCCGGTCCGCCATCCCCGCAGCAGCCCAAACAACATGTAAAAACTGCAGCCATTCTAGCAGTGAGATCGCCGGAAGTGCAGTTACACACGTCAAACTGAAGAGCGCACGAGCTCTCAAGATAGAATGGATCTCATGGAAAAATCATTGTCCACAATAAAATGCCCCATCCTGATCAGAGCAGAGAAAAGTATCAGATAGCTCGTGACGCTTTACCGTTGGTCTGGAAAATAATTTGCATCCAAATGATCACATTGAGAAACACTATAATAGCCTTTGAATGGAAATACACACTGAGGCAAATTGGAGAATTAGTATTTTGACCGCTAAACTCCACCAGATTAAATCCCACATTCTACCAAGAGTTAGAGAATACTTAATTCGTTATAATAGGTAAATTTTGTTTGTGTGATAGGTATCACAATCAAGGGAATGTGCTTAAAGTTCAAAACCAAAACAGCCAGAACAGCTTTGAAAACAGCCATATCATATTATTGAAATTGATAGGGATGAATTGTTTGCTTTTTTTAAGTGTATGTGCCCCCCTTGTGGATTTTTGTTTATTTTATTACCGAATTAATATAAAATACATTAAAACAATTAAAAAACCTTTCTAGCGTTATCATCCTATTTCTTTGACAAACCTGCGGTTCTCTGAGACTCTCGCCCTCTCGTGGTCAATTACGTCACTGCACGCGCTCTCATCCTTGATTCGACCAATGAGCGCTGCGCCTCGGACGCCGTTCTCTTCCTGATGGCATGGAAACAGGGGAAGAAAAATCGAGGTCAAAATATTTTGACACGTGACTCGGTAGCGATTGGTTATCGATGCGTCAAGACCCTGACACATGGCACGGGCATATGCGACCAAAGTGGCGTACATAATCACCCTTTTGTGCTTTTTGGTCGTTTGTTTCTGTAAACCATGACTAGTTGTTGTAGCCGAAATGAAAGCCACGTAGTTATTGTAGCCTAGTTCACTGAAAAGATGAATTATGCGTCTATGCGGGTAGATAAAGGGGAACGCAAGTATTGACGTAATCAGTAAAGAAACGCTGATCTAGGAGAGAGTAAGCGCTCCCCCGCAACAACGCCATCCAGCAATGAAGGGATCCTCTGCATTTATTTCTCACCGCACAAAACGTGTGTTCATCTACCCGAGTCGGTAAATACAGTGCCACGCGGATATTATGCTGAATGTGGCATTGAAATTTACTATCTTTAGATTCACTGTTCAATAGCTGTCTGTGCGCATTAGTTTTAATTGCCTGGCCATACTGACTTGACCTGAACTAGTTAAAATTTCCCAATTGGAAAGGGCTAAGTCTGCACAGCAACAAGAGCCATGATTGCGTTGCACACTGCCTATGCAGCTAGTGCACTTCTGATCCAATTGCTGGTGCTTTCTGCCTGCAAAATCTGCCTCAACGACAGTAATACCTTGACAACCGGACCCGGGCATACCGAGAAACATTTTGACAAATCAACGACTGGGATATATATATATATATATTTTTTTTTTCCCAAAATTAATTCCTTGAAGTTTGTTGGACAGGTCGTCGGATATTCCTGCACGAAAGTTCTCACGCGGGCAATTAAAATGAAGTACTGGTGCACTCAGAAGACTTCATCATCAGGCAATCTGAACTACTATATTTGGTTAACCTGCTGTGCCTCTTCACTGAATCGCACTGTAAAATATTGACTGAATTCCATTAATCGATGTAGACTCATAACGCATTCTCGCAATATAAAAACATTTTTCGATGCATAAAAAAATTGCCTAGGCTACTTGTTTGTGAATGTCTTTGCTTATTGCGCGTAATGTAGATAGTGTCAAAAATGACACTGACAGCACTAAGTGCTCTCACACAGTCTGTGTGAGACGCACGAGAGAGAAGCTTGCCATGATGAGAGTTGTATTGATGTGTCATGCCCCCGTCCAGCTTTCATATTGATGTCTCCTTCCTCTTTAGGATACGATGGAGCTCTTAGAAGAGGACCTCACATGTCCAATATGCTGCTGTCTTTTCGAGGACCCGCGTGTTCTACCATGCTCTCACAGCTTCTGCAAGAAGTGTCTCGAGGGCATCCTGGACGGAAACCGGAGCCCTGCATGGAGACCCCCGTTCAAATGCCCGACCTGTCGAAAGGAAACCGTGCACAACGGCATCGCGAGCTTGCAAGTTAATTATTCGTTGCGTGGCATCGTGGAGAAGTACAACAGGATTCGAGTGATGCCGAGGATGTCTCTCTGTCGAGCTCACAGCGGACAACCGCTCAATATCTTCTGCGCCACGGATCTTAAGCTGATCTGTGGTTTTTGCGCCACGACAGGTGACCATAAAGGACACAAGTTTTGCGCGCTGGAGGAGGCGTACGAACGCGAGAAGCTCGCGTTTGAGGACTTGTTTCGCGTTGTGGAGGGCTGGAGGGGTGCGGAGGTGCATTCGTGCTTGGAATCGTTAGAGGGAGCTAAGAAGAAAGCGCTGGAGAGGGTCTCGCGTGATGCGGATCGAGTCTCAGAGTACTTCGACAAACTTCTGCGCACGCTGGACCACAAACGAAGCGAGATTCTCTCGGACTTGGAGACTCTGAAGCTCGCGGTCATGCAGACCTTTGACCCCGAGATCAACCAGCTGCGCTCGGCGCTCGAGGAGCAGCGGCGCGCGCTCAACATCGCCGAATCCTTCCGTTCGCTCTCCGACCCGCTCACTTTCCTCCAGCAGATGCAGGACTTCAGAGAAAAGCTGCGCGTTATTAGGGGAACGCCACTGCCATCGCGGACTGACGTTGACGTGGGTTTGCTTGGCCTACAGAGCTTCGATGTCAAGGAATGGGACCGGGTGCGTCTTGGAGAAGTGGACAAGCTGTGCGCCCCCTACGAGAGCAGCGCGTACCTGTCTTCGCTGCCCCCTGCTGCCGCTCCGCGCTTCTCCCGTGTGATGTGGAGAGTTGTTCTGGTTATATGTGCGTGTCTCCCTGCGCTGAACTTTCTCCCATCAGACTGCCTCGCTTTGAGCTTCCAGGATAAGGTGGTCGCGCTCAGTGGCTTTTCTCTGCCCGGTCCCGGAGAGATCGTGCGCTGGCTCGGGTTCTGCTGGACAGAAGCGGCTGAGATCTGCACACTAATAACTCAGATGTGTCGGAACTGTATCTTGGACCTGATAAACACGACATCTGATTTCATCAGCTGATTTTATAACTCCATTTCTTAGGTACTTTTTTATGTAGGCTACTATATGTGCCAATCCCGTAGGTTTGAAGCATTGGATAAATTTAGTTCGTGTCTGTTTTTGAATTTGTAACAAAACATAATTGTGCTATAAAATTGCACTGATTGTGTCTGTTGGTTTTAAATGGAAAAACAAGTGTGGATGGATCGTTGTATAGGCTAACAACATTCTCAAATCTTAAATAATAATTAAAAAAAATCCCTATTCACTTAATTTCTGAATAGGTCACCTCCACAAGTTCATCTCGAATACAAGCAGACAGCTTGATTGAATAAAATACCGTTTTGGAAGTTAACTAAAGAAGAGGAACGCTTATTCCGAAAGTGCATTGAAATATTTTATCTCCTCCGTGCGAGTTATTTACATACTCAAGGTTAAACGTTACGTAACAATGCCAGACTCATACAGGATTCATTTATAATGTTTACTTAGAATGAACTTGTATCCTGCTAGGCTATATGTTTGTTTTAACTTTATTCAAAGACCAAATCTCATCAATATCTTTAATGTTTACAATTTCATCCAAGAGAGACATGAGATGTGCAAAATTTAACAGAGTCAGGACTGTTGCGATTTTTTTTTTTTTTTTGAAGGCATCCCCTTTTCCCACCGTTTAAGCAGGAATCCTGAGATTCTAGGACAACTGTTCTGATATGACGTCACCGCTGGAGCCCTTCGCACGTCACCGAACATATATTTAGCCGACTGTTGCCAGGCGAATTGGGGATGAAACGTGAAATTACCTACTTTACCAAATACAACCTTACATACCTAAAAGTAGCCTAAATTAAATAACGAATTTATGATAGATATACAGCTACATTTTCTGAAGCCATGCAGAATCCATTGCCGACAATATGAAGCTCACTCTGAAATGGCGCCATGTGTTATATAATTTACTATTCGATTTTCTTTCTTTCTTTTTTTTTCCAATGGAACTATTGTGTCTTAATAATGACACCATCTTCACTATCGCATAGCCTACCTTGCACCAGTAACTTCAATAGGCTATTATTTTAAGGAAAAAAAAGGCATCAACACAAGTGCCATTTCTTTTTGCTTTAAACCGTGTTTTGCTGTGTTTAATGTTTCTAATGATTCAATTGTTAATTTCGGTCAATACTCGCCTCTTTTAAGAACTGAAAAATACTTTGCATCTTGTTGTTTTTCTTTGTAAAGTTGAAAATTGTATATAGCTATCCAAATAAATTTCACGTCACATAGCCTATACTATTTAGTTCTAGCATTATGCTTATTTTTGCTTATTTAAATGTTGTCAAATAAAATGAATGGCAAAGCCTACGTCGGCAATTTCTAGGCTATTTGAAGCCTAACTGGTAGGCTATAGCAAAATTATATATATATATATATATATATATATATATATATATATATATATATATATATATATATATATATAGGCTATTAGTTGTACTTTATTTGCAGCAAGTAGCCTAACTTACGAACATGATACGTCTCTGTTTACAAAAACACATGAAATACACCAGATGCACGAATTAATATATTTCACCCTTTAAATGTCATCATGAAATAAAGCAACCTTGCATGATGATTTTTTTTTTTTTTTTTTTTTTTTTTGCATGATACAGAAACAGGGAACATCACCATATAGGCTATAGTTAGTTATGTCTCACAACTCCAGGCAAAAGTGGCATGGTTGTCGGGTAAGCAACATAATAAAATACATGCTGTTTTTTTTTTAATTTAAATTCCACATTTTGATTAAAAAAAATCCTGCATCTGACATTTAATGAACTCCAAAGGACCGTAATAGAATTTGAAACTTCAGTTATCCATTTGTCTGTAGAATTTAAGCGTGACGATCTGCAGCTGTGTGCACAGAAAACTTCGAGCTGTAAAATTATTTATCTGGACCAAGACGCTCCGACATAAACAAACTCACAAAGGCTACTTGAAAAATAGACGGACGTCTCCCTTGGTCCTTCTAAACACACAATCACGAGATAACGCTTTTACATTCTTATTTTCCCAGGGTGACCAGTAATCTATTCAAGTCGGGTAAAATCAGTCTAATCTCAATTAAAATTAAGCAAAAACAAAAAACAAAAAAACAAACAAAAAAAAACGCATGTGTAGCCTAGTCTATTCTTTGCCTGAGAAATTAAATAAAAGATCCAAATTAAATCTAATTTCTAACGGGCATGTTATGAGAACATCTTTTAAGAGGACTTCTCCGTGCATTAAACATAGGACTAAATAATAAGTAAAAATAAATAAGTATAGGCCTAGGCTACACGCAAAAAAAAAAACGCATATAGGAAAGTTGGATTTGATTCAAAAACGTAGAAATTTCATAGACGTCGCTTACAAATCCGTCCTCAAATCAAATCGTGATTTGTTCAATAGAAATAATAATAATAATAATCAAGACAATTAGGTCCTATAGGGAGCTGCATCGGATGCACATTGAAAAATAAATAATAAAACCTTTCCCATTAAATTGTTAAAATTTGTTTTGCCAAAGCCAATAGATTAAAATCAGCTCTATGAAACTGTGCACTGTTCCTATTATCACAGCTGTGCTGACCATCTAGTTCAGATCTAAAAGCATCATATGACTAAAACGAAGCGTCAGAAGATTAAATCGACATGTGTCAGAAGTGGCCGTGTTACAAGTTAAAGGCAACAAGGGTTTAAGTGCTGGTCAATTAAACAAAAATAAAATAAAACGTAATTTCTTTATTGTCAAGGATACAAGATGTGATAAAATCAGAGGAAAACGCAGCATTCTGACATCAAAAAAGACGCATTGCTGCGTAAAAGGATCCCTTATAAATCTCCCAAAAGGTATAGCCTACTTTCACCCAGGCAAAATAATTAGTAAATAAATGATCATCAACCAAAATACAAAGATATGGCAGGTAAAAGATGAAATCGTGGTTACATAATTTAGCCTGCTTTTTTTGTAATATATATATATATATATATATATATATATATATATATAGGCCTAGGCCTATAGGCTATATTTCATTTCATAAAATGACGGAGATTATTGACATGGCATTTTGAGACTTACTTTGCGAGATAATGCTTTTCACATTCTTATTTCTTTCATTGTGACAGGCCTTTATATATTTGACAAAAATCACAAACATTTTGTATTATTTTATAGCCCATAGGCACAGTCACGTATGGTTACATCAACGACCTGTAGCCTGTTAACATCACGAAATACGCACGTCATTTTCAAAACTGAAATATGACTTGCCCACAACAAAATTCCGTTCGGCTTTAAGCTTTTAATATCAATGTTATATAAGAATGATGGGCTACGCATGCGTAAACTCTCCAGCACGAAACTAGACATTTGCCTCCATGTTAATATCTCGCAGACTCGCACATCGCAACTATCAGAATAATCCACACACAAAAAAACTTGCTTATTGGTTATTATCGGAAAAAAACTATTGGCTATTGGATTCAATTTTGTTAGCTTAATGTAGTTACCGGAAATGAATACTTTAAAAGAAACATGAATACACGTCACGCTAGGGTTCATCCACCATAAACAAAACACATGTTTACAACAGTTTTGAAGCGACCAAAAAAAAAAAAAAAAAGAAAGAAAGAAAAATCTCATTTAACAGTTGTTCCCTATGCAAAATTGTTAAAAACAAAACCTGAACAGATACATTGACAAACGGTGCCCTAACTAGTCAAAACTAGTATTCACAGGTTTTTTTTTCCCCCTTTTTAAAATGTTAATGTTTGCAGTAACACACAAAAAAAAAATGCAACCACGTTTAGGAAAATAAAATTGGAATATTTAATGAAGAAACAAAAAAGGATACATATTTTACATAAAGGAAAACAAAATGTAAACATTAAAAAAAGTTTTTGTATGAACAATATAAAGGAGAAAAAAGCAACATTGGGAAAAAAAAAAAAAAAAAAAAAAAAACACTACTTAACTCACTTTCCAAAGAAAACTAAACTCTGCATCTGTCTTTACCTTTGACCATTCAGTTCAGTCCGGTGAAGCCAAGTATCATCCTGACTTCTCTAAGTCGGATTAATGATTCAGTCCATGAAGGTACCTATTTCTGTACCTGCGAGACAGCCATACCTGCACCGGCTAGGCCCCGGTAGATGTGATAAAAAGATGACGTGCATACGCTGCTTGGTGGCTTCTTGCTTCAGCAGCACGAGCAATATTGGAGGCATTGGCCAAGGAGTAACTCCAATATTTACATGCTGCTAAAGCAAGACAACACACGCACACGCATTCACACACTTGCAATCTCTCCATCGGCTGCGTAGGTCCCAGGAATTGATGCTGCAGCACATCACGGCCTGTATCTCTGTATCACCACAAACCATTCTGTGCTGCTACACCATCACCTAGAGAGGGTTCCTCTCTCTCACAATCACGCTCACACACCCTCGGCAACATGACCAAGCACTGCCAGAATCAGAGCGAGTGACTCCTCTCCTCCCTCTCTCTCTCTCAGCAGGGCTTGAGGTATTCCAGGACTCCATCTGAAACACAGAAGAGAGGAGGACGCTTGAGTGAGAACATGCACACAGCAGCTGGACGTGATGCTGTCAGTTTGCAGTAAAATATTTCAGTGTCTCCAACCGTGTTTGCCTGCACCCCATTTGCATACAATAAAAAAAAGTGGCATTGCTACATTTGGGAGCAGGACTCGTTAATTAAATACATACTTGAGACTATTGTTTATTTTATTTAATATATGCCATTAAAAATATATGCCATTTTTCATAAAAAAAAAACCCTTAACACAACAGCATACATAAAGTTTAATGTAAACTTTTAAAAGATGGATCCACACTGAATCTGAATTTTTGCACTTCAGTAAAATGGCAGCTATAAATGTATAGTAATGTTATGGGACAATTATGGGTATTTTAAAATAATTCCCAGTGGATTGTAGTGTATTGTTGTTTTGACATTAACATTTTTTTTCATTTTTTTTTTTTTTAGGACAAGGCACAAGAGATGACTGAAAATAAAGCATTACAAGAGGTTTAAATGGCAGTTAGAATTGTATATATATTTGCAGCACATCATTCTGATTTTCTACAGGCTGGACTGGAGATCATTGCGGACACACCTATCAGCAAATTTCCTGTATTATACCAAAACCTGTCCTCTGGCTACTTATAAATAATTATATAAAAAGAAACAAGCAACTAGTAATATTCTCTTCTAGACCAGTCTGGATTTAACCTTCAAGATAGTGATTCAGCACTGACAACATCCTGCCTCGTAGTCATCTTCAACAGCGGGAGCTGCGCCGCCACCAACTTCCCAAAGTGCTGTCCCACAACAGAATACATCTCTTAAGCCTACACTATGCTAAATAAGATAGCTCTACTTTATGAATCAATCACTGTGGTCTGTGCCTTACGGGTATACAGTAATGATTAAACTTTAAATATTCTAATTTGAATATTAACAAAGTCATAGTTGATGTGAGACCTCATTACCTTCTGAATTTTAAATAATTCTGAAGTACTGTTAGTAATATTAGTAATATATTTATTCAACCAGAAATTGAATGGCGAACACAGCCATTTTCTTAAACACACAAGCTTTCTGAAGACTTATTGAAAGTAAAATATAATTGTTTTGAATTATACTTTAATTAGAAATGGGAGAATTGTAGCATAACACAAAAACTCAAGTACATTTTCATGCCTGCTATGTACTCTCTGAACAGCAAAGATGAATGAACGGAAGCAGCAGAAGGGTGAGATCTGAAGTGAGAGTACTAAATAACACACCGTTTTACAGCCAACAACACTGATTGGGCCTAAAAAAAAAAAAAGTTTGGTTCCGGTTGGTTGTCAGTTGAGGTCATGGGTCGGTAGGGAATTTTTTTTTTTTTTTTTTCAGTGGCAGCAAGGGATGGGTAGGAAATTCAAGGGATAGTTCACAAAATTATTTTTTATATGTTTTAGCTTACCTCAAGGGATATGTAGGTGTTTTTGTTTCTGCAGTATTTTCAATTTTGATATTTTTTGGTCAAAACTAAAAATATCAAAGTGAACTATCCCCTCAAGCCTTTTCACGTGCTTGTCCTCCAGACAAGTAAGTAAATCTGTCAATCACTTGTCTGAGTAAAAAGTTGCTTGTCCGGATTTTTTAAATTTATTTATTTTTTATTCTGAAGCAATATTCTCATCAGTGTTCAATCAGCTTTGATATTTAAAAAGGCATATTGTAATATCTGCACCTTTAAGAGCATCTCCTCCACCAATATTATTAAATGCCCTATAGTGTCTTATTATTCTAAATAATTGAATTTATTGATCAAATTTAGGAATTTAAAATGAAAGATGAAGCATACTGTTACCCTAGGTAGGGCTGATCAAATTAAATCATTTACAATGAAAAATTACAATTTCATAAAATAATGTTATGAAATTGATTTAAATGTGCAAATAAGAAATATTGGAAAGAATTATACTAGGCTACTTATAAACATAACACTAAACTGCCAATAGGTGGCGGCAGGCGGCCGTATTAACGAGTGAGTTATTGATTCATTAATTCAAACGATTCGTTCAAACGGTTGATTCATTCAAGAATGAGACAGATGTTGATGTTTATGAATGGGTCATTGAATCTTTGACTCAACCGATTCGTTCAAAATGCTGAATCATTCAGTAATGAAAACAGGATTCGTTCCTGTGAGATGCGTCGTTGTTCTGCTGTGACTTTTCTTTGGAACTATTTTCGCTGCTGAAATGGAACAAAAAACACCCAATATTGCTTATAAACAGTAAGTGACTTAATCTTAACTGTTTATTGAACTGTTGTAGGAAATCAATGCCACTTTTTCAATCGTGATGGTATTCAGGAAAAATAATTGAGGCTGCTTAGTGCTTAACATATGTTAAAATATAAAAACTCCACATTTAGATTTTTTATAGGCAGAGTATGTTGTTAACTGTGTGTGTGTGTGTGTGTGTGTGCTCCGCTCATGTGTGTAGATTTCTCTGCGCGAGCGTCAACAGCGCAAATTTACCATCAGTAATACAGTAGCTGCTGCCTGCTACATTTATTATCCACAATCGATCGCAACTTGCAATAAATTTAATAAAATCAGAATCATTCTCTCGGTTTAGTGATTCCCTAGTTATTTTTTTGTTTGTTATTGATGTTCTAATCAGGCTACTTGTCCGTTGGGGCGAGTAAAATTCTCTTTTACTTGTCCTTCAAAAATCCATTTGTCCCGGAAAAGCGGACAAGTTAGACGGGCTCTAGAGATACGAACCGCGGCAGGTTAGAGTGTTTTGGATTGCATAAAATAATGAAAGAAACGAACAAATACATGGCGAAAGAAGTGATAGACAGCAGAAGATGGAAAAAAATTGTATTTGTGTATTTATTTAATTTTTATTATTTCTTCCCCAAGCTCATAAAATAATTTTGGGTCGCACATAAATTGACAGGGTCGGTCGGAAACCGGAAACAAACAATTTTTTTTTTTACGCCTTGTAATGAACTGATCACATATGTGAAATAAAATAAAATCAAAGTTTGTTATATTACAATATATTAATTATAACAAATATCAACTGAAGCATCTGTTAATTATGAGAATTGACTTGTAACACTGACACCAAGCCAAGGTTACGACCTGACTAACATATCTATGGAATTTGGGTCAATGATCCAACATGGATTCACAGCCAAGAAACAGCCATTGTGATGATGCTACAATATGTGTATAAAATGTTTAGCTCCTGATGAAGTCACTGATTTTTTTCATTATGTAAAAAACCAGTGTACGAGATTTTGAAAACAAACAAGAATTTACTAAAATTAGCCAGTGTTTTTTTTTTCCACTCCAACAAAACCTAATGCCTAGTTGTGATCTCAAAGACTGACAGGAACTGTCTATCTAACCCTTTCTCACACCATACGGCCAATGCTTGAGAAGCCTATAAGAGCCTATGACCTGATACCGACAACAAACTTTGAATTGCTTCTAAACAAGAGTTGGCATCTGAAAGCTAAAGCCAAGCTATCACTGCCTGAAAAACTGAGTGAATTCAATACCATAAGAGACTAGTAATACTAATAAAAAAAGTTTTACACTTTGCTTATGAAAACAACCACCGTGTAGATCTAAAGCAGCAGCCACTTCATTGCTTGAAGGGGATTTTTAAGCCTTAATAGAATAAAGGCTTAATGGCATAAATGAAACTTTATAAATGGGAAATGCTAAAAGTGTCCTCTACTGGGTGTGTATATAACACCTGAAATGCCTAGTTGCTATAAAAATGTGTTTTAGCCCATGATCTCTTAAAACAATTAACACACAATACATTAATTAAATTTCCAGGTAAATGTTATTACCTTGATTTGTTGTCTGGTTTCTGACATCACAACTCGGCAAACACTGGGGGGGGGGGGGGGGGGGGGGATCTAAAGATCTAATAATCTGATGTAACGGACAGCATCAAAACATAAAACCAGATGCTTAAATAGTTTCAAAAACATACACCTAGTTTTAAAAAATCAAATCAAATTGATACACCTCTAGTTAATGTTACAGTGTGTCTGTGAGAACGTTGCTGTCAACTATGTGAGTGGATGCATGTCTTCTCTGAGAACACTCCAGTGTGTGAGGTGGGAAATATTATTGTGTGTGTATTATTCAAGTCAGTTAAACCTCAAATGGACCTTTAAAAATGAATACCCTTCAATGCAACAAATAATAATGATTGAAAATATTGTTGGCCTATGAATTATAAGACAGAAACTTTCTGAAAAGTTTCTGTCTCAAAAAGTATTTAAATTCTCAAGATATTTTTTTTTTAGAAAAATAAAAACAAATTATGCATGCATCTCAGATCTGAATAAGAGATGCATGTGTAACACAAAAACAGAGAGACTGGTGAGAAAACGTTTCCCCACTCTTTTCACCAACTCCCACTTTTCTCTTCCCCCTCTCTCTCTCACACACACACACACACACACACAGCGAGCCTTATGCGAAGATATTATAAATTAGTATCTTCACAGAAAGCATCTGCCCACATTATTTTTTATCACAGAGAAAAACAAAACAAAAAGATCAGTCACACAAGTTATAAGACAACTATCAGAGCTGAAAAGAACAAGCAAATGGAACAACTTTGAGTAACAGAGCAGGTCAAACAAAACACAGCCTGGTTAGACAACCCAAACTTCATATATCAAACCATTTCAAATATGTTGGATTTTTTTTTTTAGGCTTAAGTGTTGCCATCAAAATAACATTGAAAGTTCTTCAACTCGGTAATGTGTAGTTGGCCTAGCCTCCATTTTGGTGTTTAATCTTGTGCACTAGCAACATCGTAATCCCACAAGATAAGTGCGCATTATGTGCACCATATTACACTATAATTTTAAATCGTGCAGCAAATATATAATTTGATTATATACAAGCAGCGCATCAGCACATAACTCTTAATAACCTAGAAAGTGGTCAAGCATGTGTGTTGTGTGTGTGCGAGGACAGTCCCCTGAACAAGTCTGTGTGAGTGAGAGGGGGTGTGAATGAATAGATCACATTTAACCTCTCTCTGCTTGTATTTTACTGAGCTCACATGACCTCAGGGTCAAAGGGCATCACCTTCCACTCCTCCATCAACATCAGCATGTGACATGTGACGCTCACACACTCCGAGAGACTCTGCCTTATGCAGGAAACCCTCCCACGTAATTATTTTGCTAGTTAAATGATCAAAAGAAAATGTAGTAAAACAAGTTTTATTTATAGGTATAACTTAAGATCACTGAAAAAGGAAACTTTGGAAGAAAACAAATATGTATATGCATGTATAATTAGAACATTTTAAAAAATGATAAAAAAACAAGAATATTTAATAACTTCTCATGAGGGAAAATAATCCACACTATATTCAGACCCTGTAAATTAGCTACACCTCTGCACTTGTGGTAATGAGAGGTGTGTGTGGATGTGTTTGTCTCTCTCAAACATTTTCTTTAATCTAATAAAAAAAAACTGTGTAAATGAGTCAGGCAAGCCTGCACACCTGTATGGTAGCGCTGCACCTGAGTACGAATAGAACTACACACAGCAACACACACCTGTGCCCTGACTGCAACCTCTCACTGTTACACACATGCATTGTTCAAAGAATGCTCTGCAACACTGCAACTTAAACTATCATTAGTTTTAGGGAAGCTTTAAACAGTCAAAATCAGAGCTGTGAGTCTCAGAGTAAGGGCTGGCTGGTTTATTAAAAAAAAAAAAATCGTTCACCTCTACACACACACTACTTTCCCTATAATCATTAAAAGACCATGGGTGATGTCACAGACACATTATGTGTGCCTGTGAATACACATACACATGCTGCTGCATATCTCAAAGAGTTTCTATTTATTCAAAACAAATAATAATAATTAAATAAATAAATAGTCATTTCACCACTCATCACTACTGCACTGTTATTAGTCATATTACTACACTCAATTTTGTGAACTCAGAAGGTCCTGGCATGGTGTATGATAAAATGAACATGTTGTATCTCGTAAAATTACCCACACAATTAACTGAAAAATAAGCCCCATATTAAAACTGTGTGTGTGTGTGTGTGTGTGTGTATACTACAGCCTCTGGTCAGGAGATCTGAAGTGCAAGTCTTCATTTCCTGCAGGTTCACGTTTACACACTCTCAGTTCATGAGCATACAAAGCATGACTGCCTTACTATATTCTTGATTTTTTTTAATAGTTGTTTAATTGTGTACACTGCACAATTTAACTTATTTTGCGTGGTGACTTAATTTCAAAACTCTCAGTATACCCAACAGTATAAAAATACAGCTTCTCTCCAAATCCAGCCATGGACACACCGGAGAAACAATGTCACAATGTCTTAACATGCAGCAGCAGCAACAACAACAACAACAACACACACACACACACACACACACACACACACACACAAATATCTCATCATATTAACTCCATTCATTTTTTTCTTTTCTTTTTTTAAATTGCAAACAGTATTACATGTGAATATCCACATAAGTATAAAAAACCTAGGTGGAGAACTGCTAAATTATATAAATGGGCAAAAACAAGTGAGTAAAAACACATCTCACAATATATTTTTGGTGTAGATGATAGATGCATATAAACTTCAAGTGTAAAGAGTAAACTGCCTAAAACAACCTTAATTGATTACATATTTAGAAGGCAATAGATGATGGGTATTCTGTCAGAGTTATGAGTGCATTAATTTGAACTGTGTTTGGAATTAAGTTTGAAGGGTTTGAAATAGTGAACTTCTTTGAAAATATAGATCATACAGTAATTTACAGAACTTATAGCAAGTTATAGATTTGAAATATAACTACCATAGTTATGACTAAAATGTTTCTGTGCACTGTACAAAACCAAGCAAAAATAAATATTGTAGTATCAGCACTGTCACTGGACGTGTGGGGCGTTTGAATGGGCGCATGATGTGTCTGTTAATTAAACTACATGTTGCGAACATGATAAAGAGATCGTTGTGGCTTACTTGTGGGGGTTTCCCTACGGTCTCAGGCAGGATCAACTCATGGGAGAAAAACTGCCAGGAAATAAATTATATATATATATATATATATATATATATGAGGTGAAAGACACTGACCAAAAATGCTTGGTATCAGGCTATAGTTGACTACATTAATACAAAATTAGAAGAAAAAAATAGGAACCATCTTCATATTGCAGGACTTAGTAGTAGACTAGAATTGTGACTCTTGCACTGACCTACACTGTTTTTTTGGCCAAGTGAATGTGCAATTCTAATGTGCAATAACTAATAGCAGAGGCACCTCAAATGTTGCTGCAACGGGTCTTTGTCATAATATAATATTTTTGTCATAGGAGTAATATGGGTATATGGTGTAATTTGTGTCACTTATTTTTTTTTGTGAATGGCCATTAAACAACTCACTACAAAAAAAAACTCAAACTATGTTATTTAGGCAAAAACATACATCATTTAGACCTGCACACAGAACTAAAAAAAAAAAAGGTTACTATATTTTTAACATTCTGTATTAATCCACATTTATATAGGAGTCAGAAAAATTAACAATCAGATTTTTTTTTAAATCACAATATCTTGTAAAACAAAAGATACACAAAATGGCACATACAAATTAAATTAGGTTGACATTTTGTATTAAAAACTTGATTCTCTGAACTCACTTGACCTGTTTTGGGCTCAAAATGAGCCTGGGTCGCTGCTGGGCTAACCTTTCATGACATCACATGACATGGACAGGCCTTTACATCAATCAACAAAATTAGGAGGTCAAAGCATCACGTTAATGACTTCATGACCTTTCTGCATGTGACCTCTAACGTACATTAGACAGAACAAAACTACCCGAAGTGACACTTTCCTTAAGGTACAGAAGATTAGCGATGGAATCGTGCCCAATGCAAAAAAACGTAACCAAAACAACTTTAAGAACAGAGACTGAAAAAAATGAGGGAAAAAATACGGCGCTATTATAAGAACTGAGGTGCACACGCTGACAAAAAGGCCGACTGCTGACCCAAGATCCCTCTTAAAAATGATTAGCTTTCGCTCTCTTTGCAATAAAACATTGAAGTTTATTTTCCACTAACCCCTAACACAATTAATACAACAAATAATCGCATTTTACCATTACACAACCAGGCCTTAAATTATCTGACAATGCAAACTGGTTATGTAATTTCAATTTATAGGCCCGCTCGTATAAAAGTATGAATACGTGTCCATAACACTTACGTAGTGTGATAACAAGGGTTTCAAATTGCTAAGGGGAAATGTAACGTTAACTGAGTTAAGTTGCAATAGGGTGGTACAGTAACGTTAGATCAAACACATTGTGACGTGTTTTTTTTCGATCGAGATGACTACAAACTGATCAAATCACTTTAATCTCTTCTCCAACTACTATTTACTTCTGTGAGAGTTTGCGCTTTTTACACTTTAGATGGCAAATGTTTGCTATTTTAATACATTTAACATAACACTTACACTCACAACACATAAATAGCCATTTTCATGGTAACTAAACAAAGACGTTTTTTATGAAAAATGTTACTTACCGAAAACACCTGACCGTTCATAATATTTGTAAATCCACAAAAAAAAAGTTTGCAATTGAAAACTGTGACGGCGCACTGTTTTTATAGTTTGTGTAAAAAAAAACGAGAGAGAAAAAGGCACTCTGGTCATCGTCGCTTTTTTTCCGCTGAAAGAGGAACAAAAACTGTAGTAAAGAATAGGACAGTGTTAGTCGGTGTGGCATCCCGGTGTATCGCTCGCTGATAGGCTGTCGGGCTCGCCGGCCGTCTCGCTCACATCACCAATCCCGCTCAAACTTAACGTTTAAAAAATGCACAAAACCACCTCGCTCTACCAAACAACCCACGTCATTCTATTCGTCGTCACCTGCGATAATTTTCCGAAATTTTTATTGATTTTTCAAACCATCCACGTAATTGCTGGATTTTTTCGAAAAATAATACAAAATATATAGTTTCCACAGCGCGGCTCCAATCTGACGCCCCTTCTTGGCTGGAGATGCTAGCCGGATTAGCCTGCTAGCTCACTTCAGACTCCACTTCACTATTTGTTGTCACTACACATCGTCTTTTGTGTCCGCTGCATCCATCCACCGGGAAACAGCCGCCTAAAATGTGTGGCAGATTTCAGAAAAAAAATATCTCTCTTTGTTTCTGGATACAAAAAAGAAAAAAATATCCCTCGCTCAAATTACTGGACTTCAGTACGGAGCCTCTCCAGGCAGTTGCTGTTGATGTAGCTGCTCACTCGAAAATGGCGCCGAAAGCTCCAGTCTTCATTCAAATTGGCCGGAGCCTCCCCCTGCCCGCATTGGGCATGCCGGGACCTAGAGCACCGCGCAGGATTGGTCGAGACAAAATGCACCCTCAAACCGGCTAGCAACCCAAAACCCACGCACACTATCCTTACGCGCGGCCAACAGAACGCGGTTTAACTGTAGCTCTGCCAGTCTGTGTTTGAAAAAGCGATTGTTACCAGTGCAATCGCCTTCACACCATTGATACGGTAGTTTTAGGCGTACGTATAGGTTATATGCAATATAGCTTAGGGATTTCAATTGCTTCCTAAATCAGATAGCTTTCAACGCTGTCAAGGATAAATTCACCATAAAACGTGATTTAACCCTAAAATGAACATGAAATGAATCGTATGCTGAAGTATAAGTTTTCTAGTTAGTATGGTGAGCGTTTTACCAAGCGAACAATCTTTATTATTTTTCATCATTCGTGATATTAAGGGGGAATAAAACGCTATTGCGGTTAAAAATTCTTCTTTATGGCCAGTTTTGAAGGTAGCCTACGTGTAATGTTTTATAAGTAGATCAATGCATGCATTAAATGACCGGAACGTCGTGAAGACGAAGCAAACGACAACACTGCCTGCAAGTAGCTTGACAACAGACCCTGCGCTGCTTTACTACAGCAGACAGCAGCAGCGAGAGAGCAACTGCGAGCTGCGTCACTCACACACCACCAGCAGCGTGATGGTTGATTGGGAGAAGAAAGAAACTACGCTCCATCTGTCAAATCCGCCCCTTTCTGATGACTGCCGACTGCATCATTCGGATAATGACTTAAAATTTGGCACCGTTTTGTGACTATTTGACCAGCAGCAAACCCGATGATTCATTTAGGTATATCTGGTGGCTATGTGACTAAATTGCTTTCTAAACCTCAGCCTTATTTTCCAGGCATTAACTGCAACTGTAAACCTAGACAAAATATATTTACCACATAGTACTTTTTCTAGACTATGTCAAAGAAAACATCATGGCTTTATTCCACAGCCATAACCTGCCTACCCTTTTAGCTGTATCGGGTGGCATCATTGCATCATGCATATTCTTTAATTTTAGACACACCCACATAAACTCACATGCCACAGCTGACATAAACAAGCATGAAATAGGCTATGTGCCAGTGAGTGTTCCTACATGTGTGAGAAAGTGTAAGGTGTTATAAATGGATGTAGACAGTGGGGACAGGAAGTGACTCCTCGTTTTATTTAAAGATACACAGTAAAAGACAGGAAGTGTGTCAGCAGTAAAAGAAATACCATAAACTGTTCTATACTTATCCACCATAGATGACTAGGCCGAACGCTACAACTCTGATCTGTGCTATAAGGTTTATGTGAAACCTTATGGTTGTCTTTTTAAAGTAAAAACCTTTATGGACCATGTTATGCTCTTTGCGTCTCTTGTAGGCTAAATGTAACTTTATTTGAACATTTCTGCATCTCGAATTTTATAGATACACCTTGAATGGCCATTATTATTGTTATGGTCTATTTACTATTTGCCCATACAACAAATCCCTTGGGTTCATTTTCTTTATTTTTTTTGCACACACAACTTTAGACCATTTGTGTTATTTCCACCCACTTTGAACTGTAACAAAACCTCTGCATATAAGTTGATGCATGTCATAACCTGGTCATAACCTATTTTCCTCCCACCATCATAGGCTACTAAATATCTGAACATCACCACCACCCACCTTCTCCTTTCTTTTCATTTAATCCACCAGACTAATGAAATTATACTTACTTAGTAGCCCACTTTAGGCTAGCCTATTTAATAAAATCATATTAACCTTTATCCTTCCACAACTGTCAGAGTAACCAACATTTATTAACCACAGCAGATCATTCATTAACCTTTCAGTTTCATTGTAAAAAAAAAAGAAGTCTATTGATCTTATGCTTTTAAAATGCTGAAAGAATATGCTTCGTGTTTTGATTCGTGACAGTTTTTGATATATATATATATATAGGCCTACAGTATATATATTTTATATCAGCGGTAAAACTAATAACAAATTGCACTGCAGAGCAGGCAAGTCCAGACAAGAGCGTCAATCCTTACGGATGTCCCGCCCCTCAAAGGCAGTCCTCCGATGATGTAACTCTTTCCAAATATAGCGTGTTGCCGAAGCAACCGTGCCACGCCATTGGTGCAGCGCTCTGTCAGTATTGCAACGTCATGAAGCTAGTGTTATTATTGTAAACAGGGTGCTTACTTTTCACGGGCTCTCGGGTCCCGAGCCTTTGCTACGCGCTTCTTTGTTCACTACACGAGAAGATCAGCACGACAATAGATTACTTACGAAAAGACGTTGTAAACGTTATGTGCCCCCTGTAATCTTGCCTAATGAACAAAACAAATAAAAACTGAGTAGTTAATATGGTTCTCTCAATCAAACCTGTAAGACACTTTAAAATGACACGACGTATCTTCGAACACAGCCGGTAACTTGTGCGTAGCTATACGAAAATGTTGCTGAAGTTTTGACAGGCATCGCGTTTTTTTTTTTGTTTTTTTTTTTTTAGAATTAAACTAACGTTGTTCAGTTTGCAGTGCTCTTAATTCACGTAAAGGTAGAATTGAACAACTTTTTAGAACATCCACATCATGATGTAAAAGCAACAATCCGGTTGAGTCAAAAACTTTTCGACGCCGATAGCTTGTTGTCGAATGTTGCCACTCCTGCGCACAAAGAGCTTGTGTCATTGTTTCAACAAAAACACATTTCAATTTCCCATTTTAGTCGTGCTATGCCACTGAAATTCTACCTCACAAAATGCTCAGAATTCTTATCAAAAGAGCCTAGTTTCGCCAATTCCCAATGCGACGATACTGATCAGAAGCTACATCAAAGTCGATATGAATGGCACTTACCCTGGGGAAAATGAGCATGTGTATGAAGACATCACTTGACTCTAGTGGGATGTTAAAAAAGTATATAGCCTAGCACGTTATCGGGTTAATTTCAGTTCGCACAACAGTTTCACCTTATTTACTAGTAACGTTTCACAAGGTATCGAGGAAGTTCTTTTGTTCCAGTATTTATGCACAGCGTCAAAGTTGCGCGTTGAGGAGGCGGAGCGGTATAGCGCTGCGCGAGAGGAAGAAAAAAAGACCAAGCGCCAGCACTCGACCGTAGATACTCAAGACTCAAACCCTACGACCCACACTGAGATTAGGTCACGTGCTGGCTGAGTGGTGACCGAGTTGGGTGTCATATCTGCAAACTATCCAGATCTCGATGATGACATGATGAGACCGGTGTTCCTCAGCATAGCGCGAACGAGGCTTTACCTTTTGCTGCGAGAGATGCCAAGTGTCGATCCGCTCACGTGCACGTTCACTGACAACTCTTGTTGCTAAGTCTCCTTTTTTATATTTTTTTTTATACATTTTTTGAATTCATGTTAGAGGTAAGAAACTTCCATCACGAAGAGATTTGAGATTGAGATTGACTCGAACTGATACGATAACAAAAACAACACCAACAAAAATCAAAGTAGCCTAGCCATTTTGGTGTAGGCTATTTTATTTCAGCCTAATAAAGACAAACATTGTTTAATTTCAAAGTGTGAGGTGTTTTTTTTTTCTTTCTTTCTTTCTTTTTTTTCTTTTTTTTTTTTTTGCAGTAGGCTATACCTGCATAAGAGAATTTGGGGATGTATTTGTGTTTCATGGTTAAACAAAGTATAAAGAGAGAACACTGTTATTTGAAACAGCTGCATTCTGCTATTGGCTGCTCTGTATAACTGCATTGTAGCATCTAAAGCCTGTCAAATATCATCTGAGCCCCACTTGGATGCGTGGGACAAACATTCAACAGAAAACAAAACCGCTTAAGCGCATGTGTTTTCTTTTTTTAACTATTTTATTTTACACCTATAATGGTAGGCTATAAAAAGTTTAACATAGTTCATATTAGCATGTTTTTCCAGAGGGGGATAAGCACTTTTCGCCAAAGTATTTTTGTTTTGTGTCAAAATGCACTTATTAAAACACAACTTTATGGTTAAAGACACTGACTTTAAGGTTAAAGTAATCCAGCTGCTGTAAACTAACATGGGATTCGTAATTCGTACAACTAATTCATGCAAAATATTGCTTACAATGTGAATATTTTATTTGAATAGTTTTATTTTGGATGGCACGTGGCGTTTAGGAAGTTAATTTGAAAGTGGGGCTATTTATAACAAGGAAAAACACACGGCCTGTTGACACAGCTGAGGTGAGGTTTTCAGCATTTTCCAATTCCTCTCACTCTCAACGAGCAAATAGCCATACAGGCGGAAGATCATCACGTGGCTAAAGTGATTTTAGGATTTAGTAAAATATATAGCTAGGCTAAACAGGTAACCGTGAAAATTGCACGTAATCTAATCACCTAAACAATTCAGGCTAATGGATTTATATGCCGTTCATCAGTGAAATCATTCAGATATTCCCTGATTTCGTTATTATCGTTCTTTTATTGATGAATCAAAACGTCTTGACCACTTCCAAACACAACCAATCAATCTGCCGGTATTTTACAACGACTCGAGACGTAACGTAATGAAAGTAAACATGAAAAATTGCACAAAAAAGTTTTAAAGCAATAAAATAGTCTCTCTACTAAAGAAAAGCATATTTCTCGGATTTCAACAACACAAACGAACAAATGAAAATGTAGAACAACGAATTAATTAATTCGACTAATTAATTTAGCCTATCAACCAAAGCATGTAGGACTGGCTAACGAATTTGTTCGTGTTCTTCATTCAGGCTACTAGCTACTATAGTTTAAAAATATGAAAATTAAAAATTTTCACAAACAATTTTCATGTATGAAAATGCATAAATCCATCACCACATCCATTTTGTAAAGCTGCTTATTTAAAAACGCGGATTAAGTGGTTTAAATAGGCCTATAGGCTACATTTTGTAAAATAGCACACAGTTTATAGCCAGCGTTGTTACTTTATGTCATTACACAATAGCCTTATAGGTTAAGATTATATTAACAAAATTAATTTGATTTTATTATCACGGAAGCCTCAGACTTTTTCATTAGGCGTGATATATCAGCTACCTTCACGATTACATTTTACACTGAAACTAAAACAAGCATTATAATAGCATTTTTTACGACCAATTAGTGAAAACTTAGATGTTATCTGATAGATTGGGCTCTCTTTGACTCATCAAACCTTCTAATGTCAAAACACGATATTTTCATCGTCTTCATCGAAAATGAAAATGAACGACGATTGGTCATTTTATGCATCGCATCTTTAGTATGCCCATTAAAATTGCTATCAATTCAGATGGACGAGTTATAGCCTAATCCACACATTAGAACAAGACAAGTTATCGCGTGACTTTTAGTTGATGGTGAGCGATAAGATTGCACAGCATGCATTTTCCTCCCGAGTGTTCGCCATATGCAAGAATAAAACTAAAAACAAGTCCCCTATAAAATGCGAGATGGGTTTGCTGTTTGCTTAATTTTGCATGTGTGTGGGAGGAGGTAAGGCTCAGATGCAAAATAACAATCGTTATTCTGATCTGCGCCTCCATCAACCAGTTTATAAAACAGAGCAACAAGTCAGATGTGGAGAACGAGTCTGAGCTGGAAATATCACTGTGTACATGACTTTTTCCAACCAGATTACGTTGTCTGCCTCTCTTAGCCTACAACACAAATGAAGTTTCTCAACAGGTGACTGTGGAAGAAATATAAATGAGCAGTGCTGAGAGGGAACAATCTACCTTCACTAGAGCATCTTATAGTCAGATTATTGTTGTCAAATAGGCCTACATGTTAATCAGCATATTTTAGAATATTAAGAAATCATATGGTGCTAAAATTAAACATTTTCAAAACTAAACTGATGGTGATGGACCTTTTGATTAAAAATGATTGGAGCATAACATGACAACTGACTTTGCTGTATACAATAAAGTTCTCTTTTCTTCTTCGATTGTTAATTTCTGCAGCTGGGATGTCCCGGAGCCCCTGCATATGTCCTTGCTCAGCAGACCTTGCTGACCTGAATACCAGACTTATGGGAGAACAGTCAGGGGGTCCCTGATTCTCAACCTGCAACACATGAATGCATACCCATTGTGTCAGAGCATGTCTTGGTTAGTTATTTTAATGAGTGACAAACATGTAAAAAGACACAATTCCTTTGCTCTCACAATATAAAGTGAGACATGAAAAGAGGGAATCATTAGAAATGCTAAGTTGAGTCACATTCTGACCAAGTGACATGTTAACATGAATACGAATACATACTAGGTGTTCTAAGATTATTTTAAACTTTCTGTTTACTGTATAATGTATTACTATTTCAATAAAAAAAAAAAAGGTGTTCTAAGATCCTGAAAACCAAATGAGGGAAAAAATAAATAAAAGAGAGATTGTCTCATGGACAGTTCTCAAACACATACTGTAACACACTCGGTCACTCGCACTTAGTTATGACATTATGTAAACAGTAGGCTATCTCTGTTCTGTTTTTAGCATTTGATTTTTTTTTTACCAATTTCATTTAATTCCTGTCCTGATATTTTATTGAAATATGTAGCCAGTTCAATGTGACTGAGAAGACGTGAGAATAAGATAATTATGATTTTTTGAAACAATGTCTATACCTTTTTCCAGCAGATAGTCAGCAGTGATGTAGGTGAATTCTGCCTGAGGGAGTTACATAATGCATTTTCAAGATACTGGCGCCATCTTGAGGTGACTAGAAACATACATTTTGTAGAGGTTGGTAGGCCTATGTTTAGTTTGAGTTTTGATCTTTTGTGCTGAAATTTATTGTTTATATTAAAAGTTAAATTTTGAAATATGGATTAACTCCCATGTTATTTTCAGGTAATTTTGATCAGGTGATGAGTTTCTTTACCTCGAAAATGCTAACATTATCACATTGGACTAAAACTTAGGCTATACTGCATGGGTTTACTCACCCAGCGTATCACTGCTTCTCCAATTTTCTTTTGTTGAGAATTTTTGTTCTTTTTTATGACCCCGTATTTTTTGTCACTTTGTTGTCTTATAGACCATTTCACAAGATGTAAACAACACTGGTCCAGAAGCACTTCCTGTTTCAGTTTTTTTAACACTACATAAAAGCTGGGATAAAATACAACCAACAGAACATTTAAAACTGAATCAAAAAGTTAAACAAACATCTTTAAGATGTTTTCTTTACATGTGAAATAAAGAAAACAGTTACAAACTGAAACAGGAATGTGTGGATACATGCACACTAGCACAACTGTGCACAGATGTACACTATTTTAAATAGACTATCAAAGGCTTTCTTTTTCACAGAGATTAACTTTATCCTCAGATCAATGAGGCCTATACAAATCAGTTAAAAAAACTATTTAAAAATCCTAATTGAAATAAAACAAGTTGATAAAATAAGCTATTTTTTAAGGCTAAAGTCATTTTTTGCCAGCAAACACCAAAACACCATAAGTATGACAGCCATTTGGTACAAAATAAAAGCATTTTAAAACAAACTTTCTGGTTAAACATTAAAGCACACTAGAGGGATAAACAGTGCAATTTTATCCATTGATGAATATACAAAAGTATCCACACATAAAACATTTTTTCACCCAAAACTGAGGAGCAAAAACTATGATCAATCAGTTCCAAAAATAAATACACAACCTAGTTGTCCTAACTGAAACAAAACAAGTTGACGGAAAGATTGAATCCAATATTTGGTGAAAATATTGCATAAAGAGCGATTTATAGCAATTTTTAAAAGGCTGGTCATTTTTGACTGATACAAAAGGTGGTATAGCCTATGCTAAAGGGTTTTCAACCCATGTCACACCTCTTACCTGACTTTAAATAATGTAGAAACAAACTGTTTTATCTTTAAAAAAATAATAATAATTTGATATTCATGTCAAATCATGACATAATATTGTCACTAATTTCTTTATTTACTAATTTAATTGAAGTTTCTAAACATTTATAAAACATTTTAAATTGTAATAGTTTACACAGAACAACCAGAAGGCTGTACCCAAAGTACATTTTACATTTACATTTAGCAGACGCTTTTATCCAAAGCCACTTACAAATGAGAACAATAGAAACAGTTAAACAAACAGTAGGACAACAATATGGAAGTGCTATGACCCCTTTCAGTTTAATCTAAACCAGTCCATATATTTTTTTTTTTTAGTTTTGTGGCAAAGTTAAACACATTAATTTATGTTCTTTTTACATAAACAATTTTTGTCTTCTGTTTTGTTCCAGTACAAACGGTAAAATTATGCATTTATACATTTTAGTAATTTTAAGGCTATATTACATAAATTATAAATTGTAATAGCATATTACAAATTATATAATACAAAATAATTACAAAATATTTGAAGAATATCGAGAAATGGTGGTTAAATACGTGCTACTACGTCTTTAAGGAATTCTGGAAGACTGTACCATTTTGAGAGAGGGGTGGCTGTGTAAACGCAATTTCAAATGAGGTGTTGTTCTGTCTTTACAGTTGTTAGACATTTAGAATAATGTTTTTTTTTACTTACTTTTGAGAAATATGAAATGCTGCACAGCCAGGCTATTATGTTATATTTATGAAACATAAATCTTGTATGTTTCACACACCTATTTGAACTGTACACAGATATTTGCCGCCATTTTTATAGAGGCACAGCATTACTCACTGGTCTTGCGCATTTACATTATACATAACGTTAGCTATCTGAAAACTGGTTGTTACAGTTTAACGATTTAACTCAATCCTTGAAATGACCACTAAAAAGAAACGCTCTGCGCAAACCGACAACGACAGCTGGGTTGTCATTGCTCCAGGTACATTTACAAAATTTACACTGTGTTCCATGCTAAGTTCACACTTGTACTTTGAGAAAAGTTGTATACAGTTTTCATTGCACATCTTTTTTTTTTTTTTTTTTTTTTTACTGTCTGTGACTTTATTATTGTATAAAAAAGTTAATTATTAATATCAACGTTGACAGGAGTGTAAGTTACCCTTATAGCCCACCTAAATCTACATGCAGTTCTGTTATGCAGTTTACAAATCCATATTTAATTGAGTTTTGTGGCATGTGCTGACCCCTCCTTTACTTTCAGATTCAGCACTGAACACAGACAGATCTGAAGACAGTGATCCATCCTTCATCAAACTCAAGAATCCTGCCACAGGTGGCTTTTAGTGTTACAGAAACTTAATCAACTGTAACTTACAGTTTAGTGGATATATAACTTTATTTAGTCATCCTGTCTATCAGCTAAATAAACTAAAACTGACTGACAGTTCTGTCATTGTGAGTGCAGGAAGTTCTTCGCTGTACCTATTTAGCCGTGGTGATGTCAGTGTTTATGAAGTTAAAGCCTTTTCTGAAGACTTTCGATCTTGGTTTATTGGACAGACCGTGCAAAGAGGTAAGCTCACCTTATAGAAAGTGAACTATCCATTCAACATACTTTGTCTAGTAAATTGCTGATGCTATTTAAGTGAACTAACAGCTCTTCTATTCCTGTGTCCTCAGATGGTAGACTGCTGTATGTGACTTCCATTGATCCTTTATTTCTGCTTTTGCCATACATTAGCAGTGTCGCCACCGAGGTAAACGATTAGTTGACATGCAATATGATAGTAAGGCCCTGTCCCAATACCCACACACTACGCCCTAAGATCTTCCTTGAAGTGGACACCTGTTGAAAGTGCACTTAGTGGAGCGATTTCGAAATGCTATTATGGAAATTGATACATGAAATTCTTCCCATCCCATAGATGAAAAAATATATGACGTGTTGGTGATAATATTATATATAGGCTATTTATTAAAATAGTTGTACATAGGCTATATGAAATAAAATGACATAACCCTGTCTCTTTTTGTTAAATTTCAGTTTTATTGATCAATAATAGCTATAATTAAAGTATAAGTAGCCTAAAAAGTATAAGAAGCTATAAAAGTCAAGAAATAAAGAAAGTTAAAAGATTCAGTCAAACATAAATCATCAGGCTAACATTACAACAATACAGTTAAATAGCCTTAATACTTAACTTTGCCCTCAGCCAAATCGATTTGCCAGGGAAAAAATAGATTAATGAGACCAAAGATCGTCCGTTAGATATACACAAGCCGATTTAAATAGCTGCTATCTTTATAAATAAAACACAGATTTGAGCTTTAAAGAACTCTATTCTCAACTGAAAAACTCTTAAAACTAAATTTGTGACACAATAACACTAATATTTTAAAATTTTGCGGCCTTGAAAAACACTTAACCACACAGGCTTCCTTTATCTTCCCGGTTTCCGCTCCCGAAATGCCACAAGTATACAAGGGATTCTGGGTAATATCCCATAGCAAAGTGAGGTCTGATGCGCACTTGCAAAAGGGGTGCATTAAATGCCCTTATGATCACCCCTGGAGTACACTATTAGAGGATCGGGACATCCTACAGTCTTGCACCCCTTAGCGAGAACGCACATTGAGGGGCACAAGGGCGCAAGTGCGGATATTGGAACTGGGCCAAGTCAGTCTGTTGTTCACATGAGCTTCACGTGTAATGCCAGCACTCTTTGCGTAGGGAAAGTTCCAACCGGTGAAGCAGATTGTGATGGATGAGGATTACCCTGAATGTACAAGACTTCTGCAATGCAAACAGGGACTAGATTCCCTTCATCATGTGGCGGATGAGAAAGGTGTGCGAGTCTGTTGGCATGTATAGTGCCAGATCATCTACAGATACAGTATGATGTCCAAATTGTGTGACACATATATACATTGAATCCTGTTTTTCAGAGGGTGGTGGTCAGAAGTTTCACAGATATAACCATGAGAAGACCTTGGAGTGGCTTAAGAAAAAGGTTTAAGCAATTTTTAATTGTTATGATATAAAACCCCATTACAGGCTACACAATGTAAAACTTTAGCATAGTGCCAGTTTTGAATTCACAAAGACTGCGATTTGGTTAAATATATATATATATATATATATTTTTGTAAGGTAAGCCAATACAGGACAATACATCAATATGTTTCTAAATATGCAAACTCTTCATCGCTATTTCAAAATTAAAGTTTAAACCCTCGCTTTGAGTTTGCATGTTTCGATGTCCACATTCTTTTTCAAGAAATTAGCATCTGCAGCATTTATAAGAGGATTATTTTGTTCTATAAGACCATATTTTCACTTGCTTTTGATACTTTATTTGAAACAAATATTATTGCTACATGTATTTTGAGTCATTTTAAAGGCTTAGGTCTATTTTTACTACCACAAAAATATCTGATTACTCAATTACTCGTCAAAATAATCGACTGATTACTCGATTACCAAAATAATCATTTCTGACAGCCCTAATTTCGATAATAAAAATTGTAATCCTAACCTTAACGCTATTTGAAAGGAATTTTGAAAAATTCTTTCAGGTTCAGCAGACAGTAAGCGCGCTCAAAAAGAGCAACATATCTGTGGGTGGAGGAGTGAAGTCCAGCACATTTGTCAGAGTCAAACAGGAAGATGCTACTGAAGGTAAAAAAGGATGAATAAATAGTGGTAAACAGGATTGGTTGTATGCATTGTGTTGCTAAAGTAATGGTATTTGTTATCCTTTTAGAGGACTACCTCCGTTACGCACATGGTCTCATATCAGAGTACATTACTGAAGACCTGAGCAAAGATCTCCTCAAGTATTTGCAGTATGTACACAAACATGTGTTTTCATGCACTCATCATTCACATAACCTTACAAACAACATTGCCAGACTGTCACTCACATTTTTACCTTGTTATCCATAGTCACATTTAGTCTCTCATGTTACAAGGTTGCCAGAGATATCCAGCCCTAAAGAGACCGAGCCACCTTCTAAGGTAGGTCATCTTACTGCTTGAAATCCCAAATATTTTCATGTCACCGCCATGCTTGAATTTTAATATTTAAATTATGTCTGTCTGGTCTCGCTTTACCTGATTTTATGCAATGTTAACCATATCTGCTTGTAATTGTGTTGTGATTTGTTTTCTGGATTCTATTTCTTCTCAAACTCAGCTTTTGTCATTGCTTCAAGAAGCATTCTAAATGCTTTATTTCTGAATGCAGTTAGTGGAGCGGGTGTAGCAGTTCACTTTGATTCAAAAAGATATTTTGGTGGCCTGGTTTTTCTGACTGCTGTCTTGCATTTGATAGAAACGGAAACTGTCAGATAAGCCAGTAGAGGCCGGAGAAGACTACACCAAGTTCAACAGTGCTGATTTTGCACGAAAAGTGAGTTAGAATAACAAACAATGTGGTGATTGGATTAATGATGCAAACATTGAAAGAAAATGAAGGATGCACTACTGCAAAACTATCTTTTTCTCTCTGTCTATGCCTGAAAACAATCATTCAGCAGGTCATGCTTTAAATATTATTGATTGTAAATGTATGTTTTCTGATTATGTTTAGCTACTGTGCTACAGTTTTGATAATTGTAATATTTTAAATATGGTCTATGTTATCTCAGCCACCAAAGAAGATGACTGCAGCTCAGAAGAGTCTTGCCAAAGTAGACAAAACTGGAATGAAGAGCTTGGCAACATTTTTCAGTCCCAAAGTCAAACAAGAGAAGAACTGAGTGTTAGTGTGAGTGTCAAAACATTTTTGTTAATAAAGTCATTAGAAAATAAAGTATGCTCCTTTTTTTCTTTTCACCATGTGCAGTGATATACAATATGATATATGATACTGATACACAATACAGTTCAAAAGTTTGTGGTCGGTAAGATTTATGTATTTGAAAGTCTCTTATCCTCTCTAAGACTGTTTATTTGATCAGAAAAAAAATAATAAAGTGAACCATAATATAGTGGGAAAAGTATTACAATGTAAAACAACTGTTTTACATTTTAATATATTTTTAAAATTCATGTAATGCAAATCAGAATTTTTAGCAGCCATTACTCCAGTCTTCAGTGTCACATGATCCTTATAATACACTGATTTGCTGCTAAAGATCTTTTTCATATTCTCGGTGTTGAAAACAGTTGTGCTGCTAAATATTTTTGTGGTTTTTCAGAATTTTTTAAAGAATAAAAAGTTCAAAATAACAGCAGTTATTTGAAATAGCTATTTGTTGTAATAATTTAACCTTTGTCACTTTTGATCAAATCTAATTCCATTCAAAATGTAGCATTAAATTATTTTTAAAAAATCTTACTAACCCCAGAAATTTAAACAGTAGTGTATTTACATTCTTCTTTGCCCCATAATGTTGGATAACTTCAGTTGTATGCTATTAACTTCCTTGAACTTTATTCTCTATTATTGATAAACACTCATTGCACCTGGTTTGGTGTTGGTATTTTGAGTTTAGTTTTTATAGTCTGAAAGGGTAATACCCGATTCCTGCTTCCTTTTTTCAAAAAAAGAAACCTGACCTATTTAGCTCTGGATTCAAACACAGGTGTTTAGTTCCTCTTTATAGGTTTTAATGCAAAAAAAAAAAGTCTCAATAGTAGAAATACATAAGTTAAACTAGTTCATGTAGTTAACATGATTTATCATTCTTTTCCAGGTAATTGATATACTTGCAGATAGTCACAAATCATCATAAACAATCATAAAAAATGAACGTACAAACCTACCGACGAAAAACACATACCAGTTTGAGGGATGTCATACAACAAAGACTACAGTAAAAAAAAAAAAAGTTTTAGTTTTAATGTTGTCTTAGTTGTCATGTTTGGTTTTTTTTGCATTTGGCTAATAAAGTCTATATCTATCGTCACCTCGTAACTAGGCAGTAAATAGCTGGTAAATGATTTGTTATGGATCATTCATATTGTCTGACTCTGAACACACTCCTGGTGGAGCTCCTGCCTTGGGCTCTGACTGGTTCATCAGATAGGTGATCTTCAGATCTGAGTAATTGTGATAAGGAAATTCCAGTTGCTCTGTCTGGAATCAGTGCGTAGGACGATTGTTCCACTTCAAGCTGGATGGTCACGCTCTGCTGATTGAGGCTACTGAAAAAGAGATTCTAATCTGCTGTGGATTATTTATGAAGCTTGGGCAGTGAGTAAGCACTGACATGTCACAGAGCTCATGTCCTCTTTCAGGCCCAACTTTTTGATCACACAACAGTGAGCTTTCAGTTGTCCTCTGGGCTCAAGCAGTGGAATAACAGTGTTGATTAGGCAGCTAGTCTTTCTTCTTGAGCTTGGGTTTGAAACGCAGAGTCTGAAAGGCACTCTCTACCACTTTTGGCAGGTGGATAGGGTTTCGTTGCAGACATCTCCTACTGCATGTGCTTCCCATGTGTCCCTTCCGCTGGGCTGCTTGCCCATGACTAATGTCTGAATTCTTGGGCTGTGATTCCGTCATGGAGATTCGGCGAGGGTCCCGAAGCACCCAGTTTGAGTGAAGGTCATGTTCACTGGTACTGGTTGCCACTAGAAAACATTAAAATTGGAGGAGGATCAGAATAAGACATGAAACAATAAAAAAACAAAACAAAAAAAAAAAACAGATGGCTGAACCATTAAGGGAAAAAAAACTTTAATTTTTGATGTTTCCTGAAGGTTCACAAAGTACAAAATAAAAGTAAAATATACTTTCTATTAAGATCTATAAAGTAAAACATCCCGCAACTCCATCTTCCATGCTGCCTTTAGAGTCCTTTAGAGTATTCTAGAATTTGAATGTAAAGTTCCATACACACCTATGAAGTCCACATCTGCATGCCCGTTGTCCACATGTGGTTTTCGATTGGGTTCTGGGTCACAGCTTGCAATGACTGCGTCAAAGAACTGGAGAGTGTCTTCCTCATTTGGGATTGGTGGAGCAGAAGGCTCAGGCCGTGAAGTCTTTGGAATACAAAAGATGTGTATATTAAGTTACATTGCTGGTTCAAACAGTATGTCCTTAGCATAGGTTTCTTCGGGGTTGTTGTTATTCTAAGAACTACTGATAAAGGATCAAACTAAAACTACTGAATCTCCTTAAAATTAGAAAGCTTGTTCACACAATCCCACTTTTCACACTGAATTATTAAAGATTTTCCTTACTAAATTAAACCTATAGCATTCACACACATTTTAGGGAACTGCAAAGCAGGAACAATATTCTCCTAAGCCCTACTGTATTAAAATAGGCCTATTCGGAATATTAAACCTTCTCATGGATATATTATGAATATCTTAAACTAAATATTGCACACTAAGATTGAACTTTAAAAAAAATGCATCTTCATATTTTAACGCAGGTGAAAAAATGAAGAACACGTTTATGGCCATTTAATAGGCTGTAGATTATTTTACAATTGACCTTATTTTGCCCTCTAATAACGTTCACTACTTCTTCCGTAAGTCTTAAACATACTCAACATACAGTATATTGCCATGTTGCATCTCACCTGTGCAGCTCTGTTTTGCGGTGGCCGAGGTGCGGGGTTCTTCTTGCGGGACGCGGTTTCTTTCCGCTCGCTGTTGTTGAGGTCATTGATGCTCTTGGTGTACTGACGCCTGAGCGCGACCAGTTCCTGTAAGTACTCTAAGCAGTTCTGGTTCTGGGAATAGAGCCATATTCGGTCTTCTCGACTCTGGTAGTAGTACAGGGCCGTGCTGGAATGGACACTCACGGCGCTCACGCTCCTCTTCAGTGTGGAGTCCTGCTGCGCGCGACTGCTCTCCCCGACCACGAGCATCGACGTGCTCCGAACCAGTTTCACGGTGCACGCGCTGTGGTAATCCTCATTGGACCTGAACCTATCCCGTGAGCGAGGCCCAAGATGGTTCGGACGGAAAACTGCGTTGAGTTTCTTAAACATCACAGTTGGTGTCGGGGTGCTCTCGTTTAGTGGTTAAATATCCGGGCTGGCGATTGAAATGATGCTGGTTCAAAGCACACGACGGTTCTATCATCATTGTGCCCCTGATAGTAGCGTAAAATTAGTAAAATAAACGATTTATTAGCTTGCTTGTTTAGTAATCGGGCTCTATTTAATCATTGTAGGCCTAATGATGACAGCCTGCTCTGTTTCTCCATATCCATCTTCACTGAGCACTATGCGCGAAAACTTATTGGCTACTTTATATCTTCTTCATGAAATACAGATTAAAGAGTTTGTTGGTTGATCTTGTCCATGGTGCTGAACTCCAGTTTTGAGCCAAACGCATAAAGGACACATTACAAGCGATGGTGATGACCATTTCTCAGCCGTGAAGAAGACATGGTTTCTAACACAGCCATGGCAACGGTGCGCAGTAGTAACACTACACTAACAAATTAATAATGAACCAACCTTGGACATATTGGGCTACACACATGTGCTGGCCATCACAGTTAGCTTTATGATGCGTTGGATAACATTACATGTATCTTATGCATAAATTATTTAATAACAATTAATGTATGTGGATTAATAAGATCTTAACTGGTCTCTTAACTGGTTGCCGGTGCGTCATAGAGTCGATTTTAAATTGTTGTTTGTTTTCAAATCCTTAAAGCTATGGTAGGCTATAGTATACGATGTTAAAAATCGGCCGAGAAAGCCTGGGACGGTAAAAACTCATCCCACTCCTCCACACACACACACACACACACACACACACACACACACACACACACACACACACACACACACACAAACACACACACACACACACACACACACACACACACACACCCCTCCCCTCTGTGCTACCTGATCCCTGATCTAACTCACTTTTGAGTTCACGTTAACGCAAGATTAGCAGCATATGAAATGTTCTAAACTCCCACCTATGCTAAGGTTTTCAGTAATTGTTATTGCAGCACACAACGCATCTTGTTCAAATTCCGATCGGCTTGAACAGAAACCCGCTGTTGAAAGGTGTAATGGCAAGTTTTAGAGGTTAATGAAAACAGCATCAAAGGTATAAGAAACTTTCCGAACAGGCAAACTGTAATAAAGAGAAAAGGTTTATTCTTGTGAGGAGGCCTCTTTTCAGAGCCGCAGCTACCCAGCTCGGAAAACCAGAAGACCTGTTTGATTTACCACAAACATGACATTTTATACAGTAAAACTCCTCCTTCCTAGTTTCTGTAACTTTCCACATCTGTTGTCTCAAAAGGTGACCATGCCCCTCCTTGCCACCCCAGGGCTGTATAATTAACATAAGAAACAGGGCCATTTGTTCTACCACTCTGTGTGTGTGTGTGTGTGTGAGAGAGAGAGAGAGAGAGAGAGAGAGAGAGAGAGAGAGAGAGAGAGAGAGAGAGAGAGAGAGAGAAACATATGATGGCTATTATTCATATTAGTTCATATTAAATTGTTCCACAACAAAGGACTTCAACAAATATTACTTTGACCTGTGATAGGCGATGCTAAACGGCTAACATTCCAATGCCAACCGGCAGCATGAGCAAGCTATGTATGTAACACATCACACCATAAAAGTATAAATTACCTGCTCAACAAAAAGTCAGCGTGTCAGCGTCGGTTTTCAGTCTCATATCTCCCTGCATCCTCCAACGGTCAATGGTGGACCCTATATTTATCCTATACTTAGAGTTCGTTGTTACAATTTTTTTTTAAATCTCTGCTCTTTCTTCTACAGACTTTCTCTTTCGTCCAAACTTTACAGCAGAAGCAAACAGGGGCCGCTTGCTGCTGACTTTTATATTTTTATCCATGGCTGTTCTGACTAAGCTAGCTACCAGACTGTCTGTCAGTTGCTTGCTCGCGGAAGGAGGGGGCGGGTTCGGGTGCGGTTGGGTTGGGTTGGAGACGCGAGCGCCAGGCGGAGTTTCAAGTGGAGCTGTGATTGGATGAGAGCAGTTGTCCAATGTAAGCTGTCCGGGTCAACTTCTCTGCGGCTGTACAGCCAATAGAGTGAATGGATATTTTTTCATTATTTTTTCTATTCATATTGTTAGGATTGTACTAGCCTATATAACCATAACCAGCATCTAAACGAGGATATTAATAATGAACAATCTTTGAATTTGTATACCATAGCTTTAAATGGTCTTGCACCCACTTACTTATCTGAACTTTTAACTTTGAACGTACCTGGTAGCCTATGTGTCTATGGTCCACACAAGCAGTTATAATCCCAGCCACATTCACGGTTTAAGTCGAGAGGGGATCGGTCCGGAATCGTCATCGTGCTTTTGCAGTTGTCGGTCCTAGGCGGCATAGCTTCTCTGTAAACTACTTGAGATCCATTTCCTCTTTAGTTTACATTTAAGCTGAAGTTTTATCTTTTTGACCGGGCATTTCAATAAATGTTTTTTTTTTTTTTGCTCTTCCTTTCATGTTTCCTGGACCTTTGCCTGTAAAGCACACAGTGGTCAACATCTGTTGTGTTTATTTATGCTATAAATAAATACATGAACTAATGAAATTAAATGTTTTCGCTTAATTTTTAGGGCATTGTGGGTGGAGTGTTGCCAATGTAAATCGCTTAAAAGATCCACTAAATTACAGTTTGATATTATTTTCTATTTACTTTTCTGCTATCTATAAATTGGAACATTTAAGACATTAAATTAAATTATATTCAATTGCACGGCAACATGGGTTTTTGGATTGCTTTAACTCATCAATATAAGTTAAGCAATTTACTTAAAAAAAACGTAACTAAAAAAAGATTAGTTATACAAGACTCAACTCAATTGTTTCAAGTCATTGTAATTTAAGTTGAAATGACTTAAGCATCCAAGTTGATTGTACTTAAAAACTTAAAGCAGCAACTTTACATGGTGTGTTCATATTCAGCTAATGAGTCAGACACTTGAGCTAGAGCCACTACGACAGGACGGCTAAAGTTTCTGGTGAGGTATTAGGTTGATTCTGGGAGCTGTGTGGTCACCGGAGACTGGGAGTTTATTATTATTTTTTCCCTAGGTTAAATATTATAAAGTCATAATTTTTAACCATTCATCACATGTTTAACCCTTTCTCTGACCCTTTTAATGAAATGGGTTGTTTAAAAAAATGTTAACACCTTAGCATACAGTTATACTGCACATTATTCTGGTCAAGAACCACCCACTGGAAACGACATGTAAAGCTACAGTACCAGTTTTTTTTTGCTTTTTACATGCTGTTTTTGGGTGGGTTGTTTGAAAGTACAATAGTAAACCAACATGAACTCATACAATGGCATGGCACTCTCAGGTCACTATACACCTTATAATGGCAGAAAATTTGACTGACTATCTAAAAGTAATACGTATTAATTCACAGACATTACTCTAAAAACAAGCAATATGTTTTTTGTTCCTTATATGTTAAGTGCATATACTATTGTGAGAAATGATCACATGAATAATGAATGTAGGTGATGCAGAATTTTGTCACCAACCCTTTCGGAGATTAACCACCGCTAGAGGTGAGTTCAATCTACATGTGACACAATTGGTTTCAATTACCCTGGAATTTGATTTGGTTTCAATGAGGAAATGAAGATTAACTGTTACACAAGAATCCTAATAGCTGCAGGTGCTAACATTGAGACGAAATAGACATTAGTTTTCATTTCTAATGAAACAGCAACATATAACAGCTGCATGAAGTGTGAGAGTTTAATAGAAAAAAATGACAGATTTCAACAATGTGCCAATAAACACCCACAACAGGACCATGGTCCATCTCTTATCAGTAGAGTTTTTTTATTATTATTATTATTCAACAAAAGAAAAAAATCTAACTGATATAGCTTTTATGTTTTATATATTTAAAGGTAATATACTCTCCATTAGGGAAATTACCCACAACCCCCTCTTCCTAAAATAGACAAATCTAGGGGGAACACAGAGAAGACAGTTGGTTGTGCTCCTCTGAGATCCTGTGGAAATACACTTAACATGGTCATGCATGGCTTATAGCACATTTCATAAATTCAAACAGAACTTTGACTGTGAAAAGCTTGTTTCATGACAAGAGTCATGTTAAATAAATGCATAATGTGGTTCCAAATTTACACAGCACTTTCACTTCCCCCCTTACTGGAGCATAAAACTGAAGAACACAGCAGAGCTTAAATACTGCAGAGACTCGGAGACAGAACCACACAGAACCTCAGCTCAATAGCCAGAGATTCTTTAGTAGGAAAGGTAAGCTTTAAGGAACTTTCTATCTAGGGTAATCTGGGTGATGTGAGGTGGACAATCATTTTACATGGTTGTTGGGGTCTCAAACTACTGGCCCATGACTTTGACTTTTCATATGGCCCCTCAAGTGTTAATAGTTTATCCTTAAATACATTTTAGTATAGTTTTACTGTTTTACTGTTCAAAACTTTTGGGATCTGTAAGATTTTTTTTTATTTGATCACATAAATACATTTTGAAATATTATTACAATTTAAAATGCAGTTTATTTCTGTGATGTCAAAACTGAATTTTCTGCATCGTTACTCCAGTCTTCAATGTCACATGATCCTTCAGTTTGAGACTCCTTTTCTAAACGGTTTAGTGTGAACTGATGTCCACTTTAACTTCTGTGTATGTGTACTGTAGATGCTGTGTGAAGGTAAGCTGTGGTGTTTGGCGTTCGAAGCTGAACCCGAGTGTGTAAATCCTCCTACATGTGACACAGTACCAGCACCATCATCGTCTCCGCTGACTTATCCCCTCTCAGCACAAACCCCTGTCCTCTCACCTCAAGAGACTCACGCTACAACACGAACAAAGACCCAGCAGAGCGAAGCTCACCTTCCGTCTACCGCCCCTGCGGCAGGACGGCAACCCGCCCTAAGTGTGGATATCCCCAGGCAGGCAGACACCACAGAAGCAGAGGCATTTTTAGTGCCTTCGAGCTGCCACAGCATCTTTCAGCATTACAACGATTTACACATTGCTGGTGGCCAGGTGTTGCCGCTCAGCCCCAGTGCAGGGGATGTACAGGGCAATCACATTCAGGACCCCCAGACTGGGCCCTTTCTTCTGTCTGGAGATGTCCCCTCACCCTCCCTTCTCCCTCCTCTTGTCCATGAGTTCAGGGGCTCGAGGCGCTGGAGGGAAGAGAGCGGACGTGAACGGCCCTCTCTTCTGCAGTTCGGCCGGCCCCTCTCTAACTCACAACTCAACGGCTACCTGGAACAGAAGCTTCTGGAGCTGTACAGGGAGTACCTGACCGAGGGACCCACGGCGACAAGGCCGGTCATGGCCTCTGAGCTACTGCAGACCAGCCTGGACCAAATGACCCTCCAGCTGAGCCGTGAACAGAACATGGAGACGGCACGGGCCAAAGACATGCTGCTCAGCTGCCTGCTGAAAGTCACCAGCAGTTATCAGTCCAGCGAGATCAGCACCCCTCTACTGCAGATCTCCACGGAGACAAAGTGAGATGGAAACGAGGCAGAAGTGGGAAAAGAAACGTTGTGGCAGTAAGACCAAGGAGATGGACTTTCACATATAGCGTGTAACAAGTTATAGCTTGAAACACATTAATCAGTCATTTCTGTAAATTGTAATGTAGTAAATCTGAAAAATGCAATCGTGCTTTTTAACTGGAATGCTGCCGATTATTCAAGGTGTCTACAGTTATCGAAAGTCTGGATGAATAAAATCTAAAAAAAAAGGCATGGACATTTTTCTGCTGAATATAAAATAATGTTAAGTGCTCTAATGTTTCATTATCAAGAAATGACTCTCTGCGAGTCAGCTTTACTTTAATATTATTTATATACTATGATAGTACTTTTTGTGTTTAGTTTAAGTTTCTGAAATATTGTTAATAAATATATATTTATATTTCTATATAGCTTTATATATATACATATATTTCAATTAGTAAAAACTATTTAAATAGTTTTAGATAACATAACTACACTGTCACAGCAATATTAATATAAAATCATTAAAAAAAATCACAAATGATAATCAAGGAATTTCAGTCAACTGGTGTTAAAAACTGTTATCGTTCTAATAGATATAATTAGAGGTCAAATCTGATTCAAATAACCTGAATGTGATGTATCGCATATGAATTTGTGTGCAAACACACACACACACACACACACACACACACATACACGGAAAAAACAACTTAAGCAATATGTATCACAAGCAGTTCTCTGTTTGAATATTGAGGCACTGGACCTTCAAACATTTGGTGTGAGGTGTTGGTGCACTAAGGTGTTGGTACATGTGATTTTGTTTAAGATAATTACAATCTATGAAAAATGATTGACTTTCCCTTTCTCAGGCAAAATGTGAAAAGGAATACTCCACCTAATACTTCACTGTATTGTGAAACTTGTTCGAAAAAACAAAAACATGAAATAAAAATATATTGAGAAACTTTGAATAGTCTTTTAATAGTGGCTGTTAAACATCGGGTGCATTCTAATAATTTAACTGCTAGGAGTCAATTTTTCCGCTTATACTATGGTTATCACACCTCAAAACATTGACAAAAACCTGACAAATGTCTTGAAATACATCTGAACAATGTCGTTGTAACAGCACTATTATTACACCATTTGTGAGAAATATCATGCAACTTTTAAGTTGTTAAACTATTTTACTGATAAAATTGCCAGAGCAGCGCTGACAACATTTCTGTGCGAGTGTGTGTCCGTACTGAATGTGAGTTTTGAGAGGAACAGAGAGCAGGATTATGTGCTTTTTTATAATAAATAATAATAAATGCATAATAAAATGAGATTATGTGGCAAAAAAAAAAAAAAAAAAAGAAAACATGGAAATCATTTGTAATTTTTTATCCTATTGTTTACAGTGTTTATTTGCTTGGTTAGTGTCATTGTAGTTTTTGGTTATTTTGCAGTTATAGGCTGAAAAGACCCCTGAAATAACTAAAATCATTTGGAAAAGTGATATACACATGTAATGCGACCTGCCCTGAACTACTTTGTGCGTCTCCTTAATTGCACACCTTAGAACGTTCATAAACCAATCAGATTCAAGCATTTAACGGCCCTGTACTATAATTATTTATATGACATACATCATAAACAGCACAGTCAATTAAAAGAAAAAAATGAAATAAAAATAAAATTAAGCATTACATAAAACTTCTAAGATCTAAAGTGAGTCTTTTTTTACTGAGAAATTTACCGGTAAGATGAGAAGAGGAGAAATATTACAGCCAACACCGAAAAATGGAAATAATCTTTCAGTAAATGTGTGTGTAAAAGAGTATATGTGTGTTTCAGTAAGAGGGTCAGAGAATGACAGTTTTCCACCCTCCCAGTCCAGATGAACTCTGATCCTCTGCAGTTTCTCTTTCACGAGGAGGAGAGTTGGTGATTGTGGTGGTACATGTGCTTTATATTCACCACAGAAATGCCCCACCAGCCAGACTCCACTCCTTGAGAATATTTTATTCCTCCTTTGAGCTGATTCATTCATCACTCCGAGGAACCAGCCCGTACTGTCTCCGACCTCAACATCCCAGCAGTGAGACCCTGAGTCAAAGCCCTCTGAGCCAAGAACACACGCAAACATGTCGAATCTCTCTGGATTATCAGGAAGTGTCTGTTCCTCATCGCTGTATGTCACACTGGTCAGATCATCAGACAGGATGAGATTACAGTGTGCAGTGTTGGGGTCAAAGGTCACAGGAGCTGAAGCAAGAGAAAGACACAGACACGAATCAAGACAAATGACTCTTATTATGAAGCTGAATTCATTGTGTCCTTCTGTACTCACTGTATTCAACACTTTTCTGCATCTTCTGTAACACAGTGAACTTCAGGTTACTCAGGTGTTTTGGCATATTGATCAGCACTCCAGAAATCTTCTCTGGATCCGGCAGTCTACACTGGGAAACTCTGGGAAACCGTTCAGGAGTCAGTGATGCTGTAGGTTTAAGCTCAGGACAATAGAGACAAAAAAGGAAAAAAAACAAAAAAAAAACAAACAATACAAACCTTTTCATAGTGGCCTCATAGTTCTGTAATAACAGAAATACAGAATAAATAAATTAACACTTTTTTTAAAAAAGGGCAAATTTGCCTTTTCGTAAAGTAAATAAACATGCTTAATACTTGTAGGAATAAAGCATCTTCAGCGTTCATCTCCTCCTCTATAGCTGTGATTGTGGCAGAAAGAGATGACAACTCTCTGCTCATCTCCTCAATTTTCTTCCTCATCATCTGACTCTTTTGCTCTTCTTCCTCTTTCAGTGCATTTTTCCTGGCCACCTCTTCATTACATAAACTTTGGCGAAGTTTCAAAAACTCGTCCTTGATCAATTTCTCTGTGTATTGAGCCTGAAACTGAAACCATTGACATTTTGGATGGATGAATGACTATATTCTAACATAAACATACATTTTACAAAGATGGGGTGCTTCACAACTTTATACCATAGTAAATACTTACCTTAATATGTTCTGCAGTTTGAAGTGAAGTCTTTTGAAACTCCTGAATTATTCTCAGCCTTGCCTGCAGTGGTTTTAATGCAGTTTTGAGTTTCTCCTGGAAGAAATCAACAGAACAGGTTAATATGAAACTGTCTGTTTTCAGCTCCTGTATATCTAAAAAATTAGACTTTGGGTCAAAGAACCTGATCAAAACAGATTTAGCAATTATTTTAGATCATAGGTTATTTGCCATCCCAGTCAACATGTAAAGATCATGCGATAATCACAGGGACAACACCATTCTCATACTTTTTCTCACAGTGTGATTAATATGCGAGCTCATTGTGAATTTAAGGGTATACTAATAATTATCCTAGTTCAGTTTGTTGAAAACACGAAACATCGAAAAAAAAACCACAACAAAAAAAACGCACGTAATTTAGAACATGTAATAATAAAGTTTTTATTTCTTCACGCAATAATTTACTACGACGTTTTGTAGGAATATTTCCAGAAAGTTTTCTTTCTTAGCATTTTTTATGGCGTTTGGGTTTTATATGGCGTCAGATAAAACAAAACAACCAAGAAAATTCAAAATAGTCTAATTTAAAGTAGATAATATTTTGTCCTAAAATACTAGTGATCATAGGTCGTAGTGTTTCCAGAGATCAGTTAATGAACGTTACCTTTGCTGCTGCAGCGCTGTCCGTGGAATGTAGTGGGATGGATGCAATGTTGTTGTCTTCATCATATGCTGCTGTGTCCATCAGTTCTCGTCGTCTCTTCACTTCCAGTGAAGGAGTTGACTCCGCACATCGTTTCTCTCTCATCTTCTTCCACGTATCCTTAATGAGCCATTTTATTCTCTCTGCGTCTTTGGACACGCGGTCGTACCTTAATAAGAGAGTTCTGCATATGCCGCAGACGGCCAGAGTCGTGTCCTGAAGTTTGCCAACTAATTCCTCCAACACAACCGTATATTCCGCTTTGTTTTCAGACTTGTGTCCGTGATAGAGTCGATGCTTATTACATTTGTTTGGATAGAAGTCCCTACCACAAACCAAGCAGCCATTTTCCACTTTCTTCGGTTTGGCCTGGTCAACGTTTCGCGGAGACTCTTGAGCCATTATTATTATCAGCGATTTCAGATTTACCCGCCCCTAAAAACGAACAGTAGTTTTAAAAGCGAACAGTGATTGGTCGCTTTACATGTCAGTCACATGATTTCTTCCGGTCTGAGCCATTTATCTCTGGCTCTGGGTCTAAGCATAGACGGGGTCTAAGTGGGCAGTTGATGGTCCTTTTTCTTCCAGAGCAAAAATCATATTGATATAAGAATGGAAAATGCCATCAAAATTAATTTAACATTTAGTTTTATTTTAACACAACAAATGAAAGAATGAATGCAAGGAGAAAGCTAATAGATAATAAAGGGATAGACCCAAAAATAATGTCATCGTTTAGCTTACCCTTACAAAAGATTAGCTTAGTAGAATTTTTTTTTTCTTTTTTTTTTTTTGGACACGGAAAAACAGCAATGATGCAGTAGCCTACAATGAGCCTAGTTTTACTGGAGTACAGATGCAGATTTACTGCAATTCAAATGCAATACAACTGCATTACAGCTGAAGTATTATTGCAATACAGCTGATAATACTGCAATATAACTGCAGTAGTAGTCTACTGCAATACATAATACCACTAAAGTAGCCTACCATTACATAATACCGAAGTCCAATATTAATAAAATTCTGTATAATACCAAACATCAACAGAATATACAGAATACATTTTATTTTCACACATCTGCAATATAATGACTTCATGTACAAAACAACAACTGCAATGCAACAATAATTTAATGAGATTTTACTTTTTTTTACTTCGATTAACTGGCTGAGAGGTGAGTGTTTATTACAACTCATTAAATCATGTGTATTTATTTTCCCACATTATTCAGAGAGGTTTCATTTTTTGAAGAGCTTATCCACGTTATTAATTTGGTTCTAGTTGTGTGTTTTCTGCAAATCTGCTTTGAAACTATATATTGTGAAAATCACTATACAAATTAGTGTAAATTGAATTGTATTACGTTAGTTTAGATGAATTTGGTGATCTATAGTAAAAGAAAAATGGGGTGTATAAAATTGTGGACTTTTTTGAATGACATTTTGGAATAAGAATAACACAATACAATAGCCTATCATACGAACAAGTGGGCTCTTTGCAAAACAAATGTCTTAAATTGACATCTAATCATTTAAAAAACCTTTTGGAACAAACTTAAAACAAAAAAGCAAATGTATAACTTTATTGTCTGGTAGCTTAGTTGATAATAGTGAGTGACTATGTAATACTGTACCTATTTGTTCTTGTGGCTTTGAAGAAAAAAAAAAAAAAAAAAAAAAAAAAACCTAAAACCCAAAATAGCCAAATTTATTTTTTTCTCTTTAATGACATTTATAATGTGTTTATAAGTTATTAAACTAGAATAACTACTTATTAAAAAGTTGAGTACACCAAGACAGGCTTTTAATATTGGGTTGACAGGCCTTGCCTGAAAGTTTGAAGTAGTTTTAAACGCTTATAGGTTTGGAAGTTTTAGGATCAGGATGGGCTGAAAGGGAAGGTTTTAAAGGTGTACTGCACAACTGGGATATATGTTTACTCAAATGTTTTCAAAATAAGTAATAACACTGACCTGGAAGGACATCACTTATATCGCTGTACCAAAAACCCCATGTGCAAAAATTCTTTAATGCAGTTTGGCCCATTGATATGGTACATCAGTACTCCTCAAATAGAGCATCTACATGTAAAGAATTTTCATCTAAAAAAGGTGACACTAATGGACACCACGCAAGTTGCTTATCGAGCTAACATGTGCTGGATAAAGTCCAGCAGCATTTGAACAAAATTAAATCTCTTCTGCCTTTAATACAAGCATACCCCAATGTACCTTCAGCGTGATGTAAATGTCAACTGCAGGCTGGTCCTTGCATCAAAGCGCTGCTTCAGCAAATCCGTGTGAACAGCACTTCATCCGACTGGCGTTCCTCAGGGATGTATGCAACTGTATCCCCCCTGTTATATCATGTTAATAGCAGAGAAGTTCAATGTAACAACAGTGACCCGCTCCTTTCAAGTAAGCTGATGATACAGCTTTGGTCTCTTGCCAGAAGGATGTAAATAGTCTATTTCCAGTATGTTGACAGCTGTGCCTTCTGGTTTGATAACAGCTCTCTACACATTAATATCAACTAGATGAAGGAGCCATGATTAGAAAGTTGCGCTAAAGCTGGCAGCACAGGATGTGAAGCAGGTCACCGTGTACTATAATAGACAGGAAACTTGACTTTCAGAGCAACACTGACTGCATCCACAAGAAGCCAAAGCAACAAACACTATTTCATGGTGAAAAATGTATAGAAATCCTGGTTCAATTCGTTAACTCATTAAATATCAGAAACTTTCGATATACTAATACATTTCTAATATATAAATTAACATTATTTAACATATTATGAACTAATATGTATTAACAGTGAACAACAGTATGTTTATGAACATTAACCTAGATAACAAATGCTATGAATGTTTTGTTCAGTTATAGTTAAAGTGAATGTCACTGTAACTTATGTTCGGTTTAATTTTACTGTGATGTAAGGATCGTTTTTACTTCGGCCCATACTGTATGTCTGCTTATGTTCAATGATTAATTAAAGTCTAATATTAAATATTTATAAATGGTCTCTGTCTGCATGCTTTCAGCCAGTTTCAAAGACCATTCTATGACAATAAAATAAAATGTTTTCAGATATGTCAGTCTGTTTGTAGTAATACATAAATGAGTGCATATATTTTCGGTATCATTTCTCTTTTATTTAAAGAGGTGCATTCATATGCATATGTTTCAAAATTATTTTTTGCCTGTTCAACTGTAGTATTCATTATTTAGCATTTTGCTCATAATTGTGATATTCAGTTTTAGCAACTCACCTTGAGCCTTGAGTTCGGCTCTCAAATTGTCTTTTTCAGACAATACACTGAGGCCTGACACTCCTCTCCAACCACACACACACACACACACAAACACACACATAATTTCACTGACCAGCTTATAGTGGTTTGTGACTTTACTGTACACAGTGAGAAACAATATAAAAAGAAAAATGATTGTGCCTCTAGAGAGATCACACATCTCTCTGTGATAGCTTTTGTTCATAATACAGTAAATATTCAAATCAGGATACACAACTAGTCTCTATGCATACTCAAGAGGTGAACATTCATACATAATTCTAATTATTTTTATAAACAATTTTTTTTCAACTGAATTTTGAAAAAAAAATCAAAGAAAAAATAGGAGAAAAGAAATTATAGGAATAGTTTCAATTTTTTTTGTTTTTTTGTTTTTGTTTTTACAGTTAGACCTCTGTTTACTTGCAAACCAGTTGATTCTAATTCTAGCTTTGTGTTTTTCCCCTTTAGAGTCATCAGTACATGCTGCCATAAGTGAAAACCCCTAGATCAGTAAAACCTCTTGACGAGATACAACAAACATATGTTGACTTTGGGCATTTATTAAATCATATGGTATGTGTTCAAGCGGAGATTATTTGATACCCTAAACTAGAATGCGAGTATACAGGCCCGTGTCCCTCTGTGAAACATGCCAGCATGTATCTGAGTTACACAGCGGCTAGAGGAGAAAAAGACAAGCATGTAACCAGTGAGTTAGACGTCAGACTGAGAGTTAAACGGATTAGAAATGTGAAAGAAAGGTGAAAAGGTCTGTATCTGGATCAAAAGTCCTTGACTATGAACATAAATAAAAAATACAAACAAAAATGCAGCTGATTATTGTTTCAGAAGTGAACATAAAACATTTACTTTTCTCCACAGATGAGAACAATGTAGCAAACTGTATAAAATACCCAAATTCACAAATAAGAGAGTTCTTCAGTCCCATTGTCCCTATGACCCTGTGGTATTAGAGAGAAACAGCACTCTTCAGATATAAAAATAGATTTCTCATCTTTTAAAATCCCCTTAATATTTGAGAAATAATGCTGTTCCTCTTGTAAGAGAAGACAGCACCACTCTCTGATCACCTTCGTCGACCCCTTTAGGCTTTCGTATATTTTGCATAATTTGTAATATATTTCCTTCTTGAAAATTTTGCAATTAAAACCATAAATACATACCTTACATTGGACAACAGAAAGAGGGACAGAACAAAACGCAGTAGCTTCCGAGCAGAACGACACAGGAGCTAAAATCAAATGAGGAATATTTCAGTCCATTTCAAAAGAAGTTCGAAAAAAACAAAAACAAAATCTCAATCAAATGTCCGTGTCCAACCTAAAAAAGAAGACAAAGGGACAAAACAAAAGCATCGAGCATTAACGAGTAAAAATAGATGGCGTGATCAAACCAAACATGGAGACAGGAAGACAGCGTTGCTACAAATATAACGCTAACATCTACACGAGACCCTGTATACCTCCGTGTGGTGTGACTTTATATGCTCAGCAGTTCACGCCTACAGATATGGCACTACGTCGTCCCTCGCAGCTGGAGCAATGCCCAAAAGAAGACTCACATCCTCAGACCCACTTAGCGTGGACAGAACGATCATTTCGCTCACAGGAACTCACTAACCTCACTGTGTCCTGTGCTGTATGCCAGCTTACTTAGTCCCCCGTGTGCCAGGTGGCTCATACTGAGTGTGTTTCACTTCCTCTGTCTTTACCAGATGACGCTGGAGATGCTCGTCTCTCTGGGCAGCAGTGGGAGCATGGCGTTGTTGGCGTGGTGCTCATCCAGGCTGTGTTGGCGCAGGGTCTTGTTGTTGACGGGCCGCTGGCCGTTCAGGAGGGTGAGGGGCAGGTTGCAGTAGGTGTGCTGGGGTGGCAGAGTGCCTCCGGCCGTGAAGGGCAGCTCGTAGTCGTAGCTGCGGTAGTGCGAGTGTTTCTGCCGTGCCAACGAGTGCGAGCGGTACGAGCTCCGCAGGGACGGGCGCAGCTCGGGGTGAGCCGGAGCCAAGGCGGCGGACGTGGCCGTTGCCATGGAGATGGCCGAGACGGTCTGCAGGTCGGCGAAGGGGCCGGGTTCGCTGGCGTCAAGCGCGTGATTGGTGAGGGTTTGCTGGGGGCGGCGGTACGGCATGGTGTAGCGGAGCTGCTTCCAGAAGCGCGAGCCGGGCTTGTTGCTCTGCGGGCCGTTCCAGTGCACCACGCTCAGGCATTTAATGGACTGTTTTAACTCCTCCACCTCCTGGTAGTTAATGACTGCTCGCAGGTCGGCACACTCAATTAGGATCACTTTAATGTCCCCTGAAACCAGAGAGTTGCGCAGACGGGACTCCAGCTCAAATATACTCCACCCGCGGCGCAGCACGTAGCTCGGGGTCAGCACGATGATCAGACGTTTGCTCATGTCTACGCAGCGGGACACGTCCTCTATGTAAGCTACATGACAGACAAAGAAAAAAAAAACCTGTAATACCAAAACCACAGATTATATGAGGGCTGAAAAGAATGCACATTTGAAGACAAACACACATTTAAGACACAACAACCACAGTCATTCATGAACAACAAACTGTGTGCGCGCGTGTTTTTGCATTCAAACAAAGGTGTACCTCTAAGAAGATGTGTGTCATCCTGGTAATGTTGACTGCTCATACCTGGACATAAACATTCAGCTTTCAGACAAAGCACACATACAGGGCAAAAACACCTGACATATGACCAAAACAAACACAGTGTCTCTGATGGCTAAATATCAAATGTGGTACTTGCCCACATTTGGAAAATCAATAATAGTTTAATTATCATTGGGTTCTATAGAAAGTTTTCACAGAATGTTTTAAGACTAAAAGTTATTTTGTTTTTTTAACTGAGCTTTTTTTTCTAGTCAACATAAGATTTTCTGGTCATATTAATGCTGATGAGGGAGTTTAATTAGTTTTAATAACAAATGATTAGATTACTCTGCAGTATTAGGAAGCAAGGTAAATCCAGTGCTGCCATCATGTTTATGAGATGAAAATGTCACACTTCATTATAAATGAGTTTTCATAAGCTCTGTACAATTAGTGCTGTTTGTCAAATCTGTCCATACAACTTTTTTTATGATTGTTGTGGGTTTCTGAATACACTCCTAAAACTTCACAAGAAATTAATTTCTCTTATTATTTCTGAAATTTCTGTGAACATCTGGCTTGTGCTAATGGAAATGTTTTACACATTTACGACAACATTTACAAACACACTAACAAAGACATACACGCATTCACACAAAACACACATTCTGCACATACTGCTGGTAGGAATGAGATCTCGGTCAGGGATGAAAAGTTTGTATCCATAATGTTTCTCCAGGACATCAGGGAGAATCTCCAGAGCAAAGCGTTCCTCCTCCTGTAATTCCTGACCCCACTGATCCAGCTCCACCTTACTATAGGACAGGTACGCGTCATACTCTTTATTTTCTGAGGAGTAAAGAAAGACAGAAAGAAATTAGAGGGTTTAACAAAATATTTAGGAAATTATTCTGATGAAAAAAGAGCTCTAATTACATACAGTAACAATCAGGATCAACAAATATGTAATTGCTGCAGTGTTGTGCTCAGTAACTCCTGTAGGGGGAGTGTGGCTTTACCTCCGTCTGTATCCTCCCCACCAAAGTGATGCCTGTAGCAGAGCAGCAGCTCAATCCTGTAGCATTTATACACAGACAATAACAACGCCAGCAGCAGAAGAATCGCACCCAGACCACCGGCCAACTCAACAGTGTACATCAGCTCCACTGAGAGAAATAAAATGAAAAGAGAGAAAAAATGAAGTTATATAAGCTGACATAGGACACATTAACATTAGCATTAATAAACTCTACTGTGTCGGTAGCATGAGTGCTGGGATAAGCAGCCATTTCACAAACTAATTAAAGAATACCATGGTATTGCCATCATATTTGTGTCCAATAAACATGGTATTGTTATAGTCATATCATATAATGGCCTCTCTGTGTTTTTTTTTTTAAACAGTTTCCGTTACCCTCCAGATTTGGACTACGGACGGGGTCTACGCCAAAGAACTTGATCATTTCTATTATCTATCTGATACTAATTTGCATACAAGCGTTAAATAAATCTTATTCATATGTTCTCTTGCCTCCTGAGTCTTTCTGGTAGAGCTACAATTCCATGAAGCATTGTGAATGAAAATCGAATTAAAAATTAGATTGGTGGAGATTCTCTGCAGAATCAGATTCCACAGAAAGCTGGCTAGTGGTTCAAACAAAACACATACCATCATCAATTAACAACCTCGCAGCTTACTTAAAGTTTTAAGAGATACTAAAATCAATTCCCCAGTGAGTTTTACTTACAGAACCAAACTGTTGCATTCTATTACAGAAACATTCCAAGTCTAGAAGTCTACTATTTCATCTGTTTTGTAACCATGGCAATATCAGTTGGAAGATTCAAATCTAATTTAAGACTTAAGTCATTTTGAGCAATATGGTCCCTGATCCCTAGCATAGGATTCTAGGTTTGCTGGCGGCATCAGGCTTCTTGGCGAGCTAAACCGACAAGGCTTCCTTTGTCAATTAGCTTCTCAAGCAAATCTACCAGTGAGATCAGCACCAAACCAGCCTGGACCAGCACGCAAATTCACGCTGCGCTAAGGACATACACAAGGAGTGAGAAATGCAAAATGACTTCAGAATGATTAAGTGCTAATGATGTTCATATTGTTCAAAGCTCCTCTGCGCTACAGCTAATGGAGGAAAATACGCAAGATACACTCAGATGCTTCAGAAAAGCTGAAAGGTTGTGAAAGCATGTTTGTTTGTGTGCTCAGCAATGAGCTGAAGGAGCTCGAGAGAGGGGGTGCATATGGAAGATTTGGTTTGTGTGTGTGTGTGTGGCTTTGAGATTATCTGCAGAAATGTGTGTGTACAGCTAAGACGATATGAAAGAGAGAGAGTGTGTGTTTTTCCATTTGTGTGTGTGTGAGAACAGTTGAATGAGTTTTGAGTTGGGCTGAGAGGGGGAGAATATGTGTGAACTGCTGAAGCCGTCTCCTCTGAACTGCCATTTAAAGAGAAGATAGGATGCCTTCAAAGCAGCTCTCTTTAAAAGAGAGTGAATTTTAGATGCTGATGCATTTCCCTAAAGGAGAGAATGAAAGAGACAAACAGAGAAGAGGAGGGAGACACAGGAACATGCTGTGCTGTTTATGTAAAGAAATCCCATAGCACATTAAAGGGGTGGTTTACCCCAAAATCATCATTTTCATTTTCTGTATGACTTTGCTTCTATGGGACAAAAAAGGCGTGGCTTTGAAGAACCATTGAGTTCATGTGTGTTACAGTTGAATGTGTTACCTCGTTTCCCAATCTGTACGTTGGCTTGCCGTCTCCCGTTGCCGTTTTCCGCATAACAGGAATAATTACCCAGATCTACCTCCTCCAGCAAGTCTATAGTCAGAGTAATGGACACTTCCTGTTCACCCAGGTGTTCTCTGATGGTCCTGGTGGAGAGAGCGAAACAATGAGCCATTGTTCACCATGGGTTGTGGAATCAAAGTTTTTTAATTAGCCCATTTTAACAGAGGATTTTGGGGATACATTTTGGACTGAGCAGCTTCTAGAGATTAGACATTTTGGGAGGAAGGGCTTTGGGTTTGGTCGGCACTCTGCACATGGGGCTCTCATTTAATTATAACAAAACATTCAGTCTCTTGTTTGGCTGAATCATTTGAAACTGAAATTTCATTTAAAAGATGCTGACATCGCTGCGCCTTAACTGCATGTAAATGCAAATGCATTCGGTGCATGGTGTGCGATACATTTCGCTGTGTTATTAGGATGTATTCAGAGCCGCTCTGATACAGCTCTCTTTCAGACAGGAATTAATAATAGTGTGTCATCACAGCGACCACCCCTGCTAGATATAAATAGGCTCATATACAAGCTTGTGATATCAGTAATTGAAAATGTACTGTCGACATCTCAGTGAACATTTAAAGTGTGCTTTACGGTGCACCATCTATCGTATTGAATAAGCGATTCCACAGTGGAAGCTAGTTTTAAAACCAACTGTTTCTTGAATTCCATTAAAAATCAGTGAGCTGGAACAGTAACAGTAATACATTTGAACTTATACAGTATACCATGTTATTGAATTTTAACCTTATTCTTTCACCATGGTATTTTACACTGAGCTCAAAAGTATGGTCACAATATTTGTTAATAAATACCAAGAAAAAAAATATCTACCAGCTAAGCAATAACAAACTGTAAATATATATAAAAAAAAATCAGTCTAAGGCGCTGCTTCTATACACCTAATGCGCAATATTCTTGCAATTCTCCTGTTTGTATATGCTTTTCAGTAAGACATCCTTAAATTAGCACATTTATTAGGTTGTTTTTGTAATGATTTTTTTGTGTGCTTTACACTCGCTTCCATTGTGTTCCTTCTTACTTGATTTCACTCTCTCGAATGCGACTCTGGTCCATGTCCTCAATGAACTTCTCTCCTTTCATCCAGTAAACAAGTGGACTGATGTCCCCACTGTACCCGAAGAAGGCTCGGCACGTCAGGTTCAGCATGCTTCCTGCAGGGGGAGGTTTGAGATTACACACTGATACCGAACTTTTGTTTTCTGTATTCAATCATTTCTCTGCCCAGAGATTGTTGTCTTATGTAAGAAAATGTAGGACCCATGCTGTGTTTGTGAAGACAGAGACAATTTCCCTGCACTGGCCACTAGGGGGTCTCCATGTAATCAATGGCAGCTGACAAGCTTACAATGGCATATAAATGAGACTCTTCAGTGTGCTTAAAAAAGCAAGATCTTTTCTTGATATTACATTATAGTAGTATACTATTTCCTACTGAGAGCATATAAAATGCAGTTTATGCTAATTACATTTCTATGAGATTTCTTTTAAACACCCTGAAAGGGATAGTTTACCCAAAAATGAATCTTCAGTCATCATTTACTCACAATTATGATGTTGTTCCAAACCTGCATACATTTCTTTCTTTTGAAGAAAAGAAATAAAGCATGCTATGAAGAATGTTGGCAATCAGTTCCAAAGAACTTCCATTGTATTTTTTGTCCATACACGTGAGAACCAAACTATTTGGTTTCTCAGAATTTTATTTTCCATAGTAGAAAGTAAGTCATACAGGTTTGGGACGACATGATGATGAAAATTTTACACTACAATGTGTGACACTAAGTTTATGTTCTAGCTCTAATCCAAGAGCTTTTTTTAAAGTATTTACATGGTGTAATGATTGATGTACAGTATTTCCTCTAGATAGCAAATACAATGTACTTATTGCCTCTAACTTTTAGTTGAAATTCTTTAAGTTTACTTTCAAAAACTTTGAAAGTTTCAGTATCGCTGAGATCTATATTAAAGCAAGAGAGAGGGGTTTGTGGTTTTAATTTTACCAACGAAAATTAAAGGAGCATTGCGGAAGTTCTGCAGTTTCTTACCGGTACTGACACCAGTGGCTGTTAGAGAAATTGCAGCCAGTCTCATGCTCTCAGGCCACACTAGATAAGTTTTTTTTTTTTGTTTAAACTTGCGAGGAGTTTCCATGAGTGTCTGGATTGACTGGAGGCTGGTCGCTTCTTTATGTCCGCAGAGTCCATTTGAAACACTACTGCTAGCGACTGCCGCTGCTTACTAATGGCTGCCGTATGGATGTAAGCAAGTAAACGAGAACACGCATGACATCACATTTTGTTAATTTTCACGCCAATTCAGACCCGACTCCTCATACAGACTGATAGAGACAACCATGGACAGTCAAGGTGTCATTCTTTCTATTACATATGGTTGGCTCATAAATGTACAAATGAAGACTCTATCTAAAAGATATTTTAAAATAAAAACCTACACATAGCCCCTTTTAAAAAACAAATGAAGAACTACAATCCTCTAAATCAGTGAGTTTATTTATCAGTTTATGAACATGTTTATCCTCAGTGGTTTGAAGTGCTATTTCTATCTTTCTTTAGTTGCGGTTGAGGTGGTATTTCCGGCTTAAGGTTGTGATGTTTGTCAGTTGTATGACGTTAATTAGGCATGTCTTAGACTATCAACGAATAAGGCCCAGCACTAGGGAAAATCTTGCTCCAGGCCCCCAAAACAACCCAGAAATAGTATCTGTCTCTCACCAGGATGTGAAGAACATGCAGAGCATCTGATCAAAGAGATACTGAGACCATGAGTGTGTAAAACAGCACCATACACGCACACTGTGAATGACATCACGTCACAGAAAATTATCTGATACTGGGTTTGATGTGTTGTTAACATATAATAATAAACACAAATTACATTTCTGGAATGCTAATGTTTAGATATTAACAGTTTCAGACCTTTCGAATGAATTACATTTAATCATTTAGCAGATGCTTTTATCCAAAGTGACTTTTAAATAAGGGAAAACACAAGCTATTTATCATTCAGGAGCATACAGCAACACTGTGCCACAATGTTGAATTTCAAGAGTAAACAAAAGCTAGAGCAGAAGTATAACTGCAGAAGAGAGATCTGAATTTGATTAGGATGTCAGTGGAGCAAGACTGAGAGGGGTGAGACTTCGGCCCTCTCTGGTCTGTTAATGACCAGATACATTGGTGTGTTCTTAAATTGTGCAGGCTAAATTGTGCTAGATTGAAGGTTGACCAAAACAGCACTGCAGTACTCCAGTCTCAAAATAACAAGATCCTGGATAAGGATAAGCAGCCCCTGTATGGGACTGTATACACGCTAAAACTCCCAAGCAACCACCAGCAACCAAAAAGAAACAAACTAACAACCACTCAGAACGCCAGCAAGTAACTGCATAAATTTGAAATGCTGTTATTGCATAAACCTGACTAGGTTTTTTTTTAATGAGTTAAACCAGTCCTTTAAGTCTGTCTGTCTGTCTCTGACTGTTTAGTCGAACTGATCAACCTGACTTTTTTTTGTTTTCTTTCACAGTGGATGCTGAAAAATCTGACAGACGTCCATTGAAACTTTCTGAATCATTGGTCTTTTTGGTCTCTCAAGTTTTCTGGTTTGTATCTTTCTCTCAAACCCTTAATGCTCCATAAATGCTTAATGCTCTATAACCTTAAAAAAAAATCAAGGATTTTAAAGCATTATTTTTACTCTCAGGAAACAACTTTTCTAGGTATTAGGCCACAATGCTTGTAAGGCATATATTCCTTTGAAATTCCTCAAATACTATGTTTTGTTGGTTTTCTTCTTTCTATATTTTTTTGCCATAACTCTTCCTCATGGCTCACCTTAGGCCTATCAAAAATACAGTAAAAACAGTGATATTGTTAAATATGATTACAACTTAAAACAGTTTTCTATTTAAATATATTCTAAAAATGTAATGTATTCCTGTGATCCCAAAGCTCAGTAAAATGAAATCCCTGTAATATGCTGATTTGGTGCTATATTCAATGTTGATGAACTATATTCAATGTTGGTGAACTATATTAAATGTTGAAAACTGTTGTGTTGTTGAAACTGAGATATACATTTTTCAGGATTTGTTTCTTACAAAGAGATTTCTGGTCTAATCATGCATTGTGTGTTTTTTTTTTCTTCTCATGTACAGATTTATTTGCTGATTGCCATGACAACAGTAAAGCGGGTCTGATGCGGCGTATATGTAAACCCAAGCTTAAAGGGGTCATATAATGCCATTTTTGTTAGTTAGTTTAAATGAAAACTTTATAATATACTTTTATTAAAAATTACTCATTATTAACTCATAAGTATTTTAAGAAAACACTAATTTTAAAACACCTCTGTTTTCAGCATGCCTTTTCAGTGCATATGCCTTTAAATGATAATGAGCTTCGCTTACCCCGCCCCTCTGTTCTGCATGCATTTTGACACAATGCACGTGGAGTGTTGCCTTTACAACAGTTGAGGGTATATTTTGGAGAAAGAATGGCAGCGGGAGTCTCTGAGGACACATCTGTGCAACCATATCAGTTTGAACCGGAGTCGGACCCAGAAAAGATGACGGCCCTAAGAAGTTCGACAATTAAGGCTCGAACAGGACGTTTCTGAATGGCTGGTTACCATAATGTCACTTTGATCTATTTTTGTGTACTGGCAAGGTAGAGAAGTGAGATACGAATGCTATGTGTTTACTGATGTATACGTTAGTTCATTGACAGATTGAGGTTACAACTGAAGAGTTCAGATGCAAAAGCCTCTAAGTGCCATTTGAAATTTTCTTCTAGAATGATAATTTTTATCAAGCTTGTATATTTAAGTTCAGTGATTTCACTTAAATGGCAATGATTATTACCTATTAATTGTAATTTAAGTGAAATTACTGAACTTAAATATACAAGTTTGATAAAAATCATCATTAAAGAAGAAAATGTCAAATGGCATTTAGAGGCTTTTGCATCTGAACTCTTCATAATGGTCATTATTTTTTTTTCTCAGTGATTTGCAAAGATTGATATAAAGATTAATAAAATTTTACACTCACTTCTTCTGGAGGTGCAGCAGGGACATGAATATTATGATGATTATTTTTTCAGGAGTAGCTTCTTAGCAAAACCAGCTTTATACTGATCCTCATTTATAAAGCAGTCTGGTGAGAAATGATTGCGCAAACATGAACACATTGACGTTGGTTGTGGGGAATATTTCCTTCGAAAACAAAACTTAGCCACTGCGTCTTCAGCGGTCAGATTTAGGAACATCAAAAATGATTTCTGTGTTCGTTATTACCAAGGGGGTAATCCATCCGCCGGAAACTGAAGCCTCGTGGGAGCCACCATTGTAGCAGACTATCACCTGCTGTTAGCATTCCATTGACATTCATTTTTGCATCACTTTGACAGCGAATAACTTTACATCTGAGGCGTCCAAAGACTCCATTTGTCCATTATTTATTTCTAAAGAAACACTACAATCTATAAAGGGCTCCATTACCTTGTATCTTATGTTATGGCCCCGTAGAAGCAGTTTTTGTAAAAATAGGATAACGATTGCGTCATAACAAATCGACTCTCCATCGCACAGTAGAGAAATTACCGTGTAGAAAGGAGGCGAAGCTCGCAGGCAGTCGGGGGGACGTGGAGGCATAAAGTCCGATAAAGTCGAGGGAGAAGCCCACATAGAGTCATAAAGTTGATCCTGTTGCTAGCTCATGGACAGCTAATACTCACTCTCTCCGTCTCTGTGAGATTCGGAAAGGAATTATTCAGATTTCACTCAGCACAGCTACTAGAAGATAAGCATGTTGCTCACGTGACTGGCACAGTTTGAGCCTGCACAGTACGTCTGGCGATCAGCTTTTAATGGGCTTCAATTTTCTCTGTTGAAATCAATGGGGTCGCTGTGTCCATTTCTTTTACTGTCTATGGTTATTACACCCAAGAACAGAACACCACAGTGGCTTAGACGCCATTCTGCTCCAGCGTATTAACAATGACGGACTATAATGACAGCTCACTCAGGGCGGGTCTGTGTTGAAACGCTACTGTCAATCAACAACCGTTGAAGGGGTGTCTGTTTTATTGACTTCACAAAAACGAACGGCTCAATTTAATTCAGGGGAAAACAGAGGAGATTAAAACAAAAACACTGGATGGATTTTTTATCATTAAATGATGGTTGTGTACAGGCACTGCCAACAAACATTTCAGTCCAATCAACTTGTAAAGTATGTACCAGACCCCATTAAATGACAGTATTCATTTGCAAGCTCCTTTCCTTTATTTCCTTAAAATATTTCCTTTACAAATTGTTGTCTCCTCTGTTATCACCACAATCTCGTCTGCCTCTTAATCAGGGGGTAACGCAAAACAGATATCGAATAATTGAGCAATTTCAATAAATCATTTAGGAAGCAGCTAGAAAAAGCTGATGTTTAATAAGGTCTGCCACCAGAGAGAGCTCTAAGCTCTATCCAGGGCCATTGTGCTGTTTTGAGTGTGCTTGAATGAAAGGCAAGTGTACTGAGCTGTTAGCTTGCGGTGTTTCGCTCCATTTAACAACACAGCCGAAATACTGACCAAGCATTCCTTTGCAAACACACACACACACACACACACACACAGAGAGAGAGCCATGAATGAACGAATAGAGACCTACGTCAACATTATGACCTTCACTGAGAATTCACTTCACTTAGAGAATAAATCTCACAGCACTGCTGCTTTAGCAGACTGAATGCACAGATTTCTTTGTATCCATCTTTTTTCTCCCCTCCACCAATTCTTCAGCTGATTTGTTCCTCAGCAGTGCAACCCAACGGGGACATGTAAGACTTTAATTATCTGTATAGAATAGGGCTTTGTGAGCAGGTACTCCTCCGCAGATCCTTTCATACTCCCTGTCCTCCCCTCATCCTTTCTTTCTGATGTCATAATAGAGACCCTGCCTCAGCACCTCTCTCACCGATGATACAGCGTGTGTGTCTGACACTGAAAGAGTGTGCAAATGAGAGAGAAAAGACAATTAGTGCAGTTTAATCCATTTTTTAGAGCTGAGCACATTTGAATTGTAAAGGGAGATTCGTGAACAAAGAGAAAGTTTTCTACTCTAATCACAGACTCTAACACACATTCGATTTAAGCACTGACTATTTTAAAGGTTTTAAAATGGCCCAAAAGCACACACACACTGACACATATGTGTCCCCTCCCCCTCACACAGGCGGCATTTCTCCAGAGGATCTGTTTCAATCTCCAAAATAAATCTAAATCCAGATATATCAACACGTCAGCAGGCCCTTACGTATTCAGCCCACTGCTTCTATTCTTCTCTCTCAGCATTCTCTCTCTCTCTCTCTCTCTCTCTCTCTCTCTCTCTCTCTCTCTCTCTCTCTCTCTCTCTCTCTCTCTCTCTCTCTCTCTCTCTCTCTCTCTCTCCGTACAGCTTTCTTTCGCTGACAGCGGGATCAAACTCCGTCAGACCCCTGGGAGATCATGAGTGGAAATCGCACGCGTCACATGACTTCCTGTTGGTATGTGACTATAGCACAAGGCTGATTAACTGTGGTAGGCAGTTTTGGAGATTAAATCACGTTAGGATGGACTGAGGAGTCAATAGGTTAGTCAATGGATAGTCAATTCAATACATTCAAATGTGAGAACCAATTCAGTTTGCTTTTAAACAAGGTTCAAGGTTTGGCTGGTTAGCAAAAGTAGCCATATATTCTGACATATTTTTAAAAAAAAAAAATATTTTTATATCATACGCATATATACCATTCGCAAGTGGGTAATATTTTTTAATGTTTTGGAATTAAGTCTATATGCTCACTAGGGTTGCATTTAAAAACAATATCTAAATAACTGTTTTCTATTTTAAAATGTAATCTTTCAGAAATAGATATAGAGGGGTTTGGAATGAGGGTGAGTAAGTGATTTTTGGGTCAACTATTCTTTTAAAGGTATCTTTTTATATTTGTATTTAATAGGACTCACATTCTCTTCAGTTTCTTTCAGCGTCTAAGAGCCAGCAATGAGGATTGTGCACTCAAATCCCCAAAGGAAAGATAATCAAATCTGGATATCTGACAAACTGCCAGGATGGACACAAATGAGGTGTTTTTTGGGCTGCAAATATGATTTGATCTGATTATTCTTCGAGCTCAGGCTGGGAAAATAAATAAAAATGTCAGTTTGTTCAAGTATGTGTAACTCCTAACAGTTTGTAGATGACTGACTGTGAAATGCTGTGTGTTTGACACGTGTAAGTGTGTGTGAATGTGTTTGAGTTTAATACTCCTCCTTTCTGAATGCAGGTGAGTTTGAGTCTGTTAACAGACTGACAGGAGGTTTATGTATGGTTTAAGCTACACCTGAAACTAAACTTTAGCAGAAGAAGGCCGGGTGTTGTGGAATGTCAGATGAAAGGATTTCTTCTTATTAATAAGTGAAGGACAGAGATCAAACAATATAGAGAGAGATGCAGAGGATATAGTGTCAAGGGTTAAGAATCAAAGAGAGCTACAGAGACATTCAAGTAGAAAGTGAAATGACACTGTATTTGTTGTGTCTCTATGCAAGAACAGATGATAGGTTATAAATGCCTCAAACACCCATGCCATTTTCTTCTCGGCCACATGAGAGACTTTTGACTATCTACAGTACATCAAACCGGTGTCCATTTTGCAGTTATTCTGGCTGGGACCAGCCCACTTATGTTTACAAGGAAACGATCTGAAGGGAAAACGCAAAAGTGGCGTTGCGTTATCACTTTTTATTCTGCGTTTAGACGAGCGTTATGGGTGGGAAATCCGCATAAGGTGACGCAAAAGCGTGTGAAATTCTATGTAGTATGCACTCCAGGCGGCTAGGTGGCAATGTGAAGCACTGCCACACACAACACCAAGTCCATGCCCCTGCGTACAACCTTCACTGTCTAGCAGACTTTTGCGTTTTTACCAAGGGGGTAATCCATCAGCCGGAAGTTGAAGCCTTGCGGGAGTCGCTATTGTAGCAGACTATCATCTGCTGTTAGCATCCCATTGACTGAAGAAACATGGCAAGGTATAAAATGCTCCACTACTTTGTATCTTACGTTACGGCCCCGTAGAAGCCGTTTTTGTAAAAATAGGCTAACGATTAACCACGGGACTTTCTGTTGCACAATAGAGACATTAACGTTTAGACAGGAGGAGAAGCTCGCAGGCAGTCTTGTACTGTCTATGATGCAATCGGGGGGACATGGAGGCACAAAGTCAAGGTAGCCCATAGATAGAGAGTCCATAAAGGCAACGGGACAAAATATTTCAACAATGTTTTTGACGGATTAGTTGATTCAGATTTGTCTTGGCACAGCTACTAAAAGATTTTCAACTGTCAGACTGTCGTCATGCTCAGTTTGATCCTGCGCAGTCGCTCAGACATCAGACAGAAAGTGCAATAATCGGGCTTCAGTCTTCTCCTTTGAAATCAATGGGGTCGCACATGTGTTCATTTCTTTTACTCTCTATGGTTTTATACTCTTTAGACGGGAACACGACGGTGGAGTGTTTTTAAGATTTCCACTTTGGAGGGTGGTTTCACTTTTTTGCCTTTTTAGCCCTCAAAACGCCGTCACCGTGTAAATGAAAGGCTTATAATATAATATATAATAAGAAATAGGAACATATTTTTACGTTTTCGTCACGAGCGTTCTCGTGTAAACAGGGCGGAAGATATTGTCTGGATGACATATATGACGAACCAGCATTTATTTTTGTCCGTCTGACCAGAATGATTCTGAAACCGGAAATTACCCAAACACGAAACGAAATATACACAACTGTTAGCAAATGTATTATTAGTTGCTACAAACAAATAAATAAAACAAAATAACCAATTAAAACCAACACAAGACTATAATTTGTCAGACTAAGTCTTAATTTTATCTTGCTTATCAGTATCTATGCTCACAATTATATATATATATATATATATATATATATATATAATAAACAAACCATTAAATTGCCCCAATTATACTTTTTTTCGAATATTGTAATATAGCTGTTTGTGAATGTAAAAGGTCTGCAAAGTTGCATGCACTTCCAAAGGATGAAGGAGTCATGCTGGAATAGATATGGTAAAACTGACGCCATTGTTACTGTTTATATCACTGTTTATACACGCTATGAAGAAGCCTCTGGAGCTGAAATTCAGTTTGGTAATGGCCGTTTTGTTTCCGACACGCCCTGTAAGCAGTAGACCAATTAAAACAGACTGAGCCGTCTGACCACTCAAAGCAGAGGAAGCTCTCTGAAAGGAGGGGTTTAGCCATTTCAGACACTGACAAAAAGGGGGAAGCTGCAATGTATATTATGAGAATATCAAACTGTTTTCTGATCTTGCAAACCGATTGTAGGAAAGCTTTGAAATAGCATAATAGGGGCACTTTAAACAAATTCATACACTGAAATCCTAACATAACACCTTGCAGTTATAATATGAAATTCCACATTATACATTACATTTAAATAAAACAAAATTATTCATTAGATTCCTATAATAACGCAATTTCATGAAGTTAGTAAAAGCCCTGCTTATTAGCCAACTGACATGGATCACATTGGGGCCAACTTTGCAAGATTCCTTGCAAATAGACTTGCACTACATCCTTCATGTCCAACAGCTTTCTTCCTAGGAACATTCTTTGAAAAAAAAAATTTTAATTTTTTTTTTCTCAGATATTAAGCTAAATCTCTCAGAATGAAAGTCATATGGGATTGGAATGATATGAAGGGCCAGTTAATGATCACAGAATTTTGGGTGAACTTTCCATTTAAAGAGGATACCAAAAAATTGCTAGTGCATGAAAGGTCGTGGCGGCTCTATCAGGGTCATACGCATGATTAGAAATCATGACCTTGTGGGCCAAAATTGTGTGACAAAGGACTCTGGATTGGACTGAACACTTCAGAATAGAGATAACACGACTTCTCTGTCAAGTCATTCCTCTTTTGTGCTCTCTCTCTCTCTTTCTCAAATTAAGCTGAAAATGTACATGCTCAAAAATGTGAAGCAGATAACTAAGCTGCTGCTCATTGGCTGTTACGATCCCTCATTTGCCTATTTGCGCATTACATACAAATGTTTATTAAACAAAGATTAGATTTAAATTAACAAGAAATAGCACAAAAATAATCATTTAATTCATCATTTAATCCACAGCTGTGGCCAGATAGCTGAAAATGGGCTTGTAAACCACAGATATCTGGTTCCAGACTATTTAGCCCAACATCCTAACAGCAGAAACACAGCTTTTGCACTGTTCCTTTAAGGATATCAGTGGCCAATCTTACCCAATAATACATTTAGATGTTTATTTAGAGAAATGTCCTCATCTCCTGATGGTTGCTTAGCAACAACTGTATTATTTTGGGCTAGGGTGATTAATATTAAGAAGAGTTCTCTGAATACCTCAGCACAAATCCTCCCCACTTCTGAGTTAACGTACGTCTGTGTTTCTCGGTGTGTGTTTTGTGCCATCTGCGATGAAGCAAAGCAAAGGCACACAGCGAATACATTTAAATCAAGTTAAATAATGTTTAGTTAACCCCCATGGTCAATTGAGATTTACTTTTTTTAACACAAAACCCCCCAATGACTCTCATATATAAGGGTCAATGACAAATAAATCTTAAAAAGGGTAGATTTTAAAAATCATTGTAATGCATATTTTTGAGTCAGGAACAATGTTCAACAATGACTCACAGTGTCTACAATGCGTAACACATTTTATTTTATTCATAATTATTGTATTATTATCTAAGGATTTATTATCTTTAGCATCTGATTTTACTTTTAAATACAGAAAAAATAATCATACTATTATAAAAGATAATGCAATGCAATAACTATTCATAATCTTTTTCAGTTATTTGTTTACTTTTACCTATTATTTGTTTCAATCAAGAATTTAGATTGTTGAGAGAGAATATGCTGAATACTGACATTTTTTTCTTCATTTCAATTACATATAAAAATATGTAATAATAAAAAATAATAAAAGTGTACCGATTTTTTCGGGACGTCTGGTCACCCTATGTGGAGGCACGCGCGCAGTCTCCACTCGGACGCGCTCTTCAATCTATCGCCGTTGTGGACTCTTTTTATTCATTCCGGTTAAATCACAAAATACAATGCACATAAACTGAGAAATATTTACTTAGTCGATCAACAAGACCGCCAGGTCAGCATCTCTGTTGCATCCAGTGCTGCTTTTTAGCTCGCACCAATAAGTGAAAAGCCCCATCTATGGAAAAGCCTGACCGAGTGGGACTCTTTTCTGGTTCCTCATGCGGTCAGATTAGCTTGTCCTTTTCCTCGTCTCTTGCGACCACATTTTCTTAGTTTTTTTCCATTTTCGAATATCACATCTGAAATGCGTTTTAGTGTCTTCGTCCCTCACATGTTGTTGTTGATGTGTGTGATGTCGTTGCCATAAAGCATACCGTGATTCTCGCAAGATTTGTCGGGGGCACTCCTCTCAAACTTGCATTGCTGTTTTTTCAGTGGCGTCTCCCCTAAGCTTTACTACCAGGACGATTCGCCCTACTATGAGTTTGTTTACCACTGAAATGACTTTGAAGCTGTTATATTAAGGTACAATTCTTGCATAGTGTGCCTTTAATCTACCCTAATCTCAACCCAGCACACACATATATAAAAAGCTTTTCCAGAGATCTATTTAGCATCCATTACAGTAACTTCACAGCAGTTCAATGTCAATTTGACCTCTTTAAAAACATTTGTGAAAAACTAGACTGACAGGAGTGTACACCAGTCAAAAAAAATGTTAGCATGTGAAAATTCATTGCATTTATTAATGGTTTGTATCTGGGTTCTCTGAGACTCCAAACAAAAGTAATGAAGCAATTTTTCATAACGGACGGTTGATGCATGTTATCAAGCTGAAATTTTGTTTATAATCAGATCTTATAAGATTAGAACAAGCAAATGGTGTTCCACCCTGATACTTCAATGTTTATTGGTACATTTTTCGAGCCCTCGGGAGCTCTAAGACCCCAAACAGAGCATGAGGGTTAAGATAAACTCTCATCAGTCTAAATGCAATGTATAAAATACAGATAGATAGTCAAGTCTCTCCTGTTCATTTATATTTCTTCAGCTTGGCTAGTGACTGCAAAGAGACAAAGGAAGAAAGGTCACCTTTTTTCCCCTATTTCCACGTTAAATGTAAATCAGCCCAGTCTCGTTTTTCCCCCTTTCTTTGTTTGCGATTTTTGAGTTGTGCTTTTGTGTGTGTGCGCACACACAGGTGTGTGTGAGTACCCCTGTTGTCATTAATAATATTTGGATGTGATGGTTTTACACACCTCACACTATCAGTCTCTCTCTATCCTTCACTCATCATCCCATCATCTCACATCATCATCTGTTCCGCATCTATGACAGGGAGCATGAAAAATGATTTCGATAGCTCATATCTCATAATAAGCATGTTTATAGCAAAGTAATGGCCATATACATCATACATATCACATAGTATTACACAGTGGCATAAACAAATGCTGGAAATAACTAGTATTAGACCAGCAATATCCTCTTACCTGCAAAATACTTATAAAACTGTGTGTGTGAGTTTGCATGTGTGTGTGTGTGTATGTCTGTATCTGTGCGTGTCCAATAAGATTTCTGCAGGAAGTGCTCAGCAAGGAGTGATTCCCTCATGAAACGTCCTAAAAGCATTAAATATTCTTCCACCAGCTCAGAATTCTGTCTCCATCTCGCTCTTTAATACACTTCTTTCCTTGAAAATCGCTCTCTCTCATTTCCATCTGTAGCTAAATTTCTTTCATTAGATTTTACCTGCAACTTACATCTGCACGCCACACATTTGAGATTATGAGTATGTATTTACTGGTTCATTTTAAAGGGGTCATAAATTGAGAAATTTGGACATGAAAGAGGTAATTTTACTGTAAAAACACACTGTAAGTTTCAGAATCAAAACTTACTTTTTTTTCTCACAAAAGCAGCTTTTATTAAAAAAAAAAAACTCTAAAAACAACTTGTTTCGGATTTTATCACATTATGATGTAATAGTGCGGTGAAAGACCGCCTCTGAGGAAGAAAACTAATGGCTACTTCTACATCATCACGTCTTTGGCGACGTTCACTGGCACGTTAATGTCGATAAGATGCTGGATCACAGGATTAAAAATAACATCACCTTCCAAAGGATCCTATATCCTATTTAAATTAAAATTCCAAAAGTTGATGATGCAGCAAATGATATAGAAAATGTAGAGATTTCAATTGAATTGAAATTGAACTGAGAAAAGGGAGAGATGAAACTGAACACTTTACAACATTCACAATCACAACACAACAAAGCTCGACTCAAATGGTTTCTTTCTATTATACTGCTAAGCTGCCCACAATGCACACACGTCTAAGCCTCAAAATTACTCATCATGTGGTCAGTGTCTCCAGTTGATGAGTGGTGTCCTGCTCTCTCTCTCTGGTCATTCTGAAGGCAGAACATGGTCAGCGCTGCCACAATATGTTCCAATCTGCTCCTGTTTCCAACATGCCTGGATTCAGAGCCAACGCCAAACAAACAGACGCAGCTCCATCCACCACATACACACTCACACACACGGTTCAGTTCATTGCACACGCTAACAGACTAGCGCACATGTGCGTACAAGCACATCTCTGTCCATTACATATATTAAAACGGATGGTACGCGTGTGTTAACATGCACAAGGAGCTCGGATCAACACACACACACACACACACACACATACAGTGAAATCCAAAAGAAGGCCCAGTGAATGTTTCAGCACCATATGGAGCGGCTATTGTTGGGAGACAACAGCAGATAATTAGCATAGAGGATTTGCATTTATGAGAACGACTTCCATTCAGAGCGTAAACAACATAGCATCATAATGCTGACTATAGCAGCTATCTGTCTAGCAGGGGAACTCCTTTCTCAAACGTCAACACACACACACACACACACACACATACAGCTACTGCTGAGTTGGTGCATAACTGTGCATGGCATGAGTTTAAACATTCTCGATGAGTCTCCTTTAGGAACAGTTTGACGTCTTTTCAATAACAGAAACAGATCACATATTTGTTGAAATTGTTTTGCTTGTGCTTTTTTGAGTAAATCCATAATAATCTCTCTCGTTTTACTTGCACAATTGTTAGGACAAACACAATGCAAATACAAAAACCACACCGCTATGTTGGGAATGGAATTCTACTGTACGGCTTACTCCGCAGTATAATGCATACTGCCTAGCCTATTTAAAAATTATAGTATGTGGAAACAGTACACCACTTTAAGAGGGAAATTCATGGATTCAGAATGAATTGTGCCCACTATTTGCATGAACTTTTGCTATTGTTTTAGCACCTGATTCAGTAACAGCACTTCAATTGTCCTGTGCACACTTCCATCAGCAAAAATTGAGTTTAAGTTGTAAAGGGTGCAGCAGTGAACTGCAATTAAGGGTTATTTTGCTGGGACTGTACGAGCAACTCGCTATTTAAAAAAAAAAAAAAAAATGATAAAAGTGCAGTCAACTGCACCAAACACCTGGATATATGACTGATTATAACATTCTTCTAGATATTTTCATAATTATTTAATTAACTGCTGCCATGATCAGTAGAAAGTGTTCACAAACATTTTTAAAGAAGTATTCATTGCATTTTTTATTCAGTATTCAAGTATTCATTCATTCAAGTATTCAAGTACTGCTTCAAATTTTGATGATTTTGTAAAAATAGTATATATGCATTATATACATTTAAATGTTTGCGATCACTAAGTTTGTTTTGTGTGAAAGAAATTATTACTTTAATTTAGCAAGGATGCTTAAAAGTGACAGAAAATAAATGTATTATGTTACAAAAGATTTCTATTGCAGTTCTTTTAATCTTTACATTTATCAAAAAATCCTTAAAAAAAATTGTAACACTATTTCCTCCAAACCTTTAAGCAGCACAAATGTTTTTAACATGTAATAATAAGAAATGTAAATTTTAAAAAAGAAATAAGAAATGTTTCTTGAGCACCAAATCAGCATATCAGAATGATTTCTGAAGGATCACGTGACACTGAAGACTAGTGTAATGATGCTGAAAATTCAGCTTTTCCATCACAGGAATATATTACATTTTAAAGTAAAACAGAAAACAATTTCATTGCCATATTACCACTTTTTTACTGTATATTTGATCAAATTAATGCACCATTAATCCATGGTGAGCTTCTTTCCAAAACATTAAAAAAATATTACAGACCCCAAACTTTTGAATGGTAGAGTACACTGATAAAGTGTATAGCACTTGACAGAAGCACCATGCGTCACTGGTGCCCCCTCAAGATGCCCTGGTTATTTTGAGAAATGAGTGATGTGACAAGCAGACGCAGTGTTTCTGAATAAAAGGCAGCGTCTGCTTTGGCTAAAATGGCGCAACCGTTGAAATTTGATTGAATGTTTAATTCAGCAAGCATCTCGGAAACAAAGAGTTCCCTATCGAGGGAACTCAACACTGCGTCGATAAAATCGACTCTTTGGGGACGCTCCCTAAGCGTGCGCCTCTGAAGTATGAATGAAACTAATCCAATCCTGATTGGTGTTGCGTCGTGACGTAACATGTGACGGCATACCCGGAAGTATAAAAGTGACGCTGTCACAACACACACTAGCTTTCGCTCTTCAGCAAGCGCTTTATGTTGAAACTGTCTGTCTTATTTGGTGTTGTTTGTCTTATTATTGAAAGAAAGTATGGCCAGTGAACAATTCAAGAGGTGTGTGCATCCCTGCCCTCGTTTCATCACGGGTGGGGACGCACACTCTCTATGTGTGTATTGTTTGGGAGTGCAGCACGCACGGGCAGCTCTCGAGGGGGCTGCTTGTGAAATGTGTGAGGCTTTGCCTATTAGAGTGCTGCGCTCCCGGCTGGCGTGCTTTGACGAGCACGGTCAGGCTCGCGTTCCCCAGGGTTCCGGTCCCGCATATGTCGAGGCGATGCGGCGACTGAGATCCTGGGGTTCGCAGCGGGATCTGGCGGAGGAGAGTGAGAATGCTGAGGCATTTTCTCGCTCGCCATCGGCTGGTCCCGCAGCCTCTGAGAGTGGTGTGGGAGCCCGCGCTGCGGTTTCTCCTACCCGCGATCAGGTCCCGGTGCTTGAGCTGTCTACTTCTGAGGAAGGGGACGTGCTCAGCATCGATGCGGACGACCGTGATCTCAGCACGCCATCACGCGGCCTGGGTTATGAGGAGCTGGTGGAGGTTGTGACACGCGCTGTGGCCAGACTAAACATCAGCTGGCCACAACATGAGCAGGAAACGCAAGTCACCAGTAAAATGGACGAGCGTTACCTGCAGCGCAGGTCACAGCCTCACCGCCGGGGTCTGCCGTTTTTCCCTGATCTCCATAAAGAGATCTCGAGAACGTGGGAAAGACCGCATTCGTCCCGTATTTCGAATCCCAATGTAATAGATTACAGCAATGTTATGGGGGCTCGAGATATGGGATATGGGAAGATGCCGAAGGTGGAGGAGGCTTTAGCGAGCTATCTCTCTCCCGAATCGGCGTCTTCCCTAAAGACCCCGGTGTTGCCTAGTAAGCCCTGCAGAGAGACATCTGCATTGGTGGGCAGGGCTTACATGGCGGCGGGTCGGGCTGGTTCGTGTCTGCACTCAATGGCGATTTTGCAGGCATACCAGGCCGACCTCCTGAAAGATTTGGATGAGGGGGAGGGGCCTACTCCTGAAGATGTCGCGGAGTTGAGGAAGGCCGCAGATTTGTCTCTCCGGGCCACTAGGGAAGCGGCCAGCGCTATTGGCCGCTCTATGGCGGCCATGGTGGCCACGGAGAGGCATCTGTGGCTGAACTTATCCGGTATTAAAGAAAAGGATAGGTCCTTCCTGCTGGATGCGCCGCTTTCGGCTTCTGGCCTGTTCGGCGACGCCGTTAATTCGGTTGTCGACAGGTTTCAGGAGTCGAGAAAACAATCTGCGGCGTTCCAGCAGTACCTCCCCCGGAAAGCGAAGGCCAAATCTAGTAGGGGGGGCAAAGCAATCAGCCCCAGCCATCAGCCAGCTCCTCCCACAGGGCAGAGCAGAAGGAGAGCGTTTCCTCTAGAGCCCCCCTCCGGGGTCTTGGCAACAGAGGAAACGCTCCCAAAAACCGAAGTCCTCCAGCCAGAGGGGCGACCTGAGGGACGTCATTCAGGCTAAGAGGACTTCGGAAAAGAGGTCCTAGCCAAGGCAGGACTTCAGAGGGCTGCCCCCTCCGCAGTGAGACAACCGAGGTTGTTCTCACAACGGGGCCCTCTAGGAAAAGATGCAGGTCCGCCGTTAACAGCGCTTCGGGCCGCATCAATTTCCAGCGAAAAGACACCAGAGGCCAGCCTCGAGAGGCTGGTACCCTTAGCAGATTTTGTAGAGGGATGGTATCATCTTCCCAACATATCTCCATGGGTCCTGCAGATAATACGAGTTGGGTACAGACTGCAGTTCGCGCACCGCCCCCCCAAGTTCTCTGGGGTGGTGCTCACTGCGGTGGTCCCAGAGCAGGCTCAGGTGTTGGAACAAGAAGTACAGACTCTGCTGTCGAAAGGAGCCATAGAACGTGTTCTTCCGGTAGACAGGGAGTCCGGGTTTTACAGCCGGTACTTTATAGTTCCAAAGAAGGATGGGGGGTTAAGGCCAATTTTGGATCTCAGGGTGTTGAACCGGTCTCTGAGAAGGTTCAAATTCAGAATGTTGACCATTCCAACAATCGTGAGTCAAATCAGATCCGAGGACTGGTTTGTCACGATAGATCTGAAAGACGCCTATTTTCACATCTCCATCCTTCCTTGTCACAGGAGGTACCTGAGGTTCGCTTTCGGGGGCGAAGCATACCAATATCGGGTTCTTCCGTTCGGCCTAGCACTCTCTCCCCGCACAATCACCAAGTGTATGGACGTGGCCCTTGCTCCACTGAGACTTCAGGGGATTCGCGTATTGAATTATCTCGACGACTGGCTTATTTTGGCCCAGTCTCGGGAGATGGCAGTTCGGCATCGAGATGTCGTTCTTGGCCATATTCAAAAATTGGGGTTAAGACTCAATTTGAAGAAGAGTGTGCTAGAACCGTCCCAGGGCACGACCTTTTTGGGAGTCGTGTGGAACTCGATTACAATGCAGGCACGTATGTCTCCCGCACGTATCGAGTCAATTCTGGCGATGGTGTCCAGGGTGAGGCTAGGTCAGGCCGTCACTGTGAAACACTTTCAAAGGATGCTGGGCCTCATGGCAGCGGCATCCAACATTATTCCTCTGGGCCTCCTTCACATGAGGCCCCTCCAGTGGTGGTTGAAGACCAAGGGGTTCTCACCCAAAGGAAATCCGTTCCGTATGATCAGAGTAACGCGCAAGTGCCTTCAGTCTCTGCAAATATGGAAGAAGCCTTGGTTCCTATCCCAAGGGCCAGTGTTGGGGGTGTCATGTCGCCGGGAAACCGTTTCGACAGACGCCTCCCTTACGGGCTGGGGCGCGGTCATGGACGGCCGCTTTACCAGGGGTCTGTGGCAGGACCATCATCGCACTTGGCATATAAATTGCCTGGAGATGATGGCGGTATTCAAGGCTTTGAGGAGCTTCCTCCCAGACATCGAGGGTCGCCACGTCCTTATACGGACAGACAATACGTCAGTGGTGGCCTATCTGAACCGACAGGGGGGACTCAGATCGCGCCCTCTGTGCAAACTGGCGCATCAGATTATCCTTTGGTCCCAGGGAAAGATATTGTCAATAAGGGCAATGTATATCCCAGGGGTTCAGAATCGGGGAGCAGACATCCTGTCGAGGCAGGGGCTGAGGCCCGGGGAATGGAGACTTCATCCGGATGTGGTGAAGTCGATATGGGAGAGGTTCGGACCGATGGAAGTGGATCTGTTGGCGTCTCGAGAGACGTCCCACTGTCCACTTTGGTTCTCCCTCTCACATCCAGCCCCACTGGGGTTGGATGCCATGGTACAGGCTTGGCCGAGGCTTCGCCTGTATGCTTTCCCCCCGATCGCTCTGCTCCCAGGGGTCCTGGAGAGGGTTCGTCAAGAGGGCATCAGTCTACTTCTGGTTGCCCCGAGATGGCCGACACGAGTATGGTTCTCGGATATAATATCACTCCTCATAGCTCCGCCATGGCCGATTCCTCTGAGGAGGGATCTATTGTCTCAGGCGGAGGGCACAATCTTTCACCCTCGCCCAGAGTTGTGGAAGCTGTGGGTCTGGCCTCTGAGGGGGTTCAGTACCTAAATGCTGGCTTATCAGCTGAGGTGGTTGAAACCATACTTAGCTCTAGGGCCCCATCTACCAGGAGATTATATGGCCTCAAGTGGAAGGTGTTTCACACTTGGTGTGGAGAACGAAGGTTGGATCCAGTAAACTGCCCAGTGGCTTCAGTTCTGGAATTCCTTCAGGATCGTTTCTCTGCGGGTCTCTCCCCGTCCACTCTTAAGGTGTACGTGGCTGCCGTTTCGGCTTTCCACGCGCCAGTAGATGGTGGACCTCTGGGGAGGCACCAGTTGGTCATTAGGTTTCTCCGTGGTGCTTGGAGGATGAGGCCGGCGATCAGGTCCAGGGTGCCTGCCTGGGATCTGGCAATAGTTCTGGAAGGGTTGTCCCTCGCTCCCTTCGAACCTTTAGAGTCGGCTTCGCCTAAGGACTTAACGTTGAAAATGGTCTTTCTCTTAGCGATTACCTCTCTTAAGAGGGTGGGAGATCTCCAGGCCCTGGCGGTAACGCCAGCTTGCTTGGAGTTTGCCCCTGGCAAAGTAAAGGCCTTTTTGCACCCGAGTCCGGGCTACGTGCCTAAAGTTCCTTCGAGTACGGCTCGCTCTGTAGTCCTTCAGGCATTCCATCCTCCACCTCATGTGTCGGCGGGAGAAGAGAGGCTTCACTTGCTCTGCCCCGTCAGAGCTTTGAGTGTATACTTGGAAAAGTCTGCTTCTTGGAGAAGATCTGACCAGTTGTTAGTATGCTTTGGGTCACCTAAGAGGGGGCTCCCGGCGACCAAACAAACTATAAGTAACTGGATTGTCCAGGCTATTACTGAGGCTTACAAGGTGCGTGGGGTTCCTTCACCTTTGGCCTTAAGGGCTCACTCGACTAGAGGCATGGCTTCCTCTAGGGCCCTTCTGTCGGAGTACCTCTGCAGGAGATTTGTGAGGCAGCCGGCTGGGCTACCCCGCATACTTTCATCAGGTTTTACAGTCTCAGCCTTCCCAGTACGCCCGGTGCACACGTACTCGGCCCTTGCTGAGTGCCTAATCAGTTTCACTCTGGGGCGGGTCTGTTCGGTGCGTGGCCTAGTGGGTACTCGTTCCCCAAAGAGTCGATTTTATCGACGCAGTGTTGAGTTCCCTCGATAGGGAACGTCTCGGGTTATGACTATAACCCTTGTTCCCTGAGAAGGGAACGAGACACTGCGTCGTGTTGCCACGCCCCCTTTTCAGACCCTTGAGCGTCTTGCTTCATCGCGAGGCTAGTGTGTGTTGTGACAGCGTCACTTTTATACTTCCGGGTATGCCGTCACATGTTACGTCACGACGCAACACCAATCAGGATTGGATTAGTTTCATTCATACTTCAGAGGCGCACGCTTAGGGAGCGTCCCCAAAGAGTCGATTTTATCGACGCAGTGTCTCGTTCCCTTCTCAGGGAACAAGGGTTATAGTCATAACCCGAGACGTTATTTTTGTTCATTTTTAATCCAGGTTTGTGCATATTTTTTGGCAGACCCATGCATCAAAAAAATTCTTCAACAAGACAAATCATGAAAAACCATGATTGATATCACCTGCAGTTTTTTTGTCACTCTGGAAATAAAAGGTCAAGTCAAGTGCAATGCATCATGGGATACAATATTGCTGGCATTGTGCACTGGTTCTATACTACATATTTTTACAAATGTAATAGGTAATTCGGGTAACCATGCATTCAGAAAATTTGCATACTGTGCACAGTATACATACCTGTATTACATACTATGTTCTTTCAAAAATAGCACATGCCCACCCACCCACACACACACACACACACACACACACACTCACACTCAAACGGAAGCTGTTCTTACCGAGCTGCACATCCATGGCGAGAAGCTTGTTTTCAGAGGGAAACAGAATCCTGGGGGGCTCTTCAGTCAGAGGAGCTGAAACAGACACAGAGCGTTATTTTTACTAAGTGACATCAAGCACCTCTGATGAAGCACACACTCTCTCCCTCTCTGCCCACACGTTCGTGATTGGATGAGTAAACTCCAGCATCTCGCCATCAACATCTCAGCGAGAATTGTCTTGGTCTCCCCAGTTCTCTTGTTTCTTTTCTTTTTGAAGAACCCTCCACCCCCCATAAATCCCATCCTTCTCTCTCTCCAAATTTTCCTCTTCCCATGTGGGCATGATGCTCCAAATTCCAGCTCATTTCCTTCGAGTCAGAGGTGTGTACGTGTCTTTCTCTCTGGTGATTATGCTGACTGTGTTTGTTCAGTTGGCTTTTCCCAAGCACAGGATTGCTGTATGTAATACTACACGCACCATGCCACATACGTGCGTGTTTGCATTCAGCATTATGTAACTCTTAAAAATCGAGGATGTGTATTTGTGTTTGCCGCAGCTCCAGATTGGTTCCGGGCTGAGTGTGTGTGTGTGTGTGCATGACGTGGGGGGTGCACTTAATAGACAGCGAGCTGGTGGAAGTTTAAGCCGCGCGATCGCTCATCCAAAATCCAATTTTCACTCGGCGGAGGAAAGCGCACTGGCCCCTCCCGACGGATTATTCCGGGTGACTGACGGATAGCAAACAGCAAATTAATGAATTATGCTTCCAGAATATACACATCTCACTGTTGACCCATGCAGCATTTTCCCTGTTAAAGTTATAAGGGAAATCGACACATTGGAACAGTAAGATGGTGTGATTTAAATCACATTATGAGAAAGCCTGTATCAAACGGTCTAGCCTAAATCACAATTTAGTTTTATGCTAAAAAGAAAACATCAAATAAATAAAACAAATAAATGTCATCTGGTAATGCTTAATTTTAGGTAAAATAATATATTAAAGGGATAGTTCACCCAAAACATGAACATTTTGTCATTACTTCAGGTTTCAACGCTAATGATTTTTTCTACTGGCCCGGCTGAATGCTGATCCATTCGTTAAGGAAGCTTTTCAGTGTCGTAAAGGGTCATGAGACCCTAAACCCGATTTTAACAGAGGTATGTGTATTGAACACCATTGAAGACAATGTTAGCATCTGTTTTAAATTTAATTTAATAGTAGGGGGAAAATTGTTAGTTTTTTGTTTTGCGGTTGGTTGGCCACCATTTAAACTGTGTGTGTGTAGCAGTAGCACGCATTTTTGAAGCGAGAAATTTTGTAGCGGGAACTGGAGAATGGTGGATTTCGGCCTTGTTCACCTTGGTCAAACGTTGACTAAGCCTGAAAATTTGAACAACTTTTTTTTTGCGGTGCCTGCCGTGAACACACAGGCTAGTAAGCAGGGATACCAAAGACCAGTTATGGCACATTCACTAGTAGGGACGAAACATCAACAATATACACAACAAACTTGGTCCTCAAATCATTACGTATTTTGCAAATTTATAATGTTGCACCGTTCCTATAAGTTATATATAGGTAGTAATATAACTATATATATTATATAACGATAAGACAATATAATGATAATGTAACTTATGTAATATAATTCAAGTAATTATGCTAGCGATATGTAGGCCTAATGCTAGATAAGGTTTGCTAGTACATTTGTAATGGGGTTTAGTTGTTTTGGGAAAAAGGAAGACGGGAACCGGCGAACGTTCAACAAGTTTAATAATAAATATACAAAATACTTAAAGTATTCAGAATCATAGATTATTCTTTTTGGAAGTATGACCAACATAATAATTTTCATCAGAAAATGTCATCTAAACCAGTACAAACCATCCACTTTTGTTCTGGTTCTGACATTGCAGTAAATCGCACTGATTAAATAAAAAAAATTATAAGTTATCATATCACGCAAAACCGTGCAAATTATCAGCCCATTCTCACCCCCAAGGCGTCACCTAACTGACGCCTTGGGAAGCATTTGGACATGCTTCAATATCTGACGCTTTAGGCGCCCTTTAGCGTCAGTAAGATGACGCCCTAGGATCGCGTGTACCCTACCCCCACCCCACACCTAAACCTAACCGCGTCCTCTAACTGACGCTTTCCTTTAGCGTCAGTTAGATGACGCCGTAGGATCGCGTCATGTAAGTGACGCTAAAGGGCGCCTAAAACGTCAAATATTGAAGCATGGTCAAAGGTGACGCCTTGGGGTGAGAATGCGTTGAAATTATACCTTGTTCTAAAAATGACAATGTTAATGTCAGTAAGCATTGCGTGACTACTACATGTAATGTCCTTCTGATATGCATACTTGTTTTCACATAGGCCGGTTGCAGTCCCTTATTTCTGTAGGCGAAGTACGAACAAAACCTTTTGCATTTTACTGCGGGTGAATCTGTTGTCACTATAGTGATTTGAACCTTTTTGGATCTGCCATCAAATTGATACGTTTAATTATATCAAGTGCTGTGAGAAAAGGCTATAAATCTCCACCTCCAACATCCTCACACGCAATAACATACTAGCCGAGACTCCTCCTTTATGTGTATACGTAGATGTAATGTAATGACACAAAGACATGCTCGAATCTCCTCCAGAAATCCACCAGTCCCACTGGAATTTAAAACATTATTACAAGCTCACCGCGTTAAATCGAGCTAAGGCAAGCAGATAGTTTTGAACACTGGCTGGTTATGTTTTTTCTCAAATATGTTTTTTGGATCATTTTTAACCCAAAAAAGCTACGGACTGTATAGCTTTAAATTGTACGTTGTATAAAATCAATGTCACATTTGTAATCATGCTGATATTTAGAGAATCTTCGTGTAATATTGGTTAACTATTTTAAATGATATAAAAATATAAGATGTACAGGGAGCCCCCCCAGCCCCCCCCCCCCCCCTTATCTTAAATCTGGCGGCATTCTAAATGCATTTTAAATGGCAATGATAATTACCTATTAATTGTTATTTAAGTGAAATTACTGAACTTAAATATACAAGTTTGATAAAAATCATCATTAAAGAAGAAAATTTCAAATGGCATTTAGAGGCTTTTGCATCTGAACTCTTCATATATATATATATATATATATATATATATATATATATGGCACACCTCTAAGTCACATCACAAAACTACCCCAAACTGAAACAAACCCAACAGAAATGAATTATGTAAGTATTAAACAGTGTGATGCCATCACATTTATATTCCAAGTTCACATTTTCATAGCATGTTTAGATTAGTCCTATCAGTTTGGGGTAGTTTTGTGATGATAGAGAGAGATGGTTAGCCAATCGGATGTTAGCCAATTTTTAATTTTAGGGTGAACTATTCCTTTAAAATAATTTGTTTTTGAGAATATGAGAGTCTTAAATGAGCCTGTCAAGACTGTAACTATCATAACATGCTTTAAACGCAGCTTGAGGACATGCAGAGATTGAGAGGACGAGAGAGAAGGTGAGAAAGAGAGAGAGAGGATGAGTCACCATACAAATTGCTTGCTGTCTGGTAGAACAATTACACAGCTAATCTGAGCAATGAGCAATGTAGTGTCACCACGACTCGAACCCACAACCATGACAAACACCCTCAATATGAAGATGCTATCGTCTCCATGTCTAAAAGTAAAAAGACAGAGAAGAGAATTCACTAAGATTGAATTGCGGCCACTGACAGCACCATTTATTTTCTAACACTGTCTGCATTGTTTGAGAGCCCAGATCACTAACGTCCACAAAATCGGTGCTGAATTTAGATAAAGGAGGTCTCTGCACTAAAAAGCATCAAAATAGTTAAACCTGATTGTGATAGTGAATAAGCAGCTATTTTTTTGCATTAAAATACTTGATGCAAAAAGGAGCAACTGTTTAGTGAATCTGTCCCTGAGAGAGAACACAGAGAGAGAGATGAAAAGAGAGAGATAGAGTGGAAATGTGGGTTGGCTTAGAAGCAAGGGATGAGTGTGACGGAAGGATAGCGTGATGCAAAAGAGGAGAGAAATAAAAACACTCAAGCCAGCACAGTGGGGAGACTGGTTATACTCAGCAGGGAGGAAGCTACAACCCAGAAAAAAACAACAAGAATCAGTCCGTTTTTAAATTCCTTCATGCTCTGTTTGTGAGTTATCGTCCTCTTTCACACACACACACACACACACACACACACACACTCATCCGTAGAGTAGTTTCTGTGTGTGAGATGTGTTCACGGAGTTTGAAACTGATATATTGACAGACTGCGAGTAGGAGAGGTGTGATGGCGCAGGATCCCTCTGAGGTTCACAACTCTTTTTCACCAACACACACACACACACACACTCAAACTCTCGTAAAACGTTCGCATACAAGTATTTAGCCCCAAAAGGTAACTGGACATACTTAAAAATGTATAAACGTCTATGTATTAGATTCACATTTCAAAGTTGGAAGTCTGAATTCGAGTGTCTCTCAATTGCACTTTTCCAGGCACATTCTGGATATTCTGATTTTACGAATTGAACGGGACACAACATCACTAGAAGCACCCGATGAAATTGATGGGAACTGACTCAACAGCATTAAAATTATCCTGCAATCAGCTGATTGAAAGTAATAGCAAAAATAAGATGCAATAACATTCATAAATCATTGTTTCATAGTATGGCTTTAAGTGTTGAAATAGTTTTAAGGGCCATTGTCCACTTCCACACACACACTTAAATTGTATACTTTTTAAGATAGGAATGAGGCAATATTAATATGAATTATTATCTTTATAATTAAATTAATTAATTATTAAATACAAATATGATAATAAATTATTATTATAATATACAACGGTTCAAAATTAAAACCAAATACTATACTTATATAAAATATTCTATTCTATTTCATAAAAATGCTGAACTTTCTATTTTGTAACTAATAAATGTTGTTTGGCTATTATTATTAATGGTCACCTTCTTTTTGGATCATCAGTCAACAAATTCTCTGTAAACACAGAAGGTTTCATAATGATCACACACGGGGTGCAGCTTTAATTTAAAGATGCAATATGTATTTTTTTCGCCGCTGGGGGTCGCTAACCTCTTACAATAACAAAGGTTGATGCGTAGGTTGATGACGCAAAATTACAGTTGAATTATGGAACTTGTCGTCAAGCTTATGGATCTAATAATGCTTATGGGTGAGTGAATACATTGATGTTTTTAACATGACTGTTGTGAAGCAGGGCGCGATTGCTAATGAGAGACCGATATCAGCGCCACATACGAGTCCCACGGGTTAGTTTGAATTTTTTGAAGCATCGAAAATACATTTTGGTCCAAAAATAACAAAAACTACGACTTTATTCAGCACTGTATTTTCTTCCAGTTCTGTTGTCGATCCACGTTTAGTGACGCTGATGACGTAAGACGCTGCTGACGTGTTATCAGTGCGCCCGAGCTTCGTTTACAGTCTGAGGGAGACACAGGCTGTAAACAAAACAATCTTCGCAAACCTGACTAAGTATTTCAACACAGAGTAAGACTTGCAATTTTTTGCCCAGCCATATTTATTTGAACCCGAATACACGGACACACCAGATATACGTCAGCAGCGTCTTACGTCATCAGCGTCACTGAACGCGGATTGACAACAGAAGACAATACAGTGCTGAATAAAGTCATAGTTTTTGTTATTTTTGGACCAAAATGTATGTTCGATGCTTCAATACATTCTAACTGACCCACTGGTGTCACATGGAGTACTTAGATGCAAATTTCATGCAAATTTGTGGAGCACCGCTATACAATAAATTATTTTTCAGTCAATATTAAGTTAATATTAAATAATTGTTTTGCAGGATTTTTTTTTTTTTTTTTTAATTTTGCCTCCTCAGAAAAAAAAAAAAAAAAAACTTCTCCGATTCTCATGTAGGACCCAGACAGTTATTTTCAATCTCTTTCTGTCATAGTTCATATTGCATAACTCTTTGTGCAGTGCAGGGTAAATAATTCACATGCCCCTCTGACTGCTAAAACACAATTTTCCCATTACATTTAAACCCAAAACAAGGGAACAGCTAATCAAAAACACAGGTCTGAGAACCTTTTCTAGAACACAGATGTAACCCACACCTAACAGCCTTACTTAGCTGCGGCTTAAACTACAACATAAACCTTGTGTGAACTTTAGCTTGCAAAAGTGTCCTAGCATTAGCCAGAGAGCACGGTTCGCTGGTGAAACTAGGGCAGATTTGATGCTTGGGAGAACACGAGAATGTATTCATTGCGATCACTGCAGCAAACTGCGCTGGATACGATTCACTTTTGTAGCGCATTCAAAATATCTGACTCTATTTTCAGTGATGACAGAGATTTTCATGCTATATTATTCCTGTTCAGATGTCCTTGAGAAATAAACTGTGAGATAAAAGGAAGCTCTGAGGGGAAGAACTACTGGAGTGGAATGTAAAAAAGGTGGAGTGTGTGTTACTGCTGTGTGTGTGTGTGCGGTGCCGTAAGGTAATTGGGTAAAAGAATTGTACAGTTTTACGTATTAGGACATAAAAAAAAAACAAACAAACAAAAAAAACATCTGGTGGTTAGCAGGTCTTAAAATTAGGTAAATACAACCTTGGATGAACAACAACACATGACACTGTGGTCCTGCAACCTAAATGAAAAACAAATAAAATATGTTCCTATTAGGATAAAATAAACTGGATTCATACTTAGAAATACTAGCTATGGCCCTGTGTGTAAATAACAAAGAATAAAAACAATAGCAGTGTCAGAAATTCCCCAACATGCAGAAAAATTAGAGTTTGTGTTTGCATTATTGGGTGACTAAGAAAAGAGATAGGTTGTCGCACTCTCACTTAGCGGCATCTGTAATTATTCCTTAATTTAATATGATTACATAACTCTCTACTGATTACGGGCACATGTGCACACACAAAATACACACACCACACACACACACACACACACACACACACACACACACACACACACACTTATCTTGTCCTGATTAGACTTGACAGATGCAAGGTGTTGGGAGCATGTGTAAAGAACGTGCTGTTGCAGCCCCGCACTGCACTATTGGGGATTTCAAGACAACGGGGCTCCAATCAACATGGAGATCAATGAATAAACAAACAAAACACTCTCTCACCCGTGTATCATTTTGTAACCATTTAATACCTACCCTGCCACTCAGCTTCCCCTGCAGACTACAGTACCCACAAACCCTTCTGTCATCTATGGGCTACTGGACTGGATCTGAGCAACTGTCCTTGTCTGACCGTTTCCATAGAGAAGTGGGAAGAGCACAAGGTGGTACAGGTGGGAGAGGTAAAGTAAGGTTGGCATTATCCCTGGAACACTCTGTCGCAAGTCCCTCCTGGGTACACACGCTTCCACTGCTCCAAACCTGCCGTTGGCATGGACACCACAGAAGTGTCCATGGAAACCACATTGTCTGAACTAAAATAGCAATAGGAAATGCAAGCTACTTTTGGAAACTGTTTTCCAACACACAGCTCTGCATCCGGAAGCTGGACGCCTCTTCTAAAATTATTCTAAAATTCCTTGGCAGAATAAAAATAAAAAATGTGACAAATGAGAGATAACTAGGGGTTTTGTTTTTGGAAAAAAAAAATCTGAAAAGCAGGTAAATTGTGTAAAACCATCAATTTGATCTCCATTTTAATCACATTGTCTTGGGCAAATAATCAAAATATGAAAGGTTTGTGATTTATTTCCTAGAAGAAATAACTGATAGTTTCAAGGAGATTCCTGTTCTTTTAAACTAGTCATTTATTGAGACATGATTCTAACTTTAATATGTAAAAACAGCATTTTATATGACCTGTGGTTACGAATGTATGCTCAAAACAAAAGCCCAAAGTAAAATAAAATAACAATGAATAACCAGAATTATGAATCATTCATTTTCAGGGTAGTTATGATAAACTATAAGGTGCTAGAAAATAAAATGGGCTGGAGAAAATGAAATGGGATGGAAAGTTAATGTCTGATACTGAAAAAAAATAAAATAAAATACAAAATGATATATACACTGTATATAAAAGTTCCCTCACAAACTGCTGATTTCAGAGAGATTTTACCACACATGATCTGATATCCTTATATAATGAAGTGATATAAAAAATTATGATTTGTCCCATTAAGTAAAAAAAAAAAAAAAAAAAATCTGATGCTTGTATTCATTACTGAGCACCTCAACCATTTCTAATGATTGTATATTGTCTTTCCATTTATCTAATATAAAAACACTTTCAGCCTTTTTTTATTTTTCCGTCTGTCTTTGTAACATTATCTTGTTTTCTCCAACTACAGGCAAAGCATGATGAATCACTGGGTGAGAAAGAGGACAGCAGACCAACCAGGTCAACGTGCAGGACATCAGACTCTACAAGAGCATGACGCTCCCGTGTCCTGCACTGATATATCATAGGACAACCGTAGTGCACTGAAAGGAAACTTATTCACTGTTACAAACCAGCCTGAATTATTACTATAAAAATCCGTTTCAATGACTGATAGGGAGTTCACACCCAAATACACACATACAGCTCACACAGGAAGTAAGTTTTTCTCTTTTTGTGTGTGGAACGTGCATGATTAACTGTTTAAACGCATTTTTGGCCCTCTTGCCTCGAGAGATGATGTACAATAGCACTGATTCACATCATTGGGCACGTATTTTTCAGTTTCACGCTTCAAATTTTCAGAGATGCACGTGCACAGAAAGGCACACAAAGCCCACCGCTCCAATCGTTGTTGTCGAAAACCATGTCCGCAGTAATAGACTGTCTGTAAGTACTCAAAAACAAGAAAATGATTCTGTGTTCTTCCGCTAACTTCCTCCCTCGGGCACACAGGCAGCTCCACCAGATAACCCGCTGCAGAGATGTACCATCGAGGCAAGTTTCTGTAGCAATTATAGAGACGTACTGCTGTAACCAGCTCAAAACAAATTGAGCTATAGTGTTTTGATTCTGCTGTAACTGCTAGACGACTCCGAACATCAAAACTCCGTGTCCGTGACGAGGGTTAAATTGAGCTATGGACTAAATTTTACTGTTAATGGTGGTTTTTCCATTGAGAATCATTTGCTGTCCTGGACTATAAGTTCCATCCAGGAAATTGTCCCTGAGAGTCTAATGCCATCCTAAAATAGGCTTTAAATGAGCACGGGAAAAGCAGCGCAAAGTGTTTTAATAGGTTTCAACTGAATGAGGGTTTAGGAAGGAAGAGAGAATAACATCTGACCTCTTTTCACCTGTATGTGCCGTTTTATTGACCTGCTATAGTGGCAGAAAGGACAGAATCCACAAGGTGCCAATAAAAAAATATGTTTAATCGTAGACAGAGATGTTTAAACGTAAAATATAGATGAAAATGACCTTTCCATTGCCGGCTTAGTGTTGAGTCTGTATAAATGTCATTCTATATCTCTCTCAGTCTCTGTTATTGTGAGTGTAAAGCGGTAATAGAGGTCAAATGTGTGTAGTGGGAAGAGCACATGCTCATGACACATATAAGCAGTTGTGCTCACGGGAAAGCAGGTCTGGCCTTGTGTCAAAACTCAATATCATACTTCCTCATTGTCTTGACTATCCTAAAGGCCAAAAGCCAATGAAAAATAATTTAAAAAATGCCTGTTTTTTCATTAACCACTTCATCACTGCATTTTATATTTAAAGACCCTGGTTACTATGTACAGATTATTTAAAGCTGCAGTGTATAATTTCATTGGCACTAAATGCTATTTCACATTCCTGGTGCAAGTCTGTAAAAAGACTTGCCTATTTGTCTATTTTATAAGACTATACACTTTTTGCCTATGTTATCTATACATTGTAGTAAATGTCGGTCATTTTTACAGAAAAACACTGTAAAGATATCTTCAGTAAAATACAGTCAAATGCATGGTTTTGCAAGTAAAAGCTGAATTGCCATATAATTTACAGTGAACAGTAAAACAGTAAAAGGACAGTTTCAGATGTTCAACAGTACAGTTTATGCTAGTAATGTCCATTAGGTTGTTTTGTGTAACACTTTGTTATTTAGTTAATTATTGAATTATTTTAGTGTCATGTGTAATGTGTGTCATTTTTTATGGTTGTTCATGTTTTATGGACAACTTGTATTATTATGGTGGTTATCAGTAAATATTGCAGTACAAAGCCGATTTTAATGTATTAACATTATAGAACTTGAAATACAATTGAAATACATGAAATACAATTATAATTTTTAAATAAAATATACAGGCACCTATAAGCCTGTAATACCTAAAACATTTTCAATGTATATTATAAAGTGAATGTCTTGCAATCACAATTGCCATAAATTTAATAGAATATGTGAAGAGTTCAGATGCAAAAGCCTCTAAATGCCATTTGAAATTTTCTTCTTCAATGATGATTTTTATCAAACTTGTATATTTATGTTCAGTAATTTCACTTAAATAACAATTAATAGGTAATTATCATTGCCATTTAAGTGAAATTACTGAACTTAAATATACAAGTCATCATTAAAGAAGAAAATTTCAAATGGCATTTAGAGGCTTTTGCATCTCTTCATGTTTTAAAGTGTAGATCATAAAATGCGGGAAGAGGTACATACTGAGGTTTAATAATTAGTGTTTGTGTTTTTATTGACTTTTTTGTTGAATAGTGAATAACTACACTAATGAAAGAAAAAAACTTTTTGTTACTATACTTACACTGTCCTGTTATTTTCTGTATTCGACCTGTTCAATACATCTACAATACATTCAATTACAGAAAATGTCTATAAAAAAATGAAAGAAAGAAATGGTTCAAGCATTTTCATTCTACACAGTATGATTTTTTTAATCCATGAAACAGAAAGGATATAAATGAGGGATGATGACTGACTATCAAGCTCAAAAAAGCAGTCCATATGACTCACATACTATATTTTGAGTCTTCTGAAATCATGTGATAGCTTTACATGAAGAATAGACTGAAAAGTTGTATTGACTGAAAACTTGTGCATTGATGATACATACACCAAAGTCACTGTTAACAAAAGCATGACAGTGAGTGTGCCTGAAACCAAAAAAAAAGAAGTAAATAAAAAAGAATAATACCACACACTCCAGCCGACCCCTCTCAGCAAGACTATCACAGCAAGTGCTCTTACACACTGAAGAGACGCCACATGGTACTACCTGTCACGCTCAAATAGGTTGTCCTTCGCACCAGGAAGCCTCCGAAAAGCAGCTCACAGGTGTAGTTGCCGATGTCATCCTCCCTCACTTCCTGTATGGAGAGCAAGTCTGCGGTCTGTAGCACGCTGCTCCTCCACTGCTGCACATTACACTCCTGCACACCACAGGCAAAGAGAAAGAGAAAAACTACTGAAACAAAGAGACTACACCATATTACATGTGTATAGCCTACACATTTGTATATTGTCATAATGAAAAAAACTTTATGACTGGCGGAGAGGAATTCAATAAACATAACTGTGCTTGCCGACAGCAAGCAAATCAAGTAATGGCACAAACACGCCCCACAAAAATCAGTGCTAAACACAATATCTTGATCTTGCAGGTCGCAATGCTGTGACCGAATTGGCTCTTTGAAATGCAGAAAGTGCACTCGACTGTATTTTATAATGCTCTTATGCTAATTTGATCATCATTTGATGAATTACTGCTTACCATGATAGACAAATTACGCAAACACTCTTTTAAATAATTTTCTGTTTATGGCTTTGAATGTGTGGTAAAAGCACATTGTTAATTGCCCTAGGCAAATAGCACTAACTTTTGTGAATAAGACAAAATATAATAACCGTAATTTACATAAAAAGGAGGTGTGTTTGCACTGAAAAGAATGACAATGGCTTCATTTAAATTCTCAGGACAGGTGCCATGACGCTGGATCGCAGGTGGTTTGTAATAAAGATGCTGTTTGTGCACTGAATGGCACAACTGTTACCTCACAGTATCTCACACCGTACCTTGTACCACGTTATCTGTGGTTTTTCCCCAGGCTGAACATAATCCTGGATATCAGGGCAGGAGATGTCTTTACTCTTTCCCAATTCTCCTTTCTCAGTGTAGCGCAGTTTTGAGTTATAACATCCTGCTGTGTCATTATCGGCAACCAATAGAGTCATCGACACCTTCATACAAAACGTGGAATTCCTGTAACACACACACACACACACACAGAGTATAAAAACTGTGCTTTCTACAATCAGATTAACACATACTCACTCAAAGACATTAAATGTGCTATCTCACAGATCCCATACACTAATAAATTAAATCAGGTTTTATTCTTGTATAATTAATTTATTCAACCACGATAGATGTAATTTGACCACGATGGAACACAATTTCTCTGCAATTTTCATTTGGTGCTACAAATAATTAGCGCTTTACTTACAGAATACGAGAAGCAAATGAATAGAAAATGTTTTCTCAAAGGCTTTAAAGTGTCATTTCATACATTTTTTTTATCACTTTACATTTTCCCTGAGGTCCGCTTATAATGTTCGTTAATGTTTTTCACCAGAAAAACATGTCAAAATTAATATTCCACCCTCTCTTTGACCCTTAAAATTAAACTACATGGGCTTAGAATTAAACCACTGATCCATCATTACTACAATTGGACTGAAAAATTTGGGTAAATGTGTAAGCTAGATTTCGGCCTACATTTATTACATCTTCATGGATACCACACTGATTTACCTTATGCGATAATATTTTTCTTTGTTATAATGTATGATTAGCAAAAATAAAAAAATGCTGCATCTGTGTCAATGAGAGAATCAAAGTGGATGCATGTTGTGCACCCGCTACATTATGTCCAAGCATGCACGCTTAAAATAGCATTATGAACAATGAACAACGCGCAGAGCGCCACTGACTTTAGACTAGTTTTTTTTCTGGTCAGTGGCGGAATTGTTTTCTGGAACTGCAAAATAGCACTAGAGAATGTTTGCATCAAAACACGCCTCCTTTTTGTGCCGACCCACTCAGGGAGCGCAAGTTCATTTCCTAGTTTACCGATGTGCGTCTGTGGAGGGAAAAGCCCGCTTTGCGCGGGTGCAAAATAGGAATTATCCATGTGTTAGTGTACAAAGTCATTTGCGCCGGGTGCAAGATAGGGCCCATTGAGTTAAAATAAATGACAGCATATTTTCATAGTACAATGAGCATTTATTTATTTAATTAAAAAAATAATTTCTCATTAAATGACCTTGCATTTTATTTGCATTCAATTCAAAGTCAAACTAAATTACACAGCTACAAACGCACATTCGGACACACACACACGCCTATACACACACTCTGTAACTCAGAAGCATTGCATGTCAACATACACTTCTCTACATTGATGTGTGTCTCCATTAAAACTGCATTAGTGTTTGTTTTGTCCAAGGGCTTTGAGTTTAATAGCTGCTGATCAGATTTGTTGAAATTTGACCTTTTCAGTGTAATGACCTCACACCTCCTACCGGGTTACCATGGTTACAGTGTGCTTGGGGCGGCAACCTGCAATGCACTTGTCTTCCGTAAAATGCATAAACAATTTAACCCACTAAAATATCTATAAGCTCTCTTTCTGCCCTATTAACTGTATAGCAAAGACTATGTTTACACACTCAATATTTTCAGACACCATATTTTCAGACATATGTCAGCAGAGTCTTGTTTTATCACCCTATAAACCTAAAAAGAATACAAAAATATCTGCTCTCTCCTGTCGGTGTGTTGCTGAAAACTATTGTTTATGGCTTAATCAGCTCAAAGACAGTCTCAGAGGAAAGAAACACAACGACAACAACTCTATTTTCTGTTGTTAACTGGGTTCTTAATAAAAAACTACACAGGCAGCCTCCTTCTTAGGCAGCATCCTAACTGGACTGGAATCTCATAGGTGGCAACTAGTGGCAATTAATTGATTTCTAGGGGATCAATGTTTGGCTAGTTTATACATTGCTGGTAAATGCTGTAATCTCAACAATATGCAGACAAAACCTTTTTTTTTTCTCCATTGTCACTCATTCTGAAGTAGCTGTGCATACTGACAAATTCATACTGACTAACATATAAATCATCAAAATTTCATTACCGATGTGAAAAGGCAGTAAGAAGAAATTTTAAGATTCAAACTAGCATACAAGTGCTGGTTACACTGAGGGGGCGATAACTATATCAATGACTATAACTATAACGTTTGAATACTTGTTCTAATACTGTGAAAATAGTGAAGTCCACACCCCAACGAAGAAAAATATTGTCGGAATCACTTTCAGAAATATTTTTCTAGCCGATGAATGATTAAAACAGCCAAATAGGATTCTTCCGAATTTTTAACGACATATTTACAGCAAGCACTTGATAAACACAGGATTATTGTCTGTTGCTGTGGACTCTAATATAGTTCCCTATCGGTCAGTCACGACAACGTAGGTCATGACCCAGACAGCAAACTGACATTGAATCAACGTGGAAACGACGTCTCTCATGACATTGAAACAACGTTGATTTGCTCATCGAATTAACGTTGAACCAACGTCAGACGCGGCATTCTTCAAAGCTAAATGAAATCGAAAATTGGTTTGCTTTCATAACGTTGAAACAACGCGTTGATTTCAAGTTGATTTTCCGTTAGTTTTGAAAGAATGACGCATCTGACGTTGGTTCAACGTTAATTCGATGAGCAAAACAATGTCAGATCAACGTTGTTTCGATGTCATATTTCCACGTTGATTCAATGTCAGTCTGCTATCTGGGGACTGACCAATAGGAATCTCGCTATAGAGCCAATTTACTTTGAGTGAATCTAAAACTAGCCAATGCACATTGGCGTGCAATCATTTGCATCAGCTGCGCAGCCTCGTTAGCGCGGGTATATAACAAGCAGCTGCTGCAATTGCACTTCAGGTTTTTGCTTCGGAGCCAAGACACTTTGATGCCTCTGCTGAGAGTGAATACTAATCTCAACAAGACCTTCCGGACCTCTCCTTTTCGGTGCAGGCGTGTACGGCATGGCAGCACGAGCAGTTTCTCTTTCTCTCTTTCTGAGCAAAAACAAAAAGCTGTTTTAACAGCTGGTAAGATCCAGCGAGAGAGATTCAGCGCACGCGCGGGTGCACATTCCCGTCTGTGACCGCTGCAACTGTTCCCCCTGCATTTTTCAGGAACAACGAGAGTAGTCCCCAAAAAAAGAGCTAACATAGATAGTTTGCGTCCTTTTTTTATATTTGTGTGCCTCAGCATTTCTGAATGAACACCGCTGGTTCACTCAATATTTTTAAGTGTACTGTCGATCACATGATATGATGTCATGACGTATCGTCCTAACTGACGTTACCTGAAAAATATGTCCCAGATGGCTACCCTCTCAAACGAGGTGGTATCAAGCATTAAACAACTTTTAAGGTAAGCCAAAACACTTTAAATCTACTCTGCTTGTTTTAACATTGAAAGAATATCATATTTCAGGAACAACATGAGGGTGAGTAAATACTGACAGAATTTTCATTTTTGGGTGAACTAACCCTTTAAGTCTATACTGCAGCAATGTGAAAAAAACAAACCAAAACGCGGTGCCGTGTTACTCGACCTCAGAGGGTTAAGACCTCGGCCTGGCTATGTGCCCAAGGTTCCTACCACTCCCTTCAAAGACCAGGTAGTGAATCTGCAAGTGCTGCCCTTGGAGGAGGCAGACCCAGCCCTGGCTTTGCTCTGTCCCGTTCGCGCTCTGTGTATGTAAGTGGACAGAACTCAAAGCATCTGGACCTCAGACCAGCTCTTTGTCTGTTACAGAGGCCAGCAGAAGCAGGAAAGACAGGAAAGGCTGTCTCCAAGCAGAGGATGGCCCACTGGATAGTGGATGTCATCGCCTTGGCTTACCAAGCTCAAGGCGTGCCCTGCCCGCTCAGGTTGCATGCACACACCACGAGAGGTGTCGCGTCCTCCTGGGTGCAGGCTCGTGGCGCCTAGCTAACAGATTCTGTAGAGCTGTGGGCGGCAACACCTAACACGTTCGCTAGATACTACAGCCTACGTGTAGAGCCGGTCTAAACGGGTAGAAGCACTGAGAGGCCCGGCTCTGTCGGCTTGCTGCACCCTACTGTGCAACCTTATTGTTCCAGAGTGAAAAACCTGTCGAGTCCTCCAATACCCCTCGGCCCGGACATGGCGGAGCGTCCAGATCCAGGCCCTTGTCTGCTGAATCCTTGAGAGCCAGACCCGGGCTGGGTTCCACATACCCTTCGGGGATCCCATATGTGTATATGTTCCATGGTGGCTCCTAAGATGGAAGCCTGTGCCTTTCCCTTGGGCTGAGTCACCCATTATTCATATGCAGTACAGCCTTCGGGTTAGTCCATATGTATTCCCACATAACTCTTTGAAGAAAGTGGCTTCCGCAGTGTTCCCCTCCTTCAGAAAAGGGCATGCTTTCCCAGTGTTATTCAAAGTCTCACTGTGTGGGTTAACATGGAAACAGTGTCAGACACTCCCCATGTAAACCCTCCTTTTGTCCTCCCAGGCAAGAAGGTGCAGATGCTTGCATGGGGCGCTGGATGGGGTGCAGCGGCTGTGGCGCTTTGCTAGGGATTCCTATTGGTCAGTCATGACCTACGTTGTAGTGACTGACCGATAGGGAACGTCTCGGTTACATATGGTGTCCCTCGTTCCCTGAGGGAGGGAACGGAGACGTAGGTCCCGTCGACGGGGCGGACCGCTTTCTCAGGCTTCGCACCATTAAATAATGGGGGGCCAGTTCTCTTCTGGTCAACGAACGAAGAGTGTATGATTCTGATTCAGGTAGCATTACGGGTCAGAAGTCAGAATGGATCAGAACATTCAGAATATTTATTCAGTTCCATCTAGCTGAAAATCGGAGTCATCACGTCATCACATCATGGTCAGTAGTTGGCGATGTCACTTTGTAAGGAAACACACTCACCTGTAGACTGAACACGTAACACGAAATTTCTAAGTTTGTTTTTTCAGGTCGACAATATGCCATTGTCAAATAAAAGTTTTCCGTATTTAGTAAAATAATATTGTGTAAATGGCGCCTTAATCTGTATGACATTTGTTTTGTCTTTTTCTCTCTTTGTTTTTTTTTCTGTACACTCACACATGTACAATGAGAGAGACATTTTGTGATGCAAAAGTGAATATGATGAGTATAGTATTTGCTTTGACCTTAAGTCAGTTGGAACCTGAGCAAATGAGGACCCTGGAGAGTTGCCTGACTGTTTAATATGTGTGACAGTGGCCTGCGGCATTATAGGAGAGTGCCGGAGTGTCAGTGTTTGATTGATGGATGACAGAACGTCTCACTGTCCTCTGCTGTTGCTTACTTATTTCACTTCCAGTTGTACTGTCCCTGAGAAGATTCAAATACAGACACACAACCCTAACACACACACACATAATACACACAGACAGCAATACACAAGCTAATTTTCTCAGCATGACGCTTTTCTTGAAGGCTTTGAGAGACAATCAAAAAACATCAAAGGAGGAAGTTAAGCATGTTCGCAGAACCAGCTAATGTCCGAAAGGCAGAGTGTGTGCGTGTCTCCCTGTGGATTTGCATATTTAAGCGTATGAGTGTTCATGCATACACATGTGCGCACGTTTCACTCTCTCACCTCAGAACGCAGGAGTAGAGACCGGCGTCCTGCAGCTCAGCAGGTCGAAACCAGATGGCGTCTTCCTCTTTGCTCATGCGTACCCCGTCAAAGGAGATGGGCTCCTCAAAATCGCCATGTCCCAACCCAGAACTTCGGTACCACATCAGACTAAGTCCAATGCTCTGTGCCTGGGTGTAGTTGGCTCTGATATAACCATAAAACAGAGCACACTTTATCCGCACCGGCTCTCCGTGTAACACCCGGTACTTCAGATAGTCCACGGACCAATCAGTGCAGCCGTCCACTGCAGAAAGACAGGAGGACAAAATATAAGTCTCCGCCCCTTTAAAATTTTGCAAAGTTTCTTCATTAAAGTGCCCCTATTATGGTTTTTCGAAAATTCCCTTTCATGCAGTGTGTAATATAGCTGTTTGTGAATGCAAATGTTTTGCAAAGTTGTAAAGTTAAAAGTGCAGCATTGCTTTGTGGTTCTATGTCACTAGAAGATATATTTGCATAAAGCCTGTCTATGTTGTACGTTGTTCGCCTGCGAACAATTTAAAGGATTAGTTAACCTTCAAATGAAAATTAGCCCATGATTTACTCACCCTCAAGTCATCTAGGTGTATATGACTTTCACCTTTCAGATGAATAAAATCGGAGTTATATTATAAAACATCATGGCTCTTCCAAGTTTTATAATAGCAGTGGATTGCAACAAATTGAAACTCAAAAACGTGCATCCATCCATCGTAAACAATCTCCAAATGGCTCCTGCGGGTTAATAAAGGCCTTTTGAAGCAAAACAATGAGTTTGTGTAAGAAAAATGTTCATTATTTAACAAGTAAAATTCTAGCTTCCGGCCAAACACAGTCTATTTTTAGCACCCCTAAAGAGCAACTTACGAAATTGATGACGTCAGAAGTAGTGTAGTGCGTCACAGCGTAGTGTAAATTTTAGCTACGTTGCATTACTCGCATAAGTTACACTTAAATGGAATCCATATGGGCCAGGTTCCCCAAAACGTTCTTATCGCTAAGTAGTTCTTAACCTATTCCTTAACCTCTCTCTTAACTTTATGGCACGATTCCTGACACGTTCATACGCTAAGTATAGATCTTCTTTAAGTCACAATTTTGTAAGGTTGGTCTGGGCCCGGTTCCCCGATAACGCTCACTCTTAGCGTACTAAGTTGTTCTTACACTTGTTCTTAAATGATCATATGCACTTTTATTGAGACAGTTAATACAGTTCTCGCATGTGCACCGCAATAAATTAGAAATATACACATCGGTTTGTTGATGGACATACTCTGTAATACTGATTGTGAGGAATTACAGTTGAAACATCTCATAATGTACCTCAAACTGAGTAGCGTATCACACTGAGAAATGTCTTGCTCGAGTTGTCTTTGCGAGATTTGGGTTGAATAACTAGTTCTTCTAATGTTTCTTTACAGTTCAATCGCTGAGCTGTAGGAAGCCTCTGGACAGAGCTGACGTTCAGTTATGGTAATGAATGTGTGGATTCTGACAGGCTCTGTACGCAGGAGACTAATAACAGACTGGGACTCGTTATTTTCAACGAACCGACTCGGCCACCGGATATGACATCACTTCCATGCTTCAAGTGTTCTGATATGTTTTGTGCATCTGAGGCAGAGAAAAAAACATGGAGGCCACACGGAAAGCTGTCGCAATGGTAGCACTGGCTGAATACCAGGTGCTTATCATAATGCAGCTATTTGAACTTCTAAAATGTTCACTTTATTTCATGTTTTAGTTTATCTTCTGTTAACACCCATTTGAAACAAGACTTCATTCAATATTGCACTCACAACAAGACCTATTCCTATAGCCACAGGCAGTGACACAGACGCAGTAAGATATTGCAGTAATACGAGTGATTAAAATCGTCATTTAAACAACCAAAGTGGTCCAAAAACAATGAAAACAATTCTTAAAGTCACACAGGGCACAGCCATCTTGGATTCCGTATCGGAATTCTTGCTCGGTGTCTTAGCGGTCGTCTAATCTCCGATCTGAGTAATCCGAGAAAAGGGGGCGCGTTGGTGCGTGTTGCTAGGCAACATCTGTCTTTCTAGTCGGAACTCCAACACAGAAAAATAACAGAACGCACCATGATTCATCCGACGAGTCATTTGAGAATCATTGAACAATGTGGTGAATTGCAATATATATTATGAGAAAATGAAAGTGTTTTTTTTTTATTTTATTTTTTTTTACTTTTGATGCATGTAAACCTGTTGTAGAAGACTTCCAAAACAAAATTAGGAACCTTTAAAATAGCATAATGGGGCACTTTAAACACCATTTGATGTCACTGGCCATCCAGCAAAACATAAGACCTGCAATGTACGTAAAACATGACAGAATTTTCAGTCTTTATCAGATACAATATCTCTTTAAGTTGCATTATATTTCATTGAGCTAAATTATTTCATCCATAAACAGACAAAGAATCCTGTAGGTTGGAGAAAAAAAAAATTCAATGTTGCAGAGTTACAAACAAACACATACAACTGCCCTACAAAGCAAAAAGGCAGTAACTGCAGTTTTGGTAAAGCATTAATTATTACAATTTTCATGACATTCAAGGCATCCTTTGTTATGTGACAAAACATCTTATCTTAAATGCGTGTCGTTTTAGAGAAAAATGGTAGTGGTTTGTACAGTAACTGCAAAAAGCCCTAGCAAAAGTCATTTTTCTCAGCTCTGCACTCTGTGTAGTTACTGCCTTTTTGCTATAAGTCCAATCTTTGAGCTTTTGAAATGGAGATTTTGACAGAAATTCATATAATTATCGAGATGTTAAGTCAATATGAGTCGGAGTTCATTTTAAAGCTTGGATGCTATAGAGTAGTTAACTTGTGCAACTAATTATACTTTAATTATGTTTCATTGTTGTAATTAAATGCTGTGTTTTATAATGTTTGCATATGCAAGTGTGTGTGTGTTGGAGGATCGCTGTGCGCATGTGTGTGTGTGTGTGTGTACACACAGGAGATGGCATGAGCTTGTAATAAAAGCAGTTAATTGCTTTTTTAAACTCTGGAGATGAAGAAAATAGAGCTATTAAAATCTGATAAGATAGTCAAACAATCTACTGTAGCGTTAATATTCAAGATCTAGACGGCCTCCCATTTTAAATAATGTGATTTTGCAAAGTGCCACTAACAAGACCAACATTTTTATTTGCATTACATCATTTGAGATGGCACTGGTGGCCTTGAACAGTGATGATTGGTCTGTCTCTGTCTGATTTTCTGTCTGGTTTTCCAAGTAAAAAAAATGCCAATGTGACAAATACTACTGCTATAGCAATTCAAAAGCAATACACTTTATATATTGGGTATATGAGTATTAAATCTTTCAAGCCCTATATTGATGTTGAGATTAATTAATAATTGAACAGTAAAAATACGGAGGAAAATCACTAAACCGTAAAAGGTTTCCTATTTCCATTTCTATTTGACCAGAACCTATATCTTCGTTTTTTTGTTTTTTTTTTTTCACTAAAAGCTAGCCAAGTGAACACTAGTGTGATTTATACATACAATTGTGCAAATATACTAATATATAACATATTCAAAGGTTTTAGTATTAGGAGAGGATAAAAGAGTCTTGAAAATAGTCTCACAATGCAAAAAAATCTTAATTCTCTTAAAATGGGCTATATTTTCTTTATGCATAATACATCTTTTTTTTTTTTCCTTTTGATTATAGGGTGAAATTTGTCCAGCAGTCCAGGATATTTTTGAGTGTTCATGAGAATCATCAAACGAAAGGCAAACATCACAGGCTCTTCGAAACACACACACAAATGTTATTTTAGTTGTTGTGAGAGCATTAAAAACACAAAGGCATATTATAGAGCCTTACATCCCCAAAATTATTATATTTTTCAAGAAAAGAAAAGCACTTGTCATTGAGCAAAGTCTTCTGTGTTCCTGCTTGACTGCATTGCCCTTGACCAAATTCACAAATGGCTAAATCCGTCTCTGTAATAACTTCCCAATTGTGTTCAAATTAAGTGAAACCCATTACAGAACATTTCCTCCCGATGCGGAGAACAGAACTTCCACTCATTATTCCGCTTTCCGTCGATCCTGAAAGGTATGAAAATGAACGGCATAGACTGTGCGGAAATGCTTAGTGACACACTGCTCATGTACAAAATGCACCCCTCAAGACGTTTTCCTTCATGCCAAACTTAGGTGCTCGTCACTTATGAAAATGCTGAGGCAATAGATGGCAGTTTGCTGAATCTTTTAAATGAATAAGATAGCGAATAAAAACTATTTGATGACATGCGCATTCTGCTAAATCAATTACATTTATTATGAAAATTACATCACCCTTCTCTCCCACAACACTCTTCTTCTTCCTCCATCTTCTTACTGTTTTGTCTTACATCTAGCTTGCATCAGTATGCTGTAACTGTACTGTCTGATATGACTCTACTAAACACGGTTAACCTCTTCAAGTGTCATCATACCCTGCTCTCCATTAATCCCTTTTCTCCAGTTCAGCCACTCTCTATGGTGCTGAAGTCCAGCTGTTTCATTTTTTTTTTTCATGTTCTACTGATATCAACTTTCATTTTTTTATGTCTGGAGTCACAGAGACTTGAATTATGTTTGTGTAAAACAACAATAATAGCAATTTTGATAGGCAAAGTTCACCCAAAAATGAAAATTCTGTCATTACTTACACACCCTCATGTTGTTCTAAATCTGAACTCATTTCTTTCTTCTGCTCAATACAAAGGGATATATTTTGAAGAACATTGGCCTGTTTGGTTACTGACATTATTCAAAATATTTCATTTTGTGTTCAGGAGAAGAAATTAATTCATACAGGTTTGGAACAACATGAGGGTGAGAAAATGATGACATTTTTTTATATTTTTATAACTATCCTTTTAATAAAATCTCAACAGAAAGATATCACTGAAGCTTTATCTTAGATGATGCATGGCCAAAAGCGTCAGTTAGATGACACCTTGCAGCCCGTTCTCATCCTTTAGCGTCACATAGAACGCTATATGACAAAACGGCGCTATACTACGCACATTGCACCCTTTATCGTTAATATTCACGCGAACCCAAGTCGTCATAAATCCTTTAGCGTAATATGAGACTACCCTACCCCACACCTAAACCTAACCATCACAGCGCGTGTTATATTAACGATAACGGGTGCCATGTGCGTAGTATAGCGCCGTTTTGTCATTTAGCGTTCTATATGACGCTAAAGGATGAGAATGCGTTGCACCTTGGGATGAGAGCGGGATGCATATTCTGGCTGGATATTACACAAATGGTGACAACAGAAAGTGTAGTGACAAAACGTGCTCTGTAGCGCTGTTTGTTTGCCGTCGGCTACGGTAGAAACATGACGTCACAATATGTCGACCTTCATTGAAGGGGGTGCCAGCAGTTAAGTAGATATAAATACCTCATTCTAAGATGATAAAAACATTACGGTTTATTAAGTAAGTTCTTTACACACCACTTAAAACATAGTTATGGATGTCATACTGCATTTCTGTAAATAGATACTCAAAATATTTACACATTGCACCTTTAATGTAGCCTTCTTTTTATGATGCCATTTACATTTCCAAGATTGCCTCGCCCACTGGCTGAAAAACACTCCCAAAGCATTATGTCCCACCACCATGCTTAACCATGGGGATGGTGTTCTTGGGGTTGAATGCTTTTTTATTCTCCAAATAAAAGCCATATCCCTATTCAAACAACTACATTTTTGTCTCGTCAGACCACATATTAAATTATCAAAAGGTCAAAAGGCTGCTTCTTTGTCCAGGTCAGCTTTTGCAAAGGTTAGGCGAGCTTTTCTGTGCTTGCCTTGAAGAAGTGTCCTCTTTGGTCGTTGTCCATGGAGGCCAGCCCGATACACTGTCTACCTAGAAATGTTGGCACCAGCATTACTCTACATTACTCCTTGGATTCTCCTTAGCCTCCGCACTACCAGTCTTGCCAGCGCAGGGGTCACTTTTGGCTTCCTAGCCCTACCATGGTCCTTTTAATTTTTTTACAGTGTGAAACTTTGTAATTAAAATATTATAGTATATTTTTGTATGGCCTTGAGGTCTCTGAGACCCCAAGCTGAACATAAGGGTTAAATCTAAGGTGCTGTGAAACATCACGTTAATAACACACTCAAAGAGAGATGAGGCAATTACATAGTCATATTAAACCTGAACGCACTGACCCAATACACTACGGGGTATGTACCCATACACCACAGGCCTGTGGCTCTAAACTGCACACATGCAAACACACAGTTAGCTTTGGTCGGCTGCACATTACGCAACGATTTCCAGATGTATGAAGGCTGAGATATGTAGAGACAAGCTTCCACTCTAATATCAGGTGTGATTTAAGCGGCTCCCCATCGCTATAAGAAACTCTGACCTTTTTATGCAAGCAAAAAGGGAAAGCAAGAGAAGCAATGAGAAAGAGAGATGTTTCATCCAGCAAAGATTCCTATATTTCTTTGCCCAAGTGATGCTAACAAGCCAAGCTTCCCTGAGGCACTCTGGGTAAGAGATAAAAGAAACGAACTGGAATCAAACTGGAATCAACTGCATTATTTTCTCCTTTCCACCCTTTTCTCTCTCTCTCTCTGAAAGCTCATATCACTCGCACACCTGAAACCTGGTTCTTTCCCCCATGCTTCTTTCTCCAACATTCACTTGTATCACAAATGTATCCCATCATTCTCGGTTCCTCTGCATGTACATGCTTTTCTCTCCCATCTCCCTCTGCATTTCCCGTTTTCGTTTCATCCTCTCATCTACCCCCATCCCATCTATCTATCTTGTTTTTCACTGCTAAATGAACGATAACGAGGTCGGTTGTCTCTGGGGTGAGGTCCCTTATGTAAGCCTATAAAACATTCACATGTTCTCAATCCTGCGCAACCTACTGCACTAAAATAGTCAGAGAAAAACAGGAGGTTGAGAAAACGAATGAGAAGTTGATTGAACTCTCCCTCTCTTTCTCTCTACACTCCCTCCCCTTCCTTCCCATTGTGTAAGATAAAACAACCAGCTTGCAAATCATTAAGATTTTGGATGCATTTCATGCAAATTACATCTGAATCCCTCCATGCACACTCACACAATCCTATCTCAGGTCTCTGTAGCAATGCACTTTCATCTCTCTCAAGCTCCGTGTGACAGGGCTGCGTTCACATTGCAGCTGAATGTGGCCCAAATATGATTTTTCTTCTCACATGTGACACAGATGTGGTTTTTTTTTTTTTTTTTTGGGATGCCAGTGTAAAAAAAAAAACAATGTATAATTTTGATCTGTAATAGACATCTGGGATCTCATTTATAAAGCGTGCGTACGCACAAAACGGGGCTGGAAACGTACGTACGCCAGTTTCCACGCAAAGTTTGTGATCTATAAAAAACTAACTTGACGGGAGAATGTGCGCACCATTAAGCAAACTTTGAGCCGTGCGTACGCACATTCTGGAGACAAAGGGAATTTGAGACACTGATGGTGAGCTGTAGTTAAATGTCTTTATGGGTCACTTTTAGAACGAAAATCTAAAGAAAATTATAGTCTATAGGATACAGAAAGATAATAGCCTACGAATAAAATTTCACTCATCAAGCCAATCACTTGAAGCCAATATCCATCCCTTCGTGTCCGCGCCAGCAAGCGCGTTGGGCCGTTTAGTGAAACTGACGCACACAATCTAACGGCAGATGAACCTTAAATCTTCATGAGTAGGCTAATAAATAAAGTGCACGTTCTCAATAACAGTCTAAATAAATGAAATAATGATTTAAACTGTTTTACTTCTGATAAACATTTAGATTAAATATGCCATTCTCGTTAATGGAGTTAAACACTTAAACTACATGAAATCATTACTGAGAAGTTACAAAAAATATATACTCAATAAATAGAAATATAGGCTATATTTGTTGTGGATGCAATGCTTTTGAACATTTTCCCTCTGGCATGCAGTGTTTTATGATAATAGCAGATTGTCTGAGAAAATAGTTCCATAATCCACAACCATGTCTATCTGTTTGCATTAAAAATATAAATTCATTAAAAATACTATTTGGCCAGTTGAAAAGATTGAGAAAATCTTTCTCTGAAATGTATTTGACACTATTTGTTTTATTCATTCAAAAACAAGGCAAGGATATAGGCTACTAAAAAAATAATAATAATAATTTATTGTGACACGGCACATCTGTATTTCATATTTTCCTAACGTCTTGTACGTTAACATGGTCTCACGTGGATGAATAATCACATGCAAATGATATGCAGATGAGGATATGCATATTTAAACTAGGCGTTGTATCTTTTGAAATGTGACTTCAGTATCTACAGCTAGTATACATCTATATAGACATCTGCCTTAACATGCACATGGACTTTAATGACATCCCATTCTTAATCAGTAGGGTTTAATGTGGAGTTGACCCACCCTTTCCTGCTATAACAGCATCAACTCTTCTTTTGTTTATGTCCAAAAATATTTATGGACATTTTTAACCCTTTTTCTAGAAGCACAGTGAGGCACTCATGTTGGATAAGAAGGCCTGGGTTGTGGTCTCCACTCCACTTATTAATCCCAAAGGTGCTCTATCGGGTTGAGGTCAGGCCAGTCAAGTTCCTCCACACCAAATTTGCTCATCCATGGCACAGTCATGTTGGAACAGGAAGGAGCCATCCCCAAACTGTTTCCACAAAGTTGGTAGCATGGAATTATCCAAAAAGTCTTGGTAAGCTGAAGCATTAAGAGTTTGACTAGAACTAAGGGGCCAAGCACAACCCCTGAAAAACAACCCCACACCATAATCCCCCCTCCACCAAACTTTGCACATAGCACAATGCAGTCAGGCACATACCGTTCTCCTGGCAACCACCAAACCCAGACTCGTCTATCAGATTGCCAGACAGAGAAGCGTGATTCGTTGCTCCAGAGAACACGTCTCCACTGTTCCAGTGGCGGCAAGCTTTACACAGTTGACTGTAAAATATTTAGTATTGAGGAAATTTCACAAATGGACTTATTGCACAGGTGACAATTAACGTATCGCGATACCAAGCTTGAATTCACTGAGCTCCCAATAAGCGACCCAGTCTGCATGCCTAGGTGCTTGATTTGTATACAACTGTGGCCATGAAAGTGATTGGAACACCTGAATCCAATGATTTAGAGGAGTGTCCCAATTTTTTGGCAATATAGTGTACATAGACTCACTGGCCACTTTATTAGGTACACCTGTTTGTTCAACTGCACATTAACACAAATATCTAATCAGCCAATCACATGTAAGCAACTCAATGCATTTAGGCTTGTATACATAGAGACAATTATGTTCCATTCTGATGCTCAAACTGAGCATCAGAATGGATGTTGTGCTAGACAGGCCACTCTGAGTATTTCAGAAACTGCTGATCTACCATCTCTAGGGATTACAGAGAACGATCTGAAAATGAGAAAATATCCAGTGTGCGGCAGTTCTGTGGGCAAAAATGCCTTGTTCAGACCAGAGGTCAAAGGAGAATGGCCAGACTGTATCGAGCTGATAGAAAGACAACAGTAACTCAAATAACCAATCTTTACTTCTTAATTCACAACACGTCGAACCTTGAAGCAGAAGCTGCAGCAGAAGACCACAATGAGTGCCACTTCTGTCAGCTAAGAACAGGACAGAGGCTACAATTCACACAGGCTCACCAAAATTGGACAATAGATGATTGGATGTTGCCTGGTCGGATGAGTCTTGATTTCTGCTGCAACATTCTGGTGGTTGGGTCAGCATTTTGGAGTAAACAACATAAAAGCATGGATCCATCCTGCCTTGTATTAATGGTTCAGGCTGGTTGTGGTGGTGTAATGGTGTGTGGGGTATTTTCTTGGCACACATTGGGCCCCTTAGTACCAACTGAGCTTTAACTTTAAAGACCACAGCCTACAGTACCTGAGTATCATTGCTGACCATGTCAACCCCTTTATGATCTTTATTTAAGAAAACAGTTATTAAGCAGAATTACTGTTCAATCTATAAAGGTTTTGTGTGTCGTGCATTTTGCAACCCGGCTAGTTATTAACATATTTCGGTAATTGTGTGACATCGATTGTGTGATGATGATATTATTTTCTTAGAGGATAATGAGGATTAATTACATTTTGTATTATTTTGGTGACAACTCTCAAATTCACTGTGCTAACTGCTTATTGCATTTCCTGTAAGGTAACTTATGCATGACTAGAAGAAGACACGGTAAGTTGGCTTTTTTTTAGGCTGATTTTACTTTTTTCCTGGCGAGAGAAGAGGATGAGAAGGCAAAGGTTCAAGAGTCATGGTTCACTTTAATATAATTTAATCATAATATTAATGTCCAAATTCTATTGTTTGCCGGTGTTTAAAATTGTTTGTACAATAAAACGTTCTCAAGATTGATGTCTCCTTTCTCTAATACCGCCTGTCATCATCTAGCTACAGTGAGTGAATCATGGTTTTGGTCATTAGAAAAAAATGAGCCATTTGAGATGAGGAATTCAAACATTAAAATGCTTTATATATTAAAATACAAAGAGATTAGTGTTCCCTCACTGTGTGCTTACTCTAAGAGGTTTTTTTATTTGTTTGTGTGTATCCCCCAAGTAAGGTACTAATGATCATTTGACAGTTTAAGTCTCCAACTGTCTTGAACAATCCCAACCATGAGTTTAAAGCTTGTAGCTGCTGCAAAAAGGTTGTTTGGCTTCTTTCTGTGTGAGATGTGTTCAGCAGAAAGACTGGGAGGCTGTGTGCTTAGTGATCCGACCACCGGGGACTGTCACAGGCCAAGATTACAGCTAATCCACCATGATCCAATGCCTCGACACACACACCAACAATAACGTCTCTATGCATACACACCAACAACAATCACCTCGCTCTGCAGAAGACCCTTGAACACTTACACATTAGCCCCTTTTACACATGTACTCTTTACTGGTAAATTACTGGTAAATAACCGTTAAAAGACTTTTTAAAAAATTGGTTCTGGCAATTTACCAGTATGAGAGATTGTACCATTATACGTACATGCGCTTGTACAAGGTCCGAACGTAAGAAGTCTGTTGTGGGCCAATCATAAAGTAATTATGGAGATGACGGTATTAATAAGCGCTGTTTTAAGCAACGCTGCTTTTTAATAATTTTTCTAAAGATAAAATATTATTTTTTTTGTTGTAAATATGCACTAGATAGACATATTTGACCACTGCGCTGTGGCTCTGCAGTTAGATACTATCTCTGTCTCTTGTGTTTTTAAAGGGACACTTCACCCTTTTGCATTAAGCTTTGTATCTTTAGAAAAATGTATTCCCTTATATTCCCCTGAGATGGGAGAAATAAGGATTTAAGTGTTTTACTTACTGCTTATTATGACGTAAAAAATATCGTCATTTTGCATCGTAATAAGTGGGAAGTCACAATTCATTGAAAAGTGTAGAGACTACAAACATTAGCTGCTCATTATTCCAGGGTGTGGGACTCAATCACCCTACAGCAGAGGTCTCAAACTCGCGGGCCGCAGTGATATTTTGTGGCCCCCCACTTGACATTAAAGTTTAATGTGAGTGCGGCCCGCCGTTGCGTTTGCCGCGTTTTTTATTTATTTGTTTTTTTTCCCCTTATGGGCTACCAGATAGCCTCGTGACAGCTTACGGTGGGTTTGTTGCAATAGTTGTCAGACAACCACGAAGTACAAACATATACTGCACCTGGAAAAAATTAGCGCGTCGCTTCAATTATGAGCGCGCTTGATGCGCGCATACATTTGAAACAAACTTGAGCGTGCAAAATATGTGAGCGCGATATGTGAACAGCCCCAAGGCAAGCTTCCACCACCGAATCAGGCCACAGCTACTGTTAGCTCGCGAGCGACGTGTTGGATATCCCTGCTCTAAAACAATGTGAGAATAATCATTTTGAGCTTGTAATATGTGTTGTGTCTGAATGCGTTCAATGAACGATAGTTCATGAACTTGTTCATATTTGGGCGAACGTGAACTGAACGTAGCCTACTGTATTACTGCCTGATGAACGTTACAGTGAACTCGTTCATTCTAGTGTCTGTGAACCGAGGAGGCGTCGTAAGATCATTTAAAAGGGTTTTATGAGGTCGGTGAGGATGGGAAAATCTTACGTATGTGCAAACTATGCCCGTCGACAAAATAATTGTTATCTGTGGTTGTATATGGGCTGTGGCAATAATAATAGCATAATAATAAAAAAGAAGCTCGCAGCAACATATGGAAAAAAAGAACTATGAACTAGTTCATTTTTTAAGTATGAAATATGAACTGAACTAGTTCATTTTAAAATTTGTGAACTGAACTTTGATCCGACCGGTTGATAAGAAGGTTTGCTTTGATATGTGCAAAGTCAGTAATTTGACACTACACATGTGTAGACACTATGTGTAGAAGACACTATACACGTGTAGAAAGAATTATTTGTATTTCAAAAGCAATAATTGTTTTTCTAAGTATAATAAAAGGAAATGTGCCTTCCGAAAAAAACAAAAAAAAACATTCAATATAATAGTGTTGTATAAAGAAAATAAAAAGCAAATATGACTATCACAAAGATGTTGTGTATAAGAAAAAGACAAAGAAAGTTTGTAAAATTAACTTTAACTGTCAGAAGGACAGCTCATGAAGAACCAATCATGTACAGAAAGGAATGTTCAAATTCAGAGGAACAGTTCAGAAGAAACGTTACTAATAAAGATTGGATCAGTTGTGCTCCATTTTTGGAATAGCCTACTTAAATACAATTTTTTTTTTTTAGAATACTTGATGCGGCCCGGCCTGACCCAGACTCTATCTCCAGCGGCCCCCAGTTAATTTGAGTTTGAGACCCCTGCCCTACAGGCCTATTACAGATCAGTGGGTGGGACTTCACTTGCAGATACTGAATCAATATCAGCCATCTTGTTTGGAAGCTAAGCTAACAAGCGCTGTGGAGATAGGAAGTTATCACAATGACGGAAGAAACTAAATATGATATGGAAGAAGAGGATTTTTAAATTCTGCTGCTCGAATCCAATGTTTGTGGCTATCTTTACGAGCCGCAATATAGTGAAGAGCAGCTGAGGCTGATGGAGGAACAGGAGGCGGCTGCCTGTCGCGGTCGAGGAGCCCGGACTGGCTCGAGCTGGGCGAACTGCTGGTGCATGTGCTCTCGCTGTGAACTACGGACACAGATAGAGTCCGTCTGCAGAGAATTTCAAAGATGGCAATTTCTCCTGAACGAAATCTCTGAATCACACAAGCACATGGCCGTTTGTGTTGTGATGTGAACCATCCTAGTTTCGCCTGACGGAACGTCCAGGTATCATGCAGTAAATCACCACAGAAAGAAATACAAACGAGGAGTAATTCACTAATGAGTTTGCCATGCAACGGGGTTTGTTGTTGTGGGAAGAAGGAGGTGGGAACTGACTTCCTACTATGGAAGTCTCATTGACTTCCATAGGAAAAAATATATATGGAAGTCAATGAGACCAGAAACAGTCTGGTTACTGATATTCTTCTAAATATCGGAAAATTGACTGAATACGTTCGAAAAAGGTAAAACCCAACTGTTTAACTCTGGGGAAGTGGTAAAATGAGCCTATTTACAAAAAAAGTGGAGTATCCCTTTAACTTCTTTTGAATCCGTAAGATTCCCCTTTCCTTTAAAATAAAAAAAGAACTGCTGACATTTCTACAAATTAAATCATGATGATGTACAGCATGTGCTGTGCAAACATCTAGTCAGTTCAAATTGCAGTTCTAGGGCTGACCTGTGCATGTACGTTCATGTGTGTGAGCATGTGTATATCCGAGGGAGAGTGAGAGATTTTAAAGAAAGAGGAGGATTCGTAGACATGTGTGTAATTTAACGCAGTATTGATCATGCTACAGGACTGTCAGGTCAAGGAATTCCGCCTCCACACACACCACAAATGCACAAGACACAAACAAAGCATATGGGCCTCTAGTGAGATGTGTGTGGCTTAATGTTTAAAATGCTGCCCAGATGCTTTGCGCATAAAGGAGGGATATTAAATAAATAAATGGGAAAGAGGATGAATAATCCTGTTAAAGATCAAACAACTCCCTCTCCTTCTCTCCCCTCTACAGTCCCTATGGGAAATATAATGCACACGCACACACACACAAATGAAAGTGCACATAGAACCCAATGACAGTGGTATTCCCTGGTCACAACATGACTGCATTTACCTGTGAGGAAAGATTAAAGCGGGAAGATGACAACAAATGTGAAGAAGATGACAATGTTGATGTTGCTGTTACTGATAATGCCATGGCTTTAATGGTTTTAGCTTGAATCACTATTAATAATGCTCAAACATAGCATTAGCAACTTTATAACCATTCAACTTTGGCACGCAAATCATCCTGCACCATCTTTGCTGCATGAATTGTGCAGATTATTGAGGTGTGCTACTACCTAAAATTGTTTCTTCTAAGCAACTTGAATTTATGAATAGCCTATGAATAAATGTATTCATAAAAAAAAAACAAAAAAAAAACAGATAAACAATAAAGGAAGACACAAGATTACAATAAAGGAAGACACAAGCTATATCTAGAGACCAGAATGTTATAGAGACTTTTGATTTAACACCCAGCAAACTGAATAGTGATATTCTGGCTCTGGCATGTATGTTTCCAGCACGGAGGGAAAAATCTAGTTCTTATTCTTATTCTTATTACATCTGTTGTTGAAATGATGCATGAGAGCAAATGAAATGCATTGAGAATAAAATATAGGAGTAGATAAAGAGAGATAATCTTACTTGATAATCATACTTGCAATTTTCTCTTGGTGCACTTGCTTCTTAAATTTGAGGGAATCACTCATCTTCAAGGAAGCTGCATGTGTGTGTGTGGTTGGGTGGATGGAGGTGGAGAATTAGTTTAAGTGGGTTTCTGTTGCTTAGATAAGAACCTTGTTAAAATGCTTCACAACAGAGTTTCCATAACTACAGACACATTTTCAAGCAGAGAGAGGTCATGATTAGCACATCAGATTGGTGTTTCGCACTAGAATAAAATGGCTACATGTAAGAAAATCGAATGCAACAAAATGTATTCTTAAAGGAATACTTCACGTAAAAAGAATAATTCTGTCATCATTTACCAACGCATTCTCACCCCAAGGCGTCACCTTTGACCATGCTTCAATATTTGACGTTTTAGGCACCCTTTAGTGTCAGTTACATGACGCGATCCTATGGCGTCATCTAACTGACGCTAAAGGAAAGCGTCAGTTAGAGGACGCGGTTAGGTTTAGGTCTGGGGTGGGGGTAGGGTACACGCGATCCTAGGGCGTCATCTAATTGACGCTAAAGGGTGCCTAAAGCCTCAGATATTGAAGCATGGTCAAAATGCTTCTCAAGGCGTCAGTTAGGTGACGCCTTGGGGGTGAGAATGGGCTGCATTTACTCACCATCATGTCGTTCCAAACCTATATGATTATTACATATATGACACAAAAAAAGTGGTTTAGGATAATATTCGTGCTGCTATAATTATATTCAAAATATTGATATTGCCTTTGAGCTCCATCAATTTGAAATTTTAGAATCATGGAAAGAAAAAAAATGTAGAGAGATGTATTTATACAAATAATTGTAGCCCAAGACTGGTTGCCCATTAAAGCTAAGCAGGGCTGAGCCTGGTTAGTACCTGGATGGGAGACCTTCTGAGAAAGCCAGGTTGCTGCTGGTAGAGGTGTTAGTGAGGCCAGCAGGGGGTGCTCACCCTGTGGTCTGTGTGGGTCCTAACGCCCCAGTAAAGTGATGGGGACACTATGCTGTCAAAAAGAGCACCGTCCTTCGGATGAGACGTTAAACCGAGGTCCTGACTCTCTGTGGTCATAAAAAATCCCAGGATGTCTTTCGAAAGAGTAGGGGTGTAACCCCGGCATCCTGGCCAAATTTGCCCAGTAGCCTCTGTCCATCATGGCCTCCTAATCATCCCCATATACACCAATTGGCTTCATCACTGTCTCCTCTCCACCAGTAAGCTGGTGTGTGGTGAGCGTTCTGGCGCAATATGGCTGCCGTCGCATCATCCAGGTGGATGCTGCACATTGGTGGTGGTTGAGGAGATCCCCCCTTCTATGTGAAGCGCTTTGAGTGTCCAGAAAAGCGCTATATAAATGTAACGAATTATTAATTATTATTATAAGACATACATGTATGACCAAAGTTATTTTTTATCTTATCATAAGAGTTAAGAATAAGAACAATCATCTAACTGGACTGAACAAATCTCCTCCATCATGGTGACTTGGAATTAATATTTGTTATGAAATTTGTTTTCCTCTGCAGCCATAATCCTTGAATTTACATAATTGCATAATTCAACATCTAACAGAAAAGAAAAAGACAGCACAGGTCTAGTCTTAAGCCTCGTTTCCTCATTAATTCGCCCCCAAATTGGCCCTAACTAGGTCTGAATAAATATTCGTCCTCCGAAGATATTCTGTAATCAATTATGAAATATGCTAATCGACTGCTGTTGGCCTTGAGTTATCATGTTACTGTCACTAATTGTAGGTCACCTCATCCCTGGAGGTCTCCTAACGTTCACTCACAGTCTTTGTCACTCTTACTCTCTCCTCCTGTCTCTCTCACACTCTTTCAACCAGAAGGCAGTCCTCCTCTGTGATATTAGCATGGAATGCCCGACCACTGGAGTCAATTACAGTAATATTAAATTAACCATTGTATCTCATTTAATTCAAATGTTCTGCTTTAACAAAGAGCCATTTAAGTATACGGAGTATATCTTGCGCTTACTTAAACTGGAACATCTTAATAAGACTTGGCAAAGGCCTCTGATCAAACGCAATAAAGCAGAAGCACGCTACATGCTGTCATCCTGCCACAGGTGGGCTAGCGCTGAATTCGATAGACTCGTGCAGGATTCCAAAGGCTCTCATGCACAATCAAAAGAAACCTTGAAATGAGTCTAAAAAGCCAATTTGGAGTACCGTCGTAAAACAAAAAGAGCTTCTGAACATGACAGACTTCTATAAAAATGGCTTTTCAGCCTTAATTACGATCAATTCACCGCATTCGGAAATAAATACAAGAGTTTGGTTGGAAAAACCAAGAGGTCTGAACAAAAGTCCTGTTTTCCATTAAACGAGAGAATGAGAATATCAAAGATGAAACAGTTATTTGTAATTGAGAGATAGGGTATATAATCATGCTTGGAGGGATCTAAAATTCATTTTGACAATCTTGATTGGTTCTTTCCACGCAAAGGCCCATTAACAGCCATTCTTTTAAGAGGAAACTCGAAATGTTGGTTTCTAATTTCCCATTCCCTGCTTGAATTTGAGCCGGTAATTTCTCTCTCTGATATTGAGGGCAAATGCAAGTCGGTATTTAGTGCAACAGTAAATGGCTGTTTGCTTTAGACACTGAGAGCAACTGCACCCCAGTAAAACTGTCATGTTGACTTTGAGTTACCACTGCTCTCTCAGACACTTTGTGTCTTTGTGTGTGTGTGTATTTGTGTGTGTGTGTGTGTGTGTGTGTGTGTTTGTGCTGGCTTGACGCCATGCAAATCCAATCACCCAGACCCATAAAGTGTGCATTTCCATTTCCTACTGCTCTCTGTAGAGACAGAAAGAGAGAGAGAGCGAGAGGAAGAGGTGGAACGGGGCTCCTTTGCTTCGCAGTGCTTTATGGTTATAGCTGTTTTGAGTAGGTATATTCATATAAAATCATTATGTACCCCATATTTCTAAGCTGATGTGTTTTGGGCCAAACAAGTGATTTTAATCTCCCATAATGCACTGCAGCTCTTATTTACTGTTCCCATGGAGTCTTAACCACTCTCTCGGATCAACGATCGCAACAAAACGCTTTGTCCGCCTCTAATTTGTCTTAGTCAGAATGCAACAGGCAAATTGAGGATATTTCCATGACGACGCACCGTGCCGAACCGGGCGTCCTCTTCCCCGCCCCTTGTTTTGACCTTTCCTCGACCTCACACTGACGTTTCCGAGTTTCCGCTAACCTCGAGCAGGTCTCTGTTGGACAATAGCACGACTGTTCGTCCCTGTTTTTTTCCCATACCTCCCATCTCACCTCTGCCTCTGGCTTGCCATGGTGACGGAGGTCGAGCAGGTTTGCTGGGCGAGCAGGTGGCCTTTTAACCAATGGGAGAGAGCGATTTTCTCACAGCTCGGAGGGGAATAATGGAAAAATTCAGTCGACTAAGATGGAGAAAAGAGGGATTGAAGTCTTTTCTGTCGTTAGAACTCTTTCATTTGGGCCTCTCATTATGAGAGAGGGCTCACGGGTCACAGTAACAAGACAGCAGGAGAAAAGAGAGAGACCTGAGAGAGAGAAGTGAAACAAACATGGGAATAAAGAGAGAAAATCCTGAGGCCAGAGCACGGGCTAATCCATCATTAGCATTTAAAAAACAGACATAGAGACATTGAGAGAGAGCGAATGGAACTATAGTGTGCTTAATGAGACAGGACGAACTGACACTTTGAGTGTGCTTGCATGTGTTTGTGAATGTCAGAGCTGCGTTGGTTTGTTCTTTTGGAATTTCTGTCATTTATAATGTCAAACTTTAACTGTCACTGCTTAAACACACAGATTTCCATCATTAGATATACAAACATCTCTCGCTCACACATACTATATCACCCCTTAACCCTTAAAGTTTCCCTCATTATGCTATACCAACACTTTACCCATAAAGTTTCCTTCATTAAAAAAGTTTTACATCGGCAGTACATCAATCTAATGTAGTTTTACATCTGCAGTATATCAAAAGCAGGGTTGCCAACTTTTGAGTTTAGCTAGGAATGAGAATTACGGAAGGTGGGAGGGGGGGTTGTATTGTGTTGTATTGTTGGAAGTGTATTGTGATTGACAAAACATTAGGTAACTAAAAAGAATTTCATTAAGTTTAGTGACAACATGTTACAATGTTTACATATGTTTACACATATATTAACTGGTAGCCTACTGTTTTTGTTAGTGCTTTACACAAATTTCGTGATTTCAATTGATAAGCTTGCAATACAATTCATGTGAATTTGTGCACACAAATACAACGAAAATGTGATTGGTACAGACTGGTCCGATGGTGAGGTTGCAGGTCTTCATTGGTTAAATTAAAACCCATACCTTGTCAATATTTGTGTTCAGCTTTATGCAGAACGAGTGGCGTATGACATCAAAATACCTTGAGAGTGACTCAAAAGCACAGCTTTCGAATTGATGCCATAAGACTAAGGAGAGACATTGGCGCAGCATGTTAGCTTCTTGTGAGATTTACTTGGGCAGCGTGAGAGCGTGAGACAGATCCTGAAAAGTGTGTGTCACACCGAATGCGTGAGAGTTGGCAACCCTGGAATCACGTCTTATCAGTAGGTATATAAAAGCTGTTTTATTCTACATGGCGCAGGTCGCCTCATGGGGGACGCCATGCTGAGATACTACAAGCCTCGGTAGTCTCCATAAAAGGCTGGTTTTGAATGCATTTATACACTGGCATAAACTGACAACATTTGCATTTTGTGTGATGGTACATCCACACCACTAGATGTCAGTATAAGGAGAGAACGACTGGCGCAAACAAAGATTTTAATAAAAACAAAGCAAAAACGCACCTGATGCACATTGTTTCTCCTTAAAGTGTAAATTGCAGGTTAAATTTTTCACAAAGATAATGCAATGTACTTACTAAACATAAAGATAAGAACCGCCCACAATTATTTTTTTTGTTTGTTTTTTATACCAAAATGCTAGCCTGACTTCGTCATGCTCATATTCTATTCAGAATATGAGTCTGATACCACTCCATAGGGCTTTGATTATGAGGCGTGTCTTAAATCGAACCAGGAAAAAACCTCTGCACTCAATTGGATAGACCTCCAACCAATCAGAGCAACGCAGTAAGTATGTTGAGCGACTCATAGTTGTCAACAGAACTAAACTGCAGGTCTCTGGAAAACGTATTTAAAAGAAAAATGAGTGTTAACGACCATTTACAATGGAAGAAACTAAGCTATATCTAGAGACCAGGTTATAGAGACTTTTGACTAAACACGGTCATTATTATAACTGACGTTCTCTGCTACTTTCTATGTTACTTTCTCCCGCCCGCAACATTTATGTTTTGTCCCGCTCCCACCCGCAAAAAGACTTTCTGTACCTCCAAATACTTTAAAGTAGCCTACGTGCCACCATACACATCAGCATAAATGCTCCTGGTAAATTATTTGTTATTAAAGCATTTAACCCACAAACCACACTGTTATACCATAAAAACAAGCATGCTGACCTACAGTTATGCATGGTTTGGCCTGGCATGAACGCAAAGTGCGCTCCCATAATAATTCCTAAAAACCTGACATCAGTACATTGCGATCTCACACATCTCTGTTATTACCAATTAATATTTCAATTTATCTACACTTTGTCTGTTATAATTCGAGGATTTGCCAGTATACAGAATTCATCAATGAACAAAAAGTCAGTTTTGAGCGGTGAGGGGAGTCTATCGTAAATGCTTCTGATTGGCTATTGCGTTTCTAGAAATCAACACACATATGTCTGTGATTGGCTACATCACTCACTGCTGCAAACATGTTATAAATAGAAACTCTCGCCTGTAAATCGTTTCTATTTTGTTTTAGTTGTTCTTGATGCTTTTCTGCAACATATGAATAAAAATGTTTTAATTTTATGTTTTATTCATAGATAGTTCTAGATTGCGGGAGTCCCACGAATCGTTTTATTCTCCCAGTCCCTCAACACGAACACATGGTCACCGCCCACGCTCCCTTGTATGACACCATCACCCAGTTACTGTAAAAAACATGCTACCTTTGAAGAAACCCCAATAAATTTGATTTTAACGCATTTTAAGATGATTTAAGATTTTTTATGAGCACTTTAATTGACACATTAATTGGTTGTGTTAGTTAACCTGCAATTTACACTTTAATTTTGTAGAAGTAGAGTTAAAAACCTTGCTGTATTTTTATTTATTTTTATTTTTTTTGTATAAGTGGTTACTCTGACCAAAGAGATTTGAGCAAACTTGATGTTCCTAAATACTTGTATGACTACTATGTTTTTTGTGAGAGATGTTCACTGTATTTCTACAAGGGCAAGGATAAATAATATATATGTACTGGTTTAAAAGTGTTTGGAAAAATCGTTTTTTTACTCGAGTGCAGTTGCTTGGAATGGACTGCCAGAACATTTAAAACGATCACAAGGCATGGCCCTTTAGAAGAGAAGTAAAAAAAATGGCTTTCCAATTCGGATCCCATAGGAATTTGTAGGGTGTGAGTTGCTTTTTTAAAAATTTTATTCCCACTGGAACTGTTCGTTCATTTTATGCATGTAGAGGACCACAATGGAAATATGCCTGTGGCTTCTTTGTGTTTTTTATCCTCAACAAATTGTATTCAAATGTATATGAATTGCCTCTGGCATGATTGTATATATTTATGATTATTGTTGAATAAATCAAATCAAAATTTCCACTGCCTTTAATCAAACTGATCATTTCTGTCGGTCATTTAAAACGTCTATTGAAAAACAGACGTAAATTTGAGCTACTTGCATCTTATCTCGCACTGTCGTTAACTGAAGTGAAGCGTCACGTTGGGATTCGCGCTCAGCTCGCGCTTCTTCTATGAACAAAAATCCTGCATTCTTTGATTGGTCTCACGAACATTTTGATATTGACGAGCAGGTGAGTGCTGAAGCAGATCAGATGAGAAGGTCAGTTATCGTCGCGATGGGAGAATCATTGCAGCAACAAATTAGAGTTAATATTACGGGTACAACTCTAACGGGGTGTTTTTTTTATTCACAAAATTGGATTAGCAACTAAATGATACGCATCGGAGGGGATTTAGAAGTGGGTATACGCAATGCCGACTGAAAAGGAAGTGGGTATACGCCGTATACCTGCGTATACCCTGCACTACACCACTGCTGATGTGTGTCCCCACCCGTGATGTAACGAGGGCAGGGAACCACACAGCGTCTATAATCTTGCTTGCCATAAATATAGATAGTGATATATATTTATTTTCTTGGCTTTGACAAACAACAATAAATAGACAAGGACAGAGTACAGAGATCGCTTGCTGAAGGCTACAGAAGCTGTCGCGGTCTGATCTCAAGGGTGCTTTATAGTTTCCTGGTCGATGACGTCACTTGACGTCCTCTCTCATTGGACTGATTGTACAGACGCTTCACGACGCAATCACGCAGAGCGTTCCCATCGCGTTTGACAACGCAGCTCGAAGTTACCTTAAAAGGGAACTTGGTTTGCCACAGACTTGTCCCACTGCCTAGAATGCAACTCAATGTTTTTTCAAGCAACTCTTATACATACATATTTACAAATATATTTACAGTGGGTCTATTTGCACGATATTAGTAGTCTATTCCCTGAGGTATTTTTTCCTGACCTTTTTACAGAAGGAAAAAGTCACTGTAATCTTTACTGACATTGTCCGTAATGATTACTGGCACATTCAGAGAGGACTAAAATCACTGAGAAGCTCTGGCAATAATTACTTTACCCAACCTCTCCATGTTAAACTAATCCTGTCCGAATAGGGTTTAAGTGACATATTGTTTACAAGCTGTTTTATTGACGTCTTTCCCTGGTTGATACACTGACTGAGTGATTACAAAAGACATTTTGGTAGTGTATTGTTTCTTTCAACATGCCTGTGACGTTCATTCATGTTTATTTATTCTTGCTATGACTAGTAATGAGAAAAAGATGATCAGTTAATGTGCAAACCATTCTGTCGCTTGAACTGAGGCGCTAGGCATCACGCCGAATTAAAGAAAACCAAAATGCAGGGCCAGAGTGGGGGCACTTTTCAGCCCGGGAGTTTCAGGCCCAAGACCGGCCCACTTTTCTCATGGTGGTGGAAATTGGACATATGAAGCAACTGTTCAGCTCTAACTATTGTGTGATTTTTATTAATTCCATGGTTCAACAATAATGTAAAGGTTAAATAATAATTCACTTAAGCTGAGAAGTTCAGCTTCTATAATTTCATGGTCATTATCATTTTTCTGCATGGGTATCAAACTGTGGTAATTTACTCCTTTACCCACTTCTGAACAAACAATACATTTTGGTTTATAATGCACCGTCATATACTGCTCTTTCTTAAAATTACAGCGGGTTTATGGCTATCTACTTTTTGTTCTCCTGTAAATCAGAAAATACTGTCAATAACTTTAAAAATATTTTCACCATGTTTTTTGGAATAAAATGTTATATAAATCAGGCTATGAATAATATATTTACAAATCCCTCAGTAAATGTCTTCATAATATATATATATATATATATATATATATATTATAAAAGACTGGAAAGTTTGGCATATATAATTGATATTGACGTAGAAAATTCGGACTTGGAGTATGAGTCATATTGAGAATCACATTCTCAGCAGTGCGGCAGTGGCTCAGTGGTTCATGTGGGTTGTCCACGAACCGAAAGGTTGGTGGTTCAATCCTCGGTTCCACCTGACCAAGTGTCGAGGTGTCCATGAGCAAGACACCTAACCCAAGCTGCTCCCGACGAGCTGGCTGGCGCCTTGCATGGCTGACACCGCCGTCGGTGTGTGAATGAGTGTATGAATGGGTGAATGTGAGGCAAAATGTAAAGCGCTTTGGTGGCCATTAGGTCTATGAAGGCGCTATATAAATGCAGTCCATTTACCATATATTTACCATTTACATTGTCAGAAATTGGCATCAGCCAATGAGATTGCGCATAGAGTTAAATCCCCCCTTTATTTTCACAATTGGTTGCTGATAAAAAGATATTTGGATCCGACAGCATTGTACAGGAGAGAGCTTTCTAATGGTATATGTGATGACAGGGTGCATTTCGACAACTTTTGATGAATTTATGAGAAAAAAAATAGAAAAATTTGATACCACTGAAAGTACAACCTATTAAACAGACTGCACTTTATGCCCTCACAGCCTTGGTTTCATTTATGTCAAATTTACCATGACGTCTATCCTGACTAATGTCCATTTGCAATGTTTTTTTGTTTTATGAGGTCTTGCCCTTCCTTGAAATTACCAAATGTTCTTTTCACAATGAATAATATTATGCAAAAATCTTTTAAAAATACACTATTGAATTGGCTTTGTAAGATTGGAAAAAACTGGTTGAAGAGACCTCACCACTGGTTTATGAGATGGACCTTGCTGCAAATTAACATTTTGAACATCTCACACACACACTTCTTCCCCACATCCCCCACTCTTGCAGAGATCACCCAAACTCACATAAGAATCTATATGGTTTTAATTTGAACAACTATCATACAGTTTTATACATGCGTTCAGTATTATTTGAAATGTCTACAAGTGCGACTGGTACAAGTGTTCTATTTTCGAATTAGAAAAACAAAAGGTAATAAGGTTTTTAAGAGTTTAGGGAGAACTGGCACACAAAAGAATGTGGTCTCTAGTCATGGTCCTACTTCTAAAAAGTATAAATTCATGAATGCAAATGACCACTATTAGCAAATGGTCAACTTCTACCCCCAGTAATGAAATGCAACTTTCAGGGCTTTTTCTGTACCTCAGATCAGCTCAAGAATGCGTCGCCAAAACTCAGCATTCATGTATTTCATAATGTCGGATGGAACATGCGTGAGACCTTCACCTCTAATTGAATACCACCATTGGATCGAATTAGACGCCCTTACAGCTTCAAATCAACTTAAAGAGCACCTATCATGGATTTTTGAAAATGACTGTTCATGTAGTGTGGAATATAGCTCTAAGGGAATGAAAACATCCTGCAAAGATTTATATCTGAAAGTGCGTCGTATATAAAGTTACTGTCTTTCAAAAGTGAGAGTCGACTCTGAGTCTATGATATGATTTGTTTTTGAAACGAGTCATTAGCTGTTACGTCGTGACGTAGATACAAAACATTAGCTCATTGGCCGCTCCCAACAACCGCACGCGCAGATGGGAGTGTAAACTTGAAGTCTAGTCTAGAACACATTCAAAAACTTCAGCTGAATAGCATCATGTCGAGAAGACGCTGTGTTCTACATTGCAAAGACAGTTCAGCCACTTGTGTTCATTGTCCAGGGACGAGCATGTGAAGAATCATTGGTTAGAGTTCATATTTGCAACGATACCACAACAGTATAACCCGGTTGTGTTCTCATCATTTTAATGACGAATCATTCAAAAACATAAAAGAATTCAAATGTGGATTCGCAAGCCGGTTGTTCCTGAAGGAGGGCTCAGTATCCAGTGTATATGGATCAGGTTCGTCCTCCTCCGAATCACAATCTGTAAGTAATATTAATAGTGTTTGCTGTTATGTTTTCTGTAGCATGCTCAATATAGTTATATTGTGTTGTGTGTGTTGTGTACACTCCGCGCAGCTTCTAAGCGGGGTAAAGTTAGTTTGTTTTTGATATTCACCAGACATTCTTTGAAAAATGGCAATTACCTCCTAAACGACTTAGTCAAATATGACTTCGATCTATATAATGAGCACTGGGAGTCTTTGAGCAAATCGGGTAAAAATAAATACATATTCTAAGACAAATAAAGTGTTTTTTATCCTTGCATGCACGTTAAACTGTTTTTGGGAACTCCCAAAACAAAAATAGGAACATTTCAAATGCTATGATAGGGGCTCTTTAAATAATTTATTTCGAGAAGAAGCATCCCTCCTCTTATAAGAATGACATTTCCCCCCTCATTTCTCAAATCTCTTTTCATAAATCTGCACTCCAATCTTCATAATCCACAATGCAAGACAATTAGAGCTTGATGTTTCATAACCAATCAGAACACGGCCCTGTTCAATTACAGCTGTGAAGTCCTTTAAAACACATCAAGAGGAACGCACGCTGAGCTGATGAGACGTGTTTGTGTCGTTCAAAGTCACACACACACACACACACTGATGTTTGGGCCATGCCTTGGGCCTCTGCTGAGATGATCAGATGGAAAAATAGGAGTTATTTCATCTTCAGCATGGAGAGAGTGATGTTGATGTGTCTGACATTTAATAGTGTCTTGGAAGCATTGATTCTGAAGCATCACTGAGCACAAAACAATTCCAATAAAACTCTCTTGTTGGTTTCAACATATTTTCCGATTTCATTAAAGGAATATTCCAGGCTACTTTCGGTCTTGGTCCTTGGACAAAAATATAAAGCTTGTGCTTTTATTAAAACTGTTATTTGAATTCTATGCGTTACCTACTGTAAGTTGAAAAGTTGTCAGAATCATCCTGTTGAGGTGGGACTACTTTTCCGGGTGGATGAACTTGTGGTCATGCATAAGTGATGAAACTCCTGTGAGTGCAGTTTCTAACAGTTGCTCAGAATGGATTTACTGCATACTGCATAGAGTATTATGTATTGTATACTGCATACTAATCTTTTTAAGTTTGTGAAACAGCATCCTGTATGCAACTGTCACATGACCTCACTTCAGGTAGTGGATTCACTTTTGCGATCAAATAATGAGCCAATATTTTTCACAATGGAAGGACAATGGAAGGTTAATGAAAATTGAGCACATTGCATTGTGGGATACCATGAGAAAGTAACCATGTGTAATTTAAATTAAGAATCAAAAGTTTGTATTATATTATGTAAATTTAGTGTGATTTACGATGTTTTTTGCAGGGCTGTTTTTTTGCCTGGTTTTTACTGTCAATGTACTATTTATTATACATTCTTTTTTCCCCCCCTTTTTTTTCACAGAGGAGCGCAGCAAAATTATTTGTGGTAATCAACAGCAAGCCACAGATGTTGTCCTCAGACATTCCTAAAAGAGGAAAGCCAGCATGTACCCATTTGAGTACATCTTTGTACTAGACATTACATCCAGCATGCTTTCATCACACATGCAGCTGTCGGTGGCAGTCCAGCACCACTGTAATTCTAGACTGCCTTAAAAAAAAAAAAATCTTTAAAGTACTGTACCTTCAACACCCCCATGGTCAAAAGTCTCTGTGAGGCTATGCTTTAAGTGATCTCAAATGTGTGCATTTCAAGTGTCTTTTCAAGGCTGCATTGAAGCGTGTTCTCTTAAGATGACTGTGCTCTGAAACATGCATTTTAACTTCACCATGAAATCAAAATAGACTATTTACTTACTTAAAGTTGCATTCAGTAATATGGTGCTCATTAAAAAAAAAAAGTTTTACACCGGCAGAAATGAATATTACTTGCGAATAGTACTTTACACTCACATGAGATATCATTAGCCTAACAAAACGGTTTTATTCTACATATGGTGACCAAATACTGCTCATTATCTCGGTAACCCTTTTATTATCAGATAACCTTAATGGAACAAATTAACCATGTCTGACTGTGAATAACACATTTAAAAATGCAATAGGTAACTAACACTTGTTAGGGTACAGTGAGATGCCAATTTAAGGCCAAGACAACCATCCAACATAAATAAAAACTTGACCAAAGTAACAGAAATTTACTTTATATTGTGACTTACTGTATATCAGAGTGAAATGGATCACTGAAAAAAAAAAAAAAAAAAGAAAAGAAATATAGCGCAGGGACGTTTAAGCAGACTGAATAATTAGATTATTACCCAGCATACGTCACCAAAGAAGATTGAGCAATGATATTTTAAGTAAAAATGATGAGGTCAAAACAAGAAAAAGAAAAAAAAACATACATGGACAAATTGTTCTTAATAATATCATTGACAAGCATTTAGGGATTTCCATTTTATGCTGACTGTGCAGGCTTTTGTGTAATGTTGGATTGAATTGGATAACCCAACCAATAACCAAATAGCAATTTAGGGTTTTAGCATACAAGCATCAGATCTGAATCCACTTTTCACAATCCAATCAAGTCCTTACAAATAAAATCAACTCCAATTCTATATTTTTTTTTTTCGCTTGAATATCCAGTTTTAATCGGAAATAAGGATACTTACTGAAGTATAATGGGTTGCGAATGCCATTTTATGCTGACTTTACGCCAAGGTACTGAAGTTGTCCTCAAAAGACTCCAGTCAGTTTCCATCAGACTGTATATAATAACTGTTCCTTTAGCCAATGCTAAAATAGGGTTCATATTTTTAGATTATTTTCAGTGAACGCATTGAGTTTCAGTAATTGAGTAACTCTTTTTTTTTTTTGGTGTTGTCATTATGCTCCAGGAGAAAAATTAGCTATCTGGAAATACAAACTTTTGGTCCCGGGGAACATCAAACTGCAGCTGAACTCATAACACCTCCCTGCACCTAATTATCTGGAGAACGTGGTGGTCTTGGCTCACATTTTGTGCTTTTTATTCCAGTCAGTCACACACTCACACACACACTTTCTCGCTCCCTTAAACACCCACACCCACACACCCTCCCTCACACACACACCCACACCCACACACACATTAGAGTATCACCTCTGACAGATGGGCTGGCACTGAGCTCTTCCCAACCTGTTCCCTGTTGCAAATTGTGTGTGTTTACACGTGTTCCCATTTGTGTGTGTGTGTGTGTGTGCAGTGTGGTGATTATGTACATGCCTACTTGCGCGTAAAGGAAAGCACACACACACACAAGCACACAAAAATGACCTTCACCATTAATGCTGCATTAAATTATGCTTTAATATGTACAGTCACATGGCCCGTGAGAGTGGTTAAGCATAGCAGCTTTCATTATGCCATGAAATAATATTTGATGTTGCACTTTAATGCGAAGAGCAAGCCCTCTGTGAGTAATGAGAAAGATAGTGAGACAGAAATTGGACATACCTGAGCCTCTCTTTGACACCACCTTCAGAGTCAGAGACACAGAGACACCGCAGAGAAGGAACAGCACTGGGTTGAGGGCTGTCATCTTCCTCTCCAGCCTGATGGAGAGAGAGCGAAACCAGACATGTCATACTGGCAACATACTATCAGCTACCCATGTACAGACCTGCTTTTGCTTTTCTGCCAAACACAGGGTTTAAAGGTGAAGTGTGTAATTTAGTCAATGTTAAAAACCTTGTAGGCTGACTTCCTGAAGAGGGTAAACACGGTGATGCTGTCAGATATTGCTCTGTTAGTTTGAGTGGCACGACATTAACTTCTGAATTTAGGGCAGGCTACGAAATATAGACCTTATTCAAAGCAGTGCAATCTTTGATTTTTAACGGGAATGAAAGCGAGACGAGGGATAGACATATAGTACACCTCTTTAGTGGCTTGTACTCTTAAAATGTGTTTTTGAATTGTTCTGCTGATGAAACTGCAAAAATAGCTTTCCAAGAAATGTCAGCAGACAAAAAAAAAAAAAAAAAAAAAAACAAAAAAAAAAAAACAGATAGTATGATAGTACTGTGGAAAATTATAAGTGCTCTGAATAAGGTCTATAAAGGGTGAGGGAGAAACCTGTTAAAAAAATTTGAAAAGACTGAACCTTTTTTGGGTGACAAATATGGAATATATATATATATATATATATATATATATATACCTATATATATATATATATATATATATATATATATATATGAAGAGTTCAGATGCAAAAGCCTCTAAGTGCCATTTGAAATTTTCTTCTAAAATTATCATTTTTATCAAGCTTGTATATTTAAGTTCAGTAATTTCACTTAAATGGCAAAGAAGATTACCTAATAATTGTCATTTAAGTGAAATTATTAAACTTAAATACACAAGCTTGATAAAAATGGTAATTCTAGAACAAAATTTCAAATGGCATTTAGAGGCTTTTGCATCTGAACTCTTCATATATATATATATATATATATATATATATATATATATATATATATATATATATATATATATATATATATATATATTAAACAATACTACAGACTTTCTATTTTGTTCTGGACTAGTCCACCAAGCAACCACACAACAGCACACTAAAAGTGATTAACAAAACAACTAGTAAGTGATTAACAACATTTATTAAGCTAAAGATTTTTAACTTTCACTATATAAAATGGATAGTTTCGGTCCTTGTTTATGATTGGCCGAGCGTTGTAAAATACTCTATAAACCTCTCATTACATAAGTATTACAGTGCCACTGCATCTTTGTGTTGCTTGTCAGCCCTTCTGCTGAACATTGCTAAAGAACTACATAGCTTGGCGTCAGAATTTTTATTATTTATCAATAAATATTTACATTTTTGTCACTTGCTCTGTTTATTTTATGAAACCTCTCCAGGTATAACTGTTTCCGGTCTTCATCGTGCCTAATAATGTCTCTTATTTCAAAAGCACTGTAAACCAAACCAAATTCTTGGGGCTTATTGCTTTAAAACACCACTCAGAATACCTTGGCAACCACATAGCAACATATCAAAAGAACACTCAGAATAGCAACCACCCACAACCCATTTTATTCAGAAATGTACAAATCTAGTTGTTCATACTGACCGTATCACTTAGAATACCCCAGTAACAGAAGAACCTTTTAAAATGATAGATTTTAACACAATCGGAACACCTTAACAACCGTCGACCACTCGCCATACTGTATTCAGTAAATGTAAACATTTTTATTGATGACTACTACTTATTTACTATTTTTGATTTGTGAAAATTAGTTGTTCATACTGCTAGTGTTGTCACAATTTTCTATACCACACAGAGGAAAAATTGCCACATTTATATAGGGCATTCAGTTTGAAGAGTATTTTTTATCTAATGAAACTATTTCGTAGTCCTCCTGATAGCTCTGAGAGAATTATACTATATTTTATTGTTTTTATAAAATATAATAATATCTTTATTATTATTTATAAGACATAAATATATTACTAATGTAATACAACTGCACTGTAAAAATACATTTAAAAATGTATATTTCATGAATGTATATTAATAATTTATAAAAAAATTAAATATCAGAATTTCTGAACATAATGAAAATGGCAAATGACTTCTATGCGTGTACACTTTCACGTTCTACGCTCTTTCTACTCTACAGCAAAAATCTGGAAAATGTAATTTCCCTGGAATCCAGACATTTTCCCAGACATTTCTTTTTATTTCCTGCATATATATGTATATGCATGAGACAAGAGCTATAAGAGAGATGCAATCTTTAAGCATTTCTTTCATGGTCAAATCATATTAAAGTATGACTTTTTCATATTTTATCTGATTTCTGTGCCTTCCCACGAAGCCACTCAATCACCTGAGTTCTGTGTTCATATCTGAAATCTATTTTAATCTCCATTTGCTGTCTGTGCACAACGTCCACACAATTCCCCCATCTGAGCGGTTATAGAAGCCTGAAAACAGGGGGAACCCAAACCATTTCCAGAATGGAATAAACACATTTCTTTCTGCATGAGTTTCAAAATCTTAAATGTTTGAGCAATGTAAGACATACAAGATTATTAAAAAAGGACTCTGGGTGGGAAACTTTTTAATAGAATTAATTAAACTTGTTAATTAAACAAAGAGGCCAGAAATAAAAAAAAGAGCAAAAAAGTAATTTAGTGATTTAGTGTATCCATCTCTCTTTAAAGTGCAAGAACAAATGATGTGAGCAATAATATATACTGTTTATATATATATAGGTATATAGGTTTTTGCCATTTAGGTTTTTGAAATGAATAGCCCAGCAAATACATTATTCAAAGCACATGTACAACAAGTATGTGTCAACCAACCACCCATAATCGCCTGTGCATATAGTTTTAGTTGAGGTCTCCTGCTGACAAAGCACCTTAACATAGGTTCGTGTTTTATTTCACAACCCTGTCACATGACTCCCCCATAATGCACTGCTTCTGTCACTTTAACGCAGACCTCTAAATTACTCCCTGCAGCTATATGGTATTCTTGGATTTCTATCCAAGGCTTGTTGAATCAAATCAAATAACACCTATATTCCCTTTTTCCACAAATAATTAATGTAAACTTAATAAGTGTGTGCAAACCCTTCCTCTTTATCCGTAATTATCTTACAATAACGTTCTACTGATGATGAATTGCATGCCAAATTCAGACACTGGAAGGCCTAAATCCCATCAGGAACAGTAGCATTTGAGAGGTTAATAGACTTTATTTTGTGTGTGTGTGGGAGTGTTTGTGTTTCTGTGTGTGTCTGCGTTAAAAAGGCAAAGGGGCGACAGAGAGAGAGTGCTCTTGTGATCTCTTTAAAGGGCTTATCATCCCTCTCCCACACATAATCTCAGTGTTTTGAAAGAGGAGAGAGAGAGAGAAAGAAAAAAAAATGAGAGAAGGTAGAATATAAAGATTTCACATTTTCACAGCCACCAGTTAATGTGTAAAGATCACTTATTACTGCTTTAATTAAAGGGGTAGTTCACATCCCGTCCAAAAAAAAAAAAAAAAATCTTTCATCATTTACTCACCCTAATTCTGTTCCAAACCCAAATGATTTTCTTTCCTCTGTGCAAAGGGTACATTTTTTAGGACTAGTTTGGAACAGACCCATTTATCCTCCCTTGGGGTGTTCATGAGAAATGTAGCGATGCCTAAATTATGAACAAATTGTTCTTTTTAATGAATTGGTTGATCCAGTTAAAACAAGAAAATCAATATGAATAATTAATTCACAAATCTGACGGATATGTTTTTGAGTTCAATTCACTGAAAATAATCAGTGAACTATGACTTAAATTTCAGGGTGTTCCTTAAAGTCATTGCATGATTTTAAATATAGTACACATGGGCTAATCTTTATGTGATATTTCTTTGATATTTTTATGATGCTATATCAATTTTAAAGCTTAAAAGTTCCAGCAAAATTGAATAAAAATTTATTTAATAGAAAAGAGCAACCCGTATAAAATACAGAATGTACTGTAAATGACTAACTATTACTTTAAATTATATAAATATGACCAACCCAACCTCATGGGATAATGTAAATATTTTACAAGGTGTCGATTTTGTATGTGAAAATGTTGGATTTTTAGAAAAATAAAGCATAAAAGTCCACCCATCACCCAACCCCTAAACAGAAAGTCTAAGATCTTAAAAAAGGACAAGAGGTCAGGTTCTTGTTGTGGGTGGTTGCCAGGGCGTTGCTATGAGACATATTGGGATGTGTGAAGTTAATCTATAGTTGCTTAGTTGCTCAGAAATGTAATAGCATGCCTTTTCTCAACAAGCCACATGATTCGAGGTACAAACAAAGAGTGTAGGATGAGTTACTGTATGTGTCATATTTTAAGCCTTAGGGTTAAGGCTTTTTAAAAAAAGTACTTGAGATGCTTGACTTAGAAAATAACACTAATGACCTGCATTCATACACCTGTTAATCACAGCCACATAATAATTTTCTAGATTGAACACTTTAAAGATCAAATCAGTCCATACGAGCAGTGCTTTTTTTCCAGTCACAATTGGCAATTCAATCACCGTCCAGTTAGAGGCAACAAAGAAGGTCTTCCTCATTTCTCATTGGACCTAATATCCACATACACATGTACGGTCGCTCACAGGACAGGCGTGTGGCGGCGGGCCCAGCTGTGAATGATTGATGTGGTGATTTTATGATTTAATCCAATTTAAACTCTCCACATCTCCAGGCCTGACAGTCAACACATTTACCATGCGGTAAATATAACAGTGCCCCTGGAGGAAGAGTGCTGCGTTATGAACAGATACACACCGTTATAAATCCGCACACACACACACACACTTACGAGACAGTAGAAAACGAATGATTCAAGGACAACCTGAGCCGCATTTATATTCAGCCATTACATACATTACAGTTCACAAGAGAGCCCAATAAACATACATGCATGTGTGTAATTGCGTTACTGTAGGTGAGGGCTTGAGTTTGTAACAGATTGGGGGGTGGAGGGTGGTGGGGTTGGACAAAGACCACATCAGTCTTTGTGGACTCCATTATTTATTGTGGCAGTTCCAGCTTTCTCGTGCCAGGCAAATATCAGAGTAGAATTCGAACAAGCTCAGGGGCATCAAGTGTGTGTGTGTGTGTGTGTGTGTGTGTGTGTGTGTGTGTGTGTGTGTGTGTGTGAGTGAGTGCAAAAGCAGGAAATGAGAAACAATAAATATAGACTCTTGAAAGATTTTTTTTCTATGACATGAACTTGTTAGTGCACATGCAACCTTGACTACAGGTGCTCTATCCTGACCATACATCACAGTCATGAAAAAGTCGTTCTGTGCCCTTAACATGAAATGAAATTCAGAATATTGATCATGTGTGTGTGTGTGTGTGTGTGTGTGTGTGGATAAAGGAGCTTGCATACACTTCACACTTCACTGATCGGCCCCGGCTAACAAGGGACCCCTGAGTACTCTTCCATGCTCTGCGCTGCTGATGGTGATTAATTATTAAGTATTACTGCTTTCCTACACCACCTCCAGACACAGCACCACTAATCCCCTTACCAGACACACTCATACTCAGTCAGGAGTCAAAAAAAAAAAAAAAAAGAAAAAAGAAAGAAAAAAAGAAGACAAGATAATAGGTGGTCAAAGGGCTAGGAAAGATAATGGATAGCAATGGGAGAGAAGAAAAGAGCTATGTGCAGGAAACTTGAGGTTTTCACTTAAAATTAAGTCTGACATGACTTTACACGATGAAAGGTTCAGATGTCAGCAGGGCTCCCATTTCTACAGACTATTTCACTTGTTTTTGATGCTTAATAAACATTGCCAATTCAACTTATTTGAGCAAAAGCATTGTGAGATTTGAAGGCTGTTACTCTCACGTTGGCTACACAAGAATATAATGATATTTATAGGATGATTTTTATACTCACGAAAGAATTTTCTACGACTGAGATTTAATTGACTTCCATGAGATTTCCAGGCCTAGAAATCACCAATTTCCTATTCTCTGGGTTTCCATGACTGGGAAACCAGCCACTGGCACATCATGAATGGATAAATTAGTCAAATTAGCTATTTATGCAAGAGCCAAACTATCTCCCAATGCATGAACAACTATATACACATGAGCATGAATATTAGTTCACAACATGAATGATACTAAATAAATAAATAAAAAATATATACAGTAGTATGTACAAGCCAGGGATTAGAAACACTGTTTTTCATTTCAGGGCAGAAACAGTATTTTTATATTCTGGCTCAGGCGATCCACTGCTTTATTTCTGAATGCTAAGTGGGTAAAAGAATATCAAGGAATGGTATATAAGAACGCTAACGAGTATAGGCTGTGCTAAAAAAGCTTCTTCAACTGTAACAATGATACAAAATAAACAAGAACTGAAATTATTTAAAAACAAATGCAGTGACCTAAACATGTTATTTGTGCATTTAATTATGTAGGCCTAATTTTTGTGCAAAAGTGTGTATGTGTGTGTGTGTGTGTGTGTGTGTGTAGGGGGGATATAGCACAATTGTTTTTGTTAAAATTCACTGGACTGTTTCTTATCACTTGTGCACATAAACAAAACAAAAAAAAGACTGAGACAAGTTGTGTCAAAAACACTGTGAGCCATGGGGCCATTGCAATTTGTATGTTAATTATCAGTTTCAATCAATACATTCTGGTTTACACAATATACAATTGAGAATACTATTGGCTGAACTGTTCTGGTTTACACAATATACAATTGAGAATACTATTGGCTGAACTGTTTCAGATTCCTGCTTTTCAGACCCTAGTTATCTCATAAGTATTCCCTTTTGAGTTTCAGAAGAGACATTCAGCATCTCAAAAATCAGTTATTGGAATGAAACATCAGAGATTTCAATACAAACTCAAATTTTCTCATCAAATGCTGGCCAAATTATCTAAGGTACGTCATCCATTTTAATACTAAATCTCTTTACTATTACAGTACGTTAACAATGGTCTCTTCTTGTCTGTTTTTTTTTATTGTCCTTCCTCTGAGATGAAGTTTTAGATTGAATGAAAATTAACAGAAAGATTTCAGTTATTTTTCATTAAGTTTCCAGAGTTAAAAAAAAACTGTTTCTGAGCAGATATATGTTATAATATAGTGACGCTCATAAAGCCTATTTGAATGAACCTCATGTGAAAACAATGAAATTAAAAGAGAAAGGGAGACAATTGCTTCTGAAATCATTTAAGGTATCAGGAATTATCAACAAGAAAGCCTCACAAGGGCAGAAAATCCAATAATGTTGAGCAGTACACTTTTAAAAATGATACTAGAATGTACAGATCATTGTCAGAGGCATTACTCACCAAATGATACTCCAGTGCCCAAACCAATTCAATTTCAAAAGGCCTATAACAGTATGTTACATTCTTAACACAATTCCCAATCCCCAATCAAATCTTAGCATAATAACGCAACTCCAAACAACATACTGAACATACAACATACAGAATGATTTCTGTTACAGGAGGACATATTTGAATCTCATAGCTAAAAGATGTTACCTATTGATAGTAGACTGTGGTTGAGTTTAATGTGGATGCAGCTTCCTAAAATTGCCTTGCTCAAAAGTTACTACAGTTACAGCCTATCAATTTTAAAGTACATTGATTTACTTTATTTAATATATATATATATATATATATATATATATATACACTGTGCTTGATGAAACCACAGTGTGTGTGTTACAAACTTGCAGTTCATCAGGTAATCAGTGCCTGTCCCCACCCACTTAACCTTAAATGGGTCATATAGTGCCATTTTCATACAAATTATGAATTTTGTGATATACTTTGTAATATACTTTGTAACATACTTTAATTAAAAATTGTCTTTAGTATTGCAAGAAAACACTAATTTTACCTGGTCAAAAACGTCTCGGGTTATGACTATAACCCTTGTTCCCTGAGAAGGGAACGAGACACTGCGTCGATAAAATCGACTCTTTGGGGACGCTCCCTAAGCGTGCGCCTCTGAAGTATGAATGAAACTAATCCAATCCTGATTGGTGTTGCGTCGTGACGTAACATGTGACGGCATACCCGGAAGTATAAAAGTGACGCTGTCACAACACACACTAGCCTCGCGATGAAGCAAGACGCTCAAGGGTCTGAAAAGGGGGCGTGGCAACACGACGCAGTGTCTCGTTCCCTTCTCAGGGAACAAGGGTTATAGTCATAACCCGAGACGTTCCCTATCGAGGGAACTCAACACTGCGTCGATAAAATCGACTCTTTGGGGAACGAGTACCCACTAGGCCACGCACCGAACAGACCCGCCCCAGAGTGAAACTGATTAGGCACTCAGCAAGGGCCGAGTACGTGTGCACCGGGCGTACTGGGAAGGCTGAGACTGTAAAACCTGATGAAAGTATGCGGGGTAGCCCAGCCGGCTGCCTCACAAATCTCCTGCAGAGGTACTCCCGACAGAAGGGCCCTAGAGGAAGCCATGCCTCTAGTCGAGTGAGCCCTTAAGGCCAAAGGTGAAGGAACCCCACGCACCTTGTAAGCCTCAGTAATAGCCTGGACAATCCAGTTACTTATAGTTTGTTTGGTCGCCGGGAGCCCCCTCTTAGGTGACCCAAAGCATACTAACAACTGGTCAGATCTTCTCCAAGAAGCAGACTTTTCCAAGTATACACTCAAAGCTCTGACGGGGCAGAGCAAGTGAAGCCTCTCTTCTCCCGCCGACACATGAGGTGGAGGATGGAATGCCTGAAGGACTACAGAGCGAGCCGTACTCGAAGGAACTTTAGGCACGTAGCCCGGACTCGGGTGCAAAAAGGCCTTTACTTTGCCAGGGGCAAACTCCAAGCAAGCTGGCGTTACCGCCAGGGCCTGGAGATCTCCCACCCTCTTAAGAGAGGTAATCGCTAAGAGAAAGACCATTTTCAACGTTAAGTCCTTAGGTGAAGCCGACTCTAAAGGTTCGAAGGGAGCGAGGGACAACCCTTCCAGAACTATTGCCAGATCCCAGGCAGGCACCCTGGACCTGATCGCCGGCCTCATCCTCCAAGCACCACGGAGAAACCTAATGACCAACTGGTGCCTCCCCAGAGGTCCACCATCTACTGGCGCGTGGAAAGCCGAAACGGCAGCCACGTACACCTTAAGAGTGGACGGGGAGAGACCCGCAGAGAAACGATCCTGAAGGAATTCCAGAACTGAAGCCACTGGGCAGTTTACTGGATCCAACCTTCGTTCTCCACACCAAGTGTGAAACACCTTCCACTTGAGGCCATATAATCTCCTGGTAGATGGGGCCCTAGAGCTAAGTATGGTTTCAACCACCTCAGCTGATAAGCCAGCATTTAGGTACTGAACCCCCTCAGAGGCCAGACCCACAGCTTCCACAACTCTGGGCGAGGGTGGAAGATTGTGCCCTCCGCCTGAGACAATAGATCCCTCCTCAGAGGAATCGGCCATGGCGGAGCTATGAGGAGTGATATTATATCCGAGAACCATACTCGTGTCGGCCATCTCGGGGCAACCAGAAGTAGACTGATGCCCTCTTGACGGACCCTCTCCAGGACCCCTGGGAGCAGAGCGATCGGGGGGAAAGCATACAGGCGAAGCCTCGGCCAAGCCTGTACCATGGCATCCAACCCCAGTGGGGCTGGATGTGAGAGGGAGAACCAAAGTGGACAGTGGGACGTCTCTCGAGACGCAAACAGATCCACTTCCATCGGTCCGAACCTCTCCCATATCGACTTCACCACATCCGGATGAAGTCTCCATTCCCCGGGCCTCAGCCCCTGCCTCGACAGGATGTCTGCTCCCCGATTCTGAACCCCTGGGATATACATTGCCCTTATTGACAATATCTTTCCCTGGGACCAAAGGATAATCTGATGCGCCAGTTTGCACAGAGGGCGCGATCTGAGTCCCCCCTGTCGGTTCAGATAGGCCACCACTGACGTATTGTCTGTCCGTATAAGGACGTGGCGACCCTCGATGTCTGGGAGGAAGCTCCTCAAAGCCTTGAATACCGCCATCATCTCCAGGCAATTTATATGCCAAGTGCGATGATGGTCCTGCCACAGACCCCTGGTAAAGCGGCCGTCCATGACCGCGCCCCAGCCCGTAAGGGAGGCGTCTGTCGAAACGGTTTCCCGGCGACATGACACCCCCAACACTGGCCCTTGGGATAGGAACCAAGGCTTCTTCCATATTTGCAGAGACTGAAGGCACTTGCGCGTTACTCTGATCATACGGAACGGATTTCCTTTGGGTGAGAACCCCTTGGTCTTCAACCACCACTGGAGGGGCCTCATGTGAAGGAGGCCCAGAGGAATAATGTTGGATGCCGCTGCCATGAGGCCCAGCATCCTTTGAAAGTGTTTCACAGTGACGGCCTGACCTAGCCTCACCCTGGACACCATCGCCAGAATTGACTCGATACGTGCGGGAGACATACGTGCCTGCATTGTAATCGAGTTCCACACGACTCCCAAAAAGGTCGTGCCCTGGGACGGTTCTAGCACACTCTTCTTCAAATTGAGTCTTAACCCCAATTTTTGAATATGGCCAAGAACGACATCTCGATGCCGAACTGCCATCTCCCGAGACTGGGCCAAAATAAGCCAGTCGTCGAGATAATTCAATACGCGAATCCCCTGAAGTCTCAGTGGAGCAAGGGCCACGTCCATACACTTGGTAAATGTGCGGGGAGAGAGTGCTAGGCCGAACGGAAGAACCCGATATTGGTATGCTTCGCCCCCGAAAGCGAACCTCAGGTATCTCCTGTGACAAGGAAGGATGGAGATGTGAAAATAGGCGTCTTTCAGATCTATCGTGACAAACCAGTCCTCGGATCTGATTTGACTCACGATTGTTGGAATGGTCAACATTCTGAATTTGAACCTTCTCAGAGACCGGTTCAACACCCTGAGATCCAAAATTGGCCTTAACCCCCCATCCTTCTTTGGAACTATAAAGTACCGGCTGTAAAACCCGGACTCCCTGTCTACCGGAAGAACACGTTCTATGGCTCCTTTCGACAGCAGAGTCTGTACTTCTTGTTCCAACACCTGAGCCTGCTCTGGGACCACCGCAGTGAGCACCACCCCAGAGAACTTGGGGGGCGGTGCGCGAACTGCAGTCTGTACCCAACTCGTATTATCTGCAGGACCCATGGAGATATGTTGGGAAGATGATACCATCCCTCTACAAAATCTGCTAAGGGTACCAGCCTCTCGAGGCTGGCCTCTGGTGTCTTTTCGCTGGAAATTGATGCGGCCCGAAGCGCTGTTAACGGCGGACCTGCATCTTTTCCTAGAGGGCCCCGTTGTGAGAACAACCTCGGTTGTCTCACTGCGGAGGGGGCAGCCCTCTGAAGTCCTGCCTTGGCTAGGACCTCTTTTCCGAAGTCCTCTTAGCCTGAATGACGTCCCTCAGGTCGCCCCTCTGGCTGGAGGACTTCGGTTTTTGGGAGCGTTTCCTCTGTTGCCAAGACCCCGGAGGGGGGGCTCTAGAGGAAACGCTCTCCTTCTGCTCTGCCCTGTGGGAGGAGCTGGCTGATGGCTGGGGCTGATTGCTTTGCCCCCCCCTACTAGATTTGGCCTTCGCTTTCCGGGGGAGGTACTGCTGGAACGCCGCAGATTGTTTTCTCGACTCCTGAAACCTGTCGACAACCGAATTAACGGCGTCGCCGAACAGGCCAGAAGCCGAAAGCGGCGCGTCCAGCAGGAAGGACCTATCCTTTTCTTTAATTCCGGATAAGTTCAGCCACAGATGCCTCTCCGTGGCCACCATGGCCGCCATAGAGCGGCCAATAGCGCTGGCCGCTTCCCTAGTGGCCCGGAGAGACAAATCTGCGGCCTTCCTCAACTCCGCGACATCTTCAGGAGTAGGCCCCTCCCCCTCATCCAAATCTTTCAGGAGGTCGGCCTGGTATGCCTGCAAAATCGCCATTGAGTGCAGACACGAACCAGCCCGACCCGCCGCCATGTAAGCCCTGCCCACCAATGCAGATGTCTCTCTGCAGGGCTTACTAGGCAACACCGGGGTCTTTAGGGAAGACGCCGATTCGGGAGAGAGATAGCTCGCTAAAGCCTCCTCCACCTTCGGCATCTTCCCATATCCCATATCTCGAGCCCCCATAACATTGCTGTAATCTATTACATTGGGACTCGAAATACGGGACGAATGCGGTCTTTCCCACGTTCTCGAGATCTCTTTATGGAGATCAGGGAAAAACGGCAGACCCCGGCGGTGAGGCTGTGACCTGCGCTGCAGGTAACGCTCGTCCATTTTACTGGTGACTTGCGTTTCCTGCTCATGTTGTGGCCAGCTGATGTTTAGTCTGGCCACAGCGCGTGTCACAACCTCCACCAGCTCCTCATAACCCAGGCCGCGTGATGGCGTGCTGAGATCACGGTCGTCCGCATCGATGCTGAGCACGTCCCCTTCCTCAGAAGTAGACAGCTCAAGCACCGGGACCTGATCGCGGGTAGGAGAAACCGCAGCGCGGGCTCCCACACCACTCTCAGAGGCTGCGGGACCAGCCGATGGCGAGCGAGAAAATGCCTCAGCATTCTCACTCTCCTCCGCCAGATCCCGCTGCGAACCCCAGGATCTCAGTCGCCGCATCGCCTCGACATATGCGGGACCGGAACCCTGGGGAACGCGAGCCTGACCGTGCTCGTCAAAGCACGCCAGCCGGGAGCGCAGCACTCTAATAGGCAAAGCCTCACACATTTCACAAGCAGCCCCCTCGAGAGCTGCCCGTGCGTGCTGCACTCCCAAACAATACACACATAGAGAGTGTGCGTCCCCACCCGTGATGAAACGAGGGCAGGGATGCACACACCTCTTGAATTGTTCACTGGCCATACTTTCTTTCAATAATAAGACAAACAACACCAAATAAGACAGACAGTTTCAACATAAAGCGCTTGCTGAAGAGCGAAAAGCTAGTGTGTGTTGTGACAGCGTCACTTTTATACTTCCGGGTATGCCGTCACATGTTACGTCACGACGCAACACCAATCAGGATTGGATTAGTTTCATTCATACTTCAGAGGCGCACGCTTAGGGAGCGTCCCCAAAGAGTCGATTTTATCGACGCAGTGTTGAGTTCCCTCGATAGGGAACACCTCTGTTTTCAGCATGCCTTTTCAGTGCATATGCCTTTAAATGATAATGAGCTTCACTTACCCCGCCCCTCTGTTCTGCCGGACTTTTGACACAATGCACATGGAGTGTTGCCTTTACAATATTTGAGGGTATATTTTGGACAAAGAATGGCAACGGGACTCTCTGAGGACACATCTGTGCAACCGTATCAGTTTGAACTGGAGTCGGACCCAGAACAAGATGACGGCCCGAAGAAGTTCGACAATTAAGGTTTCTGAATGGTTAACATAATGTCATCTATCGGTTATATACAGTATATATATACATATATACAACTTGAAAAAGTGCATGTACCATTATATGACCCCTTTAAATTGTGCGTATTTAAACATGCAGTTGAATGGGCCTCCTCCTCTCACTGCTGATTCTATGACTGTTTGAAAGGATCCTGATGCCAATAACTGTAATGTAGCCAGAAGTTTAACAACAGTTGGAATGGAATGTCAATGCTGAGTCAGAGATTCGATGTCAGTTTTGCTAACACGTAATACGCTTAAAAGGTACACTATTTAGGAATTCCGTTTTTGTCAAACAGCGACGTCTAGAGTCGATGTGGAGTACTTGTACTGACGTAAATAATGAGTGGAAATAAGGTGAGATCTATGTGCACCGGGTTATTTCTGTTTAATGCCCATTCTTATCCTATTTTAAGTGAAAGCCTGACCGAGTGAGACTTTTGTCCGGTTTTCTCACACGGTCAGTTTCTTGTTTTCTTTTCCTTGACTCTTTCGAGGCTGCGGTCACGTGACAGTCATAAAACGATACGTTCTCCAGGCATTCTCCAGGTCACATGACCTGGCCAAAGACCTGGTCCATCTTCTCCAAACTTACATAGGCGGTATTTCAAGAGGGCAACCCCGCTCGGAGCATTGATAGTGTCAAGCGCTCTATGTTGGCCTGAGGAATCATTTAAAATAACTCATATGCGTCAACTCTTTTGGCCAAAACTTACACGGTGTGCTTTTAATGATTTCGTTTTCACTCAACTGTAAAAGTGTGATTCGTGTGGCAAAAATATTTTCAGCCCGTCTCCTTAGCCTATATGTCTTCGTCTTGCTCGGATTACTGCTGCCATTTCACCAGAAGGCATTTGCCAGGAAACCTGCTTTCACCGGCTTTTTCTGTACATAACTCGGAATCTCGGAATTTATAATTAAGCGCAGTTTACGCTTCCCCAACCGTATCCTTATGTGACACTCCCAGTTTCCCCTTGACCATCCCATGAATGCATGACACGAAGAGGGGCATTTTGCCATTTATAGTTCCTGAAACAGGCAGTCTGCGCTTTCATCTCGGTACGTCCCTTTCGTACTTACCTCGCCATGGTTTTAAGTGCATTTTGCGAAACAAATACAACTGAAGTGGACGCAAAGCGTTAGTAGGCCTACATCTGTCCCGGAGGGGTCTGAGACCGCATTGGAAATCTAGGATTTTGTAAAAGATTGAATAATAAATGTAAGAGTCTGCACTATTTATAGGTCGCTAATGAGCAAATATGCCAAACTGACTATGTGAATTATTTTCTACAAAAGGTAAAATGTTCTTGCATTTAGGCACAAGATGTTCTTTGGATCATTCTCAAATCATGCTGGAGAACATGATCATCAGGTTTTACAAAATCTTCTGGAGTTCATGCCAGCTCAAGTGCTGCTGTCATTAAAGCAAAAGGAGGACAAATCAAACACTAAGACATTCTGCATGTCATTAATTTTTCAATTATAATTTTCCATCAAATTGCTATTCTAATATAATTTGAAATGAAAAGTTTTGCGTTGAATTATCACTAGTGGTCTAAGACTTCAGAACCCCACCGTACAGTGTTTAAATGTGTCTTTTTCTCTGTTTTCCTCTGGGAAATTAGTATTCTAGCTCATTCCAAATCTTCGTCCTGACCAATGCTTTCAGAATTACCGTGACTGTCATTACGGGACTACTTTTCTAACTGATGACTAGGTTCCTGACTCCCTTTCACTAATGTAAATGACTGCACCATCTCATTTACAAGGAGAGAACTGAAAACTGTTGAAAACTGTTGTCAGCCCTAGAATCCATTGCATGTGTCATAAGCTTATACTTCAAGGTTAAATTTCGAGAGAGAAGCAAAATTGAGGCCACCGTAAATCATTTGAATAAAATCGAGAAACTTTGAAGCCATAAACATCAGGTGTTGAACTTTACTGTCTGTCAAATCAATAATGAATAAATGAACATCTAGAGCAATTTTATGAGTAAAGTCAGAGTAGAAAGTGCTGCAAAAGCCGAATACTCTCGTTGTACTGAAAACGCCCTATTACCATCATATAATATGAGACTAAATTGAGTCTACACAAACACACACTCATAGGGATTCACACACTGCAGGTTTCAGTACTATTCTGAGGGAATCAGTGAGGATTCTGACAGTTTGACAGTCCTAAGGGAGAAAGAAAGTGACAGTAATAGAGAGGGAGAGAGCTAGAAGAAAAAAAAAACAAAACAAGGAAAGATTACATGTCAGACTTCATCAGCAACAGGAAAACTAGCAGTAAATGAGCTTGTGTGCAAGCATCAATGTGAGTTGACTTGCATATTCTGCGTACACAAATATACAAATAAATTAACTCATTGGACTTATTTATTTGTGTGCACATGTCATTTGTACGTCCTTCAAATTGAAATTCCCTACATGAGTTATGCAAATATGCGATGCGAAAGCTCTGATGCGTGACGCATCACCTCCACAGATGCACTCCAAATGGAAAGCACACCATCAAGGTCAGGAAACCACAATGGAAATCCCAAAAACCCAACAACTTCTCATCAACCCATGTCAATACATTCTCTTATCGAATTACTAATTGATTGCTTTTCTTTTGAGACCCGATGAATCAGCATGGACAGCAGGTCAAAAAACATCAAGTGCTGACAAGAGCCCTCAACCTAAAGGATTCCAATAGAAGCCATTACCGACAAGACAATATAGAATGAGCTTATTGTTTCAATCATCTTGCAATCCACCCGAGTATTCTTTACTTGCTTCCTCATTCGCTGTGCTTGACTTTAATGGCCTGAGAGCTCAAACTGTTTTATAATGAGGGCTTTCCCACAGCATACTCTCCTCATTATGCACACATACACACACAGAGAGATAGTGAGAGGCTTCTTATTGATATTGTGCCCAGTAAAGTGGTCCCTGAGAAACTGGAAGGGGGGTCTCAAGAGTGTGTTTTATTCACTGGGAAAACAATACAACTATATTTCATACATGTAAACACTCACACGCACAAAGGAAACCTATGAACTTCCAAAGTTAACCCCATCCAAGACTTTTGGCCATTTAATGGCAACGATTGGCTCTGCAAACATTCTCCAATAGCATTTAAAAGCGCAAACAGTATCAGAACTGCAATACAGATTTTAATTTGAGTGTGTTCTGCGATGCATGGTTTAAATTACATACAGTATGCATGCTTCATCAGAATGCCACAGATGTGAATTTTAGCTTCCCACAGGTCAGGGGCATCAGTCATTGTTTTTGTCATTTTACTGATACGCGAGTTGACCTGCTGATGTTTCAAGGCAGAGAAGGTTCTGACAGATGTGTTCTAGTTCATTGAAAGAGGGAGCTGTTCTTTCAGCACCACTCACAGTCAAATGGCCACATCACATCAAAGTACTGTACATATTAACATATTGGTTCTTGTGCAGATTCTTCTACACAGATTTTATCGACAAGTGGCTAACTAATGCCCCTGGCCATTCAGTATAAGCCCATGACAGAACATGCCTTGTTTATTAATAGGCCATCCAAACGCCGCTGGTGATGGCATGCTCTATAGCCAGATCTCTTTGGAAACTAAAAGTAGGGAAGTGTGTGTGGGTCCATCTTCAAACGCACCCTAGGCAAAAAGAGCTCCACCATGGGACTGTATGCATTCTTTATAACCACACATACTGACACAATAAACCCGGTCTGTGCCCCATGCCGCATTCAAACCTGAGTGACAGTTCCTTTAAGAGGAGTCAATGGTGTTGTCAAAGACAATTTTCCCTAGCATTTCATCTGTGTATTCCAGTTACTCATTTTCAAAAATAACCTAAAGTAATCATTAGCATTAGGAGATTGGCTTGTTTATGCTGATAATGCATCAAACGGAGTTAGTCCACATGTCCGATTGAGAATTTTAACGGCTGCACGAGTTAAAAGAGGTCAATATGAGTTTATGAATATGCATCCATGACGAGCATAATGCACATGCCTTGGGTGTGTTCTCACATGACTCTTGGGTTGTAACAGCAACACTAGGCCAGCCAAAAGGGTTTTCACGCTATGCTTAACTGGGTTATGGACACTTTTAACCCTGGATTAAGTCTTAACTTTCACACTTATTTCCAAAGAGGGTTAGCAAGACTTTTAACCCTGGGTTATGAAGCCCCGCCTTAGGCTTTTGCAGTGCCAACACGTAATGCACTGGTATACAGTAAGAAATGATGCAGAAATAATACAGTGAGTTGTTTAGCAACATAACAAATTATAAACAAACAGAGCTTATCTCATTAAGTATGCATGAGCTTTGTGTCTCACAAACTTTCACGTTGTTTTTCCCCCTCAGAGAGACTAATGGAGAACTGTGACAAAACGCGTTAACAGGAGATAAGAATATTAAAGTATCGTTTTTGCTGTTTTATAAGGCTTAAGACAACCAGAGATAAATCTGGTTGCTAACCAGATTAAATAACCAGAATGAGGTAGAGCCTAATATTTCATTGGTGCGAAAAGTTCATACACGACAGGTCGCGTGCAGACAGGCCTAGGCCTATTTGTCCATTGCATGTGATCGATCTCATAAAAGTGTGAAACCAAGTAACCACACTACCCAGAGGTCACGGCAGTGATTGAGCGATGGAAAACCGTAAACAAGGTAACCCATCAGCAGGGTTTAAGTTAACCCAGGAAAAAAAATGACCCTGGGTTTACAATTTCATGTGTGAAAAGCCCAAGAGAGGTCTAATGTGTATCAGCCGTGTCGGCACAGATTCTCATGCGCACGCTCTCTCGCTCACTCTCTTGCAGACTGTGATCAGACGCCACTGCAGTGTGTGTGAGAGAGTGAGTGTGTGTTTGTGCGAGAGAGAGTGCGAGAGAGAGAGAGAGAGAGAGAGAGAGAGAGAGAGAGAGAGAGAGAGAGAGAGAGAGAGAGAGATTGTGTAGGCCTATGTGTGTCTGTTCTGTCCGCAAACACTCTCGCAAACACCGCCTTTAAACAAGCCATTTCAAACGCTGCCCCACATCACGTTGCGTTTTCTACATTTATTTCGAGTCAATCCAAACTAAAACGAGATTATTTATCTATATGCATGCATATGCCTTTATGGTTTGCCACAAACCGCACAACTGGAATAAAATGTTAAACCTTAGTTTAGTCAGTAGCTATGAAAACACCGAAAAATCCGTATTTTATGTGCGTGAAAAGACCGCGGCTCACATTGAGATTTTAACCGATTCACATTTGAAATTCTGCTTTGGGTATGGGAAAATGCAAAGAACAAATGTGTAGGTTATAGCCTACTTTACACACACACACAAAAAAGTAGCTAGAACTTGTAGAACAAAAATGTTTGGTTTTTTTTGCCATTATTTTCATTTGAGGGTAGTTCTGCCCTCAATTCGAATGCTCTACTTAAATTTGTTTATAGGCTAATTATCATTAATCTAAATGAAGATTCTTAATAGAGTCGCATTACTGTAATACAGTAGCCTAATAAGATATACATCTTGTCCAGCCATTTAGAAAAATAAGTAAATTAAAAGCAGGGCAGCAAAAACTACTTTACTTTTATATAATTACAGCTATACATCATGTTTTCACAGTTATACTAATAATGGAGGGAGGGGGGTCGATTGAATGCTGAATAGTCGTGAAATACCGTCACAATCACCTAACGATGCAAAACACGGCTTGCTGTCTTTCACGAAACATTATTTTCCATTTATCTTTTAAATTAAGTCAAAATATGATCCGGATGTATTGTTGACAGGTTTCATTCTACAATTTAAGCTCAATGAAATTGAACTATTATTTAAGCGTAAAGCTCAAAATGTACATGATTCGATTTGTTCTAAAGGTTAGATTAGGCATTTTCACGAGCAAATCAACTAGCCACCCCCGCATCACCATGAAAGCTCTCCACTTCAAACTTCGCATGGGTAACTAAAACAGAGCGCGAGCTTACCGTCAGCCAACGTCCAAAAAATTGATCCGCGGTCAGTCAATAAAACACTTGTAAACGGAATGAACGCGCATCACGATGAATGAGGAAGCTGACCAAATCATCCATCCGAACAGAGAAATTCACCAGCTGATAGTTTATTCCAATATAGACGCTGCCTTAAGGAGAATATTTAGGATTTCCAGAGCTCTCTATGACTTCATAACGCATTAAGAACTCAAAGGTGCTGAAGAGGGACCCATGACCGCGCGCCCTCGACCAGCGGACAGTCGGTCACTCCTGCGCATTCCGTGGCGCGCCGTGCGCTTGTCGGTCAGAGGGATGATTTGAGATGTCTCAGGTATCCGGCAGCGAGCGAGAGCTCCTGTGGGGGTTTCCTCTTCAAGACGCGCTGTGTGCGCCCGATGCTGTGGGAGACCTCTCCATGGTCCTAAAGTCCACCTCAAAACCAAGAATGCATGCGTGCGCAGGGACTGTGTTGGGCTGCATGTATTTAGGAACATCTTTAGTTAAAGGAATAGCTCACCCCTAAAAATAAACATTCTGTCATCATTTACTTACCCTCGTTTCGCTCCAAAACTTCATGACTTACTTTCTACTGCAGAAAACAAAAGGCAGAATTTCTGCTGCTTTCTTCTGGCACAATGAAAGCATGTCGCTATATTCGACTAGTGAATTTCCAGCTGAGAAAAAAGCTGACCAAAAGCACCATAAGTTCTATAAAAATAGCCAGTATGTCTAGAGCATTATACGTCTTCTGAAGTCATATTATACTTTTGTGCGAAGGATAGCCTACTTAAGCCTTTATTCACTGAAAATATTACCGTCTAATAATGATCTATAATATCTGTAATGATCACTATAATATTACCCTTACCTTATCATGTTATTAAAGCAATATGGCGTTTAAGCTGGAGCTTATGTAAGAGAAAACTGTAATGTAAATGTGATTATATGGTTATATATATATATTGGTTCACATAAACCATAAGCCAATCACATAAAGTTTGGTTATGACGTGTGTTATTCGCCAGCTCAGCCGCATCGAACTTCCACTGTAAACACATGATGCGAAAACGAAACCATTGAACGAAATACCGGAGTGAACATGGCTGACCGAGTTTTGCTGCCTCCTTAACCTGATCCTCCATGAGTGCAACCAAGGGGGACACAATCACAACTATCGCCTTGCCGGCCTGTGGCCTCCCCACTTTTCGCAGACGATCAGTAATAGTAGATAAATTAAACCTTTCCCAAAACCTGTCAGGAGTAGGGCATTCAAAATGTTTAACAAACACTCTTCTTGTTCGGGCATCAGTTTGCAAATGTCGGGAATATTCTCCACAACAGAGCGAACTGCATCCCGTGTCTCCATATCCGTGGCCATTTTTGATTTCCCTAACCTAAAATACAATCTTAAACTCGGCGCTTAGCGTCTACGTCATGGCTCTCAGCCCGCCCTCTGTTCGTTGATTGGCCGGCTGTTTTCAGGCCGGAGGAAAACTGAGAGATTTTTCAGACTTTTTCTTTTTCAGACTGAGTACAGAAGCGAACTGAAATAGAGCAGAAGTACGAAGTCTGACACAGTCAGGCTACTGAAATTCTGCTCTTTTAGGAAGAAAAATTATTTATTCTTAGCTTCAAGTGACACGTTTTAATGATGGTTGGAAACAACGGTGATGATGGTTCAAACTCATTGTGAATTTGTTTGGGGGAAAAAAAAAACATGAAACAAGCAAATAAAAACAGTATCAACAAACAGACCTACTCCTTTTGAATGTAACATTTTGTGTTTTGGTGAATAGCGAACAACATAGCAGTTTAACCACCACATTTCATAGCAAATGATCAAAGTGATGCAATAAGTAGGCCTAAGTATTCAGCATTGAACGTGTTGTTATGTAAAATCTTATTCTGCTTATTCTTTTCTCTGATTATTGGCAATATTCAGACCATTGGTGTACTTGTAAATATAGCCACTGGTCATAACTGAAAGCACATGAGATTTGACAGCTACTGCAGAAGAAAATCTGTCCAGAGAATAAATTCAATGTCAGTCAGTTCCTCACACAAAGTTGTTACATGACTTCAGAAAACAGGGATAGTTCAACCAAAAATGAAAATTATGTCAGTAGGCTAATTATTCACCCCTTAATGTTGTTCCAACCATGTAAGACTTAGGCTACGTTCATCTTCGGAACACAATTTAGGATATTTTTGATTAAATCTGAGAGCTGAATCACTCCAGTGTTTTTGCACACAAAAAGTATTCGCGTTGAGCCACTGTCGTCACTATTTTAACAATGTGTTATACGTTTGCTGGGCCGGCAAATTTCAACCCCTTAGAAGCCTATGGAGGAGTGATCCAGCTCTCTGATTTAATAAAAAAATATCTTAATTTGTGTCCCGAAGATGAACAAAAGTCTTACAGGGTTGGAAAACATGAGGGTAATGTAATTACTGACAGAATTTTCATTTTTGGGTGAACTAACCCTTTAATATAACCAGAAGTCTACTACACTTACAGTACTTTTTAGTACCTTTAGAGAGAATTTCAGGAGTCTGTTCCTCGAAGGGAACAGAAAAATAATTTATTACTTATAATTACACACACCATATGGCACAAATGTCAAAAGAAGAAGAAAAACAGCAAATAACTTTTACACAATAACAATAAATCGTCTCGGGTTATGACTATAACCCTTGTTCCCTGAGAAGGGAACGAGACACTGCGTCGATAAAATCGACTCTTTGGGGACGCTCCCTAAGCGTGCGCCTCTGAAGTATGAATGAAACTAATCCAATCCTGATTGGTGTTGCGTCGTGACGTAACATGTGACGGCATACCCGGAAGTATAAAAGTGACGCTGTCACAACACACACTAGCCTCGCGATGAAGCAAGACGCTCAAGGGTCTGAAAAGGGGGCGTGGCAACACGACGCAGTGTCTCGTTCCCTTCTCAGGGAACAAGGGTTATAGTCATAACCCGAGACGTTCCCTATCGAGGGAACTCAACACTGCGTCGATAAAATCGACTCTTTGGGGAACGAGTACCCACTAGGCCACGCACCGAACAGACCCGCCCCAGAGTGAAACTGATTAGGCACTCAGCAAGGGCCGAGTACGTGTGCACCGGGCGTACTGGGAAGGCTGAGACTGTAAAACCTGATGAAAGTATGCGGGGTAGCCCAGCCGGCTGCCTCACAAATCTCCTGCAGAGGTACTCCCGACAGAAGGGCCCTAGAGGAAGCCATGCCTCTAGTCGAGTGAGCCCTTAAGGCCAAAGGTGAAGGAACCCCACGCACCTTGTAAGCCTCAGTAATAGCCTGGACAATCCAGTTACTTATAGTTTGTTTGGTCGCCGGGAGCCCCCTCTTAGGTGACCCAAAGCATACTAACAACTGGTCAGATCTTCTCCAAGAAGCAGACTTTTCCAAGTATACACTCAAAGCTCTGACGGGGCAGAGCAAGTGAAGCCTCTCTTCTCCCGCCGACACATGAGGTGGAGGATGGAATGCCTGAAGGACTACAGAGCGAGCCGTACTCGAAGGAACTTTAGGCACGTAGCCCGGACTCGGGTGCAAAAAGGCCTTTACTTTGCCAGGGGCAAACTCCAAGCAAGCTGGCGTTACCGCCAGGGCCTGGAGATCTCCCACCCTCTTAAGAGAGGTAATCGCTAAGAGAAAGACCATTTTCAACGTTAAGTCCTTAGGCGAAGCCGACTCTAAAGGTTCGAAGGGAGCGAGGGACAACCCTTCCAGAACTATTGCCAGATCCCAGGCAGGCACCCTGGACCTGATCGCCGGCCTCATCCTCCAAGCACCACGGAGAAACCTAATGACCAACTGGTGCCTCCCCAGAGGTCCACCATCTACTGGCGCGTGGAAAGCCGAAACGGCAGCCACGTACACCTTAAGAGTGGACGGGGAGAGACCCGCAGAGAAACGATCCTGAAGGAATTCCAGAACTGAAGCCACTGGGCAGTTTACTGGATCCAACCTTCGTTCTCCACACCAAGTGTGAAACACCTTCCACTTGAGGCCATATAATCTCCTGGTAGATGGGGCCCTAGAGCTAAGTATGGTTTCAACCACCTCAGCTGATAAGCCAGCATTTAGGTACTGAACCCCCTCAGAGGCCAGACCCACAGCTTCCACAACTCTGGGCGAGGGTGGAAGATTGTGCCCTCCGCCTGAGACAATAGATCCCTCCTCAGAGGAATCGGCCATGGCGGAGCTATGAGGAGTGATATTATATCCGAGAACCATACTCGTGTCGGCCATCTCGGGGCAACCAGAAGTAGACTGATGCCCTCTTGACGGACCCTCTCCAGGACCCCTGGGAGCAGAGCGATCGGGGGGAAAGCATACAGGCGAAGCCTCGGCCAAGCCTGTACCATGGCATCCAACCCCAGTGGGGCTGGATGTGAGAGGGAGAACCAAAGTGGACAGTGGGACGTCTCTCGAGACGCAAACAGATCCACTTCCATCGGTCCGAACCTCTCCCATATCGACTTCACCACATCCGGATGAAGTCTCCATTCCCCGGGCCTCAGCCCCTGCCTCGACAGGATGTCTGCTCCCCGATTCTGAACCCCTGGGATATACATTGCCCTTATTGACAATATCTTTCCCTGGGACCAAAGGATAATCTGATGCGCCAGTTTGCACAGAGGGCGCGATCTGAGTCCCCCCTGTCGGTTCAGATAGGCCACCACTGACGTATTGTCTGTCCGTATAAGGACGTGGCGACCCTCGATGTCTGGGAGGAAGCTCCTCAAAGCCTTGAATACCGCCATCATCTCCAGGCAATTTATATGCCAAGTGCGATGATGGTCCTGCCACAGACCCCTGGTAAAGCGGCCGTCCATGACCGCGCCCCAGCCCGTAAGGGAGGCGTCTGTCGAAACGGTTTCCCGGCGACATGACACCCCCAACACTGGCCCTTGGGATAGGAACCAAGGCTTCTTCCATATTTGCAGAGACTGAAGGCACTTGCGCGTTACTCTGATCATACGGAACGGATTTCCTTTGGGTGAGAACCCCTTGGTCTTCAACCACCACTGGAGGGGCCTCATGTGAAGGAGGCCCAGAGGAATAATGTTGGATGCCGCTGCCATGAGGCCCAGCATCCTTTGAAAGTGTTTCACAGTGACGGCCTGACCTAGCCTCACCCTGGACACCATCGCCAGAATTGACTCGATACGTGCGGGAGACATACGTGCCTGCATTGTAATCGAGTTCCACACGACTCCCAAAAAGGTCGTGCCCTGGGACGGTTCTAGCACACTCTTCTTCAAATTGAGTCTTAACCCCAATTTTTGAATATGGCCAAGAACGACATCTCGATGCCGAACTGCCATCTCCCGAGACTGGGCCAAAATAAGCCAGTCGTCGAGATAATTCAATACGCGAATCCCCTGAAGTCTCAGTGGAGCAAGGGCCACGTCCATACACTTGGTAAATGTGCGGGGAGAGAGTGCTAGGCCGAACGGAAGAACCCGATATTGGTATGCTTCGCCCCCGAAAGCGAACCTCAGGTACCTCCTGTGACAAGGAAGGATGGAGATGTGAAAATAGGCGTCTTTCAGATCTATCGTGACAAACCAGTCCTCGGATCTGATTTGACTCACGATTGTTGGAATGGTCAACATTCTGAATTTGAACCTTCTCAGAGACCGGTTCAACACCCTGAGATCCAAAATTGGCCTTAACCCCCCATCCTTCTTTGGAACTATAAAGTACCGGCTGTAAAACCCGGACTCCCTGTCTACCGGAAGAACACGTTCTATGGCTCCTTTCGACAGCAGAGTCTGTACTTCTTGTTCCAACACCTGAGCCTGCTCTGGGACCACCGCAGTGAGCACCACCCCAGAGAACTTGGGGGGCGGTGCGCGAACTGCAGTCTGTACCCAACTCGTATTATCTGCAGGACCCATGGAGATATGTTGGGAAGATGATACCATCCCTCTACAAAATCTGCTAAGGGTAACAGCCTCTCGAGGCTGGCCTCTGGTGTCTTTTCGCTGGAAATTGATGCGGCCCGAAGCGCTGTTAACGGCGGACCTGCATCTTTTCCTAGAGGGCCCCGTTGTGAGAACAACCTCGGTTGTCTCACTGCGGAGGGGGCAGCCCTCTGAAGTCCTGCCTTGGCTAGGACCTCTTTTCCGAAGTCCTCTTAGCCTGAATGACGTCCCTCAGGTCGCCCCTCTGGCTGGAGGACTTCGGTTTTTGGGAGCGTTTCCTCTGTTGCCAAGACCCCGGAGGGGGGGCTCTAGAGGAAACGCTCTCCTTCTGCTCTGCCCTGTGGGAGGAGCTGGCTGATGGCTGGGGCTGATTGCTTTGCCCCCCCCTACTAGATTTGGCCTTCGCTTTCCGGGGGAGGTACTGCTGGAACGCCGCAGATTGTTTTCTCGACTCCTGAAACCTGTCGACAACCGAATTAACGGCGTCGCCGAACAGGCCAGAAGCCGAAAGCGGCGCATCCAGCAGGAAGGACCTATCTTTTTCTTTAATACCGGATAAGTTCAGCCACAGATGCCTCTCCGTGGCCACCATGGCCGCCATAGAGCGGCCAATAGCGCTGGCCGCTTCCCTAGTGGCCCGGAGAGACAAATCTGCGGCCTTCCTCAACTCCGCGACATCTTCAGGAGTAGGCCCCTCCCCCTCATCCAAATCTTTCAGGAGGTCGGCCTGGTATGCCTGCAAAATCGCCATTGAGTGCAGACACGAACCAGCCCGACCCGCCGCCATGTAAGCCCTGCCCACCAATGCAGATGTCTCTCTGCAGGGCTTACTAGGCAACACCGGGGTCTTTAGGGAAGACGCCGATTCGGGAGAGAGATAGCTCGCTAAAGCCTCCTCCACCTTCGGCATCTTCCCATATCCCATATCTCGAGCCCCCATAACATTGCTGTAATCTATTACATTGGGACTCGAAATACGGGACGAATGCGGTCTTTCCCACGTTCTCGAGATCTCTTTATGGAGATCAGGGAAAAACGGCAGACCCCGGCGGTGAGGCTGTGACCTGCGCTGCAGGTAACGCTCGTCCATTTTACTGGTGACTTGCGTTTCCTGCTCATGTTGTGGCCAGCTGATGTTTAGTCTGGCCACAGCGCGTGTCACAACCTCCACCAGCTCCTCATAACCCAGGCCGCGTGATGGCGTGCTGAGATCACGGTCGTCCGCATCGATGCTGAGCACGTCCCCTTCCTCAGAAGTAGACAGCTCAAGCACCGGGACCTGATCGCGGGTAGGAGAAACCGCAGCGCGGGCTCCCACACCACTCTCAGAGGCTGCGGGACCAGCCGATGGCGAGCGAGAAAATGCCTCAGCATTCTCACTCTCCTCCGCCAGATCCCGCTGCGAACCCCAGGATCTCAGTCGCCGCATCGCCTCGACATATGCGGGACCGGAACCCTGGGGAACGCGAGCCTGACCGTGCTCGTCAAAGCACGCCAGCCGGGAGCGCAGCACTCTAATAGGCAAAGCCTCACACATTTCACAAGCAGCCCCCTCGAGAGCTGCCCGTGCGTGCTGCACTCCCAAACAATACACACATAGAGAGTGTGCGTCCCCACCCGTGATGAAACGAGGGCAGGGATGCACACACCTCTTGAATTGTTCACTGGCCATACTTTCTTTCAATAATAAGACAAACAACACCAAATAAGACAGACAGTTTCAACATAAAGCGCTTGCTGAAGAGCGAAAGCTAGTGTGTGTTGTGACAGCGTCACTTTTATACTTCCGGGTATGCCGTCACATGTTACGTCACGACGCAACACCAATCAGGATTGGATTAGTTTCATTCATACTTCAGAGGCGCACGCTTAGGGAGCGTCCCCAAAGAGTCGATTTTATCGACGCAGTGTTGAGTTCCCTCGATAGGGAACTACATCCAGTAAATCATGATTTATTTATGACTGGCCCAAATCTTAGCATAAAGAGTGAGTTTACATTAATTGAATGTTATAGAGTAGCCGGGCTATTATGCAACTAAAGGGGAAGTCAGGTTTGGAACAATATGAAGGTATCTTTTCATTTTTAGGTGAACTATTACTTTAAACGTATGTATGAGTGTATGTACTGTATGTGTTTGCATTTTATACGTGTGTTCTGAAAACAGACAGCCTTGAGACCCAGGTGTGTGCACTGGTGTGTATGTGTGTGAGAGAGGGGGGAGAGAGAGAGAGAGAGAGAGAGAGACAGAGAGAGAGTCTTTTCCAAAACACTTTGCTGTCCTGTCCAGGGTGAGTCTCTTGCTCTGTGAGTTGCATAACAATGAGGAGGTTCACAGCAGAAGAAAAGCCCACTCAGAACACAAACACACACAAACACACACACTTTCTCTGGTTTTGCCTGTTTCTTTACCTCTCTCTCTCATCCATAAAACCACACACATTCCTCTCTGTATATTCCTCCTGCCCAAGGGAGAGAGTTCTCTCCTGCATAAAGTCCACGTGTTTTTATAACTTCCAGTATCTGCTGCCCACTCCGCTGATGTCATACAGCTCAATCTCTTGTAAGGCTGCATGGTTTTCAACTGTACATCTACAGTAATCTCTGTCCACACACTGCACCATAAAACCTTGTTCCACAGACGGGTCGCTTATCGCCGTGAGGCTGGTCAACCATCAAAAGCAAATACAAACATTTTTTTTTTTAAACATCGTAAATTATAATGGATTTGCTGAAAATCTGAAAAAAATGCTTTGATCAAACTGATAAAAACATTGCAAAACTCCTTCCATGAATGCTGCAATATCTCAAAACATTTCAATAAATACATTTACTTTATGTGTTGATGGTTTGAGTTATTGTAGCATTCATAGAAATTTTTATCCAGTTTGATAAAAGCATGTATTCTGAAAATAATAATAATAATAAAAAAATCCTAGTTACAAAACCCTGCATGGTAGCCCCAAAAAGCATCTTAAAGCTGTATTTTACACACTGTATAAAATAGTATTTGAACTATTTTATTAGCAAACAGATGCAGCTAGATATTTTCTCAGAATTTGTCTGAAGAATGTTTACAATTACAGTTAACCAGCTGGTCTCAAGCTAATTTTAGTGGATGAATGAAGAACCTCCCTGAGGTTAATGTCTCTCTGAATGATGTTCAAAAAATATTCTCCATATTCCATGGCCTTCTATTATATGCAATTTAAATGTTTATATGTCTGATTTCCTATCTGTCTGTCATATGTCTGGGTCGAATATAATTTTAACGGAAATTACAACGGAAAGGAGAATTTCACAATAGGGTTTAGTAGCTATTTTTAGCCTTTCCCCCAAAAGACAGAATTCATTTTTCATACAGTACGTGATTTTTTTTTTCAGAGACTCTTTCAGGTCTTTTGTCATTTTATCAGGTTGTGAGGAAGGATCCAATACCAAAAACACTTAAAAAAAAGTTATTGATTGGCATCTATGGTTTCATAAAGCAAGCCCCTTTTTCTTTACCCTCAAAAATATCTCGAATCTTTAAAAAAAAAAAAAAACAGTGTAAAAGGTTAATAGTTCAGTTGATCATAACACAATACAGACAAAAAAACAAACAAACAAACAAAAAACCATTACGTTCTGGTACATTGTCCATAGTCTAAGGTTACATCGTGTCAGAAGGTTAGGTTGTGTCAAAAGTTTGTCAGAAGGTTAGATCTAAAAAAGGAAGTAAGATTTATTTTGTTACATTGTTAGATCTAGAATGGGATTGTGTAGAATGGGAAAATATTAGAACCAAAGGAGAAGTCAGGTAAAACCTTAACACAGTTAAAGTCAGATTTTTAGTTCTAAAAAATAGTTTGCTATCGAATTTATTAAAAATTCCAACACAACACTATAAAAAATTGTTCTTTTAAGAACTGTTCCCTTAAAGATAGTTTGGGGAACCTAAATGGTTCTTCTGTGTAAACACCCACTTTTAAAAATAAAGTTTCCAAAAGGGGAAGTTCAAACAGCATACAAGAGTCTCAATATTTTGCAGTGAAGCAAGTAAGACAAAAAAAAAAAAAAAATGGAAAAATGAATGACTGTTTCAAACAGGTTTCTTCAAGCAGTCCCCCTTAACTGCCATTGGTCCTCCTCAAACAGATAGTCCCACCCCCAAAATAGTGCCATTCAGGGAAATCAACATATCTCTTACTGTACTTGTTTTTGTTTCTGCACATTAAGAGGTTTATATGACATTTTAACATTATGACAATGTGCTACAATAGGACAATATGGAAAAAAATACAAGAAAATATCAGATTAGTTAAAATAACCTTTAAGCTGACAGGTGCACAACTCGTGACAGATGAAGAATTGAATATTTCTTATGTATGAAAATTCTTCAAATGGAAAGATAAATGTGACTGAAAGGAAATTAAGATACTAAAGTGGAGATATGCATGTTCTGACTGGTGCCAATCATTTTAACGTAATTGTGTCATGTATGTCCATAGGGATAAGATACAGTGAACACAATAAAGTGATTTGACGTTTAAATGTGATCTTGTCCCTGATGCTCAACACATAAGTTACAACAAGGGAGGTCTGAATACCTGGAGAGAGCGTTAGCGTTTCCATTAATCTCAATAGCAGATGCTCAGCTGGGGTATTCAGCTCCTGAAGTAGACAACCTGCAACCTGCCATCTTTGCTTCCCCAAGGGCACTCGGTTCCAAAAACATATTTAGAGCTGCTACAATGACGTATATGTACCCAAACCTGTATTAAAAATTAGGTGCACTAATGCAGACATTTTTAGTTACTGTTTATAAACACAACATTCAAACTTGGCCCCACATTGCTGGCAAGGGTGCACGCTAACGAACAATAACTATATGTGTCATTATAAAAACGTAATTACACTGTCAAGTAATCTGTCAAGTTACAGTAGCTGTTAATAAGGCAATAGCAATATTAACGAATTGTTGTGTCGAGGCAGGAGAATTTAGCAAGGCTTCCCAGACTTCAAAACGTTACAGAAGTTAAAGTCCCACCCTTACATGCACTACCCATCGTTTTTGGCTGGAATGACACATTAACTGGCCAAAGGTTACAGCCTAAGTCGTCCTGAGCACAGCAATTCAGCAAGAAAACAAGAAATTACAAGCAGAGCAGTGTCCTTGTAGACACAGACAACACTTAATCATAATGATTAAAAGGGATTTTCATGAAAAGGGAAAATTCGGCAAAGTCCACTTTTTAAACATGCAAAGAACCATTTATCATTTGAAACATTTATCATTGCATATTAATACAGATTTTTTTTATTTATTAGTATGTAGTTCACATTATGTACTGCACAGTATGCACTAAGCAGCAGCCTATGTTTGTAATCCATTCTGAAGAGTATATTCTCTTTCTCTGCCCTGCTTAACTGCAACAGTGTGTTTGTGTTTGCAGTGATCAAAGCCACTTTGATGTGTGTTACGTGTTAGCATGTGGGCTCCTAAAGTGGAATATGTGTCATCGTTTGATTCCATCCCTTCTGTGCTGTAATCTGCATTGATTGGCTGAATCTTAGCACTCCCCACTTTGCAATTCCTTCATTTGTAGTAAAGTACACTGTTCTCGGTGTTGAACTCCAAGCTTAAAACAGAGTTCATGGACATGTGTAAACAGAAATTCCAATATATTGTGTATATTGTCCAATATATCCAATATGTGCAGCTTGCAGATTAACTGTCTTGCACCACATTTTGTTTTCACTGACTTGACACCCCTCAGGCTTAAAAAAAAGAAAAATAAACAACTGTTCTTTGGCATCTGCGATATTAAAATGTCAGAAAAATGGTGTCTTAATCAAGAGGTAATAATGTATTAATAATTCATAGATTATATATCCATCCTATACACATGCGCACACACACACATCTCAAACCCCGCTGAGAATTAAACACTGAAGAAGAGTAACAAAGGTAATTATCTTATTCTGGTTATGTGGGTTAATAAGGCCTTTTTTTTCTGAAGGCCACAAGATTAATGTGAGTCTATATAAAACTCCTCAGCTCTTGCCAAACTTGAGTGTCCATTTGATTCCAGAATCCAGGGATAGCACTAAGTTAATGTAATTATGTGTGTGTCAAAGAAGAGCCTTTTAAAGGAACATTTCACCAAATATAAAGAAAATTATTTTAAAAATTAAAATTAACTTATTGTTAATGCTATTGTTATTTAATTTTTTTTAGGGCTGTCAATTTAACATGGTAACTTAGTATGGTTAATTATAAAAATACACTTTAAATGTGCAAAGTTAGTCATCAAGTATAAAACATTTTATTTTAAAAAGGAAAACAATCATGAATTAATAAAACATGTAAAACATGTGTAAAAATAATGTATTTAATAATTAATTACAAAGCAAACTTGATGCATAAAAGTAAATAACGCAATTTACCATTTGTATTGTATCAGCTGGCTGCCAATTTAACATTTTTTTTTAAATCAACAAAATAAGTCATGAAGTATAAAAACATTTAAAAAATAACAACAAAAATTTCTGTTGAGACATTCAGATGGTAGAGTCAGAATTTAGCGTAAACAGAATGAGAACATGGATCCATCTGGTGGTGGTGGCGTAATGGTGTGGGGGATGTTTTCTTGGCACACTTTAGGCCCCTTAGTGCCAATTGGGCATAGTTTAAATGCCATGGTCTACCTGAGCATTGTTTCTGACCATGTCCATCCCTTTATGGCCACCATGTACCCATCCTCTGATGGCTACTTCCAGCAGGATAATGCACCATGTCACAAAGATCGAATCATTTCAAATTGGTCTGAACATGAAAGTTCACATTGAGTTCACTGTACTAAAATGGCCCCCACAGTCACCAGATCTCAACCCGATAGAGCGTCTTTGGGATGTGGTGGAACGGGAGCTTCGTGCCCTGGATGTGCATCCCACAAATCTCCATCAACTGCAAGATGCTATCCTATCACACCAACATATCTAAAGAATGCTTTCAGCACCTTGTTGAATCAATGCCACGTACTGTAGAATTAAGGCAGTTCTGAAAGCAAGAGGTTTTAGATTATTAGTTTGGTGTTACTAATAATCCTTTAGCTGAGTGTATATAAATTGGTAAAAAACAAACACTGCAGAAACACTACACTAGAGAAAAATATATGGATTAACATATGAAGAGTTCAGATGCAAAAGCCTCTAAATGCCATTTGAAATTTTCTTCTTTAATGATGATTTTTATCAAACTTGTATATTTAAGTTCAGTAATTTCACTTAAATGGCAATGATAATTACCTATTAATTGTTATTTAAGTGAAATTACTGAACTTAGATATACAACTTTGATAAAAATCATCATTAAAGAAGAAAATTTCACATGGCATTTAGAGGCTTTTGCATCTGAACTCTTCGTATATTGTCTTTTAAAGCCACTTGTTAATGTCTATTAATTAAGTTACTCATCTGCCACAATAATGTCCTTGAATCATCTTCTTCATGGGGGATTCTCCTAAACACTGATATATGTGATTAATTGTGCTTAATGTGGTTCAATAATTGGAATGAATTTGATTAAAATCAAGCATATTCATTTTGGAATCCCAGTCACAATTTCCTTTTATTGTCAGCATGAACATTCTGTCAAACTTTCAAGTCCCATAGAAGAAAATTATTTACAAAACTAAATAATTGTAAACAACATACATAATTTCAGGTTTATGTTCTGTTTTCATGGACTTTTAGTTGTACCACCTTGTTTTCTCATTGTATGGTTTGCTTAATCTTTGTTGTTCTCCTGTTTTTCTTGTGTGTTTTTCTGCAACTAGATCCTACATCTACTCTCCCTAGCTTCAACAGACTTGACACATGACACATATTAAAACGTAAAGTCAATAACAGTGCAGAGAAGAGAGATTACTTTTTTTTTTAATAACACAAATATGTACTACTCACAGAATTTTATACTTGAACTAGCATTGAGTTCTGAAATTCAAAATTCATCATTTTGGAAATAAGTTTCTAAATGTTTAAACATTGCCTGTCTGTATTTTTGAAAGTGAATCAATGTAAGAAAAAAAAAATCTAAGGTATCTTTATTCATTTGTTATGGGTTATTTTTGCATTCCTGCAGCATTTCTGACTTCTCAGAACATTGCAGGTGGTGTTTCGACAGCCGTATGTAAGCATAACTACTACTGTGCAGAAAAATGCATGCCTAGTGCCTTAATATTGGCCGCTTAAAGCTGTGCATTTAGAAATGAAGCTGCAAGCTGTGAGATGAGTTTCAGACCAGCACTCGTTCTATCGACATAATGCGTCGTTATTGATTTGAGTCACATTAGTGGACAAAGGATTCATAGTTTCGACATTTTGGCATGATGAGTAAATTGACTGTTTCTCTTCTTTATCTCCAAGCACACACACACACACACACCGATCAGCTGGTGCAGACTCGCTTGGCTACACTCACAGTCTGTTTTTCTTCCAGATGAGTCTTTACCATTGATGCCCAGTGTGTGCGCGTATGTGTGTGCCGTTTTTGGCATGTCCTTTAGTTTAACAGCACTCCTGTGCACAAACCACAGGCTTGGCTCTCTTAGATCATGGCAGTGGTAGATGACAATGTTTAACCTCAGTAACTGTATCTGGTTAACAGCAGGGTGACATCAAATGAACAAGCCCTGCTTTCACACCAACACATGCTCGCTGACCCAGAACGGAGAGCAGGGACAGGGTGAGGTAAAAACGTTGGATAAAGCCAAGGAAACAGCAGAAGCACAAATCGAATGTGCAGAATATAACATTAATCCATGCTAGAACACTCTGACAGTGGCATTTTGCATGAAGCATGGCTTACCTAACACGGGATGTAAGCAGTGAAAGGCCTCCAGGTATTGAGATGAAATATGGACCGGTACATCACAGGGATCTAATTTCGATTGTCACATCCTCAAGGTACTAATGAATGCAGACTCTGTCGTTGCTCTCTCACGAGCGCTGTCATAGCAATCCATAAAAACAATACATTATGCATTTCAGTCGGGGGAAGATAAGTGTAACACTCGACTGTTGCATGCTCAGAATTGGCATAAAAAAAGCCAATAAGGAAAGGTGGGCTATTTTAAATCTGCATTACAGGCAATCTCTCAGGAAAAGAGGGGAATCAATCACTCAACATTCAACAATACTAGCTGCCCTGATGACACACGGCATTTAAACCCAGACACAAGTAAGTACTGCCGACAAGAAATATAGGCTACAGAGAAGCCAAACACAACTGGCCAAATGTGTGTTGACACTATCTGCTAATTAGGTTTAGCTATTCCACAGAGGACAAATAAGTAAGTAAGTAGGTAAGTGTGTATTTATGTTTGAACAAACTTATAATCAAGCAGCATGCCATCATTACTACTCAAAAATGTAATCTGGGACTTTTTTGGAGAAAAAAAGAGCATGTTACAAATTATTTACAAGTTATCAAATTAAATAAATAGCAAGCTTTTTTTCATTATTTACAATTCGTTCATTTACCAGACGTTTTTATCCAAAGTGACTTACAAATGAAAACAATAGAAGCAGTTAAACTAACAGTAGGACAACAATATGTCTCAGTTTAATTTTAGTATTTTTTTAAATAGAATAAAAGAGAAGAGAAAGTGTCAGTACTACTGAATCAAGTAGTGTGATTCTAAAAGGCAATCTACGACTTTTGATAAATTGGAACCCAGATGCAATACTGTCTAAACACTGCCTGCAAAGTGCCTCTAAAACTAAATCAGTTTGTAGAATACGCTCGTTAGATTCTCATATGGTCCAAAAACTATACAACTCACACAGACCTCTTCCTGTATAGCTTTATGTATTAAACAGCCAAGTCACATGCGGGGAAATCTGGTCAGAATTTTGCAAATATGCTATTCAAACATTTTGATGTAATTATCATATATAATAACCACTTTCATAAAAAACCCACAGCAAAACGTGGTAATTTCCTTCTGCATTTTATTCCTTTCCTGTGTTATATCCTTGTAATATATACAGTATACTCCCCTATGATGTTGCAGTTACTCTTTGTCGATTTTCATTAATGTGTTGTTTGCGTTCCTCCAAGAAGTTGATTTTGTAAATAAAGAGTATCTTATATTTTGGAATGCCCTGTTCATCTTCGTGTTCGTGTTGGCTACATGTGACAGACTTGAATAAAACAAGTTTATTTACTCTTATTACATTCTTAGGTTATTTGAGTGTTTCCACAATATTACTGCTGTTAGATTTATTCTGTTTTTCTTTTTTTTTTTTCTGTTCCATTTAGACAATGACATGGCGTCCTATGAATTTCTCCAAGTGTTCCATAAAGGGAATTCAAAGTTTTTCAGGAACAACCAGTAGAATCCACAGCGTCTGATAATATACAGGCTATAATAAACACACCGGAGGCAAGGGCCTGTCCGCCCTGGAGATAGATGACCCCTCTGATCCATGCCCTTGGTTAGGGCTCCATAACTCTGTCCTCAAGCCCAGATTTGGCTCATAACTCGCATCTAGATTTATTCAGAATGTTCACTGGCCGCATTTCATTCAGAAACATTAAAACCGTCAATGAAGCAAAGGAGTAAGGTTGCTATAGTTACTCTTTTGTCAAAGTTTGCCAGTCTTCCTTCTATCAAAGATGGAAGTGTATTGTCATTTAAGAGCAATAAACCACTATAAATGCACACAAATACATGCAAACAGATAAATACACACACACACACACACACACCTATTGATTTATGGTTGAGGAGGCCTGTTTTTAACAGAACCCAAGGTTCACAGCTGCCTATATCATTCCTCAAACCGACTTTTTGCAGGACAAATATGGCCATTGTTAGCCATTCTGGATTTCAAAGCGTATAAATAGCTTTCTAGCGGGAGCACTTCTCTCGTGCAGTATACAGTCAATAAATACAGCGAGATAGATGTCGAAATTGTCTGTGCCAGTTCACTCTTTGGGTGGCTGCATTTGTGTCTGAGCCATTGTGAGGACCTGAGACCTTGAACGGCAGCCTGGATAAGAGGAGGTGAACAGGTGAAAAATGTGCCTGTCCACACACACTCAATCCTGCCTACACCTTTTGGCATCGCAGAGCATAAATACACTCCGGAAGCAATCAGCCTTCACCTTAAACATCCATAACAACAGCATGACTAATAACAGTGCTAATGATAAAAGAAAAAGAAAGAAAAAGGGCAAGTAAAGGATTTTTGTGTGGTTTTCTCCATCTTTATCTATCGCTCTAGTTCTGGCTCAGTGATTTGCCACCATATGGCCTGGCTCATGTTCTCTAATATGTGAATGCTAAAAAACAATGAAATCAACAGCTGTTCCAAAGAAAAACAGATCCTGAAGTGGAAAACAACAGGAAGACAACCGCACAAGCACCAAATATTGGAGACTTAAATCTAGCAAACAAAGTCTACGTTCAAAATGAAATACTAGTATACTCAATGCACACTACATTATTTACTGTATACGACATGCTATTTAAAAATGCATCTGTATGCATTATGAAACAATAAACATTTCAAACATGCCGCATTGTTGTCATGACATGTCGTTATAATTCACCAAAAAATAAATATATGCCCAAAAAAGTTAATTTTTTTACATTATAGTGCAAAAAATACTTTAAAATATACTGTAATCAAATCTAAATTTTAAGCATTGTTACTGGTTTGCACTCTTTTAGGGTTAGTTCAACTACAAATGTAATTTCAGTCATTAATTACTCACCCTCATGTCGTTCCAAACCCGTAAGACTGTCTTTGGAACACAAATTAAGGTATTCAACATTATTACCACTTTCAAGGCCCAGAAAGGTATTAAAGATATCTTTAAAAAAAGTCCATGTTACTTCAGTGTTTCAACCTTAATTTTAAGAAGCGACGAGAATATGTATATATATATATATTTTTTTTTTGCGCACTAAGTAATGACTTCATTCAACAATTGTTCTCTTACAGAGGTTCCCTATCAGGGAACTTCGAGCTGCGTGAAAACATTGTGGGAACGCACATGTGTGAGTGCGTCATGAAGCACATATGAAATCAGTCCAATGGCGAGACGGAACATCATAGGCGGGTGACGTCATCGACCGGGAAACTATAAAGCACCCCAAAAACACAAGTGCGTCAGCTTCTGAGTCTTCAGCAAGCGCTCTATGTGTGAAATATATCAGTCTGTGTCTCAAAGTGTTTTTGTCTGTCCTTAGAATTTGCTAGGCAGGAGTTTTTTTTACATGTAAAAAACTACTAAAGAGACTATATATTATGGCGAGCGAACAGCAGTTCAGAAAGTGTGTTCATCCCTGCCCACGTTACATCACGGGTGGGGACACTCACTATCTGTGTGTTGTTTGTATGGGAGTCCAGCATGCCCAGTTAGCTCTCGAGAGAGCTGATTGTGAGCATAGCGAGCGCTTGTCCATGAAAACGCTCTGCTTCCAGTGCACGCTCCTCGCGGTTCGGGTCCCGCTGCTGCCGAGGCACAGCGGATGCTTCAATCGGGTTTGCAAATGGATCTATCAGCAGGGATTGAGATGGGCTCTGCCCTATTTCAGCCCTTACCTGGTAGATCCAGCGCCTCAGATCCGGGTTTGGAAGCTCGCTCTGCGGTTTCTTCCACCCGGGCTGCGGCACCATCAATTCAGCTATCCAGCTCTGAGGAATTGAATGTTGAAAGTGTGGATGCAGCAGAGACTGGGCGCTTGTCACTCCAGTCTCCTGCTAGCGAGGAGTTTATGGAGGTGCTCACTTGTGCTGTAGAGAAGTTAACCCATTCAGACCCTGTGTCCATTACAATGGACATCACATGTCAGCCCCCTTTTTTTTTAACTTCTGGAGCATTTCACCTAGTTTAAAGCCTGCAGTCCATGAGATTGGACGTTTGTCATCCAATCAAATGCCAGAAAAGCTCTGCATGTGGTAATTATATATAAAAAACACTACATTGAAGAGAAGCATGTCAGCACTTCACTCCAAACACAGAAGCAAGCAACATTTTCTAAGTTATATTTACATTTTGTATATATTTTTTCCAGTATTTCATGGTTTGTATGTAAAATAGAAAGATTGAACTTATTAATTAAAGTTAAAAATCGACTTTAGAATTGCACATTTTAAATCAGGATTTTTTTAAATGTGTCTGTCCATTAGAATGGACAGTAGGTTTGAAAGCCTGTTACTGAAGTCACATTTTCAGTAATGCTGATTGAAATTTCTTTTATAAAAAAATAATAATATCAGTGTACCGATACATTTTTGAATTTTTTTCATGTGCAGAATATTCAGTTCTGAAGTGCTTGAACATATTGCTGATGAAAATATCTCAGATGTTGACTTTATGTGGAGTAATAAGGAAGATGAAGATGTAAGAAAAATATCCATATTTAAAACTTTATATAGTAAAATAACTTCTGGCCAAAAGAACGTATGGATTTGACTTAAATCTAAAGCACAACTTAAATATTAATATTTTTAATATTTTATATTAATATATATATTTTTATAGATAGATGCACTTTTATGATGCATAGATCTACTTTTATCATGGATAGATGAACTTTTATGAAGGCTAGATGTACTTGTATCATGGATAGATGCACTTTTATGGACTTTCAAAACAAAAACAACCATTTACAGCCAATATAAAGCTTGGAAGGGTCAGAACATTGTTTAATATAACTCTGATTGTTTTCATCTGAGAGAATGTAATATACACCTAGGATGGCTAGAGGCCAGGGTGAGAGGCCAGGTTAAATCATGGGGTAATTTAAATTTTTGGGTGAACTATTCCTTTAAAGGTATAGTTCACCCACAAATTATATTTGTCATCACTTACTCACTCTCATGTTGTTCCCAACCTGTATGAGTTTCATGGACCGTTTTTATTCTGCTGAACACAAAATAGGTATTATAAAGAATGTCGGTAACGAAACAGCTGACAGTGGCCATTAACTTCAATAGTATTTTGTTTTCCTATATATTTTCCAAATAACTATATGATATTATTATCATATAAAATTATCATTATTAGTAACTATTTAGAAAATTACAATAATATTTAGCAGTAATGTATCAATATATATTACAGTACAATGCCGTATAATTGATTACAGCAGTAATCAAATTGCGAAATTACGAAATACAGTAAAAATACAGTAAAGTACTATTTTTTAGTTTGCATTACTGATCTTGTGCACTGTAAAGTGAATTACACTAGGTACTGGAAATCGAAATACAGTGACTTGCTGGCAACCGTCCTGCCAGTACTGTAAAAATACAAGAAAACACAGGATGCACACCGGAAATGACTCTAACATGAATGCATTGATTGATTCCTAGGTTTATTTTGTTATGAATAAACAAATGTGCAATATATAAAGGAAAAACCTTACGATTAAAGTTGTAATGTTATAATGTTCAAGTTTTTGATCTAAAAAAAGAAAGATGCACACAGAAAATGACCAGATTGATTGATTCGAAGATATTTCGTTTGTTACAAACAATGTGCAATCTGTAAAACAAAAACCTCAAAATTATAGTTGAAATGGTATACTGCTGGAATTTTTTTGACCTTGAGAAAAAGCTTAAAGTATAGACCAACAAATTTTATGTTTATTAATTTATTTTATGTTGGTACATTTTTTGGAAGTACACCTGTTTTGACCTGATGTCCATTGGAATGGACAAAAAAAATCACAATGAAAGCCATCATATAAAATTTTTTTTTTTCATTTGTTTTCATTTATAGAAGCCTCATGAGCTGGGAAAATGTACTTTTATATTTTTCAGAAACTTGAAACATAATTCAGGTCTGAAGGGGTTAAGCATTGAGTGGCCAGCTGACAGACAGGAGTCTGGTTCAAAAAGCAAGTTAGATGAGAGATTTCTGCTCTGTCTTCCGTTCTTTCCTGATCTCCACACCGAGGTGTCGAGATCATGGAACATACCTGTGTCATCCAGAATATTTACTCAGCAAACTTCGGTATATTCTAATATTTCTGGATATCTTTATTATTATTATTATTTTTTGACATATATATGGTATCTGATGTTTCACTTCATAGAGATCAATCCATTGACCAGCGCAGTCAGGCATTGGAAATCCCCTTAAAGGAGTAGTTTACTTAAAGGCTACCACTTTTCTGGGTGGTTTGGGATTCGACGACGATGCAGAGACGTCTGTCTCCTGCTTGTATATAGCTTCGATTCTCTTACGCGTCAAACAGGCAAAGCTAAAATGGCGGTTGCTTTGACAAATGTGTTTTCATTTTATATTTTCTTATATTAACACTATTGTTTAGGTTTAGTGAAGGGTTTGGTGTTTAGTGAAGGGTTTGGTGTTTAGTGAAGGGTTTGGTGTATACATTTCAACCAATGTATAAAAACAGTGGCATACTCATGTTCATCTGTTTTACATGAAACTGAACACGTTTTAGTGGTCATTTCACGTCAAAAGTGTTGAGAAATGTGCAAGAGAAATTATGCTACAGACACATTTTTCCAATGAGCTGGATAAAAAATATAATTAAAAAAAAATAAAATTGGTAAGAGGGCGAATATAAAGCACTTCAGATATTATTAATCACAACCGTGATACAAATCACAGGCAGGTCTGATATATACATTTGTGATTCTGATGTTTCCCATTACATCAGACATAATATATATATATCTAACGTTTGCTATTAGATAACTCAGAGGGTTTTAATAATTGTTCATCTATTTTTATTGAAATACGTTTGGATATGAAACAGGTAATACATAGCAGGCTCTAAGCACTGGCCCAGCTGCTCGTTGTTGTCATGGTGATCTTAAATCACCACACAAACACCTACAGAAGGACAGAAACCATCACCCAACAAGAGCCTCATAAAGAGTGTTATCAGAATCAAGATACAATCTTTGCAGACAAGCCTGTTATTCCTTTCATTTCTTGCACTGATTTTAAAATGCCTGATTAAAGACTGAAAATATGTGTTTTCACTGCGTTGATTCACTCCAATAAAGGAATGGTTGTGTTACTGCAACCGACAAACAAGATGACACATGCAAAGTAATGCATATCATATTGATATTTAACACAATATGCAGAAAATCTATATTATGTGGCTGTAGGTATGTGTGTGTGTGGTAATTAACTGCGAAATGATCTCTGGTGCTTAGTGTTTCCAACTCTCTCTTGTGTAGAGGCTGCTAATTAAAAAATAATTAAGAGGTGGGGGAAAAAAAAATCAAACATTGTTTGCGATCAAGCGCCGCATGCTGGGGGTGGGCATAATTATGGTACGCCATCGAGAGGGTCATGTCATCACCACGGCTACCTCTCAACATCGATTAAACACATGCCTTATCAGTGACACAACCTGAGCAAATCACTTCACAATCAAAGAAAGACAAGGGACGGACACACCGTGGAAAGTCCTTCTCAGTGGAACGGCAATTACGTGCAATTACTCTGAGAGAGCGTCAAAGAGAGAGTGGAGCACAGGAGGGGTGGATACATTAACTCCTGTACGCTCGCTCCAACTTACAGTCGCCGTAGTTACCGGTCTATTCTGGGATGTGAGCCCAGCTGACTGCACATTTATCTCGACTCTCATCTGCGAGCCATACAGCCTTGTGTAGGTGGGCACAGAGAAGTTCGCGAGCTTGGACGAGAAACAGAACAGACAAAAAAGTTTGCACAGGAGCTAAACAGGAAGTGGTGGTAATGTTACATACACTGCGTTTCAGCAGAGATCCCTGGTGGTCTGAAAGGCATTGTAAATGCATCATGTATTGTGCAATATTCTTTTATCCCCCCCAAATTACATCAGGCAAGCTTCAGAAGACTCAAAGTGTGAGTGAATAAAACGCTGTAAGAGTGAGGGAGGACACCAAGATTAATGACACACATCTGCATTTCAATTATGTCTGATTCCTCATTAACTCTCCAAGTTCACGTCGCCTCCCTCCACCTCCTCAAACGTACCCTTTGGAGGAGTGGTGTGGTTTTACAGAGAATACATCAGCCCCAATGATAACATGACCTCCTGATATGGGCACTGAGCAAATGACAGCTAATTAGGAGGAACCTCTTCACCCTTAACACGCACACACACACACACACACACACACACACACTCAGATAAGCAGGTGTCTGACTGCTAAGCTATCGGATGGCAGTCTCGTTAGGATGTAGAAGTGATTTAAGCCCAGAGAACAGGACATCTGTCCAACAGTATATCACTGCAATTATATAATGCTGTGTATGAGAATGTTAACACATATTTAGCATAAACTAGGACCTGTAATTTGATTTAAAATATATATTTTTGTTTACAAGTAGAAGAATAAAAAACAGTAGTATTTATACCAAATGTGGTTTATTCATTTAATAAATCACTTCATTAAAAATTATGTGTACTTAATTTTATAATGTTTAAAAATTTAACTTGTGAGACTTAGTGAAGCTCTTTTTGTGTTATGTTTGTATCATTTACTGTCAGCATTAAAATGAAAATTATATTTTCTAAATGGATGTTATAGTTTTATGGTTAACTTTTCATGAACAGTTCATCCATCCAAGTTTCACTTTTTTGAAAACATATTTTTTAATTAAAACAACCTTCCGATGAAATGACAGATTTTTTCTCAAATGATTTAGTCTGATTAAACCCCACTATTTCTTACAACTGTCTGGAAGCTCACATTCAGACCTGAATTTTGACCTCCATCCAATAGACAAGAGAGTCCCCAACCTACTTAAAAAAATAAATAAATAAATAAATAATAATAATTAATGTTTGACACTATGTGGAAGAACTGGCACTGTTTCTGTTTCATCACAACTTTGACAATCAACTTTGTCTGAGATGTCTCTTCACATCCTTTGTAGAAAAGAAAAAAAAGACAAAATGATACATGTTGACAAAGTAAGAGTGCACATATAAAAATAGCAAGAATAACACTACTGTAAAAATTAAAGGATTGCACCATTACAAACAAAACAAAATCCATAAGTTCCTGCAAAAACTATAGGCCTAAACCCTAAAGATTGCATATAGCAGTACCCCATCATTAGGGATATGCTTTGAGACAATATAGAATTTTCTTAAGTACACTACAGAACATTTGAGGCACCTCCAGAAGAGACACATCTGTTCGGTGAGTACTTGACTGAAATCCTGTTAATGCACTTCCTTAAAAAAGAAATAAATAAAAAATTCCACTTATACTTCTCACTGTCATTTCTGTTCTACTTATCTGAACAGCTATGGAATATTGCAGCACTCGTCACTACCTCGGTTACGTTGTATTCCTCAAATGCAAGTCGCTTAGGATAAAAGCCTCTGCTAAATGAATAAATGTAAATGCAAGGGTACTTGCACTGTGAATATGAAAGTGTGATCCAAGGAACTCCAAATGGTTTCTTAAATATATTTTCATTTTTACAGCATAGCCCATATACAAGGTCTTGGAAGAATTTAATAAAAAATATTCATTTGATTGCAGATTTTGATGTATTGGCCAACTTGATTAGACATTGAGGCAGTATTTGACCTTATGAGGTTATTTAGGTCTTTTTTTCAGGAAGAAAATCTGAATAATTCATTTAATTTAATCATATTGTCATGTGAGACTACATGCTAAGAAAAAAGGAGGAGTCAAATAAATGAAAGAAATGTTATTTTTTTGGGGGTTTTTTTAATGATCGTCCACCATTGTGTCCTTATTAAAGATGTTACAGTCCAGAGGGACTGTCCCTGTAATAGTGTCCCATAAAAAAGCCATCACATGTGTGGCAGTGCTCTCTGTAAGTCATTTAAATTCCACACATCCTGGTCACATGGCATAAAGTATATAAACTATTCTCCTATTATACTACACTAACATAGATCTGCATGAAAATAAAATGGAAAACAGTAGCATCTGGCCTTCATTTACTGTACATAAACCTTTAGCACTGGACCAGCATAAGGCATGTACTCGTTCTAAACCTCACAATTAATCACCCTCCATTAATTATGAAATAAATAATTAGTCTCCAAAGTAGACTCGGAAAGATGTGATTAAACCAGACTAATTAATGTATTAATTGATTTTATGTTAATTTAATTTTCTGCTAGAATGGCCGAATCTGTAGAGAATCAAGCTGAGTTTAATAGAGAACCTGATGACAAAGGTCAGCTTAATGAGAGGCATGCTGTTATATGACTAGCCAAGTTTACTTTAACGTGACATTTACATTCATGATGGGAAGTATATTTAAAAAAAAATAAATAAATAAAATTGGTTAGTTGGAACATTCTGTCAGAGTGATACTTAAAAATAAATAATAAATAAAAGTACTAAGAGCTAATTTTAAGCACAAAACAGCGAGGCTTACAAAAGAACTTCCTGCATTTTGAATATTTGGTGAATTTTTAAACATAGCTTATCCTTCTACAAAGTGCCGAACAGTTAATCTTTCCATTGCATGAATATTAACAATACAGCATCTGTTTAGCTAGAGGAGCTACTTCTCCCTTTGGATTCTACAGAGTTTAAAAAGTTACAGGCCTACATGCAAAGTATTTTAACATAACTTCTTTCAGAAAATCACATTTTCCACATTTATATCTTCAGACCACATGAAGTATGGAGGCACTCACTGACTGCTAGACCAGTTTGCTGCAGACATTTCAAAGCATTCAAATTGCAATGAGATCATTACGACAAGAAATGGAATATTCAGATAAACCCATTAACAATCTGTTTTAATGCAGAAGGGCATTTTTTGCTACTCTGCCAATGAGGTATCAGCTGAGGTTACTTCCACACAAATATACCCATAATTCATCAGTAACCAACTCCAGCTAAACACAATAATTGACACATGAGAGTTTAATTGGCATGATTTACTGAGGAGGGACATTGGAAGAGGCGTGACAAATCAGCTGTTGCTCTCAAACTCATTTCCACAGATTGTTCCAGAAGCTTTGATAGCTCCAATCAAAGAGAGCGCAGTGCCCATTTAACATTCAAATAATGCTAATGTTGCAGCCAACTAAATAATAGATCAAAATGCATTTATCACGTCTGTGAAGTCCAGTGAATAACCCAGTTACAAGTGCGGTCTGTCAGCTCAATAACAGTTGTCCGATTCACAGTGATGGAATGGGTTCAGTTTCTGTTTCAGTGAGTAGTAGTAGATTTTTGAGTGATTTTGTGAAGCGTTAAAATGACAGATTATTTACTGCATAATGAGTTCACCAACATATAAGCTATATCTTAATAAGGATTAAGTGCTAAAAAGAATGCTCAGAAATTGAGACATACTCATCTACACTTTATGCGTAAAGATCTATACCATACTGCAGCATCCAAGATGAGAGGTGATGTTCTTCACTGATGTAAGCTCACGATAGCATATTCCATTTGAAATGCACAACACCTCATGTGTTTGAAGTCACTCGCTTATTTGAGGACTAAAAAAAGACACCATGTCATCCTGTCTGATGGGTATTATGATGGTGTTTTAGTTATCAAACCATCAAAAGGTGCTGATTTTGTGCCCATTCAGCTATACTGAGGTCATAAATGAGGGTTGTTACTGTTGTTGTTGTGAAAGTGGGCACTTAATGATGTGGCTGTGACAGTGTAACCATGGGAACACTGAGATGTCACAGCATCGGAGAGACTTCATTTTATCAATGGAAACCATTGTTGGGGAGCAATGGATTACATTTTTGTTTAACTAATTATAAAAAGTAGTTCAATTATGTTACATCATTACTTTTTAGAAAAAAAAAAAAAAACTGAAATCATTAGACAGTTGCATTCCATTAATATTAAAAGGCCAATAGAAGTCAATAGAATTTGCTCAGTGTCCTCATGCTAATATGTACACTATGTGACAATATGTCATGCATTTGCTATTTCTGTGCTTAAAAACTTAGTCCTGTTACTCATATATAAAGTAACAGGACTGAGTATATAGTATATTAACAATAGTGAGTAGCGCCCTGTTTTATTTATTTAATAGTGTGAATATTACTTGATCTAATACTATTCACCTGATTTGTATTTTTTACATTTGAAATTACTGAAGTTATACACATTTACGATCAGTTTTACAATGTGAATAGAATACCATACTTACAGGGAACCAATCCACCAATATATATATATACTAATATTTTAGCCTGTTATAAACTAGTGCACTCAAAAACAATGACAAAAATCACACTTAGAATACACTGTTGTCATCGTCCTGAAGTCAATGGGTGTTTTTAATAGGTTTTTGGTCAAATGGCTAAAATAAGGGATGTGGTGAACATATAAGCTCAAGACACTCACATTTTATTTTATGACATAAAATACATTAATATTACCCCACTCATGATTTTTTGAAGCTGTTACGTTTCTTGAAAAAGGCGTTTGCTAGCAAGTGGCTAAATGGGACTACACAGGCTGTCAAGGAGAGTAAACCTCATCATGCCGAAAAGGTAAGCTCAGTCCACTTTTACACCATTGTTATGGTTATATTTGTGCTCTTACAAACTATTCTAACTCAAAATGTGTGGGTAAATGTTTCTATAAAAACTGAAAGATTGTGTTTGACTAATACACAGAGGCACGCTGTTTAGATCGGTTTCATTTTGAAGAGCCGCAAGTCATTTATTAACATAATAGTCTCTCTCTTAAAAAGTAAACAAGTGAAAATGTCAACATTATCATATAATGTTTAAAGGACTGAAGTTTGTCAGGTTAGACATGAGCTTATTGATGTAATTCGATCAATCTCTGTTTTATTCTAATCGGATTAGAGGCTTCCATAAATAGTTTATACATAGAGTAATATGTTTCAACTAAGTTTAATGGCGAAAGGCAAAGACATTTAGTAGTGCGTAAGTTATAACTTAGTACCCCTTTATGTTCCCCCTAAGATAAGTTATAATTTAGGCACAGCTGGTGCAACCACCCCAGCAGGTGTCTGTGCCAGTCACATGACTGAGAACTACGGATAATAGATGTGTTCAAAGCATACGGAGCCGTCTGCTCTTTAATCGTTCTCGCAGTACTTGATGTCATTCACCGATCAGTCTGCGCAGCGCAGCTTCAAATCGAACACAGTTAATGGGTTTGGCACATCAATGTTTCATTGTTTGGTTGTTTATAAAAATGACTACACCGTGATATAAAATTACTCATACTCCCACATATACTATATATTTTGATCACACCAACCTTGTGGCGTCACTGTGTCAGTGGATGATGCGTGATGACATCATGGCTGGGAGGGTTTTATGATGTCATAAATCCAGCATGGGATGCTATGTTATTGTGTCTGCAGAATTTGGAAATTCTTTGTCACAGCGCCCCTAAAAAGTCAGTGGTGACTGTGCTATCGCTGCACAGCACAGGATTACATGTGGGTGGCATGTTGAAAAGGGCATCTAACTTCATCTCAATAATCTCTGTCCTTACTAAAACCCCACTTGCAAATCCCCTCCAAAAGATTCAGCCCCACGAGAGATCATAGTTGACTGCTCTTTCATCCTGCTTTTCCTTTACCTCTACCTTCCTTTTTCCATCACGCATGTCATTCTTTTCTCCGTCATCTGTGGTCAGGGGAACTGTCCCAGAAACAGCGCTGGGAGTCCTGATCCCTCTCTCATCTGTCCTCTCCTGTTCCTCAAAGAAAGTCCAGGTGGACAACTCTAAAATAACTCAGCTGAAGGGCACGCTCTTCCTTTTTCTTGTAGAAATGAGTGGGTGTCCTCCTGGACCCCTTGCCTTTGAACATCTTTATACAGGTGATATGAGAGCAGGTGACTTTCTTTCTTTCAGTGAGATTAATATAGAAATTAAATTAACTCTGGATTTCATATAATGCACCAAAGCCCCGGTGATTCCGAACACATCCCTGCTACATCCCATCCCAGAATATGTGGCTGTCCTCTCACCTCTATCCCCTCATCACTGCAGCACTGCTCACTTGCATATACATTAGCTCCAGAAACAGCCATATCATTTAAATTCCTGAGAACATCATAAATAAGCCTATACTAAAATGAATATTGACATATGTGAAGTACAGGCTGTGACCCTGAAAAAGAGGCGGAGACCTCATTAAAGAAAAGCCTTCTGGGATATACAAATCATGAATGTAGTCCCCTCTCTTAGCTAACCATTTGAAACCCGAAACTGTGATCCAGCAGACATTAGTTGCATGACTACAGCTCTCTTAAGCTCAAAGAGGATTAAAATGTCAGGCACAAGAACAGTGTGGATCTCTACAAACTCATAGCGTTATTCAAATGGTTATGGATCAGATGGTTATTTGCTGCTTTTTTATTTACTCTCGAGTCAATTATTTTTATTACTATAATTGTTTTCAATCACTCTCTGTTTACACAATAAGAATCAGCTCTGTTTAAGGAGCGTTAATTAAAATCCTAAATCTCCTACCAGATGCCCCAACCAACTAATCAAATGTTATATAATACATTATGATGATTATCATTTTGATTATGAAACTTTAATAGAAAACAAATATGAAATAAATGGATTGATCTGCAGAAAAGCACAAGAGGGTCCATGGACCATGGTGGCAAATCAAGAGGGTTTTTACTGAAAGGTTCTAGAATCATTCAAGAACCCTTGATAGGCATTTTCTATTTTACACATAGAGTGGAAAAGACCAAGCTCGTTAACAAAAGCTATTTCAACCCGATCTCAATCTCAATTTGTATGAATTAAAAATTTGTAGGATTTTTTCAAAAAGTGTCACCAGGACCAGACAATAAAATAAATGGAAATAGTGACCTCAAGACTGACGCCCGATTATTTCCTGGCTGACTTCCTTCAGACTCATTCTCAAACTGAGCATGATGACAGTCTGACATTGGTAAATCTTCTAGTAGGTTTGCCAAGACAAATCCGAATCACCTAATTCCTAAAAAACGATGTTGAAATATTTTGTCTCGTTGCTCTTATGGACTCTCTATTTATGGGCTTCTACCTTGACTTTGTGCCTCCATGTCCCCCAATAGCCTCAAAGAGAGTAAAAGATTGCCTGCAAGCTTCTCCTCCTGTCTATACAGTAGTGCGACTGGAAGTCCCGTGGTTATGACGCAATCTTTAGCCTATTTTTACAAAAACGGCTTCTACGGGGCCGTAACGTAACATACAAAGTAACGGAACATTTTATACATTGTCGTGTTTCTTTAGAAATAAATAATGGACAAATTAAGTCTTTGGACACCTCAGATGTAAAGTTATTCGCTGTCAAAGTGATGCCAAAATGAATGGGAGTCAATGGGATGCTAACAGCAGGTGAAGTTCTGCTACAATAGCGACTCCCGCGAGGCTTCAACTTCCGGATGATGGATTACCCCCTTGACCAGGACAGACCATCCCTAATCCCACCTATCACTAAAGTCTAGACAAATCATACGAAAACATACTAGTGAGATTGTATGAATTATTGTACAAATTAGCCACCTCGAGAAATGCGTACTTTTTGTGTTGAGACGTACTAAATTGTTGTGAGATTGCGTTGGTTATTTCCACCAACTCACCCACCATTGTGTAAACAAGAGGCTATTTGCTGTTAAATATGCTTGGTGCAAATTAGTATCATTATACACTGATCTGCACTTTTGCAGGTGTGATATATGAACGCATTAAATAAGTTACAGGCTCTTTCCTTATGTGTAAAGGCAAATACCAAAACTTGGCAGCTGAACTAGGATCATTTAGACATAATTATTGCGATGTTTGCTTTAAGATTAGCCATGACTCTGAAAACGGCCTCCTTGGAGACTACAGGCCCATTTATCAGAGCTGTCTTTGAAGTGTCAGCTAGTGTAGAGTTCAGGATGATGCTGGAGTGTGACAGATTGCATTAAATGGCCCATGAATCACTGGGGCAGAAATAGCAGAAGAATGCCTGTCAGAATAAACCTCACGGGTTAACACTTACGACTTCAGTGATCCTGAATTTGACCCCTGACCATATGTTTTGAACTTTCCCCTGATTAAAACTGCTCATGTGCATAAGAGCTGAACAGAATTTAGGTTAATGCATGAACAGTAGAGAGAGTGAGAATATATGCGTTAAAGTGGAACAAATTAACTATTGAGGGGCAAATATTCGCTTACATAAAGAAACATTGGATGCTTTCCATTTATGTCAAAAATTGAATTCATTTTTTAAAAGTCGAACAATTATGGCTGGGGATCATAAAATCAAATCAATATCAGATACAAAAGTGCTAGAAAACAATTTGTGGGTTTCCATGTTGAATTATTTAGTTCACTGTCAAAGTATAAGAAATATGTAAGATTGAAGAAATTCAAAAATTGAAGGAATTTGCCTCAGGGACTTGCCACAACTTTTTAATCATTTTATCTCTTTCAATGACATTTCTGTCACACAAACATACACATAAAATTCTAATATTGCAGAATAACTCAAACCTTTGCACTTACCACTGGTTACAAAAAACGTTGTAGTCATAAACAAATAAACTTTCTTTGGAAGAATAATCCATATCATTATTATATTGTTATGCAGTCGTTATATGAATGCAGTTTAACCTCTGAGTCTATGCTCACGCTCCTATAACAGTGTTCACTATATTCACTGAGCTGTCACAGTTTAGATCAGATGGCATATATAAATAATGACTCTGCAGCAGTTTTTCAAATTTAGTTTGACAAGTTTAGTTTTTAGCCTAAGAGCAAATGCCTAGGGTTGAGATGGCATTGTGATAGTGGTTTTCATAGGAAATCAAGTCATCATTTAGTTTCTCTCTAGCTGGAAGCATTCTCTAGGCTAGGCACGCTTCACGACACAATGTGCAAAACCAAACACTCTGACAGACTTTTCTAACAAACCTTTAATCATAATTACCAACTCCTAATTACATTTATTCTAATTAATTTATTGATGTCTTAGCCCTCTGAACACCAACACTGTTCTAATAAAGGTTCATTTAGGGAGGAAGATTAATGCGTGTGTGTTTGTGTGTTAACAGGCGAGCGTACCCGCAGAAAGGTCATCAGCAGAATTAGCATTGTAATGAATTATTGCACTTTGTTCCAGAATACAGAACAATAACCCATTTCTCAAACTGACAATAACATACTAAAATTGGCATGATATCCAAAAGGTTGTACCTTCTACAGTCATGTAGAAGCTATCCAAACAATTACACACGCTGACACTCTTTGTTGACCTGTAGTGCGCTTTCTTGTTGACTGCTGTTGAAGAGATACCTTTCTTTGGTCCCTGATAGGACAGTCCAGCCCTTACATTACGTCTGTGCCAGGCTGAAAAATACAGATACAACAGTAAAACCGGATTCTGATGTTGATAAAAGCAATGAAGAGGAGATGTGGATCTGATGCATGCTTTAACTTTATTAACAAAATAAAACAAAGGTAATCTAAAAAGGGTGAGTAACAAATTAAACAGCTTTACACACAACATGCAAAGACAATACCACGCACTGAACTGAGGAAACTGATATACACACAAACAAGAAACAAAAAAACAGGTGAACAACAAAAAACAACAAAACCAGTAAAATAGCTAACTAGTGACTAGAACACAGAAAATGGGAAAGAAACTCTGGGAAACAAGGAAATACAAATTAAGAGTCCATGAAAACGAAACCACAATAAAACACAGTTGTTTTATCGGTGCATTTTTCATCTGTCTATATCAATGTTACATTGAGAGTACCTTATTACCAGGTTTAGGAGCACACTGGCCGACAGAGGTCCCAAGACACCCTATTGGCCTGGGGCATGATCCATTCATCTTTGCCATCAAGCAGTGGGCAACTGGTATTGAGTTTACACTTAACTCAGCATCTTAATCTTCTTCCAATTCTGCCTATATATCACTTACATTAAAATAATGACTTATTTACTATGAACAAGGCTAAGCAGAGAAGTGCATATATTAATATTGCAAACAATCATCCAAGGGCAGTCTTGTAAGTCGATCAGAGGCCAATGACTAAATATGACAGTGGAAGCAATAAATCTCAATCATTTATGTAACATCCAAGTGAACAGAGAATGTAGTTCATTCTCTTCTGGCCTATTTCTCTTTGCCCCACTCATCAATAATGGATGAAGACGATGAGGCTGCCTAGAATCCATCTGGAGAGGACCAGGCCTGCCTTGGTACATTGGCTCCACTCATTTTTTTTTTTTTTTTTTAATAAATGAAATAACAATATTTCCTCCAGCTTTTTCTCAAGATGCTCTAGATAAGCTATTCGTTTTCATAAGGCAACTTGCGAGCAGCCTACCGAGCAAATCAAAAACACCGTCGAGTTAAACGAGGACGTGATGTGTTGCAGCACATGGTGGTTTGCTTGCTCGTTCGCGTGCTTGTTTATTTGTTTGTTTGTTTAAATATGGCTTGGAAAACTCGCTTTAGCGTGCTTCTCCTTTGTGAGAGCTATTGCTCGAGTTTGATCTTTCACATGGTAATGAATGAGTCACAGACGAGAATAAGACAAAGAGGAGCAGATTTTGTTTGGTGCTCATCACATAATGATGTGAGCTGGTACAGTGTGAAGCACACAGAGTCAGGTTTCAGGGACAAAAAGACATATATTTTAATCAAAGCCCACTCCTTGACAGAGAAAGAGGGAGGAACGAATTGAGAGAGTGAGGAGACAGAAAGAGAGCGAAACTGAAAGATGAAGGGGAGAAAAAGAGAGCTCAAGACAAGAAAGTTAAAGAGAGAGAGAGAGAGATAATGATGAAGCAGTTTGTTGTAACTTGCATTTCTTCTGTTGAACATTATGATGTGTGTGCAGAAGACAGTTTCCTCCTGTGTACAGTCACTGTTATTTTGGGATATGAAATCATGGCTTTTGTTCTAAAAATGGATGCCCTGAATGTGGGATGATGGCAGCGGCCGAAAATACACTTTCAACGTCAACATTTTATGACCTTAAGAAGTGCTCAGTCCGAATTGATGCTGACATTTCAAGATGTTTGCAGGCAAACCTTATATCATTCCACGGGACAGATTAAGCACAGCACTTAAGCGAAAATACCCTCATGCAGAAGTTAGATTCCATAAGAAAGAAAGTCACAAATGCTTGCTTTACGTCTGCTCCTGCTTCTCAGACTTTTCCCCTGAGATAAAGACTCCAGAGGCCAGTTGCATGGACATCATGTTAAGACTGTGTCTTAATAACTATGAACAAGTAGATGTAGTAGAACAATCTGCATATCTATGTGACTGACTTAAAGAAAAAAAAAAAACTGATGAATAACTTGTAAGACTAGTCTTAGCTGTTTATGCAACCAGCCCCAGGTTCTCAACCGGTTTTGCGTCATGACCCAGATTTTACATTGGATATGGAACACACAAAACACATTATTAATAATACTATTAATATTACCATGAACACACTCACAGACACAACAAATACACAATCACATGCAAGACATCAAACTGGAAAAATGTCAATTTTGGTTTCTAAGTATTTCTCTTGAATTTAAGTGTTTTCATGTTTTTTTGGCAATAAATCACAGCACAAAACAAATTTTGGTCGACACAAACCTCATTTATCTCTGCAGCAAGTGAAGCTGTATTAATTTTCTTACATTGTGTAGTAATCTTACGAGAGGTTCTCTTTTCCTGCGTAATATCTTACGCTAGGGGAAAAGGGGGGGAAAAAATTGGCAAACTATTAATAAATTAGCTGGTAAACAAAATATGAATGTAAAAAAAAATTACTTAAAATTAATAGTATATTAGTAAAAGACTATCTATAGCCACAAATTTTAATTCACATTTTAGAAATTCAGTGGATGAATTAACCCAGCATTTTACTGTAAAAGATATTATAGACCGATACAAATTGATCAACCGATATTTCAAATAGATTAAATAACTGGGTTGGAAGTAGTAAATATTATTGATGCTTTAAAAAGCTCTAAAACAAAGGATGCATATGGGCTTGATACAACATTTTTAAAAACAAACAAAGATTCTTTAGTATCCCCAATAACACATATGGTACACCTGTCTTTCAAACAAGCACTTGTTCGATCTGCTTGGAAGATGGCTACAGATGTCCCAATCTACAAATCTGGAGATAAACTAAATTTGAAAAATTATAAGGCAATTAGCATTCTTCCCATTATATCTAAGGTAGCAGAAAAATGGGTATCAAATCTCTTGACTAGTCATCTACATAAGGGTTCTTTACATCCAATGCAATTTGGTTTCCATAGAAATTACTCAACAGACTCAGCAAACTGTTTGTTTGTGGAGAGAGTGAAATGCTTACTAGATAAATATGCATGTGTGGGTGCTGTATTTTTAGATTTAAAGAATGCATTCGACACCGTTGACCATCATTTACCTAAACTAACAAATTTTAATTTCTCAGAGGAAGCGATACTTTGGGTAAAATCTTATCTTTCAAATAAGAAGCAATGCGTATGTATTGATGGTGTGAAATCTTCTTATATTGCTTGCCCCAAGGGGGTTCCACAAGGTTCTATTTTAGGACCTATTTTATTTTCACTTTACATAAATGATTTGCCTGAAGTATGTAAAGGTTAAATTCAGTTATATGCAGATGATGTAGTTATTTATACCCATGCAAAGAATTTTGAAAAAGCTTTGATCACTTTAACTTCTGCCATGACAGGATTGGCTTATCAGGACAGGTTTAATATTGAGCACAAAAAAAAATCTGTGTGTATGATGTTCTCAAAACGATTAGAGATGATGCACTCAAAAGTATTTCTAGGGGGAGACAACATGACATCATGACTTTTGCGTAAACATACACGCCACTTTCGAGTCAGGTGGCGTGTTATCTCTATGCATTTTGAACTAACTGCGTGTATCCGCGTGTATGCGTGTATGTCTACGCCATTAACGTCCGCGTCATTCCGCGTGTCTGTACACGCAGTCAAATCTCCAGTCATAAATGCCATTAACCCCAGTGATGGTTATGTTTAGGGATGGGGTTGAGGTAAGTCATATCTTTTTTTTTTTACCTCGGATGGTAAGGGAACAGTCATAAATGCCATTAACCCCAGTGACGGTTAGGTTTAGGGACAGGGTTTAGGTAAGTCATATATTTATATAACATTAAGTCAACGGCGTTCATAAACACGCTGAAAGGCGATTATGCGTCCTGATAGCACGCCAAAAATGGAAATACGAATTGGTGTGTCACAGACGCTACTTCATGAGATCAGTCTGGGGGAGAGGATATAGAAGTTGTGAAGGCGTTTACGTATCTTGGAGTCCCTTTAGATTCTACTCTCACTTTTAAAAGCCATGCAAAAAGTTGCCAATATTGTGAAATTTAATTTAAATAATTTTAGGTATATCAGGTTCTTCTTGACAGTTGGTGCTGTGAGGTTGTATTTAAATTCAATGATTTTTTTTTCACATATGCAGTATTTTTTCAGTAGTTGGTCATTTACGAATAACTCAATACTTAAGGCAATGGAAACACTGTATAAGAAAGTGATAAAAGTGTTTGATAAAAAACCCCTCTCATTTCACCACTGTAAAAAACATAAAAAACATAATCTAATTGAGTTTTGAAAATTTTTAAAAATTGAATTATGCATGCTTTGATTATAAGGCCTGACATGGCCTTGCACCACCACCATTGAAAGAGTTTATCAAAGAGGATAGATTGTGGTATTGGTACCAGGTCTGTCAGTAGAGGGGACTGGGAAGTACCAAATAGGCAAACGTCTTTTGGCCAGAAAGTCTTATCAGTGATAGGGAGCAAATATTTTAATAGTTTGCCACAGTCAATACGACAATGCTCTACTTATCAATCCTTTAAGGAACATCTTAAGAAGTGGCTTATGAAGAATCAAGTGTGTAAACATTTTTCTTAGCAAATGATTATGATGTATTTTTTTATGTATTGAGTCCTGTACTGTGTATCTGTTATTGTGTTATATAAATATCTGTTATTATCTGTTATTGTATCTGTTATCTGTTAGTGTACTTGCCTAGGGACTATGGACGTAAATTAGCAATCCGGCTTGTTTACATCTTGTACTTTGTACAAATGTTCATTAACGTGCTTTGTCCCTATTAAATAAAAAAAAAGAAAAAAAAGAAAAATATGTGCGCCTTCTACTCCAGTTGAATTCCCTTAAACCGAACCCTGTTGAGTTCCTCCACACCCCTCCGATATCGGACGTGCGGAAGGCCTGGTGTTAGGTTCCACACTGCTTACAAGTGGTAGGCCTGTGTTAGGCTGGGTCCATATGTTGTGGTCCCTACGGTGACCCCATATGTGTTCTCTTCCACGATACGGCTCCCTTCGGTGAGCCCGTGTCTCCCCTTGGCTGAGTCTTCTCTGCCGTCACTGTTCGGTAAGTCTCCCCCCTGTCATAGGCTGGAGCCACCCCAGTGACATTCCATATTTCGTACTGCCCGGTCATCTGCCCAGTTCATATGTGTATTCTCCATGTTACCTCCCTCCGGGTTGGATGCGGCTTCCGCAGCGTCCCTTCCTTCCAATGTTCGGGGAACACTTTCCCAGTGGTCCTGTAGGAACAGCAGTGACTTCCCTGGCCTAAGCCCTGTCCTTCCCCGCCTTAAACTTGCGGGGGCATCAGGAGACTTTTGTCTAGGCACTGGAAGGTGGCAGTTTTAGTGACGTTTTCAAAGGTTATCCCCATTTAGTCGACCGTAGACTACGTCCAACGTTATCGACTGAAAGGGAACGTCCTGGTTGCGTTTGCAACCCACCGTTCCCTGAAGGAGGGAATGGAGGATGTAGTCCCCTTGCCACTACCACTGGACCACCGCTGACTCCGGGTTATGTTTGGCTCCTCAGCAAAAAAGCAACTAGTGCGTGCATCCACTTCCGTATTTATACCAGTGCCGCAGGGGCAGAGTGTGTGCGGCGAATCATTTCATTCCATTTGGCTCGTTCAATAGTCTCGAAGAACATTGGCTCTCTGACGTGATCCCCCCTTATTCAGTCGACCGTCCACTACGTCCTCTGTTCCTTCCTTCAGGCACATCTCTTCGGCGATGAAAAAACAGATTAAATCAGCCCATCGAGCTATTTATAGGCACCGGCCACACCCGCTTTGGCGGGGGGTGATGTAGTGGGCGCGAAGCACCCCCATTGGATCTGAAGTCATCAAGGGCTTCTATCTCGATAGGCTGCTACAGTTGCTGCAGGACAACGAATAGGCACGCGAGCCGCTTTGCCTATATCGGCATGCTGCCGCAACGCGTTTTACATTAATTCAAAATGAAGGATCATTTTTGGCTGCAATATCTTGTGGAAAAGAGGTTTTGTATATATTACGCAGTACTCGTTCCCAGTTCTAGAGAGAACTGAGGTTACATTAGTAACCGAGTACTTTTTGTTCATGGTTTTCAAGGATCACTGGATATCAAGTAACCTGATTATGCTGGCATCTAATACCTAATTTATTTCGGTTCTATCAAGAGACAGATGATCAGACGCACAACATTTGACATGAACAACAAAATAAGGGTTTTCTCCTCATTTTAAAAGTTTATAAGCCCAGCATATTTTGCTATCATCCTTACTATACATGATTAAATGGTAGGTATAGCATCACATAATTATTTGTATTTGGCTTTTAATTTTTTTTAGCTCCCAAGACCAAATTATATATTTAAAATAAGCATTAGTAAATAATAATTAAATATTTTTAAATTACTTAAAATTATTTGTGAATTATGTTATAATTGTTCAATTATTAATCCTATGAAAGGAATTTATATAAGAATCTATATTCTTGTGTCAACAGCGGTATCTTTTTTCTTTTTCTTTTTCTTTTTTTTTGTCCAAAGGAGAAAATGAAATGAAAAAAACAATTTGAGACAGAATTGATTCTTAAATAAAACATAACTCCATTAATCTGAGATATGAAAGAGCAACATCTGCAGCACAAAAAACCTCAGCATAGTCAGGGTAGACATTTTTTTTTTTAATAAATGTGTATTAAATGCACAGAAAATGAATACGTTCCCTTATTACTGAAGAGCAGTGACTTCATAATCAGAGCAGAACACTGTGCAATATAAAAGTGATTTAAACTGATCTTTACAAAATACTACATGTCTTTCACAGAATCACAATACAGGCTTCACAGTAAAGGCCCCTGGTAAACGAGATTTGCTCATGTCGGCATTGAGTATTTTGCACCGCTTAGGGGTTTCTTGGAAATGGAAATTTCAGTAGATCATTTGGGACATCAAGTATGCATGTCCTGTAATCTTCTTCATTAGGCATATTGATACTTCTGAGAAAGACAGAGAATGAGAATGGAATAAAAAGCTTGTTTATGACTGCAATAGAAGCTCAGATCACAGTTATTGATGGTCCTTGCTAAGCCAAATGCATTAATGGCCATGTTTGCATGCATGCATGCATGCATGTATTTTTAGTTTGACCTGCATTACAGACATTATGCTTTTGTTATGATGCTTTGTGTACAGTGACACATCATTATGATAAATCTGTTCCTTGGTGACAAGATGAAATACACTTTGAAAGACATGCGATTTCTCTTTCTTCTCCCTTGCCACAATGACCCTGGTGTGAGACCAAGATGGATTTCTGTCAAAAAGACAGACACAATAAATAAACAGACAAAGCTGTTACAGGCCATTTCCATGCAGATCCGAATGCATCCATCAATAAACACCTGAACATCTGCAGGCGGGACGTACGTATGCAACATCTCAAAGTGGAGGTATACAGCTGGGTTATGAATGCAGTCGTCTCTGTAATCTATCAGGGCTGAGTTTTAACTGCAGTCTGTCTCTGTGGGGGCCAGGAGTGTGTCACAATGACAAATGCAGCATTTTACCACTCATCAAGTACTGCTAATGCGCTCCGAAAAGAGCTTAGAGACTGCTTCCTGTGCTCCCTCTCTTTATCCGCTGACATGAGTTGACGCCGCACGATGAGTTGCTCATTTCTGATTTTTTTCTTCTTCACAAGCTCACATCTGCTTTTCCGCTAATTAGCTTTGTTTACGTTAAGGTGGCACTCACAAAGACCTGCATCAGAAAACTAATCACAAGAGGAGTAGGCCACATAAAAAGGAGCTAGTCACGCCAGGATAATTAATGGGATTTTGATAGTCTTTCTTGAGGAGTAAAGAATGTAATGGCCCAAAAAGTATTTTGACACTTAAGCCACACTCAAAAAATACAGATGCCATTTGCTTTAGATTGCAACATATCAAACCTAGTGGAATCTTAAAACATAAAAATGAATTAAAACTGTCAATTTGTGAAACGTTTTGCTTGAAAACGGTGTGCTTCTGCTATCATTCTTTTAAATAAATGTCACGTGGTTTCATATTTCACCTAATGCAATGACATTGATACATTTTAAGTGTGGCTTCAGTGTCCAAATACTTTCTGAAAAGTTATGATGCTGTTCAGGGTAGACTCGAAGGTCAGGAATAGCTTTCAAATGCAAACCAAAATGCATGTTCAACTCTAAAATACATTCACACGGAAAAACTGAGTATAACATCTATGACATTTAAATTATGGGTTTCATGTGCTTTTTTTTACCCAGCCCATATTTACAAGTAGTAATTTCCAATAATGTATAATCATCTAGTGCGGTCTGCGGTGGCAAAAACACCTTTTTAGGCTTTCACTGATGGGATTACATTAAGTCAAATAGTAACTGGATTAAAGTCTTCGAAAACCCAGAAGGTTTCTTCTGAAATGTGAATGAACAATTGTAGGTGTAATTCTATAGTCACAATTAGAAATCCTGCAAATACTTTGGGCTTCCTGCAAATACTTTTTTGGACTACTCCCTCATGTAGTTCCAAACCTGTGGAACGGAAAATAAGACATTTTTTAAAAAAAGGTTTCCTTGTAAATACCTAGCAGGTGCTCTTTCATAACTCAAGAAATGTAGAACTTTTACATTTCTCTCATTTACATCTCAAACTGTTAAATATCAACTTTCTCTCAGATGTTTGTCCAAATGATTAGAAATCACTAAAATAGACTCAACTGAGATGAGTTGACAATGATTAAAGCAATAGTACATAAAAGTGATAATTCTGTCATCATTTACCTAGGAACACATCTACGGAGCCCATCTAGTCCCACTTTGACGATATATATATATATATATGAAGAGTTCAGATGCAAAAGCCTCTAAATGCCATTTGAAATTTTGTTCTAAAATGATGATTTTTATCAAACTTGTATATATAAGTTCAGTAATTTCACTTAAATAACAATTAATAGGTAATTATCATTGCCATTTAAGTGAAATCACTGAACTTAAATATACAAGCTTGATAAAAATCATCATTCTAGAAGAAAATTTCAAATGGCACTTAGAGGCTTTTGCATCTGAACTCTTCATATATATATCGTGGCCATATCTCGTGGCCTCAAGATAGTATTTCCTGGCCTCAAGATAAGTCGTGGCCTCAAGATAGTTAACTTGTGGTCTCAAGATAGAAACTCGTGGCCTCAAGATAGTAACTTGTGGCCTCAAGATAGTAACTCGTGGCCACAAAATAGTATCTTGTGGCCTCAAGATAGTAACTCGTGGCCTCAAGATAGTTAACTTGTGGTCTCAAGATAGTAACTCGTGGCCTCAAGATAGTAACTCGTGGCCACAAAATAGTAACTCGTGGCCTCAAGATAGTAACACGTGGCCTCAACATAGTTACCTTGTGGCCTCAAGATAGTAACTCATGGCCTCAAGATAGTTAACTTGTGGTCTCAAGATAGTAACTCGTGGCCTCAAGATAGTATCTTACTATCTACTATCACGAGTTACTGACAAAGTGGGACCAGGGGGCTCCGTATGTTGCTTTTTACAATATGCAAAAAGTGTAAATGAAGTAAGAGAGATTTTCAGTGAATAATTACTGAAATTGCAATACCTTCTTCAAACATTGCTAGTGGCATCAGCAGACTTGGAATATCAATGCATTCTCATTCCATTGTCATATAGGTGACACTTTGAAATTGCGTCTAAATCCGACGCACATGGCACCTTTTTGCGTCAATTTAACACGCTTCGGTTAGGGGTAGGTTTAGGTCTGGGGTAGTGTTAGGGTTAGACCACTAGGAGGCGCCTTCCGGCCTGAGACCGGGCTGTGCACGAGTCACAACATTTGTCATTTTGGAGCTTGACAGGACCTATGGTGACTGCTTTTGCTTTATTGATAGCTTGTACATTCTCCAAAAAAACATCTCCTTGTTTCACATGTGGATGACAGTAGTTAATGTGAAAACACTTTACAATGTTTCATTTGTTCACATTAGTTATTAGTTAACATGACCTACCAATAAGTTAGTTAATGCACTGTGAACTGACATGAGCAAACAATGAAATTTTTTTTTTATTATCTAACAAAAAATGCTGTAAAATTAAATAGCTACTTCGTTGTTTTTGTTATCTGATGTTAACAAATGAGACCTTTTTGTAAAGTGTTACCATGAATATTAATGTTTGTTTTTTTTTTTTTATTAAAGATTATGAGGTCGCATGGATAAATAAGAATTGTCTATTTCGATTTCATGGTGACTTTAAATTTGATTAAATGTGATGTTTCTTGAATAATATCATTTTAATAGTGCTGTTGTGACAGCATTCGTGGACCAAACATTATTAGTGTGCAACATTACGAGCACTGACCTGATAATAAATACACATTAGCGGCCTGCAGTGCTCTGCGGTTAGTGTTCGATGGGTAATCTCCATGCAGGTCTTCCCAGTGATACAATTACATTTGGGACCCATTAATATTAAATGAACAATTAACATATATAGGTTGTTTTATATGGAGGACTCGCACGATGGCATGTAGCCGAGGTTGACGACTCTCTGCGCATGCATATGCAATGTATGCACGCCCACACACAAATACACACACACAGGGGTGCAGCTGTGCTTACTTGTTGGATGAAAATCCCCCAGCAAAATGGGTGCTGTGTTTTTGCACATGACAAAGTGCTGGAGGGGCGGGTTTGGAACAGGGATTGATTTTTGAATTGAAGAGTGCAGCAGCGGCTATGTATCATCATCTCCCTGCTCCTTCCCTCTCTCTATCTCCCCTCCTTTCGGTCTTCTGATGTTGGCGTTTAGCGTGTGTGTGTGTGTGTGTGTGTGCGTGAGTGAGTGAGTGTGTGCTTGCCTGCCTGCCTGCCTGCCTGAGTGCATCTCTAACAGAGAAGCTCAGAGGGAAAGTGGGTCACACTCGGCTCGCCTCAAGACTAAGACCAGATCTGCTATGCACACACGTTTAAACACAGCACAACGCACCTACACACACACACACATGCGCGCACGCACAAATCCACCTTCACAGAAAAATGCACATCATATTGCCCCTAATCCTCCAGAGAGAGGATCTTGATACATCACTATGAGTCTTGAGTTATTTGAGTGGACAGTTCACTATTCAGAGGAGTGAATTACCCTGCAGCTTTTCAAGGGAGAATAGGACACAGTTTGTGAGGACTTACCTCTCTCTCTCTCTTTCCCAACCCCTCCTTATATCTACTGGGTGGATTAAACCAGTGTCTCTTTCATCCTCATTTGGCAGTATGAGCGCTCCTCTGAGTCATGCTCTTCCCGGGTTCTGCTGAGCTGTTGGGTATGTAAAATCTGTGCAGGCATCACCTGGGAATACATAACTGTACCATACTGTCACTCAATTTTACAGCATGGTGAGCATTTGCAGCCATTTAGCATATTGAGGACATTTTGTACAGGATATGGATATAGTTTCCATTTCTGTTCTGTATCCAAACTGATACTATACCTACACTAGGCCTGCAGTATGTGAAGAAATCACATACTGCAGGCATACCAAAAGTAAAGAAATATCACAAATGGGATCTATTTAACTTCTCATTTGTTTAAACAGCTGTGAGATTAAATCGAGAGCAAATTGAGGTTGTGAGAGGTCTTCTGCTTCATCAGAATCATCTGCTGGGTGAAAGGAACCGGGTAATCTCACATGTCCTCTAGAGATCTCTATGACATCTCAAACTGCTCTCAACTGTACCAGGATTTCAAAGTCTGCAATCAAAAGTCTGAGATTTTAATTTTAACTCTTATAATACTTCTCATCAAACTTGTCCAAGATCAAATTAACTGAGCAGTAAAATCCACATTAATCAATAACCATGGCAACTGTGCTTTAAAAATAATAATAATAATAATAATAATAATAATAATAATAATTTATTACAAAGATTGGTATTAACTTCATTAACAATCATATCGTCAAAATCATGTTTGTTTGGACTCTTTGTGTTTTGTCATCATCTGCCTTAATCACTCATTTGTTGTCATGGACACTGATGATTTTCAGCTGTGGACTCATCAATCAGCATCATTTTTCTTCAGTTCTGTTTCACTCTAGGGTACGGCCATTTCAAAATGGCGGCTGCGTGAAATCAGCGTATTATGCGGTTTTATTTAGAGACATCATTGTTAGTCCCCAGCATGTTTTGCACCAGCCCATTCTCACTCCCAAGGCGTCACCTAACTGACGCCTTGGGAAGCATTTGGACATGCTTCAATATCTGACGCTTTAGGCGCCCTTTAGCGTCAGTTAGATGACGCCATAGGATCGCGTGTACCCTACCCCCACCCCACACCTAAACCTAACCGCGTCCTCTAACAGACGCTTTCCTTTAGCGTCAGTTAGATGACGCCGTAGGATCGCGTCATGTAAGTGACGCTAAAGGGCGCCTAAAACGTCAAATATTGAAGCATGGTCAAAGGTGACGCCTTGGGGTGAGAATGCGTTGTTTGCACATGGCTGGTAATATGTGTTTTTGAGTAAAGGGAAACATCTGTTAATGTTTAATGTTCAGTTATGTTTGACATTTGAAATAGTTTCTATTATGATGAAGTTTTGATTGTTACCATTGTGCAGAAGAGTAGGGCTAAGGTTGTGAATAACTGCATTATTTGTTTCTCTGAAGCTTTTGCTTTGTTCTTTGAGCAAAAACTTTGTTATAGTGCTAGTGCAGTAACAAGTTCGATTATGTGCTGTGCTAGCGGCATACTGTCTTTTAATAATGCAATATAACTCAAAGTCAAATATAAACAGGTTAGTTCCATTCACTCAAATTCACAAGTTTTTGAGCGTCAACTTAAAGCTGCAGTCTGGAGTTTGAAATCTCTGTTTGAAATCTGCAATTGCAGTCATTCGTGGAATTAAAAACTTTACATGAGTTGTACTTCAACACCCTCGACACGGCACAGCGTGGATACACAATGTTTGAGGAGAGTGTGCAGCTGTCAGTCACCGCGCCGGTGTGGAGACTGGCATTCAGAATCACCAACCCGATCTCACGACCAAGTCGTACGAATTCGACGAATGATTAAAAAGTGGCTAATTCGTAACAATTCATACGACCTCACTCATACGAATTAATACGATTTTGCTAAATCGTACATATTTTACGAATTGGCCAATTCGTATGAATTCGTACGAATGACCTACCCCTGACCCCGCCCCTAAACCTAACCATCACGTGGGTTTAGACAAATCGTACAAATTAGTACGAGTGAGGTCGTACGAATTAGTACGAATTGGACACTTTTTAATCATGCGTCGAATTCGTACGAATTGGTCGTGAGATAGTGTTGGAATCACAGATTATTCTTTTTGGAAGTATGTCCAACATAAGAATTTTCACCGGAAAATGTCCTCTGAACTATAGTAAGAAACATCCACCTTTGTTCTGGATCTGACATTGCAGTAAATCGCACTGATTAAATCTAACAATCACTTATAAGTTATCATATGGCGCAAAACCATGCAAATAATACTTTGTTAGCATTGTGTGACATGTAATGTCCTTCCGATATGTTATGTATCCTTGTTTTTGCATGGTCCGGATGTAGTCTCTTTTTCATCTGTAGCCGCAACGAAAAGTCCGAACGAGGTCTTTTGCATTTACAACGGGTGAATATCTAGTTGTCACTGGTGATTGTCGTTTTAACTTTTCTGGATCCGCCATCAAATTGATACATTTAATTATATCAAGTGCTGTGAGAAAAGGCTACAAATCTCCACCTCCAACATCCTCACACACAATATAGCTTTATGTGTACAGATGTGAAGTAATGACGCAAAGACATGCTCGAATTTCCCGCGGAAATCCACCAGTCCCACTGGAATTTAAAACATTATTACAAGCTTACTGCATTAAATCGAGCTAAGGAAAGCAGATGGTTTTGAACACTGGCTGGCTATGCATTTTCTCAAATATGTATTTTGGATAATTTTTTAACCCAAAAAAGCTACAGACTGCAGCTTTAAAATAAAAAAAAGCATATTTCACTAAAAATATTAAATTCATTGTATCATAGACTAAATAATCAAGGGGACTTTACATTATTTATTCAGGTAGATTTCATGATTTCATTGAAACTACTCAAAAATATTATGTGTAATATATTGTTGTCACCATATTTTTTTAATTAAATAGCAGTAAGATTTTTTACAGTGTATAATTTAAATAAAAGAGTTCCTGATATCACTCTTGCAACTACATATATTTTGTAAACTCTGGTAGTATTTAATTTAGAGTGATGAAATACCATTCAACCATTATGTGCAATTACTAGTACTATAATGTCAAAAATAGCAGTCCACTTTTGGCCTCATGTATTGTCAATGAATACATGTGCACGTATGAATATTTCCACTCCACGGAGTGCATCGGCATGGGCTAATGAACTATTCAGCGTGAAAGCAGGGAAAAGATGCCACACTCAGTGAATAATTTGTTTATTGATTGCAGCATTTAAATGCAGTATTGATAAAGAGGAATCCACTCTAATGGAAAGGAATGGTTGCAGTATCAAAGACTTATTGCATCTGGGAGAATGCAGGACTGACAAATTTTATTGAATGATGCTGGGAACGCTCGAGGGAGAGATAAAAAGATAAAGGGAGATGCGAAATGGAGGGGGGGGGGGTGGGGGGGATAAGAACCCAGCATTGCTGTTGTTTTTTATGCTGGTGGGCTTATGTCCACCGGCCAAACCAGCACCAAACCAGCCTTGGGAATTCATTCTGGTTTAAGCTGGTCTTTTCATCACTCAGTCATTTCTTCCAGGACATCAAGAATCATCTTTAACCCAGTTGTAGCTCAAGCCTCACAATCCATATGGCAGAAATCTGTGTCCTTGCGTTCGACCACACACTAACGGCAGCATGTGTCACTGTGGGTGGTTCGTTCCCGTGCGAGTAACAAGCAAGGCGACGTGGGTGTATTCGTTGGCCTTTCTCGGCAAAATACTATACGTTATATTTGAATTGAGTTCAAGATGTGTTCAAACGCACATACAGTATAAAGAAGTTGTCGCTACTCCATGTGTGCGAAGCTTCGCTAAATGATGAATGCATTATATGCGCACGGCCTTCTAGAATGCAGGCTCCATAAATGATTTAAAGTGGAGCACTACACTCTGTGCTTGATCCGCAGGCCGTTTCTTACACACTTGCACTAGATTATATATTACACACACTGTAATTTATAGATGGTACTTTGGGTCCAATATTAGATGCAGAAAAGGCAAAAGAAAAAAGGCCCAGCATGCCATCTAGCATACCAGAGAGATTTGACTATCGTCATTTGCGGTTATTCGCTATTCTGAGTCATAAGGTTGGTGGAATAGAGAAAAAGCTCATGGGTCTGTCAAAGAATATTAAACTGCAGATATCCAATTCAATAGTGACTTTATGAGTTTCTGCATTGCCGTAGAAACGACTGGCGTGGTAGTGGCATCTAAAGCATCAATGACAACCTTTCTTTCTATCTCTGATATCAGACAAGACATAAGCGAAGGAAAGAGAGAGAGAGAAAGAGAGAGAATGGGAGCGTGGGTAGAGTCCCATGCTGCCACAGTAGGGGTAAATTATCCATAATCAGGGCATCAATGTGGATGGGTCCATCGGAACCTAACACTTATACCCCCTAATCAGCACCTCCATGTCAACCAATCGCTTATAGCCGCACAAATTGCCACCATTTGAGCTCCCACACAGTCTATATTACAGATGTGTTTGAGTGTGTGTTTGCGTGTGTATCGGTGCACACTGCCTCGACACAATAGAGAGGTCAAATTCTCCGAAAAAAAAGGAAGAGCAAAATAAGCGAGAATGATTAGGAAGAGAGAGATTAGATTGTTGCCTTTCAAAGCCGAAAAAAATCACCTATCTTCTTTCAGATGGGGACCCGGCAAATTGCCCTCTAATCTTCAAATCATCATCATAGGAAGGAGGGCAAACGGTGACAATGACAAATTCAAAAAATGCAAAAGAGATTCTGCACCTCGTTGTTTCGTACTTTTCTGCAGCATTTAAATCTCCAGCCACAGTAAACTCTTATCATTTTCAAGAGAGAAGCTCTGACCTGGATTTGTCAGCAGTGCGTTTGAGTAAGGACTCTCAGTTCTGAACATAAACCGCATTCTTTTGTGCTGCTTAAATTGGGGCTCTCAAAGCTCTGTTAGAAACTCTGGCATGACCTATTCCTGTTATTTCTCAACCTCTTGCAACTTCCAGCCAACCTAACAGCCCTGTCTCTTGTTATGTTACATATGATGCACATATATAAGAGATGCATCATATGCCATTCTGATATTAAATAGGCCACTGCAATGTAAAGTTCGCATCCACACTGGGAGTCTTACTTGTAATGCATACTGAACCCATACTCAAATACAGTAAATATTTAAAACAATTTAGAATCAAAATAAAATGAAGAACAGTACAGTAACAGTCGGACGAACAGTGGCACAGTGCTCATTCAGTAAATGCATAGCTAAACATGCTTAGCGCAGCCACAACGCCCTCTCTGTGTTTCGCTGTTTTGTTCAACTATTTCCTGCACCCCCCAGTCTAGTAGTGCTAGTGTTCTCTCCCTATGGAAATCATGGTATTTGATCAGATGTTCAATGTCTAACATACATTTTCCCTCATAGCTTTTCCTGGCTTCCCCATACTGGCTGTTTTTCATTTCTGTGGAATTAGGCCTACCGTTCGACGCGCATCTATAATCTGCTGGACGTCTCCGACAGATCTGATTTGTACACTTTGTATCTGCTTGAAATATCTTGACTCGGCTGCCCGATCTCAGTTAATTCCAGATTAAAGTCCACCTGAAATCTCTTGACCTGTTTCCAGGTCTCAATTAACTCTGGACTGTAATCTGCATGAAATATCTTGATCTGACCCCAAATCTCAATTAATTCCAGACTCTTTTATGAGAACTATTTTTATGCGTCGTACCCTAAGAATTCATTGCATTCTTAGGGTACGTTTACACAACTAAAAACAGAAAAGTTTTTCCTTAGAGTTTTTCACGTACAGACAACAACGTTGCCAAAACAATACCTGTTCACACGGATCTGTGTAAACGACTAATAACGCGGTATTATGCAAGTAAAACCAGTAGTTGCCGATGTCACTTTGTAAAGAAAAACTAGTAATAAGCATGCTCATGACATCACCGTTTTCACAAATTCGTGTTTTTGTTTTCACAAAGACAATAATGGTATCGTTTTCAAAAACTTGCACAATGAAACCAGTTTTTAAAAGTTTGCATTTTCAGGCCCCCAAAACGCTGTTATTGTGTAAATGAATGGCCACAAATTTCAATTTTTTGTTAAAAAACAGTGTCGTGTAAACGGCCCCTAGTTCAATTCAAGTCACATTTATTTGTAGTGCTTTTTAATGCATTTTCTGTTAAGCTGCTTTAAAACGACGTGTCTACATTGCAATTTATAGTGATCTGTTATCAGAGGTGACCAAGTTATGCATTTCAGACATGTGCAAAATTCAAGCAGTTAGCTAACAATATATTAATTTAAACAATGCATTAATTTAAGGCAATTATGTCATCATTTTCTCACGTTTCCAAACCTGTGGAACAAAAAATGAAGACATTCTGCAGAACGTTGGGAACAAAATATCATTAGAGCACTGACTAACTTTGCCTTTGTGATTTTATATATATATATGTATATATATATATATATATATATATATATATATATATATATATATATATATATATATATTGTGAAAACCATGATAAATTGTTTCAGAAACAATTTATCATGGTTTTCACAATATTAAACAGCTCAAGTTTTGATAATAATAAGAAATTTTCTTGAACTATACTCTGGAATTGTTTCACTATAGAATGCAGCTTCGTAGTATTTCAACACTTATTACTTATATTTACAATATATTTATATTTATGTATTTATATTTATTTATTAAAATCCCTAGTGTGAATTGTCAAACAATAGGTGATATGGGGAAAAAAAATCATTGAGTGCATGAACATCATAGTGGCCCTCTTTGACATGCAGCTATGGATCTAAAGTTTGCCAGGTTGTACTTGTGTGATTAAAAACCTTCATGTGCAATTTAAAAGTAAGATGTAAGATTGTTATCAATTTATACTCCAAAGTATTTAAAATCTGAAAATTCAGATTCTACAATTCTACATAGTTCAGCACAGTGGATTTTAGATTTACTAAAAATATACAGTTTTTGATACATTCAGCTGAAGGCATTTGTGATGTACCAATTCTGTAATCTTTTGCATCGAGTTTGATAGCAGATCAGCTGCAGCACTATAGCAAGAACAAGATTACTATGTCATCTGCATATATTTGTGTTGGTATTATAGGACAAACATTTGGCAAGTCATTTGAGTGTCACTCTGGCTTCTTTTGAGAGTGAGACTGTTTTCATTAGAGGAGCAAACATAAAAAATATACAAATAACTGGCCATTTTATGTCTGAAACTGTTGTAGGGAAAACAAAAAGAGCAGATTACCAAAAAAACAGTGTTTAAATGAGTCATGACGTTCAAAATCCACAACAGGGGGGTCTATGAACTACAGTATAACCATTGTGCTCTTGATCAAAGCACTTAACCTCAGGTAACTCCAGAGGGACTGGCCTGTAATAAGGTTAGGTACACAGTCAGTTTGGATCAAAGCGTTAGCTAAATTACAAAATGTAACATGCCAGTGACTATAATCTGCACTCTGTTTTAAGAATTTATTTGATTGCTGCATTACTCCATTGCATCCCCGTGGCTCTAAAGTACCCAAAGGAGAGCTCTTAATAACACAGAAAATCTACTGAAACAATGAATCCCATAATGCAGAGAACGCATTCCACACTCCATCAGTCTTTTGACCACCGCGGCTTGAAACCAATGCAGCTTCACAGTCTATTTCAGGGCATGTTGCCATGACGAGAACCTACTTGTTACTAAGGATCACAAGAAGAAAGAAAGAAAGAAAGAAAGAAAGAAAGAAAGAAAGAAAGAAAGAAAGAAAGAAAGAAAGAAAGAAAGAAAGAAAAAGAAAGAAAGAAAGAAAGAAAGAAAGAAAGAAAGAAAGAAAGAAAGAAAGAAAGAAAAAAAGAAAGAAAGAAAGAAAGAAAGAAAGAAAGAAAGAAAGAAAGAAAGAAAGAAAATGGTTGCAATTAGGCGGAAATTACAAAGTTGAGCCTAATTTCTCTCTTCCTTTGTGTGTATATGTGTGTTTAAAGGTTGCACTTATAAGTGTAAGACATTCCTCCTCACGTTGGAATTGCAATCTTAATTTTATAACATGAAAAAGCTGAATATCAGTTCATAAAATGAACTCGGTCTTGACTGTAAAATTCTGAGAATTTTCACCAGTATTTGGGACAACAGCATTAAAGTAAACTAGGCATCGTTCTCTCAGTTGCCAACTGCTCTTGAATAATTAGATATGGCTTTAGAGAATTTCTCTACAAAATCTTTTCCATCTTTGGATAACCACAAGTGCTCTCTGTGTTAGATGAACAGCCTGTGAAGTTTCCTTCAGTGCTGTACGCTGAAGGGAAACAGAGATTTTTAATTCATGTTTGTGATGAATAAATAATTCCCTGCGCGTTCTTGTGTGTCAAGCGTGCGCGCATTGAGGGGTGGAGAGGCGCGCGAGCTCGGTATGAGGAAGGATAAATTATCAGAGTTATGACCAGTCAAACAAGTGTGGTGGAAAGTGGAACAAACGAGCACACACACAAATCTCAAATTCTCCATCCCGGTCCTACATTCACACGGTAAACACCCTGCAGAGTGATTACATAATTGTGTAGGACTCAGCGCCGCCTAGTGGTTCAGACTTAGTTAATCCGAATACCGCATAATGAAACAAACCACATGAGAACCTAAATATATTTTTAGGTTACAATATATTTTTAGCATGATTGTTAGGTTACAAATAAACGTCAATAATCAAACAAGTAACTAAAGAACAATAGAAAACAACGTACACTTTTCGTTCACTCGAATGGTCTTTCTGCTTACAATTATATAAGCATTATTGTAAAAACATTTATTTGAGTATTATTTATTTTAGATAATAAGTCTTGTTTTTCACCTGGTAGATTCGCGCAATTGTTGTTCTATGCGAATCTGCCGTGCGCAAACTCCAGACATGCGACTGCGGTTTGAGACATGGCTGATGATTTGGGAGACGAGTGGTGGACCCAGGGAGACAATTTAGGTAAAACATATAGGTTTTTTTTGTTTATTTAAACCATACTTCGCGCTGAAGTGTGTTTATGTCGTGTTTATGCTCTGCTCGTGTCGGTTTTGAACAGCCTGATGTACCAGGGCGCACTAGTGCTCTAGAAACTTCTGCCTAACAAGATTCTGTTTTATCGTTAATAATTATTTTGTATAATAACTTGCATAAAACTTCTGTCAATAAACGAGCATCAGTTGGAACTTGGTTAGCCTCATATTGGCGGATGGCTTAACATTTTTTACTAGATTCAGACTGCGCAAAACACGTGTTTGCCCTGTCTTCGGTGCATCTTGGGATTTGTAGTTTTCTCCCATGTAAACAAGTGTAGTTGTAGTACTGTTTGTATTTGAGCTTTATTATTATTATTAATTTGATTATTTAACGTTCATCATGACATTTCGTTTATGTGCAAACTTTGTCCCATTGAGGTGTTTCAGAGGTAGAGGAGGACACACAACCACTTACAGAAGAACAACCAATTAAATATATATCAAAGAAAAGGAAGCGTGATCAACAGATTCAAGAGGAGGACACACAGCCACTTACCGAAGAACAATCTAATAAATCCACATCAAAGAAAAGGAAGGGTGAAAAAAAGATTCAAGACGGCACCAAGAAAAAGAAGAAAACTGTTAAGGTAATACACACACAAAAGTGAAGATTGTGAGGCTAAAAAAAATTGAAAACTGAATAGTGTGCAACAGTCAGGTCCTGGAAATTAAAAAAAAAAAAAAACCTTTCAGTTCATAGGGAAATTGATTTATAAAAATAACTTATAAACCATTAAAGACAGATCTACTGAGATGTAATTAATCGATGGTAAATGCTTTTGTTGAAGCCATCATTTGACATAATTTAACAAATCCTTAAATCGGTGTTCGTTATTTGTGTTCAAGCTGAATTCCTGGTGAAAAACATTACCCATGATTCAGCAAAGAAAGCTACAATCATAATCACAGCAAGCAAATCGCATCAAAAGAGCTCTGCAGCGACCACCCACATCCATGAAGCACTGCTAATGATGCAATCTCCCTATGGTCTCAAAAGAAAAGAGATTTTTTTTTATATATATATATATATTGTCAAGTTGAAAAAGTGTGTGGCCAGGCCACTGTAGTCTGTTAAAGCTCAAGTGTGTCTCAACCAATGCCGTAGGGGTTTTGGGTGAGGCTTTGTGGTGGGGGTTCCTTTAGAAACCTGTTAAAAATATTTAGCTTCTATTTAAAGGTGCTATATGTATTTTTAGCGGCCTCTATCGTTGATGTTTCAGATTGCAACCAGTTTTTTACAAGAGCGCTCGTGCTCTTGCGCGCACTCGAACTCAAGAGCGAGCACTCATGGTACACGGCCACACTGAGACTTTCAACACACCGGAGAAAGCATCACACAACATGCTGGAAACTCATGTAAACTCCCACTGCAAATTTACAATAATAGGCTACTATCAGATTGACGTTGAACTAATGCTCCATGCTCGTACCCCCTGATACCGTTACATTGACTGCATTTAGCTGACATGTGGTGTTATCCTTTTTAACAGTCTATGGGTGTTATCTAAGACATTTCATTCACTACTATTTGTGTATCTTTCACAATCAGACAGCAATGTCAACATAGATGAATGTATAATATGATAACGAAAACGGTTAGTGAACTAGACTGAATTTCAGTAACAGTAAGATCGTAGTAAGCAACATTACTGTACTGAACGTGTCTGGAAATGTGTATTATAAACAATATATTAGTGGGATGAGTGACGTTAGACAGTAGATCTAGTACATAAAATAAGTTACATCCTAGCGCCTACTTTTTGTTCCTGGAACAGTCTTTTGTGTTCATTTCATGTCTCATGTATATCGTAGTTTATCTTGATATTTCATTACAGTTTACCATTATTTCAGCATATCTGAAAACTTGTAATTTATCACAATAAAAATAGCAGAGGTCTCTCCACAATTCAAACGCTCTGCCGATGGTGTCGATCCGATTCACGTTTGGCCTGACGAGCTTCAGCAGATACATTTTTGTTTTGATTTGTTTTTTATATTTATGTGGAGTTTGTGTTGGAGTCTGTGTTATGCTGGAGGCAGGTTGTTTTTTGGTGTTATGAGACTCCATGGTGTTAGCTGCAGTGCCGTCGCATAGACTGGATATAAAAAGGAGAGAGGCTCAAGAGTGCGCATGCACATCACATCCGATGGATTTCGCAGAAAATACGACCCAGAGACTTCACATAGAAACAGGAATACTGGCCTTCAGAGCTAATATCAAAAACAGACAAGTGGGTCATTGTAATGTGTGATTACAACCCCTTCACACACAGGCAATAAAAAAGCATTCATTTTATTAAGTTGCATATAGCACCTTTAAAGGTCTCCTATTATAGACTATTGCAGACTGGGCTTTTTGGAAAGGCTTTAAAGGAACTAAAACAGAGCTTTTCAGACTGAAGAGGTGCTATTACAGTAATGTATAATATGAGAAAAAATAATGTTTTTTGAACTTTAAGTCATGTAAATTTATTCTAGCAGAATTTGAAGATTTCTTCAAAAATACAATTATGAACTTGTACATGAGCACAATATGGGCACTTAAGAAAAATATAGAAACCTCAACTTTGCAAATCTTTTTTTTTTTCCTTGGGTTCAGGCATTTAAGTCTTTCATCAAAGAGATGTCTTTGAGACAAAAAAGGTCTTATGAGCAAAAACAGAAGCAGGGCATCTTTAAGTAAAGACTGTCTTTCCCTGCAGAAAGAATGTTTCATCACAGAGGAGAGATCAGAGGAAAAGGGTGATAAGGAGTCCAACAAAAAGAAGAAGAGAAGAAAGGTAAGAATTATAATTCACATTTCTATTAATGTTACTGTAGATGTCAAAGTCCTTTGCCCAGTTCAATATGCTCTTTAGAATATTTTTGATCACTTCATGCTCGATATAAAAGTGGCAAAAAGTACAACCTTACCCCAGAGATGCTTTGATTTTACGGACCATAATTTGACAGCTCATTTCTCAGTTTTCATAGGTCTCGGTTATTATTAGTATGATAATTAAGAAAATCGCGTCTTAATTTATATTAGGGGATGGAGCTTATCTGAATTCATTCATTCCATTTCTTGTCACTGTCTCTGCCACTGTTAAAACATGTTATTGTTTCATAATTCTCCTTTGTCATTAGAAGAAGAAAACTATCACAGATGTCCTGACAAGTTCTGAACCTGCGCCGGGCTCTCCAGCTGACCTTATGAGCCTTCTGAAGAATCACTTCAGCCTGACCCGCTCTGTTATTGAGCAAGAGGATCTGACACTAAACGGTTAGTTGATTAATGCACGTTTGTGTCTGAGAATCATTTGAATCTGGATATTGGATGAGGAGGTTAATTTTTGTTTGTTGTATTTTCTGTTTCAGACTCTTGTTTCCTCAGCAGTAATGACCTTACACATAGCTTGTCTTCTTACCTCAAAGAAGGTAAAAAAAATAATATATATATATATATATATATATATATGACGTGTTTGTCTTTTTATGCTGTCTGTCAATTTTTTAAAAGGATAATTCACCCAAAAATGTAAATTTTGTCATAATTTACTCACCCTCAAGTTTCTGTCATAGACCTCTTTTAAAATCATAAAAAATCCAAACTTTTGGTGGTAATGTATATTCTGTAATGGGTAAATCTTTGCTTATTTAAAATTAGTGTGTCAGATGCCCCTGATTTGAGGTCAGTATTTATTTTTGGGTGAACAATCCTTTTATTGTTCTGTTCTTCTGAACACAAAAGAAGATATTTGGTAACCATACAGTTGATGGTAGCCATTGACTTGCATAGTTTTTTTCCTACTATGTCAATGGCTATCGTCAACTCTTTAATTATCAACATTCTTTAAGATATTTTCTGTTGTGTTCAACAAAAGAATAAAATTATGGTTCACCCAAAAATAAATATTGACCTCAAACCAGGGGCATCTGACACACTCATTTTGTTATAAGCAAATATTTACCCATTACAGAATAGAAATTACCATTCAATATTTGGGATTTTTAATGATTTTAAAAGAAGTCTGTTATGCTTGCCACAGGTGCGTTTATCTGATCAAAAATAAAATTATATTGTGAAAAAAAATATGTAAAAACATATAAATGTACTATATTGTAAGTGTAATTTATTCCTGTGAGGCAAAGCTGAATTTCCAGCATCATTACTCCAGTCTTCAGTGTCACATGATCCTTCAGAAATTATTATAATATGCTGATTTGCTGCTCAAGAAACATTTATTATTATTATCAATATTGACAACCAGAATTTTTTATTAATAAAAAAGCATATCATTAAAGAACTTCATTTATTTGAAATGTAAATCTCTTGCAACATTATAATGTTTTTATTGTCACCTTTGATCAATATAATGCTACTTTTATCCTTCCTGAATAAAAGTATTTCTTTCAAAACAACTCTTACTGACACCAAACGTTTTAATGGCAAGTCAGGTGGGTTTATTAATTGTCTCCATTGTGTTAATTCCTTAATGAATGCATGTATAAAGTTTGTATTAACACTTTTCATATTGAAATTTTTCATTTCAGTTTGTCCAAAGTGGGCTAAAATCCAGAAGCAGCACACCCAGACCCAGTCAGTGGTGTTTCTCATCGTTTGCGGATCCGCTCTTAGAACTATTGATCTTATTAAGTGAGTTTCAGTTGTTCTGTTTTGAATAATACAGAGTTTGTTTTCCCAAGTGTAAGACTTTTTTTCTCTCTTTGCATTTAAGACAGCTGATAGCATTTAAAGGCCAAGCGAAAGTGCTAAAGCTGTTCGCGAAACACATCAAAGTGGATGACCAGATAAAGGCATTGAGTAAAGGTGTGACCCATATTGCTGTTGGAACTCCTGGGAGAATTGCTGCTTTGTTAGAAAAAGGTTTGATTTGAAGCACATTTGTGTCTCGTACATCTTGTAAATGTTATTTTAACCAACTTGCATGACTTTCAGTTTTGTGAAACGCCTTTTTTCGCTCCTTGATTTTTGTGCTTTAGAGGGTTTGACTGTGCAAGGACTGAGGTATCTGGTACTGGACTGGAACTACCGAGACCAGAAGCTCAGGAGAATGGTGGATATACCAGAGGTAGCAAGGACAGACATGTTTGTTACAACATTCCAAAGATACTTTTTAAAGAATTATAATATAGATAAAGATGAAATATACATACAATATTGATGTCTAATGTAACTAGTCAAAATTATGGATGATTTTGAAACACACTTAAAGGAATAGTTCACTCAAATTCAATTTCTGTTATTAATTACTCACCCTCATGTCGTTCCAAACCCGTAAGTGTTCGTTTATCTTTGGAACACAAATTAAGATATTTTTGATGAAATATGAGAGCTTTCTTTCCCTCCATAGACAGCAACTTAATTTCCACTTTCAAGGCCCAGAAAGGTACTGGTGCACTGCTCACGTGAATGGTGTCAGAGAAAAGTCATTATTTTTGTTTTTTGTTATTCTCGTCACTTCATAACATTAAAGTTGAAACACTGTTAGTCACATGGACTATTTTAACAATGTCTTTACTATATTTTGGGGCCTTGAAAGTGGTAATAATGTTGCAGTCTATGGGGGTCAGAAAGCTGTCAGATTTCTTAAAAAAAAATCATTACTTGTGTTCCGAAGATCTTAGGGGTTTGGAACGACATGAGGGTGAGTAACATTGACCGAAATTTTATTTTTGGGTGAGCTAACCCTTTAATACAGATTATTTACTGCCAACATATTTCCTGTAAAAATGGTACATATCGACAGTACACAATCAAAAGGGATTGGTTTACATCACAGCCATTAAAAAATATGTTTTGCTACTTGCTGTTGTGAGTTGTTTGAACAAGAACATCAACATTTTTGCTCCATTTTCCTGGAAAGAGACTAAATTTTAAATGTGCATATCTGATAAAGAAAACGTTGCTTATTTGGATTTATTTGGGTTTAACTGACTTCGAATAACTGTGGAGAAAATAGCTTAAAATATTTTTGTTGTGTGTTTCAGGTGAAAGAAGACTTTCTGAAAATGATGGACCGTGGTCTAATTCATAGCTGCAGGGAAGGAAAATTTAAAATAGGACTCTTTTGAGCAGTCTGTTCTGTTCTCTGTATTTACATGTTTTACACGTATTCATTTACTTGCTCGGTATGTATTTGATAGAACTATTATAATGTATTTTAGTGAAATATGTCTGCTGCAAAAGAAAAATATGTTACGTGTGAGTGTTGTTTTTTACTATTAAAAATAAAAATATCTGATTGGACAAAGAAAATCTGCCCAGTTTTTTGCATCAGGAGCCCCTCCCATTTTAGATTGTTTATACTTTATTCTGAATATTTTGCTTAATGCAATATCCTGTTACAACACACATGCTCAGGCACCAAGCGCACACACATTTTTTCAAATGCAGCTCCCACACATTACGGCAGAGTCCAGGAATGAGGAGAGACTCAGTTCTGATAGAAAAGAATGTGTGGAGCACTGGGGAGGTTTACAGTCAGAGCTAAAGACAGGGAGAACTGCTCTGTGTGTATAAGGTGGGGTGGTTCATGGTTGAAGTTAATAAGTAACAGTCACTTAAGGTTCAAAGGTTCAGTCATACTGGGAACTGAGAAAATTTGCTCTGGTGGCAGTTAAAGAAAACACTTTCTTATTTGAAACTGTGTCATTATTACTATTTTTGTGAAGTTGTAGAGAATCTGAGATGGGAAAGAAGCAGGCTGCTACAGGGCCATTGTCGAGGCGCCCGGATAACTCCGCATTTAAACAGCAGAGGTTACCCGCCTGGTCTCCATCTCTCACGGCACAGACCGTGCTGCCAACTTTCTACATCATCTCTCTCGTGTGCTTGTTTCTAGGCGTCTGGCTCCTCATCACTGTTCAGAAAACACACGAACTGAAGGTTAGAGGGTTTTTTTATTTTATTTATTTATTTTTATCAAGTGCGAATGTGCAAGACTGCAGGAAGTGACCAGAAGGATGTGTTCTTCTGGAAACAAGATCAGCACAACCCCTGAAAATTAATTTGCTGTGTTCTTATTGTGTAACTTTAACTATTAGTCAATTCCTTTTGCTATTTTGTACTCATAATGTAGACCTAACATTTGTCATTTGGCCAATTCAAAATATTGGTTTCGCTATTAAACTTTTCCTCAAGGACTACCAATCATGTACCTCCCAATTCAACTTTTTTAATTCAAAGTCATTACATTAGCACTTGTAAACCGTTCAATTTCGTTGTTTAATTAAAGTAGCTGACTAACTACATATGACCATGATTGTTGTCTGTATTGTTATTAGCATGGCTTGCTAAGGCAGCCATATCTATAGACCAGAATATCATAGCCTTGGGGGTGCGCTATTTTAAATTGGGCCAGTAAACAACCACCCTGAACATCTTAGCAACCATATAACAAAATGACAGCAGCATTTGCATGGGCATCAATCTGTTTTTATTAAGCATAAAAATCTGGTTTGCTACATTATGGTATCTCTATAAAAAAATTTGCTCATATGGTCACATTGATAAATGATGGAAAGAAAAGGGGTGAATGGAGTATGTGCTGCCATAACTCCAACCACAGTTAAATTTTACACGCATGTCGTATGTTGTAGGTGGATTACACTAATGCTGGAACATGTCAACAGTGCTTCGAGATGCGGAAGCATGCCATCCACACCAGAACGGCCTGCACATGCTCAGTCAGCTTCTACATTCCCAAAAACTTTTCGGTGGGTCAGTTCAAGAAATGATTTGACAGTTCAAAAGTTAATGGAAAAGCATTAAACTAATCAAAAATGTTACAAATGATTGATGTTCTTCTGAGCTGTCTATTCATCAAAGAAACCTGAAAAACCATGTATTATGGCTTTGAAATAAATATTAAGCAGCACAACTGTTTTCAACAATAATCAAAGGAAAATTGTGTGCACAATACAACACTAGTTAAAATCTCTCACTAGTCTTGCCTGCACAAAGTTATATCCAATTTTATAAATAATATACCATTTTTGAACTCCTGGCATGACTATTTACAACCAGTAAACCTAACTTTAGTTTCATATAATATAATACAATAACAATAATAAACAATAAGAGCATTTTCTGCCTAGAACAGTCCCACTGTTAAAACGGCATTTACATAAACTCAAATAACACAATTCATTGTCTAATTTTTCAAATTATTTTCTGTATTTAACCCGTACTTTAAAAAAGAGAGAGAGAGAGAGAGAGAGAGAGAGAGAGACATCCTAAATTAAATTCATATTACAAATGTCTAATTTAAACGAGACACCATATGAACCTCATAATTTGTCATCAGCGTGTTTCCTTTCAACATGATGTAGTGCTATGTCTGATAGCATGCTGTTTCCCTCAGGGCGATGTATTCTTTTACTACGGTCTGAGGAACTTTCATCAGAATCTGCGGAGGTACATGGACTCCCGTGATGATGCACAGATGGTGGGGAGGAAGAAAAACCTGAAGGTGCTGGACGTCTCTTTTACTCCCCTTCTGTTTGCGCTCCTTTTTCACACACTTTCCTCATCCCTCCCACTCACTGATTAAAGTAACGTCTGTCTTTATTTGATCTCTCACTATGCTTCACATTAGTAGTGCTGTTATCACATCCAACATGTTGTTATTGCGGCAGTGGCTCAGTGGTTCATGTAGGTTGTCTACAAACCAGAAGGTCGGTTCCACCTGACCAAGTGTCGAGGCGTCCATGAGCAAAACGCCTAACCCCAGCTGCTCCCGACAAGCTGGATGGCGCCTTGTGTGGCTGACACCGCCGTTGGTGTATGAATGAGTGTGTGAATGGGTGAATGTGAGGCAAAATGTAAAGCGCTTTGGTGGCCATTGGGTCTGTGAAAGCGCTATAAAAATGCAGTCCATTTACCATTTCTCACGTAGGCACCGAGTTCGTACTGCGCTCCGTTCGATTACGATGCAAATAGAGCACTACCCATTGCCCCATGTGGTGCTGTGGCCAACAGCATGTTCAACGGTGAGACACATGTTAGTATTATGCTAATAAGCCAGTTTGCTTGCTGCTCGTGGTTTGTTTATACCATTTTATTTTTATTTTAGATTCATTAACAGTGTTCTATTATCCAACGAATGAGCCAGGAGGAGGCCTACCAGTTCCACTCTACAGGAAGGGTATCGCTTGGTACACGGACAAAAATGTCAAGTTCCGTAACCCTCCGACCAACAACACATTCACACTCCGACAAGCCTTTGAAGGTACACGGCATGTGCTGCATGTGTTATGAGCATGTGTCTGTTTTTCTCATTGTTGTCTCTCTGTTTGTTCTCAGGCACGATTCGGCCCTTATACTGGCAGCGTCCGGTTTATGAGCTGGATGACACAGACTCCAACAACAATGGCTTCATAAATGACGACCTGATTGTTTGGATGAGAGAGGCGGCCTTCCCTAATTTCAAAAAGCTTTATGGGGTTCTCAATCGTGCTCAAGGGCCTTTCAAACAAGGCCTACCCAGTGGCAACTACAGCCTCTCAATAATTTACAGTATCCTTTGCTCATGAAGGACAGAATTGGTTGGCTTTTGTTTTGGTGACATCTTATTACTCCCCTGACAAAATCATATGGTCACAATGGGTCAGCTTTTGTTAATTTGTTTTTGCCTTAGTTTGGATAGTTCACCCCAAAATGAAAATTTTGTCATCATTTACTCACTCTCATGTTGTTCCAAACCTCCATGACTTAAAACTAGGGTATACGATTTCAAAGATTGTTCATTATTAATATCCTCGTTTATATGCTGGTTACAGTTATATAGTACAACCCTAACAATATAAATAGAAAAAAGAACGAAAAAAAATCCATTCACTCTATTGGCTGTCCAGCCGCATAAAAGTTGACCAATGAAAGCTTTGCGATCGCAAAGCTACATTGGTCAACTGCTCTCATCCAATCACCAGCTACACTTGAAACTCCGCCAGGCGCTCGCGTCTCCACCCCACCGCACCCGACCACGCCCGACCGCGCCCCCCTTCTGCGTCATGAGAATCGCGCGCGTTAGCAGCTGACCGCATATGGTAGCTAGCTAAGTAGCATAACAGCGATGGATAAAAACCGAAAGAGACAACAGCAAGCGTCCCCTGATTGCCCCTACAAGAAAATGTGAAGAATGCCGAAATTTGAGGAGAATAAATATAGGGTCCACCATTGACCGATGGAGAAAGCTTCAGCGAGATCTGGGACTGAATACCGATGCTGACACTGCTTACATTTGGTTGAGCAGGTAACGTTTAACATTTATTTATACTCGTAAATGGCGTGAGTCGCGTGAAGTGTTACATATATAACTTTTTATTAGTCTGACAACTTGCTAATTCTGCCGGTCGGCATTGGAATGTTAGCTGTTTAGCATCGCCTATCATGGGTCAAAGTAAATATATTTCTTGAAGTGCTTGATTATATTTCAGTATGCCTAGCGGGTTTCTGTTTGAGCCGATCGGAATTTAAACAAGATGCGCTGTATGCTGCTATAACAATTACTCAAAACCTTCGCAATACTACTAATATCATAGTTATGGTGGTGGGTAGTGTAGAACATTTCATGTGTTGCTAATCTTGCGTTGGCGTGATCTCAAACGTGTCATTGAATTGTTGATGAAGCAACTAAGTTCAAGTGTCTAAAGGCAATTTTACATATGATGTGATTGAAGCGACTAAGCAATGTTGTGAAAGTATGATGATCACAACTTGACTGAGTGACGTTGTTCAATTCGTTTCCCGGGAGGGATCACGTAGCAGAGGGGAGGGGTGTGTGTGTGTGGAGAGGCGGGATGAGTTTTTTAAAACGTCCCTCCCGTTTCAGGCTTTCTCGACTGATTTTCAACATCGTATACTACAGCTTTAAGGGATAGTTCACACAAAAATAAAAACCTTCATGATGTTCCAATCCTGAATTGGGTGTCTTTCTTCTGCTGAACACAAAGGAAGATATTTTAAAGAAAGTTGGTAATCAAACAAATATCTTTTGTGTTCAACATGAAACTCATACAGGTTTGGAACAACATGGGGGTAAGTAAATGACAGAATTTTCATTTTTTGGGGGAAATATACCTTTACTTTACTTTTCGTTCCACATAAGAAAGTCAGTCATATAGGCTTGGAACAACATAAGGATGAGGAAATACATTTTTGGGCCAACTATCCCTTTAAGACACTATCCCCTGGTTTAGTAGACAAGGTTTAAGATAGTCCCAGACTAAGATGCAAGTTTGAGCTGTTTTAACTTAAACCAACTTGAATATCTGACATATCTTAAAATAGGTCAGTGCCATTGTTTTGACACCATGTTTTTTTGTTTTCTAAGGCACGTTTCTAAAAGTTACTTAAAGAGTAACTAAACCCTAAACCAACTTTTTTAGTTAATGATCTGTAAGAATGGATCTTTATTAATACCAGTCATTGATTCGAGTAACTTTTTTGACATTTGTGTGTAAAGTGTTTTATTTCTACAATATATGGTGTAAAAACGTCTTCAGTGCCCTCTTCAGGTTGAACGGTGAATACTGCAGTTGAATTTTCCTATTGGATGTTCGTGACGTACGCAGGTTTCAGCTCACCACGCTCTTGGTACAAGATACGCCCTTGGCAGTATAAAAACCAGCTTGTTTCGTCAAAACCAGTCAGGACAGGAGTTGTAATTGCGAGTATTGAAAACGATCAGGATAGAGTGTTTTAATATCTATTTCGTCCCCTCTATCTCGCTGGGGTCTGCCCACTTTTTCAGCATTTTTCAAATATTTCCAGTGGGTGGAGTCAGGCTCTGACCAGGCGACTAGTTACCCTTTAAATGTCCTAATTGAACTAAGGCCTAATCCTGGCTCAATCTAAGACCTGTCTGTGAAACCGGGCCTATATGTATCCATTTCATTTCTATCTTAGATTTAGCCTTGACTAATACCTTCAGATTTTCCTGTCGAGCCCTTTCAAGGTCAGAAGGAGCTGGTGATCTCCATGGTGACCTGGTTTGGTGGGCAGAATTACTTCTTGCCCATTGCGTACCTGGTGACTGGTGGAATGATCTTGGTGGCAGCTATTGTACTCACAGTGGTGTTTGTGAAAGTGGGCAAAGAGGGCAAGAACATGGAGGAATAAGCCAAAGAACGAAGGAAATGTATACCAGAAAAGAATGACAAACATTGCCCATAAAAGTCATTATAGGCACATTGGAAGCAATTGAAGTGTACATATGCATTGTACATATCATCCTCTCTAATTATGAGGGAAAAAAAAAAAAAAACTAATTGTGTCCAAAACCCATTTTGTATGGTTTAATAATAATATTAATAGTTTCAAATACAGTGGCATTCAAAAACACACATCGGAGAAAAAAAAAAAAAAAAAAATAGAGATTAAGTGAGTGATCTGTGCAAAATTTTCAATTAAACTTTTCATGCAAGTTGTAATGGTTATAATTGAATCAAATTAATCTATATTAAGGTTGAAAATTGCAAAATACAAACATTTTTGCAAGTGGATTTTTGAACCTCACTGTATTAATTTGATGAAATGTAAAAACTGGCTTGTATTTCCAGACAGGAAATGAGTAATGGATAATTATAATTTCCAGCTGTCTAAAATCATTGCACTGAGCTTCACATCTGACATAATCTAAGTTTGGAATAGCATACTACTAACTTCTCTATGCTTTATATAATGACTATATTGTGCGTAGTATGCACATTTACTTTCTAGGTAAATATTGTGAGGCATGTGAGTACATGCATGTCTCACAATATTTGTAAAAGTGCAGTTTACAAAAAGGACACTTGACTTGATTTTCCATTTCCAGTGTGATTAATTGACCAAAAAAAGCATAATGTTTTACATACTATTAAAAAAGGGATACAGTACCATAGTACAGTACGTACGTGATGAGTATACTCAGTATATCAGGAAACTAGCAGCAGGGGGCGTCTGTGACAACACGAAATGCCTTATATGTCAACACGCGATAACAAACCAGCTGAGTTTTCTCAACACTTGTTATAATACAGCATATAATATGTTATTTTTTAATAAGAATGACTCAATTTATTAGAATGCATTTGGCGTATATATTTATACACTCCAAATAGTTTACAAAGTAACTTTTTTTGTCAGTATGAAAGTTGGGCACGCATTCGTCATTCAGTCAGTCGCTAATATTTGCATCACATGAGCTTTGTAATAAGGGTTTTCGAAGTGTTTTATAATTATTACATATGCATTTTGACGACTTATTAATTGAGGGATTACATGGAATATTCTTTTAAATTAATTTGTTATAAAGAACTACAAAATAGTAGTACTTCGTACTTCCACTCAACTGTTCGCTTCTGTACTGCTGTAGTTCGGACTTGCCAAGTTCGACTCAGGAGAACTCCAGAGTACGAGAGGCGATTCATCAATTCAGCAGTCAAAATTAATGTCTTGTAATAACATTTTATTTTTTAATAAAACTTAAATTTAAAAATTTTAAATTGTTTTTCTATACAATCAATCTACAGTACCAAATCATCATTTAGAGACAGATGTACACAGTGTACGGCAGACAAACATGAACACACACAGGCTTGTGGATACAGTGCACAGAAACACATTACATACAACTCTGATAAGATTTCAAAAACTATAAGCAAACATGCACAAACACGACTGAATCTGGTATACTTTTAAACTCACAAATACATTGAAACACACATACATGTCCATTGTGCCACCACGGTGGACATTTCATTGATTTAAGCCAGTAAACTAATGCAAGTACCGAAATATGACTTGTCAGATATCGTAGTAAATGACAAACGTAACAGTGTACAAATCTGAGTTCGAAAATGCAACATCCTGGTCTCCAAAATCCATACCGTGAGGCAACGTTTGGTCTGATAACATTAAATCAAATGGATAATATGTTTGGACCGATTATCCATTAAGTTGTTTGGTCTATATATATAAAGACAAATTGGCACAGAGTGAATAGGCAAGAATGTCGGCATCCTGTATCTTGCTATTTAATCTTTGACCACTAAAGGGTCACCTTTCGTAAAGGATTCACTAGGACAGTGTAACCGGGAAAGCAGTGCATGCTTGGTAGCGTAAACTTGACCTGTTAGTGGTTTGGGAATAATAAAACAAGACACATCAGCAGGAAAAATGGATCTCTGCATGGCACAGTTTTTCACGTGCATGACTACAGAAAAGATTACATCTGCATAAATGTGTATGCGCAGTCATGCACAGAGAACTTTTCCATTGGATTTGAAAATGCAGATTTTTTTTTAAACAAAGGCATTGCTACTTCCTGTGCTGAATAAATGTTTGTCCATCAGTCCTTCTTTAATTCATTCAGACTTAACTAAATGATTCAAAAATCAACAAAAATCTGTTCCAAAACCTTGTGAGTTGTCAACCAAGTCAACATTTTAAGGCATCACAGTCATGCTCCAAGTGGCAGGCCTTACTGCAGTGAGTGCAGTCAATGGAAAAATGTACCCAATATGGCGAACAAGTGGAGAAAAATGTTCTGATGATTTTAAAGCGATAGTTCACTTTGAAATCAATTTTTGATATGTTTTAGCTTACCTCAAGGGCATCCAAGATGTAGGTGTCTTTGTTTCCACAGTATTTTCAATTTTGACATTTTTTGTCAAACCGTTGTTGTCCGTCAGTCATATAATGCAGGTTTATGGGTATCTCCTAAAAGAGTATGCACAGAGAAGTCCAAATTAAACTTGATTTAATGATTTAATGAATTTAAATATTAGTACACATTGATGGCCTCAGACACGAAACAAGCGGTTTGTGTGAGAGAACGAACAGTATTTATATAGTTTTTACCTCTTGTTAACAGCCGTCGAACTGATCTGAATCAGATGTTCAACCGAACCGTCTCCAACATTACGCGGGACGTGATCTCTCGCGCGTCTACGTCACGCATTGTTTACACAGAGATTTCGGAAGTTTTACCTTTCACTAAACATATTTAGATAACACAGGTAAAACTTCCGAAATATCCGTGTAATTTTGCGTGACGTAGACGCGCGAGAGATCACTTCCGGCGTTACTTTGGAGAGGTTCAGTTGAACATCTGATTCAGATCACTTCGACGGCAGTTAACAAGAGGTAAAATCTAAATACTGTTCGTTTTTCTCACACAAACCGCCCGTTTCGTGTCTTAGGCCATCAGTGTGTAATTTACGAGTTATTAAATCATGTTTAATTTGGAGTTCTTTGTGCATGCTCTTTTAGGAGATCCCCATGTAGACATGCATTATATGACTGACAGACAACAACGGTTTGACCAAAAAATGTCAAAATTGAAAATGCTGTGGAAACAAAGACACCTACATCTTGGATGCCCTTGAGGTAAGCTAAAACATATCAAAAAGTTAATTTCAAAGTGAACTATCCCTTTAAATAATCACATATGTCTTTCAATACTGAAATATATTCATTAAAACTAGTTAAATAGTTTAAATATTTTTGTGTGCATTGGAGTACTGGGGTGTTAGCTTAGCAACATGCTAACATCAAACTATAAATTGTGAGCAGGCATAAAGCATGACATCTAAAGGCTGGAATACACTACATGTTTAAATTAAGTTAAAATTGTAGGCATCATATAATTATTGACGGAGTCATATACACAAACTCAAAAAGCAGTTGCCTCGTTGACAAATAAAAATAAAAATCAGCTCAAAATATCAAACATGTTTGATATCCTCTGACTGTATGCAATTAAAGTCTAAAGCTAACAAAAATCTGTGTGACTAAAAGCCAAAAAGTATATTTTTTTCAGTACCGGTACCTAATTTTGTCGTTTATGCCCTAATGGGGATTTGCCCATATTGGGAGCACAGAAAACTGAAATCTCTTTGCATAAGCAAATTATAATTTTCATTATTTATTTTTCTATATTAGTTAAAAAATAAGTATTTTTGTTGTGGAGGTCCCAATTGGGATGTAGAATTTTCATATTTTAGACTAGAGTGTTAAATAAAAGGTATGGTTGCATTTGTAAGTTAATCAAAAATATGTATATGTAACTGGTTGTCTAAAATAGGCATATCATATCAACATTGATCGCAGGCCCCTTCATCGAATAAAACTGTAAATGTTTTGCAGCATGTTTTGAGGTATAATAAGTACATATCGTATTGCTAGCTAGGAGAATCAATATCAAATTGTATCATGATGAAATGTCTAATTTACTCCCAATAAATTTGTATACTGCACTATTAAGGCAGCTGTCTATTAAGGCAGTACAAAGCAAGTTAACTCACTAGGTTATGGAACAGAAGTAGAGAAACCAGTATGTGTTGCTTGCTATGTCACAAAGGCGGCACCTATGTAACAGCAGAATACAATACAACAGTGCAAAATGACAGTGAATCACAGTGTTATGAGAGTGTTTGTCGATTAATTTGAAATTTTATCGTTTGTTATTCTGCACAAGGGCGGTTTTGATGAAAATATCTTTGCCTAAGGGGGAACAAATGTGCCTTACAATGAGCGATCGAGATGAATACATCTCCGCTCTCAGAAAAATGCACAGATATCTAAAGACTCACAGTTTGATAACAGAGCATAGTCACATATATGCACTCGTACACACACATTTAGACGCATGAACACACAAAACACCCACCAAACGCAGTAGTGTAACGAGATCTCTGCTGTTCTCTCTCTCCTGACATTCCTTTGTGTTATTTCAGTGATAGGACTTGCGCGCCGTACAATTTGAGATGGCTAGGAGCGGAACGTTTCCGCACATTCTGATCTGCAGATTTTTAGGAAAGGTAGTGTTCAGCCGAGGGTTTCCAAAAGGGTCCACTCTTCTGTGATTGGTCAGTCTATTTTCTGACACGGTGCATTGTGGGTATTCTGTGGTACTTGGTACAACTGTCCTTCTGTGGGTGTGGCTTGATCAGGTGTGCTCTTGGGTGTGTCATAGGCTGAGCTTGCCGATTGGCTGCTGTCTGTCCGAGCCACTAAACCACGGCCCCTGAATGGCAGAGTGCCTCCTGATAAGTGGCTTGCCCTGTCGATCATGATTGGCGTAGCATATTCAGTGCCAGAAGCAGGAAGGGGCTCAGCGTAAGCATGGTAATGTTCCGGTGGAATAGGTGCGTCATACTCGGGGGCATCGCACTCTTCAGGTTTAAACGTTGATCTTTGTCCGAGAGAGGCCATGGTACCGGTGACAAGCGGTTGGGCGTATTCTAAGCAGATGGGAAAGGCAGAAAATAGACTGTTAAATGGTTCATTGGGGAACATAAATCTACAAGTTTGTTTGTATGTGTACCTGCAGGCTCCACTCGGGGTCTCTGGTGGTCCACTCGGGCTGTGGAACTGTAACGAACACAGTCGTCTCCATCCAGCTTAGAGGGCAACAGCTGTTTCATACTCTTCCACCACTCTAAAACACACATTTAATAATTCATGTTGGGGAAAATGCATAAGAGGAAACAAGTGAGAAGATACGGACCTGTGCGTTCCCAGTGCGGAAGTTCATAAGTCACCTCTGGGCTTTTTCTGTAAGTTTGAATGCAGATGAACATATTATCTGAAACCAGCAGTCTTTTAGGCCTACTCACATCAAGTTAAATTTTAATTTTAATTTTGAATTTGTCAGATACCAAATAATTTGAGATACCTAAACGTTTAGTTTTTTTTTACTGACCTGGTCTTCCACAGCCATGAGCACACCATCACTAACACCGGGGTTGTCAGAACCAAAACCAATACAGGGACCAACACTGCCACCAGTGCCACCTCTGCAACATTTACACAGCACATTAATAACATTCATCTAGCGTTAGAACTGTTCAAAACCCGAGTGAGCCATTCATCTAGCGTTAGAACTGTTCAAAACCCGAGTGAGCTGCCTACCTAGACAATATTTTTAGGCATCATAAGCATGCTCCTGGCAAAGGCTATTCCAGTTAAATATTGTGTCAAAAAAAAAGTTTTAAATGCTGCAAAGTGAATTTTAGCATCACACCATTAGAATATACAGTATAAAAAAAACAGTATATTCATACAAATTGGATACAAATGGAGATTTGTTAAAGATTAAATTTAAGAGTGTTATCAAATTATTAAATGTTTAAAATATTAAGTGACTAAGTTAATGGCAAAGCTAATCTAAATGTTAAATTGGTAAATAAGCATGCACAATTAAATATCAAATGATACTGAAAAATTAAATTAAACAAATTATATCGGCCTATAGTAGTAGTGCCAATATATTGTGCATCACTACAGCTTGTGCCCTTTGTGGATAAGGGAAACAATTTAGAAATTTTCATGCAAGATGACATCAATTTAAGGACTGATTATATTGATTATTAATATTGTATTCACTATTAAACAGTATTGATAGATTGATTCAAGTAATTAAAAAGGGATAATTTCACCCAATGTTACTCTGAGTTTTAACCTACTAAAATGAGAGTACTGGAATCAACTGTAAAACATAAATCAGTGCACTTCTTATGAGAAAAGCTTTTTGTGTGAAAAGAGAGTTTGCGGTCTATACGAAACATCTTAAATCAGTAATTTATGATGTTCCATTTCACTAAGAATACTGCCTGAGAGGCCAGGCCGTTCACACAAAACACGTTTTGCATTCACTGCGGTGCTTTTCTATTGTAAACATGTTCAAAGTAGTTCAACTATTAAAAAAACATTACCTTTTTTAATTTCACAGCCCTGCATCTTGCATTTTTAGACAAATGACCCCTCAGAAAGTCGATGTCAGACCCTAAATACAGGGCAAGGCCGCTCACTAGCACAAATGTTAATTTACTTAATGCTTTTACCATCGTGAGAGTGCGGAGGCATGGTGGTGTTTCGGATGTTGGGCGTGTGTGTCGTCCTCTCCTGCAGGGGGGGCACTGTGCTTTTTTTGCGAGTGGGAGGAGGGTCTGGATGGAAGATTCTTGGCCTCGCTGACCAACAGAAAGACATCCAATCATGTTTAGCACAGCTACTTAGCCAAATCGGAGACAGATTTCTAAGATTAGTCTCACCTGCATGCGGCTGGCAGCCCAGCAGCTCCATTTTAAGAGCAATCCTCTGGTGCCACTGGAAGGGACATATTCTGATAAACCGTGCTTCAATTGGAGGAATAAAGTTGTTCCGTACTTCCTGGAAATAGTTGGTGTTGCCTTGGAAAATCTGTTACAGACACACAAGGACACATCGTCTTGGCAACAAAGAACATTTGGCCTCAGACCAAGGTCCATCTTATTTACGCCTAATCAATGCGCTTCTCGTTAAGCTCCCTGACAGTCGATGGACATTCATTATTAATGACCACAGAGTGCACTTTAATTTCAGGGTCCTTAAACCACAGGAATGTAAAACCCTTTTTCCAGGAAATATACAAACAGTGATGTCATTCTGCAGCAGTTAGAATACGACATTAAAGTTGATATTAAACCTAGAAATTTGTATTTTTTTATGTGTATTACAGTACTATATCCTCCAGAGTACTAAGGAAATCATCCATACCTTGTTTTTATCTGATTCCACTTCTTGATAGGGTTTCCATTGCTGTCCATTATGGCTATACAACACCTCATAGGACGAAATGTAAAACTGATATTCTGGGAGGGTGGAGCCAGTGGTCATAATACCTGAGAAGTACATTCGACCGAATGATCAATCAAGACATACAGTGAATGAAAACACAAATCTTTTCTCCCTCATACACAAGCTCTACCTGTTATTTTTTTCTCTTTCTTCAAGTCCACTTGAATCCATTCTTTTGTGTCGCTGTTGGCTGCTGCCCACGGGCGTCCCGGTGTTTTGAGGCGGGCCCCTGTGGGGGCCCAGACAGTGGGCTCCTTTCCGTGACCGCCCCATTCCCACACCGACGAGGCCGTGATCTGAGAGTCGCTGACCACCCCCGACTCCAAACCCAAAGTGCCATAGCAACCTTACAGAGAGACAAAATTAAAGTTTCTATTATTAGATCATCAAGGTGTAGGTCATTTCTATAGAAGTGACAGGAATAAAGAACAAACTTCTTTATTAAATCAAGTTATATAAACTTTTTTTTTGGTTTCTGGAGAGTACTGCACACCCGAAAAATAGAGAAGACAAAAACTTTGATACATTCACTCACCGCTAGTCTTGAAAGTAAAAAGGCTGGGGGAGAGATTTCCACTGTAAGAGGGAGAAAGACACAGAGCTATCATTCTGTCTACCAATCAATCAACTTATTACATAGATTTACACAGGGCTATACTTCTGTCAACCAATCGATCAATTTAATACACAGATGATAAAAAAAAACTCAACCAACGAGAGGAATCAAACTAGGTTCGCATTTCCAGAAGGAAATACCTGTGCTGGCAAGGCAGCAAAATGCTTTAGTAAGTCTAGGTTGTGGGCTTCGATCTGGTTTAAATGAAATGCTGCATCAGAGATGTTTTGCACACAGCATGCTTCTAGATTCGCACATGAGAATAAACACGATTTTTGCAGTGTAGAGACGGCTATAGAAGGTTGCAAATAAATGCATCCAATATGCAAGTGTTAAGCTGTCTCTTATGCTGTGTTCACGTCATGTCGGAATTACCATAATTACCTAATTACAATTTAGAGCAGTTTGGGTCCTCTGAATCAAAGTATTTGTTTCCATGGCAACAAACGATTCATAAAGTTAAGATGAATCCATGTGCTGCTTTGATGTTTATGACAGTACTTAATCATAAATTTACCTTTATATGCTGTTGCAAAATAAGAGTGCAATATATGACTATAGCTTTCATAAAATGCTTTCCAACTTGAAAGTACAAGTTCAAGACGGATGGTTTTTACTAGTTATAAAACTTGCAATTATACTAATTCCATAACTGTAAAAAATAAAAAACTATAATACTAATATTTTCAAAATAATATTTCCTAATTCAGAACCCCAAACATGATTCATTCAACAGAATGAATTTAAGACATTTCAAAACGGCAATGCATTGCAATGCCAGTAATCAAATTAAATAGATTTTCCCATGAAGAAAGAAAGCAAGAATGCAAATTGGTTACTCACGGCACAGATGTCACATTGTTAGCCAGTGAGCTTTCATAGTGTGGGATGCCTTTGCTGCTGACCACACTGATTTGCCCCCCCAGAGTGTTGGAGACCACACCCGCATGAATACCAGCCAGACAGAGTGGAGAAGACTGCGGAAAGAGACGGTGAGACATTAAGACAGCTGACACTGATTCACTCACCTAAAACCCACAAGCTGTGACTTGGCATGATGAGGTCACATCCTTGAAGCAAAATTGCAGTGGTATCATTTATGCCACTATGATAAAGAATGATGGATGAATCATGAGAGGAACTTCTTGCAGAGTTTAGATTGAGTTACACAAAGAGTTCTCACAGGCCACGTACACATTGTAAAGTTTGGGGAATGACAAATGTGTAATGCTGCTCAAAGATCTAGGGTCAGTATGATTTTTTTTTTAAAAGAAATTAATGTTTTTATTCCGCAAGGATGCATTAAATTGATCAAAAGTGACAGTAAAGACATTTATAATGTTAGATAAGATTTCCCATTTCAAATAAATGCTGTATTTTTGACGTTTCCATTCATCAAAGAATTCTGGAAAAAAAAATGTATTGCAGTTTTCACAAAGACATTAAGCAGCACAACTGTGGACAATAATAATAATATAATAATGCTTCTTGGGCAGTGACATTTGCATATTGGAATGATTTCTGAAGGATGGATTGTTAAAATTCAGTTTTTCCATCACAGGAAAAACTTACATTTAAATTGTAATAATATTTCACATTACTGTTTGATCAAATAAATGAAGCCTTTGGTGCGCACAAGAGATTTCTTTAAAACATATTTTACACTTACCAACCCCAAACGTTTGATTGGTAGTGTATTTACAGGAAAAAAAAAAATCATTAAATTATCTTTCAGTGTGTGCAGTGTACAAAATAATAGATGTGCAAGACTGGAAAAACTGGAAGAGATGGCAAGAAACAAAAGAAACTAACATTTGAACACTTGCTATTTTACCATCACCAATTTGTGCATCATTTCCCTTCACCCATCCCTACCTGACTTCACCCAAAACCTACATGGTTTAATGTGAACAATTATCATACAGTATTATACATTGTTTGGTATCATTTGAAATGTCTCAGCGCGACCGGTACAAAAGGTCTCATTCCCACAGAAGTATACCAAAAACAATAAGGTGTGGAGAGTTTAGAGGCATCTAATTAACTGCAGTGGGTGTGCCCCCATGTAAATCAACTTCTGTTCCCAGTAAGTCTGGGACAGTGATTAATGCAAATTCCCAGTGTGAACTCTGAGTCTGAGTATTTAGGGAGATGCTGAAGGCGGCTCGTGGCGATTCTGTACCTCAGATCAGACCATAATGTTGAAGGATCTCAAGGACTTCAGCATTATGTATTTTCTAAATGTCCGGTTCAGCCTACATCTTTTACTCTATCTCTGAGCATTTGAGGTTTTGTATTTATTATCTTTGAACTGATTATGAAATTGTCATGATACATTTAACTGACTTAATAAATTGTTACATTTGATTTTATTCTAAGTGACTCACACATCTAATGATGCACAGATATCATTAAAACCTTTTCATTTATGGAGTCAGATGAAATAATGAGGAAATCCATATGAAAAAAAAAATATTTAATCAAATTACTTTGCCATGAGGAAAGACAGTAACGCACAGAGACCTTCACTCGCTGATCGGATACCTCTATTGGGCCGATGAACAAACTAACCTTAGCCAACAGAACCTTAAAAACCTTAAAATTGTGTCATCATTTACTCATCCTCACGTTGTTCTGCATGTGGAACACAAAATAAGATAAATATGATGTTTTGAAGAATGTTTCAACTGTTCAAACCCCAAGATTGGATTGTATAGACTTTTTCAAAAAAGAAGAAAATTTCCACAGAAGAAAATTAAACAGTCAAACAATGTTTAGAATGACATTAGGATGAATAAATGAGGGCAATTTTCTTTCTTTTGCTCTCATAATTCATCTACAACTTTGTGGAGTTCCATCTAAATTGGTTGTCGACATGAATTTGTGAATTCTAAACCTAAATAGAATCATGTCAGATGAGGTTTCAATTGTAAATGTTGACAATACAGTGCAATTCTGCATGCATTTTGGGGACTATTGAAGAAGAATAACAATAAAGCTTGGCAGGAAATACAACTCATTTAGCAGCTTATGAGGTGACAGGAAATATACCACATTTGCCATCTGCTGTGGCGGCACATAAAGGACAAAATGTTAGTATCATTTACACACCTAATGTGCATCCTTCCCTCAATTTAGTTGAATTAGAGCTTTAAAAGCTTCATGTCTTTCTTAAGTTGTTTGTGTCCAATGGATGCACAATTAATCAAATAAATAATCAAGACTGCACACTTCAGTTAAGGGTGAAATGTCTGCAGTGCATGTGAAAGCAATAGAATCAGAGGCATTTAAATCAGTTTTATAAGCCTGTCAGAAAGAAAAAACACTCCTAATAAACACTTTTAAACAATCTGATCCACAGATGCGCGTTTTATGTTTCACTTACATTCAGGGTGACACTCGAATGCACATCATAGTGAAATCATGACTTCCGAAACTCATAAGCAAGAGGAGTTAAAGCACTCATTAGAGAAATGACAACTGCATCTATCTGCAGCGTGTACATGGCCAGAGCCACTTGCTGCCCGGCACTGGAATAATAGTAAAATTGCTAGTTTAAAAATATATACACACATACACACACAGAGTTGGGACTCCAAACCAATAAGAGACCACAAACACTAGACAAACTCTCAACACCCACACACAATGACACCGCAAACATACACCACTTCCTCTGGGCAAAATAAAATGGTGCTATGGCCACAAAAAACGTGGCACACACACACGTTCGCAAGGCGTCATATGGGCCCCACACTCATTCTGAGGGTGTATCTGAGCTGAGAAACAAGACTGTTGTCAGCTGGTCTGCATTAGAAAACCATTCAGCCAAACCTGATCTAACATCTCCCTGAGAAACACGCTGTCATACACGCACAAAAACACGCCGCACATACATCCAAACACACAGACCCGCATACCAACACGCCCCTAGGAGACCAAGAGCTCTGAAAGTGACACACAGAATCATTTACAATGACTCAACTTCAAAAAAACGCTTGCTTCTTCTCGCGGTCTTTCCCTCAAACTCAACCAAGTTCAAGCTTAAAAACATGCTCTCAGAAGACTATTGTGTTCAAATTGACAAATTCACATGTAAAAACATCCAGTTTAAAGCAAGCAGGAAGCATTAAAGCAAGGATGAGGTCATTACCCTGCTGATAAAACTGTGTGGTCACTCTTAGAAATATTCTGCTGTTAAATACAACTGAAAGCATCTACAGCATGCTTTTGCTTACCACCGACAATAATTTTAACTTAATTTGTAAAAAGGCGATGCACTTATGGAAGCCTGATAAGAAAGCAGGCGGAGACGCGAAATTAAATAAGTGTTTAAAATATGCTATTGCTTTGAAGTATAAACAAATTGTTAAACATTACATGATAGAATCGCTTAACTGTGCAATTGTACAACCTCAAGAGGCTGAAAGATCATTTTTTGCAGCTACCAATGTTTTCAATGATGAACCTTTTCTAAAACGATGCAATTCACCGAAGAAATAGCTTCTCTCTTGCACCACATTTCACATTCCTTATTGAATAAAGGACAATTGTTATTAACATTGGTGAAGAATGTAAAGAATTCAGATGGAACATTTCAAACATGGATCCAAAGAGAATATTTTACTTTAAAGAGCAATGACTGAATTACCACAGTTAACGAGGATAAACAAACAATAAAGCAGCAAGATCACCCGTGTCCCTGAGGGTTGTCTGAGACAGATATTTTTCAGTGAACTCAATGACTCAATCTGGTCACAGTGGTTCTCAAATTGAGAGCTCAGTGGAAGAGAAAATTATCTATGAATAGTCGTAGGGGTGTAACAATACCCTCAATGTCACGATTGAACACATATCACGATACTGAACTCACAATACAATGTCATTGCGATACTCCAAGACATATGATAAAAGGTTAACAAAAAATTGAATTTGGTATTACATTGTGGTTGTAAATGAATAGGCTTGGACTTGGTGCTGGTGACACTAGAATACAAATATTCATGATTCTGGAGCTGAAAACAGAATTATTTTATACTTGCACTTTTTCACTGATTAGATATATTTAAAATAATGTAGGCCACTTTTTACTAGTAACATAAGACATTCCCCCATGGCATTATTCAACATAGTCAAATTGAGCACTTTTAAGATGCCTTTAAGGTGCTTTTACGTCATTTTTGAGGCTTAAAAGCTTTGACCCCCATTCAAAGTAGCGGCATGAAAAAGAGTGATCAAAGCCCAAAGTATGCTTCGTTTTTTAAGTGTATGCTAGGTAAAGCTAATGTACCTGGCAATGTCGGCAGCAACGGGTAGCCCCACCTTTCTAGCAGCAGTGCTAACGGTCGTGATGGTGGTTGTATCGTTAGCGTTGTTTCATTGTCAGCAGGCATCACGCACTGCTTGGGTAGCTTCGCTTCATTTTTACCCTGTCTGCTACTCTGTACACTCTGTCTGTCAATCACTTGTTTTTCTCCGTCAGATTTTTTGGCGCATTACAGACTTGTCACTTTCACAGATGCGCAGTAAGTGAGATAATGGAATAGTCCAATGTAGTGAGGTGGGGGGCCCCTCCTGTCTGCGACACAAATGATTTGATGCCATTTTTTGCAAATGAAGTTTTTTTAGAAATATATAATTTGCGAAAAGTAAATAAAAAAAAAAAAAACTTAAGCATAAGTTAATGGGGCATCTTGGGAGCCCCTAGGTAGCTTGGGACCAAAGGCGACTGCGGACCTTTGCCTAATGGTAAAGTCCGGCCCTGAATGTGTTGATAGTGTGTTGCCACAAACTATCAACTTTGAAAGGCTGCACGCTTGGCTGTATGCATATGCTCATGGTCACGTTAAAACTGAAGTATACTTTACAGTTAGGAATGGTTCACCCCCAAAATTTGTCATCATTTACTCACCTTCATTTTGTACCAAACCTTTATGAGTTTCTTTCATCACAAAGGAAGACATTTTGAGGAATGTTGGTAACCAGACACTTGACAGTAGCCATTGACTGTAGAATTCCATGGCTGCCATCAACTATTTGGGTAGCAACATTCCTCAAAATGTCTTCTTTTGTGCTCAACAGACAAAAGAAAGTCAGACAGGTTTGGAACAACATGAGGGTGCGTAAATGATGACAGAATTTTCATTTCTGCCTGAACTAACCCTTTAACCCAACATCCACTCAATAGCAGCATACTTACGTCTTTGTATCCGTGTGGTATGGTTCCCGAAACCTCTCCGAAATCAGTCAGGCATCCAGCAGGACAGAATTTACTGCAAATGCAGGTTGGTAAAATGAGACACACATGCGCAAGAACATACACACACACAGACAGCTATAAATGTGGGTACCTGAACTCCGCTTCACTGAAGTGCTCTCCTTTCTCCAGACAGGTGATGAGGTCTGAAAGATGAGAAAAGAGATGAATTTTACAAAACAGCACATTAGATGGTTGCCATGGTGACTATTGATTAATGTCATCCTTCCACACAAAGAAAAAATGCAGCCAATTGTGTGTGTGTGTGTGTGTGTGTGTGTGTGTGTGTGTGTGTGTGTTAAGTGCACACTGGCCATTCAGTAAGTGGTGTAACAGATTGGTGTATTAGGTTTCATATTTGTGGATAAAAGCCTCTATCTGAATGAACAAATCAATACCAACTAGATTTTCATCCTTTACTTTTTCTGAAGAAAAAGTGAGTGGTGCAAAATGTCCAGCCACAATTGTGTATGACTGTGTGTGCGCATCTAAGGTTCAAGGTATTTTGTGGTGTTATTGTACCCATTACTCATACCCACAGCATAGATTCATCTGTCTCTTTCCTGACTCATGGGAAATATGATCTCTCACACACGAACACGCACACAAACACACACACACACAGTACTGCGGTAAACAGGTGTAGCTCCCACATGGCAGTGTGAACCCCTGACCACAAACAGCCCCAGAGGTCAAAGTGCAAATGTCATTGTTAAGACACATCAAACACGAGTGCACAGCTGTGATTCCAGAGATTTGGAGGCTCAGGATGTGCCATGCTGTAGAGAGCACCTTCACAAATGTGCTTACACTGAAGTTTCAACAATCACAAACTGAAACTTTCATATAACATTAGAAATTATTACAAAAATAACTAGCACTACTTTCTCTCATGCTTAGAGTTTAATCACATAACTATTTAAAAAAATCCTCCAGTTTTTACGTGTACATACGCACACAGCTATAATTTAAAGCCTGAAGTATACACTAGAATGTGTAAAGACCTCACCAGGTACCACTCCACTACAAATAACAAAAAAAGGCTACAAGAGCTCACCAAAATTGGACAGTTGAAGACTGGAAAAATGTTGCCTCGTCTGATCACTCTCACATTCAGATGGTAGAGTCAGAATTTGGCGTAAACAGAATGACAACATGGATCCATCATGCCTTGTTACCACTGTGCAGGCTTGTGGTGGTGGTGGTGGTGTAATGGGGTGGGGGATGTTTTCTTTGCACACTTTAGGCCCATTTTTGCCAACTGGTCATTATTATCTGAGCATTGTTTCTGACCATGTCCATCCCTTTATGGCCACCATGTACCCATTCTCTGATAGCTACTTCCAGCAGGATAACAAAGCTTGAATCATTTCAAATTGGTTTCTTGAACATGACCATGAGTTCACTGTACAAAAATGGACCCAACACAGTCACCAGATCTCAACCCAATAGAGCATCTATAGCTCAGACTCTGAATTATGCGTTTCTATGGAAACATTATTAACACCAAAATGAATTGATTGTAGTAATCAATAGACACAACCACAACATAACAAGGAAGCGTTCAACACTTCCACAATCGGAATCTCATAATTGTGGTAATTTCAACAGGCCATGAATGCAACTTATGTTTGTTGTATATATACGCTAAGCATTCGCATTAAAACTGAAGTTTACTTTGGACTTCTCTAAATACTTAACATAGACATCAATCTGTTTATGCTACAGACATGCTATTTTTCTTCAATCAGCGATCAGCGTATTTAACCTAGGAGAGCAATTACTTAGAACTGCTATTACTGATCCCAGAAATTGAACTTTGAGACCTTGACCTGGCTTGACTTTCTAAGCAATCTGACTTATCCACCTGATGTAAAGAAAAAATCCTGAAGTCATTGAAGGAGGTAACTGGGGAGTTGGTAACCACCCACAACACCCTAACAGCATGGCATCCACTTTCCACTTTCGCACAGGAAAGTGTTCACATTTGTAAGAAAGTGGAAAAATTCTAGTTACATGGATGCATTTCCATCTCTGAGCCATATTTGCACAGTATGAAATAAGAACCAACGGCCATTACATCATTTCCTGAATGACTTTAAATTGACACATCTGTTCAATGAACCGCCTGTCATTCATAAGCTCTCAGGACGCACCCTGGAACCAGGAAAAACCCTAACACCCTGAGAGTCAGAAACATACTCCTGAAATAATCAGTTTCGCATGATTCCTCACTCTCATCTGGACGGACAAACACACACAAAGTTTCCATAGCAGCTCTTTTGTGTTTCCTAAGACATCTAAGCCTACTTCAACAACACTAATTCATACAAATAACAAGCTTGCACACATACACTACCCTTTAAAAGGTTTTTTTGTTTTTAAGAAATTGTTTTTTCTTCAGCAAGGACACATCAAATTGATCAACAGTGCCTTCTGAACCTTCTATAAGGAATCCTAACAAAAATTCAGTTTCCACAAAAATATTAAGCAGCACAACGATTTTTCAACATTGACAATAAGACATGTATCCTGAGCACCAAATCAGCATATTAGAAGGATTTCTGAAGGATCATGTGACACTGAAGACTGTAATGAACAATTGCCGAAGTAATACTAATCAATAATACTAATCTTATTCTAAAATATTTTGCTAACACATTTTGGACCTAAGAGTATGAAAAGAGTACTTCTTTCAAATCTCTTCCCCAATTACAACGGCACCATAAACTGAGAGTTCCAGGAATATTGACTGACTTTTTTATTATAAAGAAAAACATAGTTTGTTCAGTAAACTACTGTTTAATAAAACAAAACAACTTTCCCCCCTCGCCGATAGCACACCAAACCTGTGTACGTCCCTGAACCATCATTTTTATGTACCATTCCACCACTAATATATGGTCTGTATCTACACAAGCTTTGAAAGAGGTGAAGACTATCAATAAATATATATATAAAAAATCGGTTCCAGAATGGTTACCTGTGTGCTGACTATTGGTGTATGAGAGGAAGAGGCCACGACCATTGTTGTTTGGTCCACTCATAAACTGAACTGTGACCTGATGCCCCTCCGACTTTATGACAGTGTCTCTCCATTCTCTCCCTCCGCAAAACTTCACTGCAGAGACAGAAAATAGAATAACACTCAATTTCCATTTACTTGGCAACAATATGTACATTAGCGGGCATTGAATGGATCCTTGTTGCTTGCTAATTGATGCAATCTCATGGGTGCAAGTTAATTCTTTTACTTAAAGATATAAGGGCACATAAAATTTGATACATAATGTGTTGTGCACAGATAAAACATTATTAACAAACATTGCAGTATCCCATTAAAAATAGAATTTCATTGATTTCACGGTGACTTTAACATCCGTTTCTGGCCATTTTTTGCCAACAAAAGTTATTATTACCAGGTGTAAATAGGCCTGTGGATCACAAAAGTTTTGAAAATAAAAGTAACTTTTTAACATTCTCTCTCCATTTGTATTGGAAGTACAAATGGGACTGAGGACTAGGAAAACACAACAGCAACACAAATGCTCATCAAGTCCATAAGTGTTTCTCACCAATTTCCGTTCGTCCTGGTCCGATGCCATTATACAGACGCAGGTAAGAGACCTGGCAGTTGTTTGTATCGATATCAAGATCCGCAATGCGCACAAGGATTGTGAGTCCAGCGGTCACGCTGATTTCCCACTCACACACCGAGTGCGAGGGATAGGACAGGGGGTACCCCAATGACGCCAGGCTCCCACTGCCCACACCCAACACAGTGTGCCCACACCCGTCCCCTGAAAAACATCCAGAAATGATCAAGCACCCTGCAGAGCTCAAATTCAAAATGTACTTTAATATATATACATCATGCACTATGATCTTAAAATGTTATTCCAAGGTCATTCAAAAAATACCATTTGACAAACAGAAAGTCTTAATTAAGAAGTACACAATTTTTTGTCTCTTAGAACTTGAACTTCATTTGGTGAAATATTTAGCTTGGAAATTGTGCAAAAGAGCTCCTAGTAGAATCTCTAGAGGGGAGAAAGAGAGAGACAGAGAGATGAGATCGCATTGCATTGCAGCTGCTTGCGCCGCCTGTCACACGTTTACACACCGAATGAAACTCAGCTAGCGCTCTTGTTACGTAATCCTTGCTGGACAATACTCAAGACCCCCGGAGCAAAAACAACAGCCCCCTCTCCACACACACACACAGTATGAGAAACTGGGGCTAGTTGTCACTTGTTTCACTGAACATTTTTCAATACTACTTTAATTAAATTGATCAAAATGACAGTAAATATATTTATAATGTTACAAAATATATTACATCATATTCATCACAGAATCCTGATAAAAATGCATCACGGTCCTACAAAAATAATAGGCTAAGCTGCAGAACTGTTTCAACAAGGTTAACAGAGTCTTCGCTACAAAATAGCAATTGAACATTTTCATTGTTTTGCCCAGGAAAACTTAAAGGTATAGCGGAGGATTTTCTTTTTCCGGGAGGGTAGTCTATACTATTGGTCCACCTAAGTGTCAATCATTCTGGTGATATGTTTACGTAAGGCCGTCGTACGTGCTCATCCCTATGTAGTTTTCACTTTCAGGTGTATTATGTCGGAGTTACAGTTTCAGCCATTCCTTTGAAAATGGCTGAGGGTCGAAAGAGAAAAAATGTAGGCCTATACGAAGTGTATGATAAGAAGAGAAAGGCCGCAGAATATAGAAACAAGACCAGAGTGATTTGGGGTGAATATCACACGCTGGCGTGCGCTAAAAGCACAGGTTGGGCTTCTCACTGACGCCGCAGTCGCGAAGATTCTACTAGACAGGTAAAGTTTGTCATGCTATTTGGAGAAATCCATTTAAAATCACTAGTAAAAGTTAATACAAGCTACTTAGCAATGCTAGCCCTGGCACAATGCACCGCATAGACACGGTAAACATCTCAATTCGTCATTTTGACCAAATGGTAAATGGTATTACGCTGAAATATTCTAAAACCATGTGTGTTCATATTCTAAAACCTTGTGTGTTTATTATTACACAAATGCAACAAGCTATTTCTCCATTACATATGCAACTGTGTAAAAATAACGTATTAAAACCTACGACAATGAGACATAGCACTGCTTATATGTTGCCATTTAACGTAATTGCGATTCTGCTTATGTTGCCATTTAACGTAATTGCGATTGCAAAATAGTTTCCTCAGAACGTATTTCGTGTGATACAGGGTTGTACATATCATGTCTTGAGTCCTCGGTCTCTCAATCGATCAGTATAATAAGTAAATAAAACACGAAAGGGCATTTGACATGCTGTCTTTTTTATGAATGATTTTGAGTTTGTTTATAATTTGCAACATAATTGCGCGAGGCGTAATAGGCGTTCCCTCTCGGGAGCAAGAGTGTTGTGTTTGTGCATGTGCATTTTTTAAAAAAAATTGGAGAGGGCGGGTCTTCTCTAAAATTCGGAAAGATCCTCCGCTATACCTTTAAACCATTTATTTAGCAAACTTTGACCTTTTGTGATAATATATAACAATATTAAAGGCATGGTAGTCGATTTGTTCCAGAAACATTTTTTGTTATGCTGGTTGAAAGTCTCTTCACATCCTGATAGCAATCACCAAGTTAAGTGGTTTAAATGCATTTATGTAATGTATCTCGTCGTTGGGAGGCGTAAGACCATAAAATGTTTGTCCAATCATTGCAATATGTAATATGCTAGTACATTACAATGTCTAAAATTGCATACTCTCTTGCACTTATTTTGAATAAGTAATTATTGCACGACCGCTAAAAAGTAAGTTCTATACAGTATGTGTGTATAAATGTAACCCAGAGCTAATACATTTGCCATGTTGCCCTTATAATTGTAACCTACCAGCATCAGTTACATCGCTTCACTGCCATTCATAAATCCTCTCCCATGGCCTCATGGCAAGTGGGTCATTTGGATACTTTGTTTCATTGGTACATACTTCTTTTGTCACATACTGTTTTTCCCTACTATATAGTAGGGAAGTATGCAATGTCAGATGCAGCTGATGCCTTTCCTGCTTGTCCGCGTTTGCATTTTCATACCTCTGCACACCCTGCTCGTTCAGACATCACATGTCAACATCAGCGTGTTTCATGAGCATCTCAACCGAAACAGCAGCTGTTGTTCCTGAACTAAAACAATGAGCTTATGCTACATTCAAGCCACTACTGTAATAAGGAAGGGATGGAAACCAGTGACCTGTTATCCTCAAAGCAAATCGTGACTCGAAATTATGTGATTCAATGGCAATCAGAGCCGAAATTAATCTGCAGCTGTCAGGTGGTACAGGTCAGTGCTCGGATGTGTCAATAGTTGTTTATTATTATTGTAATATGCTTTTGAGACATGAGGTCCTTGTATTCTGGTAATAGTCTCTAGGTGAATCAAGATGGTGGCAACTCGCTCCATATAGAATCAAACATCTTTATCCAGAGCACTGATATCTGTAGTCTTCAACTTTTGTGACTGTGCATATTTATATATTTTGCAAAAGTGCTGTTTTTGTATGTGTAGAACGAATTGGCAAAAAGTTACTGAGTTAACTCAAGATTACATGAGAAGGACTAAATCTGTTAAAAAAAAATAAAAATACGTACTGCTGTTAAATGCAGCAGCTTGACACTGGACAGCACATGAACTCACTACATATTTGGGAAAGCTGCGAGGGCAGCGCGCGGCCCATGTCAGGCGTTGCGTCATCACGTTCTTCTGTTGCTCCAGCTGTAGCACAGCAACAATTTAAGAATGCAAGAATGTACGCGCACTTATACAGCACAAACTCCGTTATTTGCCTGAAGTGTACCCATTAAATTTATTACAGGTTCGGGTATGCTCTTGGTTAGTTTCTGTTGTGGATTAGAGTCTGTCTTGATCGAACACACAATTGTGATTATTCATGAACCGAGCCTGGGTTTGAACCTACAACCTTTCAGATACCACTAGTTTCATGTACCATACACACCACACCAACCCGAGAGTTTGTTGTGAAACCACAATCGGTCCCGAAGCCAGAGGCGGTGAAGCAGTTTATGAGAAGCACCAACTCATAAAAACTTTAATCCCCATCGGAAGATCACGTACCCTTTTGCGCCCGCGAGCTTCTGGCACCGAGGAGTACGAAGACGATCAGGATGAAGATCGCAGCCCCTCCGGTCCCTCTGCCCACCATTACCGACGCGTCCATCCCAGCAGCCTGCAGTCCGAATGCATAATGCAAAAGTGTGCTGATCAGCCGCGCGCGTGTCACAGTCCCGATAAGTGCGCGCGAGGGACTGTGGGTTTAGTATCTGGATGGTTTTATTGACGCTTCCTGAACTCTTGCGGCGCACGACTAGAACAAACACGGGCTCTTCATCCCCCGATCTAACACACAACTTCCTCAACTTCCGCTCCTCCCACCACACAGCGGCCCCTAGATGGGAATTCTGTGGTATTCCATACATTGTTGTGGATAAGGGTGATAATGGTTTGTTTTTGTTTGACAGAAATATATAGGCTGCTCAGAACAAAATGCCAAAGTTATTCGGGAAATAAGTATAAAAGTAAAGTTTATATATATATATATATATATATATATATATATATATATATATATATATGTATATATATATATATATATATATATATGATAGCTTTTAATATAGCTATTGTTCTTAGTCTTATTATTATTATTATTATTATTATGTATAATAATCAGATATTACATTTTTATAAAGACTTTAAGCTGTGCATAAAATAACTTTTATGATGATTATGGTTAACACCTAGTAGTAGTAGGACAAAATACATACAATTTGGAATTTAACGTTTACTTCAATTAACTAATTAATTTTTATGGTCCCACTTTATATTAAGTGGCTTTAAGTACTATGTACTTACATCGAAAAATAAGTTCAATGTACTTATTTTGTTCAGATTGTATTGTAAAACACTTTTGTTACTATTGAGGTGTGATACGGGTAAGGTTAGGGTTAGGTGTGGTTGTATAGGTCGGTTTAAGGGTGGGTTAAGGTGTAAGGGAAGGGTCAACTGTGTAATTACAAATGTAATTACATTTATTAATTACAGCTGTAATTACATGCAGGTATTTTCCAAATATAAGTACAATGTAAAAACATGTATGTACACAATAAGTCCATTGTATCAAATTATTAATTTCAATGTAAGTACATAGTACTTAAAGCCACTTAATATAAAGTGGGACCGAATTATGATTATCACACATTTACAGTAGCTATTTTGTTTTTCTGGTTCAAATATCATGGTTGTACTTGTACATGATGAAAATATAGAAAGAGGACCTTCAATATAAAGACGTACACAACTCTGAAATATCAAAAAAAAAAAAAAAAAAAAAGGTTTGCATTTCTTTTGGAAATGTAGACATGCTATATATTATTAATATATATTTCTGTTTGTTCTGAGAGATCTGAAACTAAGTCTCTTAGCTGGTTGCTTTATAAATATCCAATTTCTCATAAAAAGAAAAAAAAAAGAGGCTGAATCTCTGTGAATATGAAATTTTCTGAAATTATTATAAGATCAATTATATGAGATCAGTGGTTTGGAGTTTTAATGTCACATTCCCTTGCAGATGAAAATGGGATGTTATAGAGTAACTAAGAGGAAAGCATATATTTTACTACATTTCAAGCTTTCAGTTTCGAATCAAAGAGGCATTTGGTAGTTTTAGTACAATTAGTAAAAGGTACTTGGTTCTTACAAGCATAATTTTACAAATTCTAAGTTACTTCAATATGAAAACTGTCAACCACAGCAAGGATACCATGAAGAGGCCTACTGGAATATTTTTCAAACAAAGAGTTTAAAATAACACCGAAAGTGTCATAATCTCTATTGACTGGTTGCTAACGATAAATATGTATCATCTTAACAGGAACATAGTAAATGACTTCTGTTTTTGATACATGTAGTTTTTGTTCTCTTCTAAATGCCTCACACTTTGTTCAAAATATCAGGGAAGGGGCCTGACTTTTGTATGTTTTTCTCCCCTGGACACAACAACACCAGATTCATCTCTCTCTCTCTCTCTCTCTCTCTCTCTCTCTCTCTCTCTCTCTCTCTCTCTCTCTCTCTCTCTCTCTCTCTCTCTCTCTCTCTCTCTCTCTCTCTCTCTCTCTCTCTCTCTCTTACTCATTCTTTCTCTATATATCAAATTTTCTTTCTTTCGGTCCTTTGGATAGCTCAGTGGTGAATCAGTGTCCTTCAGCCAGGGGTCTTATCCTTTATCTACACAACAAGGCCTGCTCTGCCTCTGCACGTCCACATTCTCTGTGTGGACATGGGAAATAGCAGCTAATCATAAATTCTAACACTATGACGCCACCTAGAGGTGCGTACTCCTTCCTGATGTATTACACTGATGTAACACTACTGTCACACGATGGAAATATGAGGTAGTGCAAGCAGTCTGATGCCCTATCCTTTTTTACAGTCTTTGTGCCCTATGGACAAAATTAATGATGTTTGGCCAATTATGTCACACTGAGATATAAATATCGTAGTATTAAAGAAAAAAAAATGAAAACCAAGTGATATTTTAAAAAATGGAAACCATCACAAGCACACTACTAACAAAAACAACAGCTAAATTGATTGAAATGTTTTCCAGCTTTTTGTTCATGAAATAATCCAAAAAAACAAAATGCATGTGTCTACAAAGATAATAAGCAGCACAACTGTTTTCAACACTGATCATAAAAAGAAAGGGGTCTCGAGCACCAAATCAGCATTAGAATGTTTTTTAAAAGATTGTGAGACAGAAGAATGGAGTGATGGCTGCTGAAAATTCACAGAAACAAAATAAAATGTAATATATTTTATTGTATATAAAATATATCAAGATGTTTAAAATGAATTAAAATAATAATAATTACGGATTTGTTCTTTTAAATGGTAACAATGATTCACAATATTGTTTTACTATATTTATTTATTTATTTATTTTTGAAAGTACATGCAGACATAATGAGCTTAGGCATTTTACCCCCTAGTATAAAAAAAAGTATAAAAAACAATGCATACAAGACAAAAATCACAAAGAAATGGAAAAAAGAAGAAGAATAAAAATTAATGTAAAGGGAGGCCTTCTGGAGCTTTGAACTTAAGTCTGCATTCCCTAAATGAATAACTTTCCTGTTTTTTTGTTAATTTTCCCTTTGTGTATTTTGTCTTAAGCATTGTTTTTATACACGTGCTGTTGTTGTTGTTGTTGTTGAAAAGGGTGAATGTTTGTTGCAGAATGAGAACTTAAGATGGTAATGTACTCAAACACTCCTGTTTTTCAACTTAAGATGATAATGTGCTCAAACACTCCAATTAAATTTAATTTAATTGTTGTATTTAAATGTTTTAATTATTACTATTATTATTATTATCATTATTATCATTATTATTAGATTGCCATATTTTCCATATTTTTTTGGCTCCACGCACCTGAAGAATTTTTTTTTTTTTTTTTTCCTCTAGTTTTCATAGTTGATTTGATGCAATATTATACTTGGCATAAGTGTTCAAATACTTTTTGTGGTACTAAATCTTCTACAGCAATCATAAACATTATTTTTTTGCTATGAACTTACAACAATCTGTTATATGTTCTTTACAACAGTCTGTTATGCATGTTCTTGAACTAAAAAGCTTGTTTTTGAGTCCCCCTGTTCTTTTCAGTTTGATTTTGGGTTGATGTGGATCAGAGATGTCTGCTGTGAAGGAATGAGTTGATGGGAGCACAGATATGTCACACAGTCCTGTCTTGATATGTATGTCAAACACAGATGAACAAACCACATCTTTTCTCCTCTTTTGTGCTTTCCATCAATCTCTATGTTTAGCTTACTAAAATATTTCTGTCTTACTCAAAGATCTCCCACACTTCAGTGGCTCAAAAAAAAATATGGCACTTTTTAGTTTTGGTTATGGAGCTGTGCAAATACCACATAGTTTTTCATTATTATTATTATTATTTAACACAACAAAAAAATAGAACAGTGACCACAGATCCCAAGTACATTCCAACATAAACCACAGATGCTTGCAAAGTCAAGAAAAAAAAACAAAAGAAAACAACAATAACAATAACAGCATCATCAACAACAACAAAAAGTTATTGCTGGGTATCTAAAAATGAAAATAAACACTACAATAAGTCAATTTGTTCAACTGTATTTCTTCGTCTATTTAAATTGTCCAACAAGTCTTGGTCTGGATCTGGACCCTGAAGGGTCTCTGCATTGGTCTGGGTTTCTAACTCTGGTACTGAATGTTTACAATATTAATCACTGTATTTGATGTATAATATACTACAAACCAAAGGTTATTTATGGCATCATGAAACATTGGCCACCATTAAACATTTCCAATGCACAAAATATTCTTTATAATAAAACATAGATATTAGTTTATTAAAATTTGTGGCATCATGGTGAAAGCCTCCTTTTGGAACTGTTATATTTAATATTATAGGCTGCATATTCTTCAAAAGAACCTCAAAGAATACCATTTTACTAGGATACTTTTGTTCGTTTCTTGTTTTCTTTTTTAGCCTTTAAGCCCAAGACTTGATGAACTGCTCTGAGATCTGTTTAAGGCACTACACCTCATTAACTAAGAAGAGACAGAGTGAATCTCCTTTGCCTCTGTGACCTCTGAGAGTAGACATTGATCATCAGCACCTCGGTGGCCGACTCAGACAGTCTATCAAAACAAAGAGCTTAGCAGAGCAGCGCAGAACATCTAGATCACACAGTCTGAGTTTCAGCATTGCTTTGCTGTTGGGAGACATGAGCACATCAGTCACAACACTCAAAGCTTTGAGCGTTTCATCAAATAGTAGAAAGAGAGACCCAGGATATCTAATGGACTCCTGATGGGTTCGATATGGTTCATAACTCTCTTTTTTTTTTTTTGCCCACCTTTAATACTTAATATTCTAGAGATTACATTTTGCTGCTTAAACCTCATATTGAAAATTTAGTACAGACACAGAGGTTTCATCTTTTGAAATAACTCTCAGCAAAAAGGAATATGTGATATTTTATACTGCTTCTTCATTACTGATGCTTGATACTGTTTATTAGCTGTGTTATTATGCTCATCATTATAAACTGTTTCATTGCTGCCTCTTTATCTATAAAGCACAAATTGGTTTGCTGGCTATATATTTAACATTATAAGTTCATTTTCCAGTGCAAATTTCAACTTATAATAAGCTGATTTATTGTGGCCATCATTCAAGGATTGAATTTGAAATTGAATTTGAACCATTTCTTCTTTTAATGGTTTTAAGACAAATTTATATAATTTTGTCAGTGTTTTAATGTAGGCTATGTCATGGAATGTTAATGATATCTGTTCTTGTCATGTTGTGTTGTTTGATATGAAATATTCCTGGTTGTAAAGTTTTATGTTGCTACTTTGTCCTATAAAAACACATGTATACTTTGAAAATGCATGTAATAGGCCAGGTTGGGGAGGGCAAGGGACAAAAGGCCTTTTCACTCCACATATGGGGAACAGACACATACATATACACAGAATGCTCATAGAAATACATAAACGTACAAACACACAGCTTCTTGAAGATCATAATGGACATGGGCTACCCTATCTCACGACCAATTCGTACGAATTCGTACGAGTGATTTAAAAGTGGCTAATTCATACTAATTCATACGACCTCACTCGTACAAATTTGTACGATTTGTCTAAACCCACGTGACGGTTATGTTTAGGGACGGGGTCAGGGGTAGGTCATTCGTACGAATTCATACGAACTGGCTAATTCGTAAAATATGTACGATTTAGCTAAATCGTACTAATTCGCACGAGTGAGGTCGTACAAATTGTTACGAATTAGCCACCTCGTAAAATTCGTACGAATTCCCGTGAGATCGGGTTGACATGGGAGTTTACAATTTGTTTTCTTTTAATAATAAGCATTATATGGCGATGTGTTTTTACTCTGTACCTTCTTCAGTATAGCTATGTGTGAGTACAGTATATGGGGCATAATCTACTCTGGGTTGGGGCACAGTTGTGTGTGTGTGTGTGTGTGTGTGTGTGTGTGTGTGTGTGTGTGTGTGTGTGTGTGTGTGTGTGTGTGTGTGTGTGTGTGTGTGTGCGTGTGTGTGTGTGTTCCACCTGAATGCGTACCTGTCTATCACTGCTAAAAATGACTCTCCAACTGTCACTCAACTGTCACTCACACACAGAATGTGGTCCATCTCATAAGTTCATGAGTCACAATATCTTCCTGTGCTCTTGAGGATAATATTTATTGATTCTGTCTGTTCTGAAGGATATACAGCAGGGAGTTCAGATGGTATCTAAAACACCAACTTTTTTGTCTATTTATAAAGGGTCCAAGCAAGAATACAACTGTGGTCAAAAGTGTTTGATTTGAGAAGACCTAAATCAGTCAATATATGAATGAAAGTGTAAAATAGGATGTGTTTGTGTACTTGTGATTTGTGACTTTTCGAGACAGATTTTACAGTGTAACCGGTTGAATTTGATTTTTTCCCCCAACTAATCAGCATGCTGGATTTGTGGAGAAATGTCAAATGGTACATTTAAAATGGAAGATCTGCTCAGAAAGTGGGCCAAACTTGCACAGAAAATCTAGAATTCTTTAAGAATGATTAAAGTCATTGTATTTATGTATTCATTTACTTCATGCTTATGGCCTTGTGGTTAAGTCTTGGCACACAAAAATCAGCTTTAATGAATCTGGGAACATTTGCACATAATTGAAGTGCATGAATACTGCATGTCGAGACAAGATATAATGCCATTTTCTCTGAACACCAGTCCCTCTTGAACTTCAATGCAGAAAGTCTGTAGACATGGATGAAGCAGATAGATTTTGTAAATCATGTTTAAGTCTCTTGATCCATCTGGTTTCTTCCCATCTCTCTCTCTCTCACTCAGGACTCTCTCATTTCTACTTCATGTGTATTTTCCTTTCCAGCAAGCATGGATTCCCACTGTAAACGCAGCCCTTCCATGACATGTCTTCCTTGATTCCCTCAACCCCACCTCACATATACACACAGCCCTTCATTTCAATAAACAGTATGCCTATTTAACCTTGAGGTCAGAGTCTCACCACCTGTCAGTCACGTTTACTCTGTGGAAGCATTTGTTTAAATTGTGTTGATTTGGTTGGATTCAGACTTGGGTTATAGAAGAGAAGAGTTTGACCGCTGTGCTGTAACATTTCCTTCACAGCTGACATCTTGGCAGACCAGAGAGGAACTAAAAACATTCATTATTATATATATATATATATATATATATATATATATATATATATATAAAATAAAAAGGTCAAAAAGGTCAAAGGTTGCTCCTGTATCACTTTTGTCTTTGTGCCTATTTAGTATCAGTCAGAGTTGTGACAGTCAGCATTAAGTGGGGTCTTGATTGAAATGTGAAATGACCAACCAGAATTTATATAGTTTTTACGTTAAAATGCAGCTTCGTGGCTAAATACCCGAGTCCAGTGTAGTGTAGACACACAGTGTAAATGTGGGTTTATATTGATGATAATACAACACTAAATCTTCAGAATATGGAATTGTTTCATATTTTAGATTACCAAAACTTCCTGCATTCTTGCACCAAAAAGACTATAAATTATCTAATATCAACAAGCCTATAAATATATACATACATAAATACATACATGCAGTATATATATATACTATGGAGAAGCATATTTTACTGTAAAGCTACGTCTTAGTTTTGATACCTTGGCGAAAGCCAAGTATAAATCAGTGTGAAGTTTTAACATCTCTCGTGTAATGGAAATTTTATTGTAGTAGGCCAAGTCTTACATTTAAACCCTATAGCGTGTGTACGCATCGACTTCCGCTGGGTACTAATTCTATAACCCTAGCGTGTCTCCACATCGATGTCGGCTGGGTGCTAATAATTCTAACTTACTTTTTCCTGCTGAGCAGCTTAAATAACAGACAGACTTCAGCAAATGTCCTTCAAACGCTCTTTATTTCAGCTGTGAGTTCTCGAGCAATCCTCAGAGAATCTCAACTTTAAAGAAGAAGTACACATGTTAGACTATATGATAATGCCCGACACATAAAAATAGAATCATCATGACTAATTATTTCATTCTGAGTGATCATGTCACACTCTATCAATATGATTGGTTACATTGTTTAAAGCAAGCCCCATCCCCTCATCTTCCTTTAGTGACATCAGCAAAAATATCCTATATTCTCAAAAACAGTTTGTAAGGGGTTAACATTTCAGTCAATCATGTCCTAATACAGCAAAAGAACAGAACGTTCAGTTCATTTTCAAAGTTACATTGACCAAGGTTACATTAAAGGATATTTCACTTTAAAAAAAAAAAAAAAAAAAAAAACATTTGCTGATAATTTACGCACCCCCATGTCGTCCAAGATATCCATGTCATTCTTTCTTCAGTCGAATTTCTTTCTTCAGAGAAATTAAGGTTTTTGATGAAAACATTCCAGGATTTTTCTCCATATAATGCACTTAATGGAATGGAAAGTCACCTCGAGACAAAAGAGTGGAAGTATGATAGATTTTATCACATGATAGAAATATAAAATCAGAACTTTATGGTCAGTTAACAATAACATCTTATCTATTAAAATTTCTACGACTATATATATATATATATATATATATATATATATATACATGAAGAGTTCAGATGCAAAAGCCTCTAAGTGCCATTTGAAATTTTCTTCTAAAATGATCATTTTTATCAAGCTTGTATATTTAAGTTCAGTAATTTCACTTAAATGGCAATGAAGATTACCTATTAATTGTCATTTAAGTGAAATTACTGAACTTAAATATACAAGCTTGATAAAAATGGTAATTTTAGAAGAAAATTTCAAATGGCATTTAGAGGCTTTTGCATCTGAACTCTTCACATATATAACCCAGAATACTCCCCCAAAAGTTGTCACAGTCACCAGAAATGATGTTGATCACTTTTTAATGCTCCTCGTGTTGTGGCCAAATACATTCACATTCTTATTTTAGAATTAAGATGTCCTGTGTGGAGGGCTTGAACAAACTGTTGCCCCCACTTCTTTTTAGTGCATCTCATATCATACATTTAATCACAAAATCAATCAATATAGGGAACTGGGTGATGCTTGAGGTGGTTCTGAATAAGTTCTACTTCTTGCACAGCACCTCTTTTAATGCACTTAGACTTAATTTAGAACCTAGAAGACATAACACAGGGATAGTTAATGGAAAGAAAACACAACGTGCAACTTAGCATATTGCGTTCATACTCTGGGCTCATCATCTACTTGCCTGTATATGCATCATCAGTCAGTTGTAGCCTATTGAATTTGGACTTTTGATATCACTGTCCACATTAGCACTCAGTGGTAAAACTGAGAATTCCAGCTTTAAAAGAGCAACATCTGAGCAAATATATATATGTATTTATTTATTATTTTTTTTTTTTTTTGTCTGAGCAACATTCTTAAGAACAAGAGACAATGATAACTAACCCAGTCATATAAACACACTGACAAAGAAGAGGGCTGATAAGACCAAACACATGCTACTGTCGTCTTCTGTCCTTCTTTACACACACTTGTAAACCAGTTACGGTATCACAAAGCTCATCAGGATCTTTTGGATTTTGCTTACATTGCTTTTGCAGTCCAGTATTTTGGTAAAACGTTCCGTCCAACAGCATCACTAATGTTTGACTGAATAATAATCCCGCAGATAGGGCAATTGTGTGTATGTGTGTGTGTTCATGTTTGTTCCAGGTAAACATGCTAGACATTCTCTACATTTCTGCACCTCAGTGTTACTCACAATCTTCCTTCTCTTCCAAGTGACCACGTTTAATACTGTGTGTGTTTGTAGGCACGTGGGTGGGTGATTGTGTTTATTTGTATATTAAAATGATCACAGTGATTTTCAGAAACCGTATCATTTACTAAAATCCAGTCACAAGTACTATATTTTAAACTAAGTAGATCACATATTTATTTATTTACATAATTGTAAGCATACTTTTTTTTAAAACATTTCCCTCTCCAGATCGCATCATGTTATTTGGTGAATGGTTATACTGTTTAACTTCCCACTTTCTGTAGTGAAGAATAAAATAAATCAGATTGAAATGAACATATTCAATAACACTTGTTGGACAAACATATATGAAGATATATTAATACACTTCCATTTAGAATGGAACTGATCAAAAGTGTCAGACTTTTACATTGTAACAAAAAAAGTTTTACCATTCCATAAAAATATTTAGCAGCACAACTGTTTTCAACATTGCAGTGAGAGGAAATGTTTCTTCAGAACCAGATCAGCATATTAGAATGATTTCTGAAGGATCAAGACTGAAAAAAAAAAAAAAAAAAAAGACTGCTGTTCCTTTTTTCAAAAACATAAATGACTAAAGAGACTGAAAAAAAACTCCAAACATTTGAATGTATTTCTTAGTCGTAACTGTATATTCTTAATCATATCTTCATATTATATTTTTCAAGATTTATTTGTTTATTTATTTTGCAGTACTTTCAATCACTTTGCAAACCAAAATATTAGGTTCATAACCACTCCTCTCCAGGAATTTGCTTTACGTGACTTTCTGACCCACAAGTCTTGAACTGTGTTTCACAGTGTGTACTATAGTGAATTGCACAATAAAACAAATTGAGAATACTCTCATTAAAATCAACACAGTACAGTAGCAGTAGGCTACCTTTGTTCATTACAAAAATAAAAGTTATGACAGTAAAACCTTTTAGAACATTTATTTTTAAGCATGTAATGGAAATATAGTGTGAAACACATTGTGGGCCCTATTTTATCTGATCCGATCTGATTCTATCATTATCAAACGCTAAATGCAAGTAACTTTGTGGGCGGATCTCGGGCGCTGCTGCTATTACACCGGCGGGATAAATGACTCTTGTGCCCGACGCAAATCTAAAATGGGTTGGTCTGAAGTAGCAACGCATTCTCATCCCAAAGCGCCATATACAACGCTTTTGCAGTTACATCACTCATATACAGTATGTGTCGTGTGGTGTGGGCGTAACGTGCAATCGACCAATCAGAGCGTCATCTCACATTCACTATAAAAGGAGGCACGCTTGTTCCATGCCGGATTGCTAGTATAATAGTGGATTTGCCAGCACGCCAGGAGTGGTTCACAGCCGAGGAGACCAACGTTCTCGCCAGGGCCGTAAAAGAGAAGTGAGATTGTATGGGGATGGGAAAAATCCACCCAAATAAGCTTTGGCGAAACAGGTGTTACAGGACAGGTTATTTAACCATCCAAATAATTTCTACATGGTTTTATTAAGTTGAAACAGTTGCTTAGTTCCCCTTTAAAATACCCTCTGAGTAACGCGCCACTGACTTTAGACTATGGCGGAATTGTTTTTTGAAACTCCAAAATAGCACCAGGGAACGTTTGAGAGGAACAGCCCCCTCTTTTCGCTGAACCGCCCCCGGGAGCGCAAATTCATTCCCTAATTTACTGACGTGAGTCTGTGGAGGGAAAAGTTTGCTGTGCGTCAGGTGCAAAATAGGAATGATGCATGCGCCGGTGTACAAAGTCAATTGCTGGGTGCAAGATAGGGCTCTCTGTATGTTTCACTGGCCCTAAGGTAAAGAAAAACACTCTGAGCAGTGAGCACATTTAAAATCTAAAGTCTAAGACTTCATGAAGACTTCATAAAACTCCCACGTCACGTCAAAATGCTAGATCTGTCACATGTTTACGAAAACACTTAATCAGCAGAGCTGAGCAAACATCACATTGTAAATGTGACATCAAACATGTACTTAGAGACCATAACAAACTCCTGTACAGACAATATATACATGTCCGACTAGACTAGACAGGCGACAAGGAGCCCAAGGCAGGTAAAGTTTAGTGTGAGAGAGGTCATTCATGTTATCACAATTGACTGAAGGGTGTGAAACTACAGCAGGGTGTGCTAGCTTCAGTTTTGAGTGATTACATTGACTGGAGCTCCATCTGAGGTGAGAAGGCCAAAAGGTAACACCAGATATAATTTATTACCTTCTAACATAAGTGAAATGGCATCAATACCAATGTTTTGCAAAGTCAGTGAACACTGGTAACAGCTAAATTTTAATCCTGTAAAATAATGAGATCTATATATTTTTTTAATCTATCTCTGTAGAAAAGGACTTTTAAGCTGTGTTTCTTTGACGGCAGGACATATATTGTACATATTATTTTAATTCCACCTCAAATTATAAATGCACTTTTAATTGTCTAATTTAAGAGCCTACATGCTCAAAATGTTACCACCTGTGTGTGTCTGTTGTTGAGCACTAAATTTGAGCAACCTATGTGGATGCGTGCTTTGGATCTGATTTTACAAAGCTGATTTTTAAACCCGATCTCACGACCAAGTCGTACGAATTCGACGAATAATTAAAAAGTGGCTAATTCGTAACAATTCATACGACCTCACTCGTGCAAATTAATACGATTTTGCTAAATCGTACATATTTTACGAATTGGCCAATTCGTATGAATTCGTACGTATGACCTACCCCTTACCCCGCCCCTAAACCTAACCATCACGTGGGTTTAGACAAATCGTACGAATTAGTATGAGTGAGGTCGTACGAATTAGACACTTTTTAATCATGCGTCGAATTCGTACGAATTGGTCGTGAGATAGTGTTGGATTTTTCTAACCATTCTAATGTGATTTGGTCCACGAGAAACCGCTCTTAGTAGTATTTTGAAAAATTATATCTGTGGAAACCATGATACTTTTTGTTCCGGGCTTTTTCAAGTTTAAAAGAAACATATTTATTTGAAAAAGAAAATCTTTTGTAACATAATAAATGTCTTTACTATAACTTTTTCCTCAATTTAATGGGTCCTTGCTGAATAAAACAAATAATTTCCTTTCAAACAAAATCTTACTGACCCCAAACCTTAACCCTACTCTCCATCATAATTTAAATGACTTGCATTCTGTCTTTAAAATAGTATAATTGTCATATTTTTTTTATTGTTATTATGTATTCACATGTTGATATTGAGGTCATGACTTTTCATGCATGCATCATCTGACAGTATTGCAACTTGACATGTCCCATTTTTTGTCCATATGTGTAAAAGCATTTGGGCAGGCGTGTGGGGTCGGGCCCCTTAGGGAGAGGGCTTTGCCTGTCCACCCTAAATTAAGCTTGGCAGCCATTTCCACGGTTCCCTGAGAACCGCCAGGCCACACACTCGTGCATGCAAACACAAAGCCACAAGCTTAGGAAGTGTGTGTTGCTTTAAACATGAACATGTTATTTGGCTTTCTGAATTTGTCAAAACATATGCTGATGACTTTGCCATTTATCACATGTCGAGCTATATGGGTCCAGTTCTATTAGTAATAGGTTTTCACACATGTGTGAGCACAGACATATAGACAGTGATGTCTCACAGAGGCAAAGGTGACAGACTTCAGTGAGAGACACGTCAGCCATGCAGATGGAAACTGACCGCTTTAGGAGGTTTATTTTTGGGCCACTATATTAAAGCTTTTTAAATGTATAGTCACAATGCCATCTGACTTTTGCAGAATGATGATGTCACCTTCCCCACGACCGTTCACGGTCCTGGAATGTTACAGGCTGTTGACTGAGACAAAGGATTCTGGGTAGTGTGTACGGAGGAACATGGACGTGTAAGGGGTGAGACATCTGCCTCACACACTCACAGTAAACTCCTACAGCTAAACACACAACCCACCCACACAGTGCACACACAACCACAATCCTTAGGTCAAACATGACTGCACCAGCAATAATGTAAGCATGACATTTAGACAAGTTCACACACAGAGTCAGATAGTTGTCCGATAACGTACTGACAAGAAAGTATGCTGTTACTAAACTAACTGTATATGTCCGCTGTGAGATGGACTGATTGTGAGTGTGTGGTGGGAGACAGTAACACAGTTATGTGAAGTACACTGTCACACAGATACATTATTATAACATTATTCCTCTAGAGACCCTCTCTTATAGCTCTATCAGACGTAAACATACACACAAACATTTGTGTGTATGTGTGTGAGCTGTTTAGTATTTGGTATTGCTCTAATTTAAATAAAACTTCCAATTTTTGTGTTCACATATGATAAACATATCAATCCCAAAAACTGATTATTGGATATATATTGGTGTTGGAAAAATTAACTTAAATTTGTTTGGATTAACGTTTATAAAAAAAATCTCTTTTGGGGGGTGATAATTTAAAGTATAAATTATGTATGTAGATGTGGGGGAAATGTGGGGGGGAAATACAACCCACGCGTAGCCGATGCGTGGGTTGTTTTTTTCCCCCACATGTCTTTTAAATTTTCTATCGTGAAATAAAGGCTTTTTATAATTTTCTAAAGAAGAGTGCCTTGGATTTTCTTCTTCGAATTCTTGACCACAAAGAGCACATTCAATCAACTTTTTTGAAGTCCTTGAGCACCCTGGACATTTTTTCTCCTTCCTATAAATTATGTATAATTTAAGGAGATAACAAGAGACATTTTGTCCATATTTTATTTAATATTGGCTTTCATACACTAGTGCAGAATTTGAACTAAATGTGTTTTCCCCCCTTTTTCTTCTTTTTTTTTTTTTTTTTCTTTTGAAAGAAGTGTCTAATGCTTACCAATGCTGCATTTTTTAAATCAAAATAGAATAAAAAATGAATATTGTGAAACATTAAATAACTTTTTTAAAAAACATTTTTTAAAATGTGATTTGTTCCTGATGGCAAAGTAGAATTTTCATTACCTGAACATTCAGTGTTGCATGATCCTTCTGAAATAATGTTGAGAAGAGTTGTGCTTTTGTTAAAACTGTGATACATTTTTTTAAGGAATAAGCCTTAAGGAATAGAAAGTTCAAAAGAACAGCGTTTATTTGAAATATACTGTATATTTTTAAACAATCTAAAAAATCTTTACTGTCACTTTAGACACTTGAATTTCTGTTGAACGTTAGTGAATACCATATCTTTGTTGGAAAGATAATATATATATATATATATATATATGATTATATGAAACATCTTATCAAAATGATTTAACTTCATTGTTCATTGCAAATATCCTAAATCTATCTATATATATATATATATATATATATATATAGATAGATAGATAGATAGATAGATAGATAGATAGATAGATAGATAGATAGATAGATAGATAGATAGATAGATAGATAGATAGATAGATAGATAGATAGATAGATAGATAGATAGATAGATAGATAGATAGATTTAGGATATTTGCAATGAACAATGAAGTTAAATCATTTTGATAAGATGTTTTCTATCAAACAGCATTCAAAGTCATAAAATGCATTGATTTTGTAGATGTAACCATGAACATGTACCTTCGTCTCAATGTAGTCTGACATATACACTAGTGTGTGATTTCAGATAAACAAACTTTTGCTGCCTGTTGTGAGAGTGAAACTTTTAAAACCAGCACTGGGACCCCTAAATTTAACTGTTGACAGGTTTAGGTCTCTATGGCGATGGCTTTACAAGTCCCAGAGGAAGCAGCCAATCAGCCGCAGGTCTCCACAACAAGAACAGATTCCGGTCAGGTCAGCATCTTAGAACCAAGGGGGGTTCAGACCTCACACACACTCATTCAAACACCCGATTCCATGCACACACAGAGAATGTGCTGATGCATGATTAGTAGATCATTACATTTTTGTCCAGTAAAAAAGGGCCTGAACCACCTGTGCTGGAGTCATTTTGATGATGTGTTTGGTGTCAGGTACATTTTACAAGAATGATTTGAGCTACTTTTGATTTGCCCTCTGTGGTTTGCATCCCATGATAGGTTTCCGTGGTAATGATTCCATGCTTTCTGCATTCCTGAGGCCTTAATACAGAACAACAGCAACGCTGTGGGAATGTAGCAATTTTACTGCCATTGTTGACTATACAATTTACAAAGACCCTGTCACCTAGCAACCTGGCTTACAATACAATTAACATATAGCTAATCCTAAACAGCACGAATATTTACAGAAGTATGAGCATTGACAAGCTACATTTTTTATGAAAATCAAAGATTTTTTTAGATGGATTAGCTAAAGAAATTTTATTGTTTGAAATGGGATGCTGTTTGCATATAAGGGATACTTTTCCTAATCTATTTATAAATGTATCTCATTTAATTATTTGTCATTGCAGAGAAGTGCTATTTTTGTATAGTATAGTTTTAGGATTACTATTAATAAACTTATCAGTTTTAGTTCAGTTTTATTTATTTATTTATTTTAGTGATTCAACTTAAACTTTGCCAAGACAATATTTCGAATTTACGTTTAGTTTAAGTTTTTCATGTAATATTTTATCTCAGCTTTATTCCAAAAAAAAAATTCCCTTTGACCCAATGGGGAAGACATGAACCGGTGTCTGAAGAGCTATCCCATCACGGCAATCGATACTGACCGGCAACAGCCCATGACGTCACTACTCGGGTATAAAAGGGGCACCAAGAGTGCTTCAACCTGAAAACTGCAAAAGGTATATGGCTTGTGAAAAACGATTCAGGAAGTGTGTGGATCTGTGTTTAAGATATTGACACTTGATAACACACACAACTTGTGTGTTTACTCTTTGGGTTCAGAGCAAGCACGATCTTGCACGGCAGGTGAGTTTGAGCTGCCGGATGAAGATGTGTTGTCACTAACATCCTCTGATCTGACAGCGAGTGCTCTGCTGACAGCCCAAGAAAGCAGGAGATGGCTGATGAGGGTGGAGAGGATTTACAACCCGAACACTCACAGCCACCCTGGCCCATGTATGATAAGTTGTGAGTGTTATGGTACGGTTTCAGCGAGGCTTTGCTGCCATAGGAGTGTGTGAGGGAAGAGACCGCTCATGGCAGACTTTACTAACGGTTTCTTTCCAGCCATAACGCTCCAGGTACCATGAGCCTTCCATTCCTGCACTGATGTTGAGGGGATACGTGAACACAGGTATGTGTCGATGCCTAAATTAACGAGAGATTCGCAAACTATCTCGTGGTTGGATAGGCATCAACACTAAGTGCTCTGGCCCTTCCTTTTAAATAAACTTTGCACTTAAATGGCAGTCCATACTCGATCGTGGGTCTGGCTGGTGATGCCTTGCACAAAATGGCTGTGCTGCTAACATACCACACTGATCTGCTGAGAGATTTGGACCAAGGTCGGGGTCTTTCCCCTGACGCAGTGAAAACGAGCTGCGCTACACTATAGATTAGCTCTCCGGGCCACCAAGAAATATCGATTGCCGTGATTGGATAGTTTTTCAGACTCTGGTTCACGTGGAGGGCGTTTCCCATAGCGTCATCAATGCAGTGTCTCATTCCCTGTTCTCAGGGAACAGAGGTTACAGTCGTAACCAAGACGTTTTCAATGTTTACAATAACCCTGCTGCATATATACAGTACATGATGCAGAATACACAACTTATTCTCATCCCAAGGCATCATATACGACACTTTTGCCAAAGCGTAGACATCCAACGCACATGGTACGCTTTAGCGTCAAATGAGACGCTTCGGTTATGGTAGGTTTAGGTATGGGGTAGGGTTAGGGTTAGACCACTAGGAGGCGCCTTCTGCCCCATATATATCTGTGTCTCATTTGACGCTAAAGGGAGCCATGTGTATTGGATGTCTACACTTTGGCAAAAGCGTCGTATATGATGCCTTGGGATGAGAACGGGCTCGAATACAATATAAACAAAACATGATGCATGAAGTAACGCAGCACTACACAATTGGTATAGTACAGTCCTCTGACTTGACTTTGGACATTACATGAGAGATGGACAGATAACCATGTACTCTTGCCAGATAACTATGTACTTAATTGAATTATGATGCATCGAGAGGCTATAGTAGCGATAGCAATAAGAGAGTGCCAACAAGCTCACATCTTAGAGACTTTTAATTTTGTTCATGTCAATATTCATTCCTTTGCTTCTATTTCTCAAACCTTTTTCTTTTATGTGGGCAAACCGTGAAACAGATGCCAGGACACTGTTTGTGATTAGCAAACATGCTCACAGCTAATTGAGTTTTGTGCCTTCGTGAAAAAGTGTGTGAATGTGCAGTACTGGGGAGAGTCCTTAGGGTGCTATTTATTAAGTGATTGTGTAAAAAAAAAAAAAGAATTCCTGTTTCACAGACAAGGCTTAAGCCTATAGTCCCAGACTAAAGTGCATGTTTGAATAAATGAATGAGTTTGAGTTGTCTGACAGTAACTTGCTTAATGCTTAATATCTTAAAGTATATCGGTGCCATTGTTTTGTCTCAAGATGCACACCAATAATGGTGTTTTCTAAGACATAATCTACTTAAATGTCCAAGTTTAACTAAGGCCTAATCTTGTCTTAATCTGAGCCCTGTCTGTGACACCAGGCCTAAGCAAGGGTTAACACAAGATTTGTCCTGAATTTCAAAGTTATCCACTTGAACAGAACGCACCATTTCTGAAAGGGTTCTAATGGATCTGTATGAATGTTTCTGATATATTTCATGTGAACAAATTGTGTTGGTCAAACACATTCTATGAAATGAATGAATTGAAAAGCAAGGATGAACGAAATACTGAGAGAGTATTACAGTTGATTTTGGTGCAACAGGCAAAGGTTTGAAAAGCATTTAGGTTCGCATGGTGGCGTCACAGTGGACACACTCCACCCCCACTTCAATCCTCACAGCGTCATAATTGACTGTTCATTAACACAGGGCTGAGGGCAGTATCAGCCTTTTTCCCACAGTGATTACCAAAAACTAAGTACACTGATTGCACCTGTCCCCATGACGGCCCTATGCTACTCTTTTACAAATAATATGCTTGTGGTGTCATGTCCCAAAATTTCAGATCCCATATCTCCACTAATGAGCTCTGTTCAGTTGAGCTTGCTTAAGTCCAGTAGTAATTTTGATAATGAATTGCAAAAATATGAAACAATTTTAAAGCACATTACAATACATAAAATCATATGCTGTTCAGCCATTTATACGTTGGTCAGAATAAAAAAGTTTTGGGTCAGTACATTGTTTTTATGTTTTTTTTTTTTAAATAATTGTTTGCTTTTATTCAGCAAGGACATATTACATAGAAGAAAAGTGTCAGTAACAACAGTTACAGTATCAGTAAATTGTTGTAAAAATGTTATTTCATTCAAAAGCTGTTCTTTTGAACTTTCTATTCATCAAAGAATAACGAACAAATGTTTCACAGTTTCCACAAAAATATAAAGCTGTTTTCAACATTAATAATAACAAGAAGATGCACCACATCAGCACATTAGAATGAGTTCTGAAGGATCATGTGAGACTGAAGACTGGAATAATAAAGCTGAAACTTCAGTTTTTTCCATCAAATGATAAACTGTAATATTTTAAAATATTGCCGCTTTTACTGTATTTTTGAAAAATGCGCGTTGATGAGCACACTTCTTTAAAAAACAAGTCCCAATCCTAATCTACACACACTATTATATCATATTATATTATATTATATTATATTATATTATATTATATTATATTATATTATATTATATTATATTATATTATATTATATTATATTATTAGCCTATATTATATTAAAATGTTTGTATATTTAAAATATTCAATAAGTTTAATTATAAATTAAATATATGAATTACTAATACTGATACAGTAAATTCAATATTGAACTCATCCTAACTTATTCTAAAGAGGAATCTTATAAGTTTAGGTTTATAACTCTAACTGTGCAGCTCTACCTCAACTGAGAATGTGATGACTAATCAGTGAACAGGAAAGGCTATAGACATCATGCACCACAGTAAGGGTGTAGCTGTCATCAGTAGACAGCGATTTTGGAAAATCAAACAAATCTCAATGTCTATCCTGAAAACAGTGCACCTTTATACTGTCACATGTTCATCCATACTGCAGCAACCTTTCTCTCCTCAATCAGTCCTCTCTTCTCCCTCCCCTGCTCTCTGACTCCACCCTGCTGTGGATAAAAGGTGGTCGTCTGCACACTGTTACTTGTTTAAGTCCAGTTTGCATTGGTCAGTTGGTCAAGGTGTGTGTTTTAGGGTCTTTCTGAGTGAGCCTGAGAATCCTTGAGATTATCCCCTTCTCCAGCCGGACAAAGGAAAGGTAAGGAAATATACTTAAATAAGTGAATTATTTTATTATTCTGTAACTGCTTGTCTTTATTGATTGATATACACTGTGAAAACTAATGGGAAAATTTGAGAAAATGAATAATGAGACGTAATGAAAAAGTAAATGGTTGAGCATAAATATAAGGTAAATATTTTCCCCCATTTGTAGCATAATTCTGTGTCAGTGTTTGAGATAGTGTGTAATGAAAACTAAAATGAAACCTTGCCTTATACTGCATTGATTGTAGCAGGCAGAGATGTGCATTTGCGTTTCATACTAGATTGTAAAACACTGTTTATATTTGGGCTCTTATCTCATCTCTCATCTGTCTGACAAATGAAGCTGATGAATTTTACTCCAGAAATGTGATTATTATAAAGCAAAAACTTTTAGCATGTTTAATCAATTTTGGGTGGTTTATAAAGTGTATAAACCACTCTACAGTGTACTATTAGTATAACTATAGTATACAGTTGCAGAAACATCATGTTGCTTCAACAAGTTTGGTGTGCAGTTTGTAGGTTAATGTGTTAGCTCCCCCTCCTGGTGGCAGCCATATGGTGTCTTTGCAGGCATATGTGACTGTGATAGTGTGTACATGTTAGTGGACTGTTAGATGAACTCTCAGCTTCGAGAGGGATGCAAAACAGACATCTATTAATGGCACAATGGGATGTGACTTGTGTCATTGTTTCAGCAATTCATTAATTGAAAGAATGTTTCAATACGTTCTACATTTATTGCAGAAATAAATTGTGTGGTTGTCAATCTAGCAGTTTCAGCATAAAAAATGTTGCTATGTCATAGCTTATTAATCATATAATAATTAACAGTGTAGTGAGTGATTAATGGCATATAGTGAGACTTTTGATTTGCAATATTTGATGGTAGATTAATCAGCTGATATATGGTCATACGTAGGCTACTAGGTCTATTTTTTATGTAGGTCACTCTTTCTGTCAGTAGTTTAATCACAGGAATGTTGGAGGAGTCTGCCAGTATAAAGTCTCTTCTTATTAGTGAACAGACATATCAGAATGTTTATTCAAAAAGCGAAATGTTGTTTGATTCCATCCACAATGTGTCTGAAATCAAGTTTGCCTCCTCTATACTAATCGCAAAGTACTTGCTTTGGATTTATAATTAGCATCACTTCAAAAAATATTGTCCAATAAAATAAATAAATAAACATTTTTGAACATATCTTATAACAATATCTTATTATATTAAATATATTATATTATTGTTGGAGTTTAACACTTCTAAATAGTAATAAAAAGAAATTAGACTCTTTATGCAAATGAAGAGTACAGATGCAATAGCATCTAAGTGCCATTTGAAATTTTCTTCTAGAATGACCATTTTATCAAGCTTGTATATTTAAGTTCAATAATTTCACTTAAATGGCAATTAAGATTACCTATTAATTGTCATTTAAGTGAAATTACTGAACTTAAATATATGGGCTTGATGAAAATGATCATTCTAGAAGAGAATTTCAAATGGCACTTCACATATGCACTCTTCACATATAACCAATCATTGTCCGAGGTAAGCATTCGAGCGAATCAGCTTTCAGTATCACTTTAGTGGGTCAGCAAACCTGCTCATGAGACTACAGTTGAAAAGAAACTTTCAAATGTATCTAATTATCGATACAATCCAGATTAAAGAAGGATCTTTAAAAGTAAAACTGAAAGACAGAACCATAAATTAATTATTTGGATGATAGATGGAATGGAGCTCTGACTGCATTCAATCATAAATGTTTGTAACAATCATTGTCTTTAACTGGTGATTTGTTCCATTGGTTTACTAAAATAACAAGTGTTGCTTTGGTTATTACAACAGATTTATAACTCGTCATTAATTATATCGAAAATGTATCAGTGCAGTATCTTTATTATCAGTAAACAGATGAAACAGATCTAAATTGTCTACTGGAAAGATGATAGATAGCTTGATAGATTCTTTCCGACAGACATCTTAACTTCCTCTCTCCCCACACATGCACTTTGAGGCTAGCACACTCTTGCCGTGTTTCTCACTCTTATTAACGCTCAGCTGTTAAAATGCTATAAGTAACCCAACAGATGCTCAAATAGAAAGAGGACCTTGTTGTACCTCAAAAAGGCCTGTTTTTTTTCCCTAGATGGTGTAGTCTGTCTGCTACATGGTACAATAGATAAAGGAGATGTGTGTTACATTACAATAATTCTATAGGTTGATTGGCATATGAATTATTTGAGCACCCTCTGATTGGTCAGAGAAAGCCACCCTTTCTGGTTTTGATTCAATCAACATGGACATTAAAAATGAATTAACGCAAATATTTAGCTACAGTACTTATTACACAGTATTATTCCTCTCACATGTTAGAATAATAAAATGAAATGTCTTAGGTATTAACAATGTAGATAAAATCATAATCTAGAATGTCTTACTGGATCACAGCCTCTTAAAATCCTCCCTTGGTTTGCAGAAAGAATCACCCCCCTCCTTGTTCCCCATAGAAAGCCAGAATAAAAGTGTTGTCATTGATGATTTATGTGTTTCTTTGTGAACACACTGCTCTGTAAAGATGGGGAAAAAGGGTGTGAGAGACTGAATGAAATGAAAGACAGACTGGAAGAATGAGGGACTAGGCAGACAAGAGCAAGGAAGGGATTTCTGCAAACACTGCTGGCCATCTGTGTCTCAGTGAGAGGCCGAATGTGAGCATTTAAATAGACTTATTTGCCGTGTTGTTCATACGTCCAGTTACTAAAGCAAAACGATTCTTGAAGAACATTTCACAAATAGCATGGAGGGCTTTCATTTTTACTAGGGTCAAAGGTCATGTTTGAGTGTATAGGCTAAATGTAGCTGTCTGAGATCAAAAGTTTGAAAAAGGTTTGAAAAGACTTTCTAATTATAAATCCACCATTTAAAATGCTGTTATGTTTTTTTGAAAGTTTTTATACAAAGTCCCTTATACTCACAAAAGCTGTGTTTTTTTAAATATAAAATACAGTGATATTGTAAAATATTACAATTTAAAATAAAATGTTTTCTATTATTATATAATACAGCATATTAAAAGGCTGTTTATTTCTGTGTTCCAGCAACATTACTCCAGCTCTTCAGTGTCTCGTGATCCTTCAGAAATCATTTTAAAATGCCGATTTGTTGCTCAAGAAACATTTCCTATTGTTATCAATGTTGAAAACAGTGGTGCTGCTTAATATTTTTGAGAACTTTTTTTAAAAAAAGGGCACTTTTTTGAAGTAGACATCTTTTGTAACACTATAAATACATTTATAAACTAATTGAATGTGCCCTTGCTGAATAAAAAAAATACTGAACCCTATACCCTTGAAACAGCAGTGTATTGCAAAATCAAGAGTTAAGATATTCACAGATGATAAAGTGAATTAAAGTCATGTGAAATGGAAGTTGCTACAGTCATGTCTTCTCTGTTGTGATGTATATCAGAGTGGAAAAAAAAGTAGGGTGGGACGATAATTGATTTGATGGTTCTTCTGGATTGCTATTGCTGTGATCTCATATGAGTGACAGGTAGGTTGATCCACCCTTGCGCCAGTAAACACGTCATCAGTGAAGAGATGTTGATGGGGGCGTAAAAGACTACGAGGACAATTTGATAATAATGATGATGGACAAATAATTTATAATAAATTCTGCTGTATTTCATTTAAAAAAATAATTTGTCACTTTTAATTTCATGGTAACTGTCACTTAAATATCTTTTGCTAATAATTTTATATAAATGCAGACAGTGACATGTAGGTTATCTTTAAATTTCCTGAGAATTTATTATTATGTGTAAAAGTGATTACAGGAAAGCATGATCTTTTAGCTTTTACAATTTATGTTCATAACATAGAAAGCAATTAATATTTTAACTTATTGGCAGGATTGGGCCATAGTGTGAACATATTATGTATTTTATTTCTAATTATGCTTTCCAATTTAGTTAAGACAATATTGTTAATATGTTGTTATATTAAACACTGTTATGTTCACATATATTGTTATAGTCATTGTAGTGATGAGTGTTAATGAGTGTTAATGACTTTTCTCCTTGTAACATTGTAGTTGTTTACTGATTTGATTGCTTTATTTTTAGAAACAGGTGAATGTGACTTTTTCTGGCCTTTGTAAAATAAAAATCCATAGTAAAGAGGCAAAAGGGGCCTGCTGATATAGGGTGAAAATCTGCAGACTTTATTCTTCTTCATCAGCTGAGGTTACATTCCTCCTTTTTCTTCTCTTCTGCACTCACCGTCCCTTTCTTTTACCTGGTCATGGAAAAGTAGGTTAGATTAGTCTTTCAGATCATTTTTATGCACTTTGGCATCTGGAATTAACATTCCTCATCACAAAATGAGGTAAGAAAAGGAAAACTGGCCCCCGACTGAACCTGGGTTCTCCGAAGTTTTTTTTCTCCATTGGGTCACCTGATGGAGTTTTAGGACACCATTGCCACTGTTGCCTTTGGCTTGTTCAGTTGGGGATATTCAAATCAATTAACCAATCAGTAATATCCCTGATCAGCTCTACCAAACGTAGATGTTTTTTTTCCACTAAGAAATGAACATTGTTATGTTTTGATTGATACTGTGAAGCTGCTTTGATGCAATTTATATTGTGAAAAGATGTGATCTAGAAATATACATTCATAATTTCACATAATGTCACATGTGCAAACACACATTTTAGAATGTGGGATCTGATTACTTTGCTCTAAACCATTTTTTTAGCCAACAATAAATTAGTATGGTTGGATGAAACTATGTCTTCTGTCAAACCATTTGATAAACACTGTCAAATCATATGATAACATTTATATGTGCAATTAAATAATAAATTAAGGGTATTGTATGAGAATGCTTTTCTAACATTTTTTGTAGTGGATTTTATCAGCATTACATGAAGCTAAATCAACTGAAAAATGTTTTATGATAGTGTACAGCACATTCAAATTGGCCTAGGTCTTTGGCCCAAAACTATATCTCTCTCAAAAAGCATTAAACCTAGAGGGCCTATGGCATATCTGTGTGATTCTCAGCAGCCTGAGAAAAAGCCAAAAGGTCAACTCTGTCTCTCCCATCATCTTGATGCAATCTTTTTTTTTTTTTCATTCACATCTAAGTTGTTATTGTTTTCCCATTAAAATTAAAGCACCACAGTAATGTCTTATTAAAAGTTATTTAGTCATTTAACAAAAGACAGGCAAAAATATAAAGCGGTGTACACACATGAACATCTACTGTTTACTGTCTGGGATTCCTGCTGTGTGAAAGGTGAATTGCTGCAAATGTCTTTCTAGTTACTGAGAATTTCCACAGAAATTCTTAGAAGTGAGAAATTCCAATAAAGGGTTTGCTTCCTGTCCTTTGCTTTTACAGTTAAAATGTCAGCTTTAAGGTCACGTTTAAGAGTTTGGGCTAAATTTAGATGCCTGAGAATGTATTGTTGTCTAATCTCAAAGCAAGTTAGAAAAATGTATGAGGAGATTTACTTATGGAGGGTGATATTAACATTGAATTAATTATATTATAAATTAATATCGTTCAAAAGTTTTAGGTTGGCAAGGTTTTTTTGAAAGAAGCATTTATTGTTTTCAGAATTTGCTCTCAATATTCTAAACTAAATGGACTGGTTCTTTTGTTTTTAGCTGAAAGAATGTGAAATTGATTATAAAGAATATTTCATAATCTTCCTTTGTTTGTTCTTACCCAGGCCATTGCCATGGCTGCTTTCCTGGTAGTTTTCGTGGAATTGGCTGTACTGCCATCAGTTTTTGGGGGTGCATATTATGGACACAATCCACATCCTCAACAGCACCAACCCTTACCACAGATGCCTCATATGGGCATGGGAAAGGATATGCCACACATGCCATATCCACACTACAAAAAAGACCTACCAATGCACCTAAACAAAGGCAAAGATACCAAAGGTATGGACACTTGTTTATCTTAGAAGTTGTGGTCACATTGTAGGTAAACAACAGGGTTTGTAGTGATCATACTGTAATTAGTTGATACAGTATGCAATATACATTCTACCTTATGAAGTCCCTTTATTTACTGGTTAATTCATTTGTTTTAAATGTGGTTAATTTCTTTTCTTTTCTTTTTTTTTTTTGTTACTTATGCTGACATACCTTCTTATGGTCACTGTTACCTAACCCCATCCCTGCTTTTCCTTTACAAAGGTGAGACTATTCCCAGAGGTGAGCAAAGTGTTCAGGGAGAGACTGGACCCCAAGGGCTCCCTGGACCACCTGGGCCCCAAGGACCTTCTGGGCCTCCAGGCAATGGAATGCCAGGCCCTCCTGGAAGGTCGGGACCTCCTGGTCCTCCAGGATTCCCTGGAGTTGGTAAGCCAGGAATGCCAGGTATGCCCGGGAAGCCAGGAGGTATTGGGCCGCCTGGACAGCAAGGTGAACAAGGACCCAGAGGTGAAGAGGGACAACCAGGCATGACTGGGCCACAGGGCCCTCCTGGACCCCCAGGCCTGTCAGGAATAGGAAAGCCTGGTGGACAAGGATTACCAGGACAGCCAGGGGGTAAAGGAGATCCAGGACATAAAGGTTTCCCTGGTCTTCCAGGGTTACCTGGGCCTAAAGGAGACAGAGGAATTGGGCAACCAGGCCCACTAGGGCCCAAAGGGCCAGCTGGGCCACCTGGGCTCCCAGGGAAGGCAGGATTACCAGGTATGGGTAAGCCTGGTCTTCCTGGTGTACCAGGTCCACCTGGTGTGCCGGGGAAACCTGGACAGCCTGGGGAGCCAGGTCCAGAGGGTCCACCTGGTGGACTGGGCCCACAAGGACCACAAGGGTCCCCTGGTATTGGAAGTCCAGGAGAAAGTGGATTACCAGGCCAGCCAGGGGAACCTGGCCACAAAGGATTACAAGGACCACCAGGGTTACCTGGGAAAGCTGGATTACCTGGATTTGGCAAACCTGGATACCCTGGCCCAAAAGGTGATAAAGGAGTGGGAGGGCTTCCTGGTGCTCAAGGACCAAAAGGTGACAAAGGTTATGGTGGTCAACCAGGCCCGACTGGACCACCTGGTCAAACTGGTCCTATAGGCCCTCCTGGACCAATGGGGGCACCAGGTGGAATTGGTTCCCCAGGGCTAAAAGGAGAGGGAGGTTTAGAAGGAGCCAAGGGAGATCTGGGGCCTATGGGACAACCAGGTCCTCCAGGATTTCCTGGTCAAGCAGGCCTCCAAGGTGAAGATGGAGAACCTGGGGCAAGAGGACCACCAGGACCCATAGGTCCCAAAGGAGAAGTAGGAAGCAATGGTCTACCTGGTTCCCCAGGACCATCTGGCCTACCTGGTCTTAAAGGAGAACATGGTCAGCCTGGACCAGAAGGACCACAGGGTCCTAGAGGCATTCCAGGTCTTGCAGGGCCTGGAGGACTCATTGGGCCTCCTGGACCACCCGGGGCAAAGGGAGAAGCTGGTCCATCAGGTCAAGCTGGTCCACCCGGTGAAGGCAGCCCCGGAATGCCTGGTCCTGTTGGTCCAGCAGGTCCACCTGGCCAAAATGGAAACCCAGGTCAGCCAGGAAGGCCAGGTCTACCGGGACCTCCTGGACCCCCAGGCCCCCCTCCTTCCCCTGACCTGATGGGTGTTCTTCCTGAGATGGGCCCTGCCCTTGATGGTATGAAAGCTGGTGGATACAAGAAAGGGAAATATGGGGGTGACATGATGGGTGCCAATAGTCTGGAGATGCCTGCTTTCACTGCCCAGCTGACCACACCATTCCCTCCAGTTGGCACTCCAATAGTGCTTGACAAACTACTGTATAATGGGCGTCAGAATTACAACCCTCAGACCGGTGTGTTCACCTGTGACCTCCCAGGCATCTACTACTTCGCCTATCATTTGCACTGCAAGGGTGCCAATGTATGGGTTGGGCTCTACAGGAATGGGGAGCCACTTATGTATACATATGATGAGTACAAGAAGGGTTTCCTTGATCAAGCATCTGGGAGTGCTGTGATTCCATTACAACCAGGAGACACAGTTTATTTACAATTACCATCTGACCAGGCAGCTGGATTTTATGCAGGACAGTATGTCCATTCTTCCTTCTCTGGCTTTTTACTGTACCCAATGTAGATTGCAAGAATAAGTGAGATAATTTGAAGGAGAGGGATGAAAGAACTGACATTAAAATGTGTGACTTAAAAATGTCAGTATTTTTAAGTACATTCTCACAGGGAATAAAGAAGACTCAGAGACAGCCCTTTTAAACTCCACCCAACAATATCAATCTACAGACTATGCAATGTTAAATTACAGAGTACATTGTATATAAAGATACAACCTGCACAAAGACTCTCACAGATTGTTGTAAGAAACGTCAATTCAACACCACATTAAAACAGCTTTTTGAGAAGATTGTTTTTGTAATGTATTTATGTATTTGCTTAATTGATGGTATCCAACATGAGTATACATGCTTTAAAATGTTTAGAACACTATTTTTAATGTCATTTGGACATTTGCATGATAAATAATGTATTTGCTTTAAATGAGATGAGAAACGGCATTCAATTTTTCAAAAATATCACGTAATATTTGTCTTTCTTTATCAATGATTTAAAAAAATGTTAACATTTTTGCACACTTCTAATATTGTAACACATGCGCTGTGTGAACTGCAACCAAATTACAAATTTGTTTGTGTGTGTGTGTGTGTTTGTTTGTGTGTGTGTTTGTTTGTGTGTGTGTGTGTGTGTGTGTGTGTGTGTGTGTGTGTGTGTGTGTGTGTGTGTGTGTGAGAGAGAGAGAGAGTGAGTGAGAGAGAGATATCATGTGTGCTAGATTTTAGTTTATTCCCCTTCCCCAAAAAAGACTGTTTTTAAACTATACATATTGTCTGAAAACCACTTATGTTCCTAAAGTGAACTGTGAAAAATTACAGTTTTTCATGCAATAATTTAAATCTCACTATCACAAATTATATTCCATATCAGTTCCCTTGTTTCCAACCAACTCTGAATTGAGTTTTCATCTGAAATATTACTCTTTTATTTAATTTTTTTGTCTATCGATTGTGTAATTACCTTTGTTTTTATATGTTGGTCACTTTGAACAACTGTGCTAAAATAGTCTAATCCAATGACTCCCCCCTCCCTACTTATTGGTGACTTTTTCTTTGAATTTTGTAATAAAGATGATTTACATTCACAATTTTATGTCAATCAATTTACTGTAGCCTACCAGAAATGTATTAAAATCTTCTAAAAAAAAAAAACATCACCTAATTATGATCATGTGATAATTGGCAAACCATGCCATATGCTAAGGGAAAAATATGTTATACTATAATACTACTATAAAACTATATGGTAGCCTACTAAAATATCTTAAATTTAAAGCATCAAATTTACGATACGAATTTTTAGCCTACCATGTACGAAAATAAATACTATAGGAAAATGATAGTTCTAATGTGATCTGTTGCATCTTGAGCCTAACTGCTCATTTATTGTTAAGAGTAGCTAACCATTTAAAAAAAAAAAAAAAAAAATAGGCTACTAGCCTAATTGTCAATGATATTCAATAGCCATAATTAGCGCAGTAGGCCATAGAAAGCAACAACTTTTGGTCTTAGTCCCGAGTTTAAGAGATAGCCACAATTCACGGATTAATAAATATTCTTGATGTGAAGAAGATCCTAAATTAAATTATTATTATTTTACGTACGTAGGCTAGGCCAAACTGCCTATTCACGATAATGAAATAGGCCTACCTAAATTATTCGATGTCTGTGCCTAAAAAATATTTGTAAAAATTAAAAAGATAGGCTAAATACGATTATGGTTATGGCGAAAGCTCAAAGCATAGGCTCAAAGTCATGAACATTCATTTTTATCGTGCTCACTTTCCATGATAACCACCCCTGCCCTGGACCACAGGCAGAGGCAGAGACATAGAAATAATCTTTATTACCTTTCCGAAATGATATTAAACGAGTTGCGATAAGGAGCGAGCACTGGTTTGCGCGTTGTCTCAAGGCCACGCCCACAACACGGGAAATATCCGAAATATCAATAATAGGCTATTCATGTAGGCTACAGCCCACACACTCTGGAAGCGTTTTTCACAGGGACTAAATATTACACATTAGTGGCATAGTAGCAGCCATGTAGCAGCCAGCTGTTACTTCTTCTTTCTTTAAAAATCAGAATAATGGACCTCAATGAACTCAATAAATATTCATGAGCCATTAAGCAACTGGCTCAGTATGCTCAGCATACTCGGTGATGCTGAGGATGCGTAGATACTGGGCTGTCAAATCACATCGCACGGAGGGGCGGAGAGATTATTTTGTGCGCATGAGCAACATATTATTGCCTTCATTGATAAAAATCCTTTGTGTGAACATTTCCTCTTCTAATCCTGTCACTGCTGCTTTCGTTTGCCTTTCACCAATCCACACGGTAAGTTATTTTATTAAAAGGCGCATCACATAAAATAGCCTAACCGCTTTCTATTTACAATGATCCGCGCAGTTGAAACGGTCAATTTACCCTTCATCCGGCAAGATATTATTTAATAGGCTAGCCTTCCAGTTCATTTACAGTTAATGCCTTTATTGAATTCCTGTAGCTACCAAATAGATTTTTGTTGCTTCATCTTGCATGCTTATATGAATTTCACATGATTAGGCCATACATAAGTACAATAGCTCATATGCTATTGGGTTAATATTTTCCCCACCTTTCATATAAGTGCTGAGGTGCTTTCTTGTCAATTGTCTGTTAGATTGATCAGATGTTGAGATATTACAGGACTATGTCTGTACAGACCTCTAAAAGTAATGCAATATTGTCCTTTTCAGTGTATCTTAGGCTATTACCTTCTGAATAGCTAGCCTAATTTCAGCATTTTGGGATATGAATCTATTTCTATTTCAATTCAAATTGCTCTGTCTGTATAATAATCGCAAATTGTTTTGTTATGTCAGGCCTGTGAATAACACATTTGTATGGTGTTACAGTTATCTTGAATTTGGCAATGGCATCGCGTGCTGGCCCAAGAGCTGCAGGGACTGATGGGAGTGACTTTAAACACAGAGAGAAAGTGGCATCTCACTATCAGATGAGGTAACTATAACCTACCAACTGTCACAGGTTAACATTGTCAATGAAATTGTTTACATCAGAATATGTGTTTTTTTTACTTTTGAAAATGTCTTTCAGTGCTTCATTGAAATCAGAGATAAAAAAGCTCACCTTCGTGCATTTCCTCATATGGATACTGGTGGCGGCTCAAGTGGCTGTTAGTCACCTCAATCTGGTGTCGCATGACTTGGTGGCCATGCCCTATCAGTGGGAGTATCCCTACCTTTTGAGTCTCCTGCCCTCGCTTATTGGAGCCCTGGCCATGCCGAAGAACAACATCAGCTACCTTGTGATCTCCATGATCAGTGCTGGTTTGTTTTCTGTGGCACCCTTGATTTTTGGTGCAATGGAAATGTTTCCACTGGCCCAGCAGCTGTACCGACACGGGAAGGCCTACCGGTTTATCTTTGGCTTCTCGGCTGTCTCTGTGATGTATCTACTCATGGTGATTGCTGTTCAGGTGCATGCATGGCAAATCTACTACAGCAAGAAGCTTTTAGATGCCTGGTTCAACTCAACACAAGAGAAGAAGAAGAAATAAAAACATTATTGTATTGACCATGCTCATTTTCTGTCTTGTTGCTACAATGCATGCAATTATTTTTAATGTTAAAATATGTATATTTGCAAGCCAAATCTTACATTTATTTACACAAGACCTAGAATTCTGCTTAATTTAAATTTGTTTCTTCAGGAGGTCTGGTCTATGTCCAAGAAAACAGAGCAATTCACAATTTCTAATACTTAATAAATAAAATATTTATTTAGATATTTCTTTGTAATGTATTTTATAGGCTACTGATGATTTCATTTTAAGCCTGATTTTGTTTTTTTATCTAACAAGGTCTAACATAGTATATAGTCATACAGCCTCATCATAAAAAGTCAACTAGGCCCTATGTGACTCATATAAGGCATCTATTTCTACCATCTTTAAATATAAATCAGTTAAACTCTAAAATGATAGGCTATGATCAATTGAATATAAAATGTATTCATCATTTTTGGTTTAGTAACAAAATTCAGACGCCATAGCCCACCAGTAAATCAGTAAACCTTCATTATGGATATATTGGCCTAGTTATTAAATGTACAAAGTGTCCGGGTAGCGCGCATGCGCGTTTGAGGTTTTGCCACGTACAGGTCGCTGTGAGGCGTTTCCGATCATCAGTCAGTCAGACGTCGTTCAGCTAAAGTCCAGGACACACAGGCTGCGGCTGGGATTGACACGTCCAAACCACCAGGTAGAGATTCAAGGCTTCTCGTACAAACATGTAGACACGTTTATATGGTAACTTCACAGGTTGGTAGGGCAAAATAACCTGGATAATAACCATTAGCAGTTAGCCGGTTGTCAAGCAAACTAGCATTAGCATAGCTTAGCCTGTGTGAAACTAGGGCAAGCTAAAGAAAACAGAGACGGTTTTGTTTAATAGACAGTGTTTTTAAAATCAGTGTGGGACAGTTAAATAGCAGTATTTAAAACACAGGAATGGTTCTTTTAATAACTTATTTGAGGTTTATTAACTGTAATTATTCCTTTTTTACGCCGGGAGAATTGTCACTCTCAGACCTTTATCTGGCAGGAAGTTGCTGTATCATCAGGTGAATGAGGCCTGATGAGATGTTTTAAAATAATCTTTCTTTTGCTTGACTTTTAAAAGGCCTGATGTGTGGTGTTGCCCTACACACCCAAAACCACACCATATTCTCGTCTAAACGATCTTCAGTTAGCTTAGGTAGCTGATGGACTGTTGTTATTGGAAACTGTCATCTGCCCTAACATGTCCAATCAGTGAAAAGCTTCATGACATATGCATGACAAATTCATACAACGAGTTAAAATAGTAATCTAAGACAGAAGTAAATCGTTGTTTGATTGCCAGTTTGCCACTTGTTTTTTGTCATTTTCTTGATCCAGCGGGTAATAGTTAGGAATTGGCAGAGTTTTAAGCGTGGTTGTCGTTGAATTCCTTGAGTCAAATACAGACAGTCTTCATGCTACAGTTAGAATGCCCGGCTGAGATAGTTCTTGATTGAACACGCACATTCAAATCGTGTGTATTGATATAAAAACCCAAAATGTGCCTCCCTATCATTTTTGTCCGAGTCTAAAGTCTGTACCGGGAAAGATTGCGAGCCATCCACATGTGCCAAATCATCTTAGATCTCATGACCCTTAGACTTCTGTGAACTTATAGTATGTCTCACCAATGGACAGTAGCACTTGTTCAGATAAAACCTCATAGATGAGTCATAGAGTATGGGTTTGAGGTAAAACATGAGTGATTCCCTGACGTTCCATATCCATAACAAAAGCAGGAAAGTTAGTGGTGGGTGAAGACACTTATTGAGTTACAACTATCACATTTCATAGTTAACTGTTGCGTTGCGAGTGGAATTATGTGCTTCTTGTAGAAGAACATGACGAAATGTGTCTTAATAGATCATGCCAGAGGTTTTATTGTGGGCTATTAGCTAAGTCTGTATGCTTACATTTAATTTAGCCAGAGCTCTGCTCAAGCTCTTATAGTGTGTTTCGTTTCAGCTTGTTGTTGTTGTACTATCAGATGTGCATGTGATGCATTAGTGATAAATGGCCAGCTTCTAATGCCAATAGTCCAGTAATTGTAAGAGTGTCTCATTGGCTGGCATAAGTGGCCATTTTGACAATTCTGCAGTAGATTCATATAATTTCGATTGTGATTGTATTAAATTGGATACCATGCTGGTTAGCTAATGGAATTGGTCAGTGAAATCCTTATTTTGATATGTATATACAAATTTAAAATACAGTATTTACATTAAAAATGTTGTTGTTTTTTTCAGCAGTATGAATGGCCAGCTGGACCTGAGTGGAAAGCTGATCATTAAAGCTCAGCTGGGGGATGATATTCGTCGTATCCCCATCCACAATGAAGACATCACCTACGATGAGCTCCTGCTGATGATGCAGCGAGTCTTTCGTGGGCAGCTACAGAGCAGCGATGAAGTCGCCATCAAATATAAGGATGAAGGTCTGTCTTAAAGTCACCAAGAAATCAAACATTATTTGGAATATACTTATTTTTTTTTATAAAATGTTGCAGTGCTTAAAATAAATGATTTATCTGTGCACATCTGTATTTATTTATTTTTAATTCATATGCCCTCGTAGTCTTTAATCTAAAAGAATAACCTCCTATATTTACCTGTTAGACGTACTAAAAATCACTGTGCACAGGGTTACATGGGTCATAATAACCCATGAAATGAAAACAATTACTTTTTTCTGCATTTTAGCAGGGCAGGTAAAAATCTGAACCGGTCTGACTGGGCAAGTAGAATAAATATGTGAAGATTATTCACTTATTAAAAAAAAAAAAGCCTATTTAATGTTAAAGCTGATAGCTTTCAATTATAGTGTGTAATGTTAAGTGGCAATCATTTAATGGCTAAATAAAAATCCACGTAATTGTGATGTCAGTATCAGTTCTGGTATCGGTGATACTCACCTTTGTTTTTAGTGAATAGCAAACAATTCCATTAAATATTTAAAATAGACTGTCTTTGTTGTTTGTACATTATTTTGGAAAATCATGTGAAAGTTTAACAATATAAAAATATATATTAAAAACTTTTAATGTTAGGTGCAATTAATTCCGATTATTTACAGAACAATGAAAAATGTGATTTAAGAGATTTTTAATCGATTGACAGAACTAGCATTTACATTTACTGATCGGTCATGTTCTATAATACTATAAGATAAATAAACCTATATCAAACCTCTCAGTAGTTTTGCACTATAGACTTTGGTCTAGATCTCAAACTCTGTACTGTCTCAAACTCTACATTTGTCTGTTGTCTTTCAGATGATGACCTTATCACCATCTTTGATAGTTCTGATTTGTCCTTTGCGATCCAGTGCAGTAGAATATTGAAGCTCACTCTTTTTGGTAAGAAACCAGCAATGCTTAGGGTTTTTTCCTCAACCTGACATGACTATTCTAGAGTGAATGCAAAATGTTTACAGTAATAAACTTACAGAGAAGCCTAGGGTATCAGTATGAAACTGGTGACGTGTGTATTGGAAATACCAAATCATATATGAACTGTTACTTCCACTTGGTATCTGCACCATGAAGGAGCATGAAAGGAATGATATGTAACTTTTTTGTAAACCATTGTTCACATATAGCAGAATTAAAAATTAAAACGATAAATTAACCACTTAAAATATCTATGTACAGCAATATCTATGTTTTTATTATTGCTTTGAAATCTGAAACTTAAAGCTTGTATTTTTGTTCATTCATCCAGCCCACCTGCCTGCTATACTTCCATTTTAAGTGTATATCGTTTAGATCTGTAAATGTGTTTTTTTTTTTGTTCATTTTACAAACGGGGCAAGTTATATTCTTATAACAAACTTCAGGCCACAGATACAGGCACAACAACACTGTTCGCATCAGTGCTAATCATGCTCAGAGTTGAGGTCAGTGAGCTTGTGTAGTTTTATCTTACCTGCAGGAAGATCATATTTCAAAAACGCTCCAGTAGTCATGGTGTCCCTTGACAGAATAGGTGTATAGCATTATAAGAACCAAGCAGCTCATATGCACCCCATTGTTGTTTTTATGCTTTTTGGATGGTGTTTTTTACATACCAATGTGGAAACGCTTTTTGATTCCACATTATGTCTTTGTGACCCAGAAAACAGAGTGTTATACAGAGCTGTATCCTTTAACCTTTGGGTTAAAATGGACTCTCTGTTAAGCACATAATCCCACATCGGCATGGATGGTGTATTATTGTAGAGTTAAGCTCTTTTAATCTTAAAAATGCCGAACTTGGTCAAATTTCATCCGACCAGAAGATGTCGTTTTTTTTTCTCTTTCAATGAAAACACAGCTGGAGCTTTTAGGTCCAGCAGAGGGTGCAATAGAACAAGATTTGATCTGATAATGACTGTCTGACCATGTGAGGTTATTAGTGGGGTGTTCATTTTGGATTTAGGGTGCAATGGAACCTTACGATCTGGTGGTAACCCCTTTAAGGTGGTAACCCCCTGATTGTTCAAATACTTGTTGGGCCACTATGACACAACTTTTGGATTTTAAATATATCCTAAATGTTAACAGATTTAATGCAGTACTTTAAAACAGTATTTCTTATACTTTTTAAGAACATGCATTGGTTCTCAACCCCCGGGGCACCTCAATATTACTTAAAATGATTTCAATTAAGACCTGAAGAGCCAGGGTTCCCTAGGTCTTGGAAAACCTTGATATACGAGGAAACCTAATTTAAAAAATGTGATTTCTAGACCTAGAAAAGTCATTTAATTAATAAAATTGTAAAATGCCATGAGCACTTGTTTTATAAAGAATATAATTTTTTTGTTATACCAAGTTCTAAAATATTTTGTCAGGTAGAAATTGTGAGTTTAAAATAATAAAAAAAATCCATGTTTTTACATGATGAATGACCTGAAGAGTCATGTAAATTCATTGGTTAAAAAGAGTGGTGGCCCTGCAGCTAACAAGCTTCTCTATATAGGATCAGGGTCATTTGATAGGCTCTAAATCTGCTCTCAATTTCGTGAGCTGTGCTGAAAAGCAATTCTTCTTTTTAACTGGTCTGTGGCACAAATGAATATTCTTAAGAGAGGAAAATCAAACCCGGTTACTTGCCCAATAACGTCATGCTCTCTCTGTTCTAGCGATGTTTGGCTCACTCAGGTACATCTGCACTGCAGTGTCAGTGCCAGTTCTCAGCATGTGCCGACTATTCTTCAAATGTGTCATTGTAAACGCTGCCGAGCCTGTAGATTTGAATCTGCTTGATTCATACACTATTTTACACTGATTTATTTGCCAAGTTTAGCCAAAATCAAAGGTTGCAATCTGCGTGGCTGTAACAAAAGCCAGTATTTATGCTCAAATTGTGTAGACCATGTGATCTGAAAGAACCGATTTTAGTACCAACTCAAAGTATACGTTTCTCCTCCTAATAAAAATTAATAACTTTTGGTCAAGTCTGCTCTGTGCACTGTCCAAAGCATCTGTGCTCCAGTCCAGCCCAATGAAGTCATGTCTTGACCTTCTTTTAGCAAATGCAGCCCTGCCCTTTGTTGAATGGTTGAAGTAGAGAATTTAGATTTTAAGAGTTCAAATGTGCTGGTTCATGGTTGTATAATGTCACGTGTGTGTATGCATCCCAAACGTGTGACCGGAGCCCAGGGGCTGGGTTGGACGCCTGCTAGAGCTTGTGTGATCTCTGATGAGTCTGGAATGGTTCAAGCGGCAGCCGGTCTCACACATGGACTTAGGAAAGAGTATTCCAAGCTCACACATAACGGCAAAACTCTGGATTACCTCATCTTATAGACATAGTCTGGCTATCTAAATGATCTAATTTTGTTGATCGCTTGTTGACTTTGACATCCTATCCAGGCTAAGTTTCCAGTGTTAAGTAATTGTTCCGTCCTAACTGAAAGTGAAAAGCTGCATGAAATTACAAAATCGTAGCATTTTTGATGTTTAAAATGTTAGACAGGAATTTGGATGAAAGAAAGGAATGACAAAAATAGAAATGAAGTGGTTGATGAAATGTCTGGCAGCTGGTTAGATCCCAAAGCTACATGGATTGGAAGAGTAGTTTTATGAAAATAGTTAGAACAAAGTGTTTTAAACAATAATGCTTGTGTTTTTCGCAGTGAATGGGCAGCCTCGACCACTGGAGTCATCTCAGGTGAAGCACCTGCGTAGAGAACTGATCCATTTGAGGAATAAAGTCAACAGCTTGCTGGACAGCCTGGAGCCCCCCTCAGAGTCTGTCCCAGAGAGCACCAACCCAGAAACCGGTACACACATGAGTCATTCTCATTCTTCTTATCCAATACTGTAACTAAAGCATTTGAAACTCTATAAGTTGGAGAGCATAAAGGTTTTTTTTTTTCAGTGAAAACATCATTTACACAGCCTTGTGTCATTCCCAGCCCATAAGACTTTACTACCGTGAAACTCAGAAACTCATAAATAAGAAGTTATGTCTTGATGTGTCACATTTGAATGTATTCAAACACATTTGTCATATGGGTTTGGAACAAAATGAGGAGGATGACGGAATTAAAAATGTTGGGTTAATTTGCTCTTTTAAATTGAACCTCATAAATTACCTAGAGAGTTACAGAAAGGCACTTCTTGAGCTGTCTTGTTCTGATGTCTCTGTGTGACAGAATGTGTGAATGATGCAGTAGATTCAACAATGAAGTACGCCCCGCCGGTTAGTGCTGCTAGCATGTCTGCGTTTGACCCCCTGAAGAACCAGGAAGAGGTCAACAAGAATGTCATTTCTGCATTTGGCCTGTCTGAGGAACCTGCCCAAGGTACCTTATTCATGTACAGATTTCATTGAATTTATGTGTGGCTTATTAATTGTGAAATTTTTTATTTGTTTGTTGTAAGTTCTTTTTCACAGTGTTAAAAAAAAATCTGAAATGATATTTAAAAAGAAGCTTAATGTTTATTAAGATTATTAGATGGCTATTTTTTTTATTTTTTTTTTTTTTTCTTTTATATACATTAATAGTTTGCACTTTTCAATGGTTTTTTATAGCCACTTGCTGCATTAATGTAAGTTTCAGTTGACGGGCTGTCACAGGTGTGTTTGTCTGTTATTTGTACGGCTTTAAGTGTCGCTCGTTCATTCGGATTTTATATCTGGAACCACCTGATTTATAATGAATCACATTTTCCTTATCTGTTCCTTGTTTTCCAGTTCCAGCTGTAGCCGCCACCGCTGCTGCAGAGGAGCGCTCTGCTACTCCAGACAGTATTGCCTCTTCATCCTCTGCAGCGCCCCCTTCTGCTTTGGCTTCCCAGGCTCCCCCACCTTACTCTGGGGTCCAACAACCTCCCTCTAGTACTATGGATGGTAAATTGCCGCTTTTACAAATTGTACTCCAGTACACTTGTAGTAATTGTTTAGGGCTTCCATAAGCCTGGCCAGTTGATTTTGAGAAGGTAGTTTTGCACATCCCTATTACAGATGTTTTCTTCTGATGCTTATGGGAAAGAGTCCAGCAAAAGAAAAATGAACAAAGAATCATATGGCCATAAAGTCTTTGTAGTGGATTCAGAGCATGCTTGGCCATTGGAATATCTCCCCTCGTTCTTTATCCAAAAAACGTCCACTTCAGTCTAGTCATTTGAGAAATGCTGGCCTAATCTCATTTTGGCTGGCCATGCTGCTTTGGCAGGAAGGTCACACACCTGTTCTTACACATGTTCTCTCACACTCGTACAAACAATGCACACAAAACTTATTTGTTAGCAGCATAAAAGCACCTTACAGATGTTGTCTTCTAACTGAGGCCTTTGGGAAGCTGTTCAGCGGAAGAAAAACAAACCACAAATCAAATGGCCTTCAAGTCAAGAGCATAATGTTATTCTCCGACCGTCCATTGGGCTTGATCCCACCCCCTCCTCTTCCAAATTTCTTCCAGATAGACGCAGTGCACATGAGAAATTGTGCAGAGCTGTTCTAGATTTGGCATATTATGCAGATGGTTGCCATGGTTTCCTGAGTTGTGATGCTTTTCTCTGCTTTATTATTCACATCGCATGCCGCACTGGGACACACACAGCCTTTTCTCATTAGTTTCTTGGTGCGACGCACACAAGCATTTATGAACTTTGGTTTGGATAATCAGTCTGCTGCTTTGTGTCAGCGAAGCCACTGTTATCTCTACCTATCGTAATATGTTTATGTGAAAGATTATATTGCTGTTTGAGGTCTTTAAAAATATTGGGATAATTGTAAGGTTTTTTTTATTTATTTGGAATCCAACTAATGCCAATTTCAGGCTATAGGATATTAAGCCCGATTTTCAAGTCAACTAGCTCTTTGGAACCAATTTTCCTGGCCTAGAACCGGTTCTTTGGCTGTCGAAACACAAAGAACTGGTTCACGAGTAGTCACCGGCTCCACAATGGCTCTCAAAATGCTTTGGTGGAAAAGGGGCATCACTCAACGACATCAAAGAGGCTTGCTGACGCCTTTCCAACAGCAAACAAATATAGCCAATGGGAGAGCAAGATTAGGGTTGAGGTCCCCGGAAGAAAAACTGCAGCACCAGCATGGCTTCAAAATAAGTGTGGACACTAGAAATGGAGCAACATATATTATAGTGTGGCAGGAGAACAAATGCCTTTATATTGTTGTTACTCCTGTTTTACGTCATTTTCATGTTCCAGATGTGTTTTCATGACCAAACTTGCTTTTTGGACCAGATTTTTGTTGGCTGACAGTTGTTGTCAGCTCATGTAGTGTGTAACCTGTTGTGAATTATTTATGTAATTTAAACACCACAACGACTTCAAGAGCCCACATTACAGACAGCAAGTCACGTAGTCTGAACAGCACAGCTATCTGCAGACATTTAAAGTTGTGTGGTCTGAACCAGGCATAAAAGATTTAAAATGTGTTGGTCAGGATTAGGAACTGTGCCCTATACAGATGGTCAGACTGTCACCTACTGCCAGCATTTAAATGAACCATTGACGGCTCAATATTATATGGGTTTCTTGTTTGCATGTTTTCAATCAGCTCCTCTGTATTGGCACTTTATTTGTTGATATTCCAGAGTAACATGCCAGATATCCTAATATATTCCAACACGGAGCGAGAGAGATCAGTTCCTAATATTTATGGCCCTCTGGTGTTCCAGATTTTTCTCAAACTTTTGATGGTGAAACCAAGTAACAGTGGGATATCCATGCTAGGATCCAATAGATGCTTCCTGATTTTTATGGGAATTCCCTCCCTTAACACTGTGAATCTTAATCCTTAAAAAAAATCTTCTTCTGTGATTGAACAGGTCAGATGTATCAGCAGTATCAGGCTCCAGGTGGATATCCTCCGCCAGCGGGACCCCAGCAGCAGTACCCGATGCAGTACCCTGGTACCCGATGCAGTACCCTTCTTTAAAATAAATACTAATGATTTCTCCTTTAATTACAGCTGAACTTTAAGCCTGGTTCATAACGAAACTGATAGTCTTTAGAAAACAATTATTCATATACTATTTTATGTTGGTCTGATGCTTCATTTTCTCTGAAAAGTTTGGACAAAATTGGATGGCAAATAATTAAAAAAATAACTAGCCTGTGAATAATAAAAAAATCAAATATGCTAATAACCTGTAATTAAAATGAAAGAATAAGAAAATGTACAATTGCTAAAAAGTAAATCAAATATATGTAAGAAATGCAATCAATAGTGGCTTGTTGAAATTATTCCAAAGCATATTTATTACCAAACCTTAATGTTGTTTATTTTGAATGATTAATTTTAAACACTCTTTTTTTTTTCAGCTGGTTATACTCCTCAGTCTGGTGTTCCTCAGGCTCCACCTGCTCAACAGCAGTTTCAGAATTACCCCACCACTACCTCTCAGGCAGCTGGTGCCCCTGGCTCAGCTCCTGGGTTTTCCAACCAATCACAGGCTCCTGCTCCCCAAGGACCCACCCAGTACCCACCTGGAGCTTTTCCTGCTCAAAATTACACATCCCAGGCCTCTCAGCAGCCAGCTAACTACAGCCTGCCTCCAACCTCCCAGGCCACAGGGGGGTATCAGCCCCGTCCTGGATACACCCCGCCACCTGGCACCACCCCTCCCCCAGGGGGTGCCAACCCCTATGCCCGAAACCGCCCCCCTTATGGCCAGGGCTACACCCAGCCGGGCCCTGGGTATCGGTAAAAGCCCTTTAATGTCCCCATAGCACCTCGCTACAAGTTTTCTCTGTCTCCAACACATCATCCCCGAAATCTATGTTTGACATCCTAATATTGTGTTTGTTTGTGCTTTGGGTGCATGTATGAATGCATGTGACAGTGAGCTAGTGAAGGTTGTATGTGTGTGTTTGCACACATGGGAGACCAAACGGTGTGGGAGTGGACAGCTGTGTGTGTGTGTGTGTGTGTGTGCAGTTTATTTTATCACCAGCCTCCTCATTGGTGTTATTTTTGTCATAAACAATGAGTCTGTTTAAACACTAGTAAATGATCCATTATCAAAGTAAGTGATATTTGTTTAGTTTTCTTTACTCATTTTCTTTACTTTTTCAAATGTCCAGGTTTTTACTAACCCCTGACTGGCCCTCTGCAGTGAAGCCTGTCATTTCTGTATAAACTGTAACTGTTTTCAGGAGGTGAATAAAGACTTTGAGACTGAAGTAAAGGAGCTTATTCATTTGTTTATGGAATAAAAATCAGTATATATATATATATATACAGGGCTGTATTAAGAGCTCACTGGGCCCCGGGGCTATGAGTTACTGCAGGGCCCCCCCACCACTTTAGGTCACCAACTACATGAGCTAAATGTTATATTATTATACGAGTCATTTTATCCATCTATGATATACTTCACAGTTAAGTTATGTTACTTTTAACACGATTTTTTTATCATATCAAAATGTATTGCGACTAAAATTTCATAATTATTGTGACCAATTTTAATATCACCAAAAGAGCCTCCATTTTTGCACTCAGGTTAAAGTCTCATGGCCCTCTATCAGAATCCAGAGTTTTGAGAAGATTGGAGAAACTTCATTTTTCGCCTGAAAAAAAAAAAACGAAAGGGGTACCACTGTCGTTTTTTTTTTTTTTTCGGGTCGAATTTTTGAGTTTCGATATCTCAGCTCTGGAAGGGTCTAGAGCCTCCATTTTTGCACTCAGGTTAAAGTCTCATGGCCCTCTATCAGAATCCAGAGTTTTGAGAAGATTGGAGAAACTTAATTTTTCGCCAGAAAAAAAAAAAAAAAACGAAAGGGGTACCACTGTCGTTTTTTTTTTTCGGGTCGAATTTTTGAGTTTTGATATCTCAGCTCTGGAAGGGTCTAGAGCCTCCATTTTTGCACTCAGGTTAAAGTCTCATGGCCCTCTATCAGAATCCAGAGTTTTGAGAAGATTGGAGAAACTTAATTTTTCGCCCGAAAAAAAAACAAAAAACGAAAGAGGTACCACTGTCGTTTTTTTTTTCGGGTCGAATTTTTGAGTTTCGATATCTCAGCTCTGGAAGGGTCTAGAGCCTCCATTTTTGCACTCAGGTCAAAGTCTCACAGCCCTCTATCATAATCCAGAGTTTTGAGAAGATTGGAGAAACTTAATTTTTCGCCCGAAAAAAAAAACGAAAGGGGTACCACTGTCGTTTTTTTTTTTTCGGGTTGAATTTTTGAGTTTCGATATCTCAGCTCTGGAAGGGTCTAGAGCCTCCATTTTTGCACTCAGGTTAAAGTCTCATGGCCCTCTATCAGAATCCAGAGTTTTGAGAAGATTGGAGAAACTTAATTTTTCGCCCGAAAACAAAAAACGAAAGGGGTACCACTGTCGTTTTTTTTTTTCGGGTCGAATTTTTGAGTTTCGATATCTCAGCTCTGGAATGGTCTAGAGCCTCCATTTTTGCACTCAGGTTAAAGTCTCATGGCCCTCTATCAGAATCCAGAGTTTTGAGAAGATTGGAGGAACTAAATTTTTCGCCCCAAAAAAAAAAAAAAACGAAAGGGGTACCACTGTCGTTTTTTTTTTTCGGGTCGAATTTTTGAGTTTCGATATCTCAGCTCTGGAAGGGTCTAGAGCCTCCATTTTTGCACTCAGGTTAAAGTCTCATGGCCCTCTATCAGAATCCAGAGTTTTGAGAAGATTGGAGAAACTTAATTTTTCGCCCCAAAAAAAAAAAAACGAAAGGGGTAACACTGTCGTTTTTTTTTTCGGGTCGAATTTTTGAGTTTCGATATCTCAGCTCTGGAAGGGTCTAGAGCCTCCATTTTTGCACTCAGGTTAAAGTCTCATGGCCCTCTATCAGAATCCAGAGTTTTGAGAAGATTGGAGAAACTTAATTTTTCGCCCCCCCCCAAAAAAAGAAAGGGGTACCACTGTCGTTTTTTTTTTTGGGTCGAATTTTTGAGTTTCGATATCTCAGCTCTGGAAGGGTCTAGAGCCTCCATTTTTGCACTCAGGTTAAAGTCTCATGGCCCTCTATCAGAATCCAGAGTTTTGAGAAGATTGGAGAAACTTAATTTTTCGCCCGAAAAAAAAAAAACGAAAGGGGTAACACTGTCGTTTTTTTTTTCGGGTCGAATTTTTGAGTTTCGATATCTCAGCTCTGGAAGGGTCTAGAGCCTCCATTTTTGCACTCAGGTTAAAGTCTCATGGCCCTCTATCAGAATCCAGAGTTTTGAGAAGATTGGAGAAACTTAATTTTTCGCCTGAAAAAAAAAAAAAAACGAAAGGGGTACCACTGTCGTTTTTTTTTTCGGGTCGAATTTTTGAGTTTCGATATCTCAGCTCTGGAAGGGTCTAGAGCCTCCATTTTTGCACTCAGGTTAAAGTCTCATGGCCCTCTATCAGAATCCAGAGTTTTGAGAAGATTGGAGAAACTTAATTTTTCGCCCCAAAAAAAAAAAAAACGAAAGGGGTAACACTGTCGTTTTTTTTTTTCGGGTCGAATTTTTGAGTTTCGATATCTCAGCTCTGGAAGGGTCTAGAGCCTCCATTTTTGCACTCAGGTTAAAGTCTCATGGCCCTCTATCAGAATCCAGAGTTTTGAGAAGATTGGAGAAACTTAATTTTTCGCCCGAAAAAAAAAAAAACGAAAGGGGTACCACTGTCGTTTTTTTTTTCGGGTCGAATTTTTGAGTTTCGATATCTCAGCTCTGGAAGGGTCTAGAGCCTCCATTTTTGCACTCAGGTTAAAGTCTCATGGCCCTCTATCAGAATCCAGAGTTTTGAGAAGATTGGAGAAACTTAATTTTTCGCCCCCAAAAAAAAAAAACGAAAGGGGTACCACTGTCGTTTTTTTTTTGTCGGTTCGAATTTTTGAGTTTCGATATCTCAGCTCTGGAAGGGTCTAGAGCCTCCATTTTTGCACTCAGGTTAAAGTCTCATGGCCCTCTATCAGAATCCAGAGTTTTGAGAAGATTGGAGAAACTTAATTTTTCGCCCGAAAAAAAAAAAACGAAAGGGGTAACACTGTCGTTTTTTTTTTCGGGTCGAATTTTTGAGTTTCGATATCTCAGCTCTGGAAGGGTCTAGAGCCTCCATTTTTGCACTCAGGTTAAAGTCTCATGGCCCTCTATCAGAATCCAGAGTTTTGAGAAGATTGGAGAAACTTAATTTTTCGCCCGAAAAAAAAAACGAAAGGGGTACCACTGTCGTTTTTTTTTTCGGGTCGAATTTTTGAGTTTCGATATCTCAGCTCTGGAAGGGTCTAGAGCCTCCATTTTTGCACTCAGGTTAAAGTCTCATGGCCCTCTATCAGAATCCAGAGTTTTGAGAAGATTGGAGAAACTTAATTTTTCGCCCCAAAAAAAAAAACGAAAGGGGTACCACTGTCGTTTTTTTTTTCGGGTCGAATTTTTGAGTTTCGATATCTCAGCTCTGGAAGGGTCTAGAGCCTCCATTTTTGCACTCAGGTTAAAGTCTCATGGCCCTCTATCAGAATCCAGAGTTTTGAGAAGATTGGAGAAACTTAATTTTTCGCCCGAAAAAAAAAAAACGAAAGGGGTACCACTGTCGTTTTTTTTTTCGGGTCGAATTTTGAGTTTCGATATCTCAGCTCTGGAAGGGTCTAGAGCCTCCATTTTTGCACTCAGGTTAAGTCTCATGGCCCTCTATCAGAATCCAGAGTTTTGAGAAGATTGGAGAAACTTAATTTTTCGCCCGAAAAAAAAACGAAAGGGGTACCACTGTCGTTTTTTTTTTTTCGGGTCGAATTTTGAGTTTCGATATCTCAGCTCTGGAAGGGTCTAGAGCCTCCATTTTTGCACTCAGGTTAAAGTCTCATGGCCCTCTATCAGAATCCAGAGTTTTGAGAAGATTGGAGAAACTTAATTTTTCGCCCGAAAAAAAAAAACGAAAGGGGTAACACTGTCGTTTTTTTTTTCGGGTCGAATTTTTGAGTTTCGATATCTCAGCTCTGGAAGGGTCTAGAGCCTCCATTTTTGCACTCAGGTCAAAGTCTCATGGCCCTCTATCAGAATCCAGAGTTTTGAGAAGATTGGAGAAACTTAATTTTTCGCCCAAAAAAAAAAAACGAAAGGGGTACCACTGTCGTTTTTTTTTTTCGGGTCGAATTTTTGAGTTTCGATATCTCAGCTCTGGAAGGGTCTAGAGCCTCCATTTTTGCACTCAGGTCTAAGTCTCATGGCCCTCTATCAGAATCCAGAGTTTTGAGAAGATTGGAGAAACTTAATTTTTCGCCCGAAAAAAAAAAAAACGAAAGGGGTACCACTGTCGTTTTTTTTTTTTCGGGTCGAATTTTTGAGTTTCGATATCTCAGCTCTGGAAGGGTCTAGAGCCTCCATTTTTGCACTCAGGTTAAAGTCTCATGGCCCTCTATCAGAATCCAGAGTTTTGAGAAGATTGGAGAAACTTAATTTTTCGCCCGAAAAAAAAAAACGAAAGGGTACCACTGTCGTTTTTTTTTTCGGGTCGAATTTTTGAGTTTCGATATCTCAGCTCTGGAAGGGTCTAGAGCCTCCATTTTTGCACTCAGGTTAAAGTCTCATGGCCCTCTATCAGAATCCAGAGTTTTGAGAAGATTGGAGAAACTTAATTTTTCGCCCCAAAAAAAAAAAAAACGAAAGGGGTACCACTGTCGTTTTTTTTTTCGGGTCGAATTTTTGAGTTTCGATATCTCAGCTCTGGAAGGGTCTAGAGCCTCCATTTTTGCACTCAGGTTAAGTCTCATGGCCCTCTATCAGAATCCAGAGTTTTGAGAAGATTGGAGAAACTTAATTTTTCGCCCGAAAAAAAAACGAAGGGGTAACACTGTCGTTTTTTTTTTTCGGGTCGAATTTTTGAGTTTCGATATCTCAGCTCTGGAAGGGCTAGAGCCTCCATTTTTGCACTCAGGTCAAAGTCTCATGGCCCTCTATCAGAATCCAGAGTTTTGAGAAGATTGGAGAAACTTAATTTTTCGCCAAAAAAAAAAAACGAAAGGGGTACCACTGTCGTTTTTTTTTTTCGGGTCGAATTTTTGAGTTTCGATATCTCAGCTCTGGAAGGGTCTAGAGCCTCCATTTTTGCACTCAGGTTAAGTCTCATGGCCCTCTATCAGAATCCAGAGTTTTGAGAAGATTGGAGAAACTTAATTTTTCGCCCGAAAAAAAAAAAAAACGAAAGGGGTACCACTGTCGTTTTTTTTTCGGGTCGAATTTTTGAGTTTCGATATCTCAGCTCTGGAAGGGTCTAGAGCCTCCATTTTTGCACTCAGGTTAAAGTCTCATGGCCCTCTATCAGAATCCAGAGTTTTGAGAAGATTGGAGAAACTTAATTTTTCGCCCGAAAAAAAAAAAAAACGAAAGGGGTACCACTGTCGTTTTTTTTTTCGGGTCGAATTTTTGAGTTTCGATATCTCAGCTCTGGAAGGGTCTAGAGCCTCCATTTTTGCACTCAGGTTAAAGTCTCATGGCCCTCTATCAGAATCCAGAGTTTTGAGAAGATTGGAGAAACTTAATTTTTCGCCCGAAAAAAAAACGAAAGGGGTACCACTGTCGTTTTTTTTTTTTTCGGGTCGAATTTTTGAGTTTCGATATCTCAGCTCTGGAAGGGTCTAGAGCCTCCATTTTTGCACTCAGGTTAAAGTCTCATGGCCCTCTATCAGAATCCAGAGTTTTGAGAAGATTGGAGAAACTTAATTTTTCGCCCCAAAAAAAAAAAAAACGAAAGGGGTACCACTGTCGTTTTTTTTTTTCGGGTCGAATTTTTGAGTTTCGATATCTCAGCTCTGGAAGGGTCTAGAGCCTCCATTTTTGCACTCAGGTAAAGTCTCATGGCCCTCTATCAGAATCCAGAGTTTTGAGAAGATTGGAGAAACTTAATTTTTTTCGCCGAAAAAAAAAACGAAAGGGGTACCACTGTCGTTTTTTTTTTTCGGGTCGAATTTTTGAGTTTCGATATCTCAGCTCTGGAAGGGTCTAGAGCCTCCATTTTTGCACTCAGGTTAAAGTCTCATGGCCCTCTATCAGAATCCAGAGTTTTGAGAAGATTGGAGAAACTTAATTTTTCGCCCGAAAAAAAAAAAACGAAAGGGGTAACACTGTCGTTTTTTTTTTCGGGTCGAAATTTTGAATTTTGAAATCTCAGCTCTGGAAGGGTTTTGAGCCTCCATTTTTGCACTCGGGTCAAAGTCTCATGGCCCTCTATCAGAATCCAGAGTTTTGAGAAGATTGGAGAAACTTAATTTTTCGCCCCCCCAAAAAAAAAAACGAAAGGGGTACCACTGTCGTTTTTTTTTTTTTCGGGTCGAATTTTTGAGTTTCGATATCTCAGCTCTGGAAGGGTCTAGAGCCTCCATTTTTGCACTCAGGTTAAAGTCTCATGGCCCTCTATCAGAATCCAGAGTTTTGAGAAGATTGGAGAAAATTAATTTTTCGCCCGAAAAAAAAAAAACGAAAGGGGTACCACTGTCGTTTTTTTTTTTTGGGTCGAATTTTTGAGTTTCGATATCTCAGCTCTGAAAGGGTTTAGAGCCTCCATTTTTGCACTCAGGTTAAGTTTCTCCAATCTTCTCAAAAGTCTGGATTATGATAGAGGGCTGTGAGACTTTGACCTGAGTGCAAAAATGGAGGCTCTAGACCCTTCCAGAGCTGAGATATCAAAATTCAAAATTTCGACCCGAAAAAAAAACGACAGTATTACTCTTTTCGTTTTTTTTCATTTTTGGGCGAAAAATTAAGTTTCTCCAATCTTCTCAAAATGCTGGATTATGATAGAGGGCTGTGAGACTTTGACCTGAGTGCAAAAATGGAGGCTCTAGACCCTTCCAGAGCTGAGATATCGAAACTCAAAATTTCGACCCGAAAAAAAAAACGACAGTGTTACCCCTTTCGTTTTTTTTTTCATTTTCGGGCGAAAAATTACGTTTCTCCTAATCTTCTCAAAAGTCAGAGGGCCGTGAGACTTTGACCTGAGTGCAAAAATGGAGGCTCTAGACCCTTCTAGAGCTGAGATATCAAAATTCAAAATTTCGACCTGAAAAAAAAAACGACAGTGTTACCCCTTTCGGTTTTTTTTCATTTTGGGGCGAAAAATTAAGTTTCTCCAATCTTCTCAAAACTCTGGATTATGATAGAGGGCTGTGAGACTTTGACCTGAGTGCAAAAATGGAGGCTCTAGACCCTTCCAGAGCTGAGATATCAAAATTCAAAATTTCGACCCGAAAAAAAAAAAACGACAGTGTTACCCCTTTCGTTTTTTTTTCATTTTCGGGCGAAAAATTAAGTTTCTCCAATCTTCTCAAAACTCTGGATTATGATAGAGGGCTGTGAGACTTTGACCTGAGTGCAAAAATGGAGGCTCTAGACCCTTCCAGAGCTGAGATATCAAATTCAAAATTTCGACCCGAAAAAAAAAACGACAGTGTTACCCTTTCGTTTTTTTTTTCATTTTCGGCGAAAAATTAAGTTTCTCCAATCTTCTCAAAACTCTGGATTATGATAGAGGGCTGTGAGACTTTGACCTGAGTGCAAAAATGGAGGCTCTAGACCCTTCCAGAGCTGAGATATCGAAATTCAAAATTTCGACCCGAAAAAAAAACGACAGTGTTACCCCTTTCGTTTTTTTCATTTTCGGGCGAAAAATTAAGTTTCTCCAATCTTCTCAAAACTCTGGATTATGATAGAGGGCTGTGAGACTTTGACCTGAGTGCAAAAATGGAGGCTCTAGACCCTTCCAGAGCTGAGATATCAAAATTCAAAATTTCGACCCGAAAAAAAAAACGACAGTGTTACCCCTTTCGTTTTTTTTTTCATTTTTCGGGCGAAAAATTAAGTTTCTCCAATCTTCTCAAAACTCTGGATTATGATAGAGGGCTGTGAGACTTTGACCTGAGTGCAAAAATGGAGGCTCTAGACCCTTCCAGAGCTGAGATATCAAATTCAAAATTTCGACCCGAAAAAAAAAAACGACAGTGTTACCCCTTTCGTTTTTTTTCATTTTCGGGCGAAAAATTAAGTTTCTCCAATCTTCTCAAAACTCTGGATTATGATAGAGGGCTGTGAGACTTTGACCTGAGTGCAAAAATGGAGGCTCTAGACCCTTCCAGAGCTGAGATATCGAAATTCAAAATTTCGACCCGAAAAAAAAAACGACAGTGTTACCCCTTTCGTTTTTTTTCATTTTCGGGCGAAAAATTAAGTTTCTCCAATCTTCTCAAAACTCTGGATTATGATAGAGGGCTGTGAGACTTTGACCTGAGTGCAAAAATGGAGGCTCTAGACCCTTCCAGAGCTGAGATATCAAAATTCAAAATTTCGACCCGAAAAAAAAAACGACAGTGTTACCCCTTTCGTTTTTTTTTTCATTTTCGGCGAAAAATTAAGTTTCTCCAATCTTCTCAAAACTCTGGATTATGATAGAGGGCTGTGAGACTTTGACCTGAGTGCAAAAATGGAGGCTCTAGACCCTTCCAGAGCTGAGATATCGAAATTCAAAATTTCGACCCGAAAAAAAAAACGACAGTGTTACCCCTTTCGTTTTTTTTTCATTTTCGGGCGAAAAATTAAGTTTCTCCAATCTTCTCAAAACTCTGGATTATGATAGAGGGCCGTGAGACTTTGACCTGAGTGCAAAAATGGAGGCTCTAGACCCTTCCAGAGCTGAGATATCAAATTCAAAATTTCGACCCGAAAAAAAAAACGACAGTGTTACCCCTTTCGTTTTTTTTCATTTTCGGGCGAAAAATTAAGTTTCTCCAATCTTCTCAAAACTCTGGATTATGATAGAGGGCTGTGAGACTTTGACCTGAGTGCAAAAATGGAGGCTCTAGACCCTTCCAGAGCTGAGATATCAAAATTCAAAATTTCGACCCGAAAAAAAACGACAGTGTTACCCTTTCGTTTTTTTCATTTTCGGGCGAAAAATTAAGTTTCTCCAATCTTCTCAAAACTCTGGATTATGATAGAGGGCTGTGAGACTTTGACCTGAGTGCAAAAATGGAGGCTCTAGACCCTTCCAGAGCTGAGATATCGAAATTCAAAATTTCGACCCGAAAAAAAAAACTACAGTGTTACCCCTTTCGTTTTTTTTCATTTTCGGGCGAAAAATTAAGTTTCTCCAATCTTCTCAAAACTCTGGATTATGATAGAGGGCTGTGAGACTTTGACCTGAGTGCAAAAATGGAGGCTCTAGACCCTTCCAGAGCTGAGATATCGAAATTCAAATATTCGACCCGAAAAAAAACGACAGTGTTACCCCTTTCGTTTTTTTTCATTTTCGGGCGAAAAATTAAGTTTCTCCAATCTTCTCAAAACTCTGGATTATGATAGAGGGCTGTGAGACTTTGACCTGAGTGCAAAAATGGAGGCTCTAGACCCTTCCAGAGCTGAGATATCAAAATTCAAAATTTCGACCCGAAAAAAAAAACGACAGTGTTACCCCTTTCGTTTTTTTTTCATTTTCGGGCGAAAAATTAAGTTTCTCCAATCTTCTCAAAACTCTGGATTATGATAGAGGGCTGTGAGACTTTGACCTGAGTGCAAAAATGGAGGCTCTAGACCCTTCCAGAGCTGAGATATCAAAATTCAAAATTTCGACCCGAAAAAAAAAACGACAGTGTTACCCCTTTCGTTTTTTTTCATTCGGGCGAAAAATTAAGTTTCTCCAATCTTCTCAAAACTCTGGATTATGATAGAGGGCTGTGAGACTTTGACCTGAGTGCAAAAATGGAGGCTCTAGACCCTTCCAGAGCTGAGATATCAAATTCAAAATTTCGACCCGAAAAAAAAAACGACAGTGTTACCCCTTTCGTTTTTTTTCATTTTCGGGCGAAAAATTAAGTTTCTCCAATCTTCTCAAAACTCTGGATTATGATAGAGGGCTGTGAGACTTTGACCTGAGTGCAAAAATGGAGGCTCTAGACCCTTCCAGAGCTGAGATATCGAAATTCAAAATTTCGACCCGAAAAAAAAAACGACAGTGTTACCCTTTCGTTTTTTTTCATTTTCGGCGAAAAAATAAGTTTCTCCAATCTTCTCAAAACTCTGGATTATGATAGAGGGCTGTGAGACTTTGACCTGAGTGCAAAAATGGAGGCTCTAGACCCTTCCAGAGCTGAGATATCAAAATTCAAAATTTCGACCCGAAAAAAAACGACAGTGTTACCCCTTTCGTTTTTTTTCATTTTCGGCAAAAAATTAAGTTTCTCCAATCTTCTTAAAACTCTGGATTATGATAGAGGGCTGTGAGACTTTGACCTGAGTGCAAAAATGGAGGCTCTAGACCCTTCCAGAGCTGAGATATCAAAATTCAAAATTTCGACCCGAAAAAAAAAACGACAGTGTTACCCCTTTCGTTTTTTTTTCATTCGGGCGAAAAATTAAGTTTCTCCAATCTTCTCAAAACTCTGGATTATGATAGAGGGCTGTGAGACTTTGACCTGAGTGCAAAAATGGAGGCTCTAGACCCTTCCAGAGCTGAGATATCAAAATTCAAAATTTCGACCCGAAAAAAAAAACGACAGTGTTACCCCTTTCGTTTTTTTTCATTTTCGGCGAAAAATTAAGTTTCTCCAATCTTCTCAAAACTCTGGATTATGATAGAGGGCTGTGAGACTTTGACCTGAGTGCAAAAATGGAGGCTCTAGACCCTTCCAGAGCTGAGATATCGAAATTCAAAATTTCGACCCGAAAAAAAAAACGACAGTGTTACCCCTTTCGTTTTTTTTCATTTTCGGGCGAAAAATTAAGTTTCTCCAATCTTCTCAAAACTCTGGATTATGATAGAGGGCTGTGAGACTTTGACCTGAGTGCAAAAATGGAGGCTCTAGACCCTTCCAGAGCTGAGATATCAAAATTCAAAATTTCGACCCGAAAAAAAAACGACAGTGTTACCCCTTTCGTTTTTTTTCATTTTCGGGCGAAAAATTAAGTTTCTCCAATCTTCTCAAAACTCTGGATTATGATAGAGGGCTGTGAGACTTTGACCTGAGTGCAAAAATGGAGGCTCTAGACCCTTCCAGAGCTGAGATATCAAAATTCAAATTTCGACCCGAAAAAAAAACGACAGTGTTACCCCTTTCGTTTTTTTTCATTTTCGGGCGAAAAATTAAGTTTCTCCAATCTTCTCAAAACTCTGGATTATGATAGAGGGCTGTGAGACTTTGACCTGAGTGCAAAAATGGAGGCTCTAGACCCTTCCAGAGCTGAGATATCAAAATTCAAAATTTCGACCCGAAAAAAAAAAACGACAGTGTTACCCCTTTCGTTTTTTTTTCATTTTCGGGCGAAAATAAGTTTCTCCA
>NW_024121765.1:2628935-3052758 GCF_016745375.1 Pimephales promelas | reverse complement strand
TTTGAGAAACTTAATTTTTTCGCCCGAAAAATGAAAAAAAACGAAAGGGTAACACTGTCGTTTTTTTTTCGGGTCGAAAAATTTTGAATTTCGATATCTCAGCTCTGGAAGGGTCTAGAGCCTCCATTTTGCACTCAGGTCAAAGTCTCACAGCCCTCTATCATAATCCAGAGTTTTGAGAAGATTGGAGAAACTTAATTTTTCGCCCGAAAATGAAAAAAAAACGAAAGGGGTAACACTGTCGTTTTTTTTCGCGTCGAAATTTTGAGTTTTCGATATCTCAGCTCTGAAGGGTCTAGAGCCTCCATTTTTGCACTCAGGTCAAAGTCTCACGGCCCTCTATCATAATCCAGAGTTTTGAGAAGATTGGAGAAACTTAATTTTTCGCCGAAAATGAAAAAAACGAAAAGGGTAACACTGTCGTTTTTTTTTCGGGTCGAAATTTTGAGTTTTGATATCTCAGCTCTGAAGGGTCTAGAGCCTCCATTTTTGCACTCAGGTCAAAGTCTCACGCCCTCTATCATAATCCAGAGCTTTGAGAAGATTGGAGAAACTTAATTTTTCGCACCGAAAAATGAAAAAAAACGAAAGGGGTAACACTGTCGTTTTTTTTTTTCGGGTCGAAATTTTGAGTTTCGATATCTCAGCTCTAGAAGGGTCTAGAGCCTCCATTTTTGCACTCAGGTCAAAGTCTCACGGCCCTCTATCATAATCCAGAGTTTTGAGAAGATTGGAGAAACTTAATTTTTCGCGCGAAAATGAAAAAAAAAAAACGAAAGGGGTAACACTGTCGTTTTTTTTTTCGGGTCGAAATTTTGAATTTTGTTATCTCAGCTCTGGAAGGGTCTAGAGCCTCCATTTTTGCACTCAGGTCAAAGTCTCACAGCCCTCTATCATAATCCAGAGTTTTGAGAAGATTGGAGAAACTTAATTTTTCGCCCGAAAATGAAAAAAAACGAAAGGGGTAACACTGTCGTTTTTTTTTTCGGGTCGAAATTTTGAATTTCGATATCTCAGCTCTGGAAGGGTCTAGAGCCTCCATTTTTGCACTCAGGTCAAAGTCTCACAGCCCTCTATCATAATCCAGAGTTTTGAGAAGATTGGAGAAACTTATTTTTTCGCCCGAAAATGAAAAAAACGAAAGGGGTAACACTGTCGTTTTTTTTTTTTCGGGTCGAAATTTTGAATTTTGATATCTCAGCTCTGGAAGGGTCTAGAGCCTCCATTTTTGCACTCAGGTCAAAGTCTCACGGCCCTCTATCATAATCCAGAGTTTTGAGAAGATTGGAGAAACTTAATTTTTCACTCGAAAATAAAAAAAACGAAAGGGGTAACACTGTCGTTTTTTTTTTTTCGGGTCGAAATTTTGAGTTTCGATATCTCAGCTCTAGAAGGGTCTAGAGCCTCCATTTTTGCACTCAGGTCAAAGTCTCACGGCCCTCTATCATAATCGAGAGTTTTGAGAAGATTGGAGAAACTTAATTTTTTGCCCGAAAATGAAAAAAACGAAAGGGGTAACACTGTCGTTTTTTTTTCGGGTCGAAATTTTTAATTTTGATATCTCAGCTCTGGAAGGGTCTAGAGCCTCCATTTTTGCACTCAGGTCAAAGTCTCACGGCCCTCTATCATAATCGAGAGTTTTGAGAAGATTGGAGAAACTTAATTTTTTGCCCGAAAATGAAAAAAAAACGAAAGGGGTAACACTGTCGTTTTTTTTTTCGGGTCGAAATTTTTAATTTTGATATCTCAGCTCTGGAAGGGTCTAGAGCCTCCATTTTTGCACTCAGGTCAAAGTCTCACAGCCCTCTATCATAATCCAGAGTTTTGAGAAGATTGGAGAAACTTAATTTTTCGCCCGAAAATGAAAAAAAAACGAAAGGGGTAACACTGTCGTTTTTTTTTCGGGTCGAATTTTGAATTTTGATATCTCAGCTCTGGAAGGGTCTAGAGCCTCCATTTTTGCACTCAGGTCAAAGTCTCACAGCCCTCTATCATAATCCAGAGTTTTGAGAAGATTGGAGAAACTTAATTTTTCGCCCGAAAATGAAAAAAAACGAAAGGGGTAACACTGTCGTTTTTTTTTCGGGTCGAAATTTTGAGTTTCGATATCTCAGCTCTGGAAGGGTCTAGAGCCTCCATTTTTGCACTCAGGTCAAAGTCTCACGGCCCTCTATCATAATCCAGAGTTTTGAGAAGATTGGAGAAACTTAATTTTTCGCCCAAAAATGAAAAAAAACGAAAGGGGTAACACTGTCGTTTTTTTTTTCGGGTCGAAATTTTGAGTTTCGATATCTCAGCTCTGGAAGGGTCTAGAGCCTCCATTTTTGCACTCAGGTCAAAGTCTCACAGCCCTCTATCATAATCCAGAGTTTTGAGAAGATTGGAGAAACTTAATTTTTCGCCCGAAAATGAAAAAAAAACGGAAGGGGTAACACTGTCGTTTTTTTTTCGGGTCGAAATTTTGAGTTTCGATATCTCAGCTCTGGAAGGGTCTAGAGCCTCCATTTTTGCACTCAGGTCAAAGTCTCACGGCCCTCTATCATAATCCAGAGTTTTGAGAAGATTGGAGAAACTTAATTTTTCGCCCGAAAATGAAAAAAAAACGAAAGGGGTAACACTGTCGTTTTTTTTTCGGGTCGAAATTTTGAATTTTGATATCTCAGCTCTGGAAGGGTCTAGAGCCTCCATTTTTGCACTCAGGTCAAAGTCTCACGGCCCTCTATCATAATCCAGACTTTTGAGAAGATTGGAGAAACTTAATTTTTCGCCCGAAAATGAAAAAAAACGAAAGGGGTAACACTGTCGTTTTTTTTTTTCGGGTCGAATTTTTGAGTTTCGATATCTCAGCTCCGGAAGGGTCTAGTGCCTCCATTTTTGCACTCAGGTCAAAGTCTCACAGCCCTCTATCATAATCAAGAGTTTTGAGAAGATTGGAGAAACTTAATTTTTTGCCCGAAAATGAAAAAAACGAAAGGGGTAACACTGTCGTTTTTTTTTTCGGGTCGAAATTTTGAGTTTCGATATCTCAGCTCTGGAAGGGTCTAGAGCCTCCATTTTTGCACTCAGGTCAAAGTCTCACAGCCCTCTATCATAATCCAGAGTTTTGAGAAGATTGGAGAAACTTAATTTTTCGCCCGAAAATGAAAAAAAAACGAAAGGGGTAACACTGTCGTTTTTTTTTTCGGGTCGAAATTTTGAATTTTGATATCTCAGCTCTGGAAGGGTCTAGAGCCTCCATTTTTGCACTCAGGTCAAAGTCTCACAGCCCTCTATCATAATCCAGAGTTTTGAGAAGATTGGAGAAACTTAATTTTTCGCCCGAAAATGAAAAAAAACGAAAGGGGTAACACTGTCGTTTTTTTTTTCAGGTCAAAATTTTGAATTTTGATATCTCAGCTCTGGAAGGGTCTAGAGCCTCCGTTTTTGCACTCAGGTCAAAGTCTCACAGCCCTCTATCATAATCCAGAGTTTTGAGAAGATTGGAGAAACTTAATTTTTCGCCCGAAAATGAAAAAAAAACGAAAGGGGTAACACTGTCGTTTTTTTTTCAGGTCGAAATTTTGAATTTTGATATCTCAGCTCTAGAAGGGTCTAGAGCCTCCATTTTTGCACTCAGGTCAAAGTCTCACGGCCCTCTATCATAATCCAGAGTTTTGAGAAGATTGGAGAAACGTAATTTTTCGCCCGAAAATGAAAAAAAACGAAAGGGGTAACACTGTCGTTTTTTTTTCGGGTCGAAATTTTGAGTTTCGATATCTCAGCTCCGGAAGGGTCTAGTGCCTCCATTTTTGCACTCAGGTCAAAGTCTCACAGACCTCTATCATAATCAAGAGTTTTGAGAAGATTGGAGAAACTTAATTTTTCGCCCGAAAATGAAAAAAAAACGAAAGGGGTAACACTGTCGTTTTTTTTTTTCGGGTCGAACTTTTGAATTTTGATATCTCAGCTCTGGAAGGGTCTTGAGCCTCCATTTTTGCACTCAGGTCAACGTCTCACAGCCCTCTATCATAATCCAGAGTTTTGAGAAGATTGGAGAAACTTAATTTTTCGCCCGAAAATGAAAAAAAACGAAAGGGGTAACACTGTCGTTTTTTTTTTTCGGGTCGAAATTTTGAGTTTCTATTTCTCAGCTCTGGAAGGGTCTAGAGCCTCCATTTTTGCACTCAGGTCAAAGTTTCACAGCCCTCTATCATAATCCAGACTTTTGAGATGATTGGAGAAACTTAATTTTTCGCCTGAAAATGAAAAAAAAAACGAAAGGGGTAACACTGTCGTTTTTTTTTCGGGTCGAAATTTTGAATTTTGATATCTCAGCTCTGGAAGGGTCTAGAGCCTCCATTTTTGCACTCAGGTCAAAGTCTCACAGCCCTCTATCATAATCCAGACTTTTGAGATGATTGGAGAAACTTAATTTTTCGCCCGAAAATGAAAAAAAACGAAAGGGGTAACACTGTCGTTTTTTTTTCGGGTCGAAATTTTGAATTTTGATATCTCAGCTCTGGAAGGGTCTAGAGCCTCCATTTTTGCACTCAGGTCAAAGTCTCACAGCCCTCTATCATAATCCAGACTTTTGAGAAGATTGGAGAAACTTAATTTTTCGCCCGAAAATGAAAAAAAACGAAAGGGGTAACACTGTCGTTTTTTTTTTTCGGGTCGAAATTTTGAATTTTGATATCTCAGCTCTGGAAGGGTCTAGAGCCTCCATTTTTGCACTCAGGTCAAAGTCTCACAGCCCTCTATCATAATCCAGAGTTTTGAGAAGATTGGAGAAACTTAATTTTTCGCCCGAAAATGAAAAAAAACGAAAGGGGTAACACTGTCGTTTTTTTTTTCGGGTCGAAATTTTGAGTTTCGATACCTCAGCTCTGGAAGGGTCTAGAGCCTCCATTTTTGCACTCAAGTCAAAGTCTCACGGCCCTCTATCATAATCCAGACTTTTGAGAAGATTGGAGAAACTTAATTTTTCGCCCGAAAATGAAAAAAAACGAAAGGGGTAACACTGTCGTTTTTTTTTTCGGGTCGAAATTTTGAGTTTCGATATCTCAGCTCTGGAAGGGTCTAGAGCAGTGGTTCTCAAAGTGGGGTCCGCGGACCCCTGGTGGTCCGCGAGCTAAAGCCAGGGGGTCCGTGAAATAATTTACAACCTAACGTTTTTTTCCATGCTATGAGTCATGTTTTCTTTATCATCTGAAAACATGCTGTTTATTCCTAAGTAACTTATATAAAGCATTTAACATAAAACAATACAAAGTAGACACTTATAATCTATGTCTTTGCGTCAAGTAGACTATTCGCTGCTGTTGATTTTGCGGGACGTGCGCCAGAAAGGAGACAGAGAGACGGCATGAACCCGCATCCGGTTCTTTTCTGTATTTTTAAAAGGCATGACATTTTGTAGTCATTTATAATGTAGCCTATACACAAATAAAAAAATGGACACTTTACCGTTTCGGATGATGCACTCTTGTCTTATCTATGACCATAAATAAGAGTATTCCTGTTTCCACTGCTGAGGAAAAATTCCCAATTGCGCGCCGGCGTCTCGCGTGCGCGCACAATAGTCAGTTCTAGCACTGCTACTGTAGATTTGACATTAGAAGTCTGATCATTATCAAAATAAAAGTGCATAGTGACAGGGCTGTACCCACAACTGAGATTGCAAGGATGCACATCGCGATGATACTGACCTTCTCGTCTGAGGTGCTTCAGCAGACTAACAACGATAGCTCGTCAATGTCAAAATGTTTGAGTCGGAGTGAACTCAAAGTTCCCCGCACGACGTTTCAGTCAACGGTCATAAAGTGCGAGATAAGATGTAGGCCTTAATTAACTAAACAGCTGTTTTAGATAAAAGTTTTAAAAAACGACTGAAACAATCAGTTTGCAAAGTCAAGCTCAACTTTAACAAAGGAAAAAACAGGTCAATAGAAACATATGTGCCCATGAGATTAACATTATGGATTCATATATTTAACATATACTGCATGTTTTTTTTAGCTAATTACAGTAGCTCAAATTAACAACGCACGCACCTATTAAACATAATGCCATTATCATTGTATTTATAGGCTTATGGGCTTTATTTGTGTGCAGAATAGGCCTAATTATTGAAACATTTCTCTTTTAAGGCCATTCCTGATTGGAATATGTGATTGTGTTTCCTGACATCTTGACAAAAAAAAAAAAAAAAAAAAAAAAGTATGCCACTGACTGACATGCTTCTACTAAATCTATAGTTATCCAATTGTGGGGCCTTAAAACACCTTAAAATGCACATGTGTAGATCAAGAACATCAAAAATTCCTAAGTGAGGGATCCTAAGTGATTCCTAGCAAGATCACTTTCGTTACCTCAGTAGGCTATTTAGAAATTCCTGCATAGTACCCTGGGTGGAGACCATTAATTTTGTGCAAAAATATTTCATTTGCCGCTCACACATTAACTTTGTGCTCAATAACTGTTATAAATATGAGGGGGGTCCTTGGAATTTTTTTTCCCCTGAAAGGGGTCCCTGGCACCAAAATGTTTGAGAACCCCTGGTCTAGAGCCTCCATTTTTGCACTCAGGTCAAAGTCTTACAGCCCTCTATCATAATCCAGACTTTTGAGATGATTGGAGAAACTTAATTTTTCGCCTGAAAATGAAAAAAAAAACGAAAGGGGTAACACTGTCGTTTTTTTTTTCGGGTCGAAATTTTGAGTTTCGATACCTCAGCTCTGGAAGGGTCTAGAGCCCAGGGGCGTTGCAACCATGGGAGATGTGGGTGTTTTAACACCCACACTTTTCCCGGTGAGAGTGTTCAACACCCGCACTTTTTCTGCCGTTTTTCCGCAGTTTTACACAAACGCCTTTCTACAGTCGCTCCTCCGTTTCTCTGGCGCTCAGTGTGTGTGTGTGTGCGCTCGCTGCGGCTGTCTCCTCTCAAACATGACACCGGCTTTGAGTGTGTCCGGCTGATGATTGGCTGTTCTGCCTTAAATCCCGCCTCTCTTGATGTGTTAGATGTATCGGTCAGCTCGTGCTGAGGAGGCGGGAACTTATGGTTGTTTACATCTCCCTTTTCCAGGTACTTTGAATGAGTGTTTATGCTTTCGAGTTTTTTAAATAAGCTTGATATGTGTTTGGGAAGATGTTATGTTTATGTTTTATTGACATGTCCAGTGTTTTCATTATTATATTTCGTATTTTTGGATAAACAGTACAAGACTTGAGTTAGGCATTCTGTTTGTAATGCTGCGTGATTTGAAAAAAAAAACGCGCTCTTTGCTCACACGATCAGCATGGTGTTCTGTGTTTTCTCCTAAATAAAAGCTCAAGGGTTTATTTCTTACAAGTGAAGAAATTAGGACAAAAGTATTGTAATTTTGATAGCATAATATGGAATATAATGACAGACTCTATATCTTAACTATAAAGATGTTTGAGCCCTCTTTAGGTAAGCAACAAGTCCATGCTTTTTCGTTGTTCAATGTGCACAGGCCTGGGTCGAATCCAGTTGAAGCTCTTAATATTGAGCTCTCAATAAGCTCCAGATTGATGCATTTAACCTTAAAATGTACCAAATTTTTGGGCGGGGGAGCATGCCCCCGAACCCCCCTAGAGGGACAGGGGTCTACGTAACATGCCCAAATTTAAATGACACATCCACCCCCCACACTTTTCAAAAGCTTGCTACGCCTCTGCCAAAAAATAATAGTAGCTTAAGAAAATAATCTCAAGCTTACTGATGCCAAGAGTCACAAATTAAAATAGAACAAAGGCACAATAAATCGACTTATGAAAAACTTTAAGCACTGAATAATATTACATTATATAAAGTAATCAAATACAATAGCCTATGGTTTTCACTATAAATTCAACATTCATTCTTGTTAATTTTGCAAAAGTAATTCAGTCAAATACAGTAACGTTAAATTACTTTCTTTCTGATGTTTGATTAACATTATTGACACACATGGCGACAGCATCTTTATTAGCAGCGTCTGTCACTTTGAGACCTCAGAGTCGGATTCAAGTGCGCTGTGCAAAACCGTCTCAAGTTCACCATGGTCTCAAAAGCAGCATTTACAAAATGAATTCTCTCCTGCTGCTCACTGTGCCTGAGCAGTTTGAAATAATTTGTATCCAAACCACAATGTTTAAAAACGCGTTTAAATGATAAACTTACGTCGATGCGCAGCAAAATTTAAATATTTCTACCGGATATACAACCCGGTATCACGACAAGACGTGAAATAATCACGTTGGTCCACTTTGGAAAACGTGTAGATGTCACGGTTTAACCCCCTCAAATGTGAAACTTACACGTTTGGTTTGACCTTCTACACGCAATCGCCTCTGCCATAACGACCTATTGGTTTTCATTAAACCGAGAAAAAATTGAATTTTGTTTTATTGACGATCACTGAGAAATGTTCTATTAATTAAAATGCAAAAAAGTATTATTTTCAAGGTGAAAAGAATTCATTTGCCTTGATCCACGCCGAAAAAAACGTCAAAATGTCACGTTTTAATGAAGTAGCCAAATGAGTAAAACGTCTATTTTTCCGGCGTCCCCCAGCTCCTCGTTTAAGCAAAAGGTTCGCTAAAACAACGCATTACATCGACGTTAAACCACGTTAACCGTGTTAATCATAACCTTTTTTACTCGACCTAGCGTTGCTTAGCAATGGGAAGAAACTCCTGTAACTTCAGTGCCGTTAGCACCTTAGTGCTTACAGATTAGGAGACATTAGTGTGTTCGCTGCATTTGTAATGTTATACTTTTAAAATAGGTTAACATCCGGGTATCTCTCCATTTGAATGTGTTAACGCAAACGTTTCACGTTTGAAGGGGTTAAACCGTGACATCTACACATTTTCCAAAGTGGACCAATGTGATTATTTCACGTCTTGTCGTGATACCGGGTTGCCCTGCACCCTGGCAGAAGAGCTGACCCTTGGGTTGAATGTGAATTGAGCTGTTGTGAAGGGCATCACTGGGTTCACCTCTTACAGACCCACATCAGGGACCAGTAGCAGCAACACCTTCATTACTGGGAAATGCGATTTAATGATTTAAATTGTCTTTGTACACTGTGAAATAATTTGTTGCTGCATTAAATTATAATCCAAATTGGCTGTTTTAGTCATTTCAACTGCTAAATCTTGAGGAGGCCTAATGATAAATTTTGTCTTTTGAAAGTAAAAACTGATAAACTTATGTTAATGTAAAAATATTTTGCCATGAGTTATTAATCACATTGCACTGGGGAGTGAAGAAAACTTCTCAGATGACTGTTCTTTGGAGGAAGTACTTTAATTTAATTGATGGCTTTTATACTTGTGCCTATGCCCTTTATTTCTGACAGGAGTCCACATGTACAGAAAGGCCTACAGAAGAGTCTGCACACAGCAGTGATACAGGGGTGGGCAGTGTAGAGACAACTTTTTCTTTTTTTTTTGTTGCATGAGGGGTGTGTGACACAAACGACACAGGGTGAAATGTGTTCCCTATATGAGTCTTCAACAGAAAATAGAGTATTTAGAAGAAAACTAGAAAAATGCACTAGAAATAGTTGCTTCAAAATAAACTTCAGAGTAAAATACACTATTTCACACAGAGTACTATTGCTGACCTTGCATAATATCTCTTTTAAAAAGATGACTGAATAACTGGCTTTTCTTTACAAAGAACTATTGAAATAAAACTCTAAGCAAATAAGAGTTTTGCAAATTTGTCTTGTCTTTTATTTTAGGCTTAATTTAACTTTTTTTTTTCTGATGTTGGCAATGTTGTGTAATATGGCACATGCAATGTCACAGGCCGTGTCAGGTGCAACCCTCAGGCTTCTCAGACCCTGAAATCTTCCCTTTAGTTGGCCAAAGCTCATTTCATTGTGTGCCCTTGTCCTAGAGCTGCATTGCAACTGGTCTGGGGTTTGGGTCAGGGAATGGGGTCATAAAACACCTGTCTCCGCAGGATCCTGTTGTAATCACCTGTATAATGCAAAAATGCAGTTCTCAGCGTAAGTGTATGTAATACAGTGAGTTTGATATTTATAATTTTCCTTACCACGTTCAAATAATGTGCATAAATGTGAATCTGAAAATTCTTGAGTCATGCACAGATCCTGGCCATTTTGCTTTCACACTGATTTGATATGGAACATGTTCACACACCATCTAAGAGATTTTACTCAGTCAACTGCCTTTTAAAAATATGGATATAATATTACTAATCTGGAATATTAAAAATTGTAATAGTAACTTGGCTGCACATTTACATTGTGAGCCCCCTTTCTGCTCACAAAATCCCTTCATTGAGGCCTTGATGGGAACATGCAGTCTGCAGTGTATGGCACCAATTAGGGACTGTAAGTCATAATCGGCATGGTCATCGTGATTGCATTATCTTCATTCAAAATTATAATATATCCTAAGATGGCAAAAAAAAAAAAAAAAAAAAAAAAAACTAAGAGCGCTAGGTAAACTTTGTGAATGGCACGACAGAAAGCTTATCAAGTTCTCCGCATCTCCAATAGTGTAAAGGAAGCCACTCGCAAATAATTTTAGGGCAATGCAAACACTTTGTGCTGTTGTTGAAGCCCGACATCAAATCGAACATTAATGTGCATTTCCAACAAAATAATAATAAACGCAACCCAGTATCACGACAAGACGTGAAATAATCACGTTGGTCCACTTTTGGTTTGACCTATTCTACACGCAATCGCCTCTGCCATAACGACCTATTGGTTTTCATTAAACCGAGAAAGAATTTTGTTTTATTGACGATCACTGAGAAATGTTCTATTAATTAAAATGCAAAAAAGTATTATTTTCAAGGTGAAAAGGATTTATTTGCCATGATCCACGCCGAAAAAAACGTCAAAATGTCACGTTTTAATGAAGCAAAAGGTTCGCTAAAACAACGCATTACATCGACGTTAAACCACGTTAACCGTGTTAACCATAACCTTTTAAATACTTGACCTACCGTTGCTTAGCAACGGGAAGAACATCCTGTAACTTCAGTGCCGTTAGCACCTTAGTGCTTACAGATTAGGAGACATTAGTGTGTTCGCTGCATTTGAAATGTTATACTTTTAAAATAGGTTAACATCCGGGTATCTCTCCACTGGAATGTGTTAACGCAAACGTGTAAGTTTCACGTTTGAAGGGGTTAAACCGTATCTACACGTTTTCCAAAGTGGACCAACGTGATTATTTCACGTCTTTTCGTGATACCAGGTTGGGATATATTATCGCCAGTCCTTTAGGCGAATATAGAGTTTAATCAAACACAAAAAGCAAAATTATACATCCATCAAGTTAATATACCGAAAGTTTGTGGGGTCGATGATGACGCTGTGTTTTAAGAATAGACTAGAATGAAGTGAAGAGTAAAGGCGATTTATTGGTTGATGTATTCTAATAAGGCGCAGGCAGCCATCATCTATAGGCCTACTTGCAGCAGCAGGTCGATCGTTCACAAGGTAAATATAGAATAAATGTATTTGTCATATCAAATTAAAACCTGACGTTTCAATTTTGCCCTGCTGCCCACGGGGGTTTGATTGACAGGTGGCCTGGCCAATCATAACGCCGAATAAGCAACTTTGTCCGACAACAATGCTGTCAGTAACGTCGGTGGATATGAACTTGAAAACTGTATTGTTTAAATTACTTAAATGACAATATTTGAAAGTTGAGACTTTGTTTCATATCATCAGTAAGCTGCTCTGAACTCTCTCTCGTAATCACTCGGTGTAACGTTATTCTTTGCCCCACGATGTATTTTTCACTGCGTGAGTGCATGAGAACATGATGTGCGTGACTCGTGAGACCATAGACTGTAAAAAAAAGATGGACGACGCCCCTTCGCTCTTTTCCATCAGAGAGAACCGAGGCCGCCGTATGACGCTGACATCTTGGGACCTGAGTCTGCGCACTTGCGTGTTTCGGGGCCAGTCAGTCATGCGCAGTCGTGAGCAGGAAGTAAAGCCGCGAAATCAAGGCCGCGCCCTCCTTCGCGCTGAATCAAACGCAAGCACACGCCCCGCACTTTCATTAAGTGTCCTCTGTCTGCTTCGTTCTTCTCCAACCCAGACAGCAAACTGACATTGAATCAACGTGGAAACGACGTCTCTCATGACATTGAAACAACGTTGATTTTGCTCATCGAATTAACGTTGAACCAACGTCAGACGCGGCATTCTTCAAAGCTAAATGAAAATCGAAAATTGGTTTGCTTTCATAACGTTGAAACAACGCGTTGATTTCAAGTTGATTTTCCGTTAGTTTTGAAAGAATGACGCGTCTGACGTTGGTTCAACGTTAATTCGATGAGCAAAACAATGTCAGATCAACGTTGTATCAATGTCATATTTCCACGTTGATTCAATGTCAGTTTGCTATCTGGGAACCCAGACTCTGAAATTTTGAAACTCAGACCAAAGAGTATAGACGAATCCGGCGAAACTACCGGAAGTAAGCGGGCGCCATTACCAGTGAATCCTAATTACATGATGTGATTTTTAATTAATGCATATTTTTGAACACGTTGTATCTTAAAATGTATTATTTAATTAAAATATCTATGTTATATTTGTAATGTGCAACAATTTGACAATCTAATCTAATCAAGACAATCCTCATATCTATCAATTCCTCATGCAAAGACGAAGAGAAAATGGGGTAGATTGTGTCTGTAGGATGTATTGTTCAGATTCTATGTAGATTTAAAGTTTTCATTTTCCGCAGCCAAAAATCAAGCACGGACACAAAAGATGATACAAAAAATCACATATGGGACAAAAATTTGTGCGGGGAACATCAAAATTCCTTTTCTAGACACCTTAAGGATTACAACAAACTAGGTTAAAAAAATATATCTTTCGGTGCAGGTGACTATTACAAAATGGTTGAACGAGTAACGCTAAAGAATTTATTTTTTAAGGTTTTATTGTATTGTTTAACACCATGCAGGCGAAACGAGCAAAATGTTAATATTTATGAGTATTATATCAATAATGCGACTGAAAACTTAATTAATAAGACAGTGGGATGCAATATAGTCAAAACATAATGCTACGATATTAATATGCATAAATTGTGATTCGTACAATGTGTACGTCGGTGGATTTGTTCATACGTAAATAAATTACGTTTTTGTGCTGTCAATACGTAAATATTTTACGATACTGTAAATACGTAAGTATTATACGTTTCTGCGCATATAAAACGTAATAATATATACCTATGATAGAACGACACTTTACGTACACATACATACGTATTCTCATGAGATCACATTGCATATATATATATATATATATACCAATATATATATATATATATATCAATATATACTGAATACAGGCCATATCTTTTTTTTATATCAGATTCAGAAACTATTACAGCCACAAAAAAAAAAAATCATAAAACTAAATAGATTACTTGTGCTTTTATTAGTAAAGCAGATAAATCAAAATTTAAATGTAAAAACTTTTTTACAGTCACTGAACTTCTGTACAAAACAAAAGACTTCCTTGTTAAAGTGATATTGCATTTCTGACATTAAAAACAGTACAATTACAACAATTAATGGAAAAGCTGCATGGATTATAAGGCCTATACTCTTTAAATTTCTTGTTTAATGTCGAGTTTGAGCTGTTGAAGGAATGTTCTGGGTTCAGTATGTTATTAACAGCGTGTTTCACAAAAAAATAACAGAAAAAAACTCTATATGGAAAAAAAATGGTCAAAGCACTTAGAATGAAAGTCTAGGGGCAAAGCATTGCACCCAGATAAATGTTAAAATACACAGTATTTTAAAAGCAACCCCAAAAGACTTCGCATGGGACCAGTGTAACTGAAACACTACAGATATGTCCAATTGTTCAACTCCTGCCATGACCATATAAAGCCAGTAAACCTGGTAACTTTTGCACAACACTTGCAAGATCCAAAAAAGGACTGTTTACTGGGAGAAAATCCACCTTTAGAAATTACTTTGGCAACTCCTAAGCAGCAGTTCATCATCCCAAATGAGTCCCACCACTAAATAATTGAGCTATAACAAAAATTGTATGGAAGAATAGAACATGAGCTTTAAAAATATTGCCTTTGTTTAGGTGGCATATTCAACATTTTGATAAATAATATACACCTTTATTTAGCCTTTAAGGGAGCCTGCTTCCCTATATTCTCAATGGTAACATTTATTCAGCTCTGTGCATTTGCTGCACTGTTTGAGATTTCAGTATAAATAATTCTATATGTGCTCGATAACCAAAAAACAGAGATACATACTCTGTCTGTACGCAATCAAAAAAGGTTCTTCCATTGGAACTGCTTTTTCTTATCCGTCATGTCTTCCATATGCTCCTCGAGGTCCTACCACTTCCCGGGAATGGGTATCCCGCACTCGTACCAGGCCACATAGTTGATCATGGAATTTCCTCCGATCTCCCCAAAATTGACTGGCTCTTGACGCATGGCCCGGAAAAAGCCTTGATAAGAGAGGAGAAATCATCATATCTTTTGTCTGTGATTATTATGTTTTTTGTTTTGTTTTTAAATGTTATAGAAGAAACCTTGTCTGGGTGGTAATTGGTTTTGCGGAAGAGGACCACTTGTTCGTCCGTCCAGGAATGAATCGACAAATTGGCAGTGGTCCTCCCCATACCCTGATTGATCTCCTATGTGGTAGAACTTCCCTGAAGAAAGAATTAAAAAGTAAGTTTTTGCAAAAATATTTGGTGAGTCTGTAAATGGTTGGTACTGACCTTTAAGAGAGTCGCTCAGGTAGATTTTGTATCTGAGAGAGTTGCACAACTGGATACCCACAAACTTGCGGTACCAGGTCCGCTTTATGAACTGCTGGCCATTGCACTCTGAGTATGAGTCGGCTTTGAACGTAAACGATGACCAGATGGCATTTTTACCTATGAGAGCCCATATAGTTTAGACATTTTACATGTCTACATTAGACGTGTACATTTTGTATAGATATATGGGTAACACTTTACAATACGGGTGCACTAATGCACAGATAATACTGAATTAATGTGTAACTAATGTTTATTTAAGCTATTCATTAATGATTACCATATTATGAACTAATTAAGAGTATATAAGGTTAATGTATTAGTTCATACATGAATTGTTATTAATTAAATATGTAATTGTGGATTAATTCCATAATAACTCATTTTTTTTAACTAATCGTGTCAATTAATATGTTAATTACCAGAATGAGCCAAAGCCTTGTATTTCAACTTCCAGATAATATGACAGGTACAATAATATGCATTAATACATGATTAATTACTGCATTGTTAATTAATTCATGTGCGAATTACTACAATTACTAAATGACTAGTTAATAATGATGTGCCCCAACAAGTAAAGTCATAACATAATGATACCTTTGCAAATCGTTAGCTAATGATTAATTAAAGCAGACAACTAGAAGTTGAAGTGCATAGCTTTGACTAATTGTGGTAATTAACACATTAATTTACACTATTAGTTAATAAAATATAGTATTAAGGAATTAATACACAATGGCACATTGAATTAATAGAAATTTGTGTATTACTTAATCTATTAATCATATAGACTCTTTATTAGCTGATGCAGTAATCATTATTAAGGGTTTAGTTCTTCGTGAGTTATATATTAACTCATGATTATCTGTGCGTTAGTTAAGCATGAATTAATGCATATTAGTGCACCCGTGTTGTAAAGTGTTACCGATATGTGTTTGTATTTTACCTACTTGGATTGAAATACTTACCAGTGGGGATTTCACTTACGCGAGGATCAGCTGCAATACAGAAGAAACATGATGCAAACCAACTTAATTCATAATCTATATTTTGTGATTTTTCATTAATGTTTGTTTTCAAAAGAAGTCTCTTCTGCTGACCAAGGCTGAATTTACTTGGTCAAAAATACAGTAACATTGTGAAATATTATTACAATTTAAACATGATTATTTTCTATTTAAATATATTTTAAAATGTAATTTATTCCTAGATGGCAAAGCTGATTTTTCAGCATCATTACTCCAGTCTTCAGTGTCACGTGATCCTTCAGAAATTATTCTAATATGCTGATTTAGTGCTCAAGCGACATTTATTATTATTTTCAATTTTAAAAACTGTGGTGCTTAATATTTTTGTGAAAACTGTAATATATTTTTCATGATGTTTAAAAAACAAACATTAAACAACATTTATTTAAAAATATATATTTTGTACATCTATAAATCTTTATAAATATCTTTACTGCCACTTTCGATCAATGTAACACATCCTTGCTGAATAAAAGTGTTAATTTATTTTAAAGCCCAAAGGTTGCAAGTGTATGTCAAAAAATGTATTAAATGAACTATTTTCATATCCACTATGAAACTTTACATATGTGAATAAGGTTGATCCAAACACATAATTGTCAAAGGTAAGAATTCCTACTTTAAACATAAGTCAGACGATATGGTAAATAACTCCACTCAAGGTCTGAATATATCAAAACAGCATGTTTTTGGACTTATTTCTAACAAAGTTACCAAAAAAAAAAGCACCAGGAAATTCCCCTGAGTTGTCTTTTGTGATGTTCAATTTTCCAGAGCTTGTGTCAGATATCCTGGTTATTATTATATTCTGGCAGTTTATCAGGGCCCCAGTGCTGTGTTTTTTACCTAAATTACTTCAATAGACACAGAAGAGTGAACACATTGGAACTATTAGGCACATTAGCCACATTACTCTCGCTGCTGACAGTAATGCTTATATGCTAACTATACATATACATTCCAGCAATGGTTCATTGCCAATTCCACACACCTGCGAGATCGATCTTTTGTTCTTAAGTTACCTTAGCCTGCCTGACTCTATTATTCCATGAGTCTATTTAAATTGTTCAATGACATCAAACACAATGGGCTCTCACGCAACTTGTGACTCTTTGCGGTGCTTTCGAATGATTTGCATTAAGGTCTGTTTTTCACACAAAGCTCTTGTCTGACTTCAAACATCTTGAAACAGCACAAAAGTTTTGCAGACTGCTTTTATGGTGTTTGTTTTCTTTTTAAGAGCTTCACATGCCATTGATTTTTTGTAATGGAAAAGAGTGACTCTGAAGTAATATCATTAATGCTTCTCTTGTTGATATACAATTGGCCTGGTGACACTTCTGGGACAAATAGAGCTCAGATTCACTGGATGAGATGACTTCACAATGATCTCAGAACATACTGTGGTTGGAGCCCAGGGGCTTATCGCTGATATTCTTACACACACAATTTTTTCACAATGAAGTCATGTCTTAGGTCATTAACATTTCTCTTCCACTTACCTGACTCAGTACTGAACCTGACTGGATCACTGGTTGGGCCTGCACCCAGCTCGTTTTTGGGTGTAACTTTGAATTCATAACTGCAAGTGAAAATGGAGTAAACAATTCTTAACCAATTGTATTAGTCAGACAACAAGACATTATTATTTAGATGTACTGTACAAATATTATGACCTTGAAGGCCAGTGAAAACTGCTTCATGAAAGGACTAAATGATGGCTTTAATTCCAATCTGCTTTAACACCTCTTTAAAATAGGTCTATGAGTTAATGTGTATGTAATTACAATTAGCTTAATTTAGGAAGTCTGTGACACAGAACATTGTATGTGTTCATACCTGCTCTCTGGTTTCAGGTTCTCCACAGCGGTATGTGTTTGATTTGTTGTTTGGATGGACACCTCTTCTCCATGTGGACCCTTGGTTGAGGAAACTACGTCATATTCTATTGAGACCACAAAAAAAAAAAAAAAAAAAAAAAAAAAAACAGAATTTGTCATTTCACATCTTTAATAGAACAAAGGAGATGTTTTCCAGAACGTCTGAGCTGGTTTATTGCATTCAATATAATTTAATGGTGTGTGTGTGTGTGTGTGTGTGTGTGTATGTGTGTGTGTTAGTCAGTAAGATTTTTTTTTTTAAATTAACATGCATTAAATTAATCAATTAATTTAAAATAAATGTAATATAAATAGAAATATTTTCTATTTAATTCGATTTCTATTAAAATAAATGTTTGTTGGGTGGGTGTTGTGGGGTTGGGGCAAATAAATCTGGCCTCAGTGAGAATTTTTTTACGGACAAAATTTTGAATGGCAGTGTGTATCCTTTTTTTCCATGTAAGGTTTGCCATGACTTATTTTAAAATGAGTAAATAATGACAGATTTAAAAATGTTTTATATCTCATGTATCTTGTTAAATCAAACTAAAGTAAGTCTAAGCAAAGCCTTAAGGCAAGCCAGTACACTTGGCGGCCATCTTGGCAACACCTCTCTTGGGCAGTTATTTTTCATGTAGGTAATGGGCATAAAACTACAGCTACTTGCTGGTGGAATGGAGAAAAGACTAAAAATCTGTCAAGATTTGTCAAGGGTATACCGTTCAAAGACATATTTCAAATCCAAAATATAATCTGACAACAATGGTATCATAAATTTTACTTCCAAAGCTCAAACCAATGCTACACAAACTATATTTTTCAGGCTTGCCACATTCCACAGTTAAAGGGGTAGTTCACCCGAAAAGGAACATTCTGTCATTTATCACTCTGAACTTTCATTCCTACAGCTGTCAGATTGGAATTTTTTCCTTTCATTTCTCAAATTGTCCATCACCAACTTCTATATTGTCTCTAGTTTGTGGCTAGTTCTCTATTTTAAGTCTACCTGTGGTCTCATTGTCTGTTTTCTCCCAGTCAAGGATGATGAAAGAGGGGCATCCCTCTACTGTGACTACAGTAAGGTTGGATGGAGGGGTCTTGGGTGGGCCAGTGACATTCATGTATACCACCTCCTCATCAGGAAATAAGCTGAGAGACTTCGTGAGAGAGCAGGGTTCCTCCGGGCGTTTGTCAGTTCTGTAGATCACATGAGGCGCTGCAAAAAGACGACAAGCGACGACTTGTCAAAAATTGACTGAATTTGAAAATAGACCTCAAATTCCTCAATAAATTATTTCGACCCATATACCTACCTACAAAACGTTTCTTCCCCGTTGCATCCACCTCAGATAGGGGATGAGGACTGAATACAGAGGAGTTGTCGCTGGTGTGAAAACGACTGCCTAAGATTCAAAGACAAAAGATCAAGACTCCAACTATACTTTCAGTTTCCAGTGTGTCATCATAGGTTTCTATAAATGTACACTCTAAAAATGCTGGGTTGTTTTAACCCAACTTTGGGTCAAATATAAACAAACCCAAATGTTGGGTTAAAAATGTAATGAAAAAATGTAAGCCAGTGGATGGGTTTGTCCATATTTGAGCCAAAGTTGGGTTAAAACAACCCAGCATTTTTTAGAGTGTACGAACATGGATTATACCACACCTTCAAAAGCAGATTGTGGTGTTGTCTCTTGCTTGTCTGTTTTTGCAGTAGTGGGAGGAACTAGAGGTTTCAGATCTGGGACTGGGTCCATCTGCTTCAGATCAATAATCTTTTCTAAAAGTTAACATAGAAAGTGTTTTGTTAATTGGCAACAAAATATATGCACATCAAGACTGTCGCCATATCGACTTTGATATATTTATCTGTCAGTGTCCTCACCCTTTTCTTTAGTCTCTGAAACCTGGTTTAGCTTTGTCTTAACTGTAAAAGAAAACATAAGTTTAGCAGGATATAAAGGAAAATTGTTTTTGGTTAATCAAGGGCCCAATGAAAACATTAAAACCCATAAACTCATGATGTGGCTGAGATTAGTCTAAACAAAAAAAGAGAGCCAAGTCTTTTATCATTGTCCTTTTCATTTTGTTTTCAATTAAAAATAATATCAGCGTAAAGGAACAGCTATTTCACATTACTATGAATGTCCAAGGCCAGAAAACACTGCACTGACTATCATTTAGAAGTGAAGGAAAAGTATGTTCCGAATAAGATTCACATGGTTGGAATTTAAAAAAAAAAAATACCGCATGACATCAGGCTAATGTCCGCACAGTCAGGGGATTGTGAGAGCCAAATGGGATCCTTTAATGCTGTCCAGACTCTCACGACTGCAACGTCTCCAAGAACAGCTCTACGGGACCAATGCTATGATGGAGTGCACATCTACACTGCAATAATTCTGGATATTCACTCAAAATAGAAGTCTAAAATAATATATTGACCAAATATTGTCAATTAATCAATCTCAAAACATGATTATTTCCAACAGCTCATTTTAATGGTCTATTATTCCAATATGTGATCCGCAAAACCTTTCAGATCATTTTCATGAATCTAATTTAGGATGAAAAAAAAAAATGAATGAATGTAAAACAGTTTCACATTTTCCTCAAGTAATCATATATCTGCCAAAAGTGTTCAGGGCAGTAGACATTCGAATATAAGTCGGATTGGATTGGATGGATGGGATGAGAAATTGTGTAAGGACAGAGGGATTTGATTCTCTATTATTTAGTTTCAGTGTTGTCTTTGGTTGGGAGAAGGTGATGGAGAAAGTGAGAGAGGGTCCATGCTCATGATCTGCCATGCTTTTCCAAAGAACCATAAGCTCTGAAAATCCATTATGACATGAACAGCACATAAATATTTTCTTTGGCCTAGAATTGTCATGAAATGCAGCTGCAAGGGAATCGTTCTCTACACAAGAGATGTTTTCTACCAAACAGTGACATCTAGCTTAAACGATATGTTAAAACTGTATCCAGTCTAGCACTATACACAATTAGATTCACAGTTTTCTGGGACAGGGGCTACAAAATCACTCAAAACTGAAGAACACAACAGGCTTTGAAACTACAGTAACATCACAAAGACTGTAATGGATATATTGCAAACCCCCCTTACGAGAAACTATTAGCATTTACAATCCATGAAAGAGTTTACCAAGTTGCTTTCTGGGACCCTTCGGAGTTTTGGCCGCCGAAAGGCCTATATGGCGCTCACCATGAGGCACTGTCAGGAGACAAAAGACTGTTATGATCAAACCCATTTCATTCAATGGAAATGACAAACAAATGTGTCAAAAAGCATACATAAACTCTGTAAAACAATAATATGAGTAAAGGAGTGTTTTGATAAATATTAAGAGTAAGAATATTAAGAGTAAGAGTGAGACCAGATGTGAAGGGGGGAAAAAAAGACTAAAATGTTGAAATGTTTGGTTTCAGTTTAGCTGTAATATCAGGTGTCGCAGGAGTAATCAGCTGTATAGTGCAGAATTAAATGGCAGTGTGTGTGAGGAGGAAAGGATGAGAAACAGACTTCTGGCAGAAAGAGAATGTGTGTGAGTTTGGTTTCCCTTTAGATAACATGAATCTTGTCAACAGGTCCTAAGAGTCCCAAACCACAGGCAAAGGAGAATGTGTAGATATATACAAAAGCCTATTCAATCAACTGAGAAAGTTTAACATCCATAACACAGTAGGCTATATATATACTGTCTCTATATACACAGAGGTAAAACTAAATATTTCATATTAAAGGTGCTCTAAGCGATGTCAGGTGACGTGACTTCTTGTTGACATTTAAAATATTTTCAAACAAAATGGAGGCTAGATAGACCCTCCCTCCTCCTCATCTGCACTGACCCCCCAAACCCCACCCCCAGGGCCTTCTTGTCAGTTATTGGCTGGAACACTTTGTTATGTTTCGTGGAGCGGGTTGCCGCAGTTTGTTTTTGTTGCCATTTGTGGAGCCTGGGTTGTCTGCATAGACCGCGTTTTTTTACAGTGTGTTTAGGGTACATGCAGCTAGCGGAAAGTGAGGAGATGTTTGCTGTATGTGACAAAAAATGTTTGAGCCTAAAAAACATGTGACATCACTTAGAGCACCTTTAACAGGTTACAGGATTCAGACAAAATATGTACTTTTGCCATTTAGGCTTTTATAATTTTCCTTGAGCTTTTGACATCTAAGAGGTCATCATATTTTAAGAATATCTTCTAAGTTTTAGAACTGAAAACGTCCTTGTTAGTCCAATAAAAGCTTTTATTGACACCAGGCTCAGCAAACGACTGGCTTTTCAAAGTGGTGATGAACTATGACGTCAAAGAGGATAAAACACCACCCCCGCAGAAGAAGATCAACCCCTACTTCAACACGGCCATTTTAGCCCCGCCCACCGATTCATAGCTAAATAACATAGGCCTACCTCGTGATGAGGTGTCTATATTCAATCCGACAGGAATGGTGCAACGCACTGACTCTGGGTCGAACATGGGCGAATCATTCCCCATGTGCACTGACGAGTGAGTTGAAACTCATAATATGCAAAACTGTTATCCACTCACAGAAGTGGGCGTTTACTTCCAAGTCTTCAGTGCGAAACTCCCATAAAAACCGAGAATTTTTGAGCTAGGCTCAAAACTAGGGTAGAAAATACCTATTACACATTCATTTTGATGTTTTTGAATCCAAAAACCAAGCAAACCTCATAAGTTGACCTCAGACAACAATATAATAAAATTTTAAAAAGCCAGTTTATGACCCCTGTAAATACATTAATGGATATAAATAAAACAATGGAAATAAATATAACTATAACTTAACTACCTTTTGAATGTAAATGTGGCCCTTCTTTGCCCATAATTAAAATAAATACACATGGCAGTAACCTAAAGTCCCCTTATTTTCTATTTAGAAACATTGCAGTGTGTGCATCAGCTGCTGCGTTTGCATGTTGTGTAAAACAGCCCTAGTGCTACAGATTTATGAATTTGCACAATACATGACATTTAAAGAGTCTAATAAAACAGTTAGACTATTGACAGAATGAATGAATTAATGAAAGTAAGGATGGCTGGATAGATCTTTGGAAGTATGAAAGGAAAACTGAACAGTTAAAGGCCCCAATTAAAAGAAAAACTGTCTTTGTGTTTGTGTCAATGCAAAGATTGCCAATGTTTTATACCCCTTTTCCTGTTGAGAGTTGAGTTACGATACACAGGGGGTGGCCTGAAAGTCTTTGTAGGGGAAATCAGAGGGACACGACCATGAGGCCTCAGTCTCTGTGTAACATTTCGAGCCAAGGGGCGGGACACCGAAGGGTTACGGAAGATACCTCTGCCTAGATAAACACAAACACAGTCAGTGATGGGCAAGAGAACATGATTAAAGATTATGTCAACAGAATTGTTGACTGACTGAATTGGGATGTATCTGGGAAGCTCACAAAAGAGCTCCAGCTATCCAAAAACAGAAGCCAACAAATCTAGACCGGATCACGTGACCCATCGACAGCGATGCCAGCATAGTTTTCAGCTCTGCTCGCATAATCTTATTTTTTCAATTATCCTATCACATACTTGAAATATTTCGACACCTTTCTCATCATGAGCCTTTCCCCAACCAAAGAAGCACGGAAAAGGGAAAATGAACAATCGCCTTTGAAGAAAAAATTTAAGGATTCAGCCATTTCCAAGGAAGAACTCGATACGGCTATTGCTAATGGCATAAAGCTAGCCCTCCAAGAACAACAACGCGGTCTAGATATGGCCGTAGCCTCCGCTGTCAGGGAAGCTGTAGACTCTATCCTGGTCCCAGCACTACGTGATTTACGAACCGAAATCCAAAAGACTAATGAAACCGTAAAGGAGATCAGCACTGAACTTGAGAATGTAGCCAAATCCTCTAAACGGATTCAAGGCCGATTGGAATCTGTTCAGACGGCTGCACGAGAGGATAGGCGATCGGTTATCGAATTAAAAACCCAGCTAGACCAGCTCACTACAAAGTTGACAGACCAAGAGGACAGGGGACGAAGGAATAACGTAAGGCTGGTTGGCTTACCGGAAGCAGTGGAGGGTTCAGATGCAATCGGCTACCTGAAAGAGAATCTTCCCAGGTGGATCCCCTCATTGGTGGACCGAGACATTGAAATTGAACGGGCACATCGTGTGTATGATGGAGGAGAGGCTAAATCCAACAAGCCGCGCACCCTTATCTTCAGATTACTGCGATGGCAAGACAGAACGGCTATCCTGAACGGTGCACGTCAAGTTTATCCAGTGAAATACGCAGCCAACGGTGCTACCCGCTCACGCGCATCCGCTCACCCGCTCTCGCCTCCCGCTCATACTTCGGCTTCAACGACCGGCACTATTTTGTTCTTTCCCGATTATAGTCCAGCGACAACAGCAAAGAGAAAGAGCTTCAGTTCTACCATGAAGAAGGCTAAAGACATGGGCCTGGAGCCATTCCTTATTTATCCCGCGCGGATTAAACTGCAGTATAAAGGCGAGAGGAAGATGTTCGACTCCCCCCAGGCCGCCGAAGATTTTATCAACTCTCTTCCTCGGAGGTCAACATCTAACGTTACACCGGTACGGCGCGATGGTGGTGCTACTGATGCAGCCTCAAACCCGACCAAAGAAAAGAACGACGGGGACTCTCCTCACGCTAGAGAAGGCGATTTAGTGGACATGGAGGAATGAACTCAAATCAGCTAACAAGTTTTCTTGCATGGACAATCTTAGGATCATCACCACAAGGCATTTTGGAATGTAAGTGTAGTAATTAGGCTACATCCCTGAGATATTGTTTCTTTGAAATGACCTAAAACTAGTATGCTAAGTTACTCTTGTTTTACAAGTTCGAGAGGTGACGAATATATTCATTTAATGTGTTACGATTGTGTGGGCTTATCTGATACTATAGCCAGACGTTGGGCTGGATTGGTCACGTATCAGACGATGTTTATGTTCTTACAGACCTACGGCTTTTTGCCCGTGCGGTCTGTGTTTGTTTTTGTATATAGTTTTCCCCCCTCCTTACAGACATATTCCTACTTTTTTTGATAGAACATCACATCAGCAGTGGGACATCGGTGCGATAGTTGGCATGATGCTTACACACTTCTTTTATAGACTAACATGCTCATATTTCAAGACAGATCTTAGCGATATAATATGTCGATGCAGTCTTTGAACGTATTATCACTCAATGTGAATGGCCTAAACTCCGCTATCAAACGCACTCGTGTTCTTGAGTATCTACATCGTAAAAAGGTAGATATCGCCCTTATTCAAGAAACACACCTAAAACAATGCGACGTGGCACGATTTCAGAATAAATATTATAGATTAATTGCGTCATCGTGCGCCCTAAATAAAACCAAGGGAGTATGCATCCTTCTTAACCGGAAAATATCATGCAATGTAAATGTTACTGGAAGTGATGAGAATGGAAGACTTGCTTTTGCCCGGGTTTGTATACTTAATCATAAATTAGCCTTCACGTCCATATACTGCCCAAATGAGCCTGACAGAGTTTTCTTTTCTTACATTCAAAACACATTGTTAGAACAAAATGACTGTTCTTTAGTGGTGGGAGGTGACTTCAATGCAGTCCTTAACCCGTCTCTTGATAAATCTAATTCAGATGTAACGGCCAACCCTTCATCTACCTTATTGAATACACTTCTCAAAGATTTAAATCTTGTGGATATTTGGCGTATACAGAATGTTACTTCTAGAGATTACACATTTTTCTCCAACAGACATAAATCATTTTCCCGGATAGATTATATTTTTCTTAGCCCGACCCTAATTGCAGGACATACGTCCATTACTATTTTGCCAATTCTATTATCTGATCACTCCGCACTTATATGCAACATCGATCTGCCCAACATCAAGTCAAAGGCCCCCAGGTGGCGTTTAAACACATCTTTACTAACTAACGCTGGATTTCTTAGTTCACTCAAAGCAAAATTAAAAGATTTTTTAGATATTAACACAAAGGATTGCCCTAATCCGCAAGTTTTATGGGAAGCCACAAAATGTTTTTTACGTGGTTTCTGTATCTCATTCTCCTCAACTTTAGCTAAAACAAAAGCTTCCCAGATCACAAATCTTGAAAACAAAATAGAATCATTAGAGAATTTGCAAAAACATAACTTCTCAGATGATCAGTCTAAATTGCTAGCATCTTTGAAGGATGAATACAAGACACTGGCCGTATCAAAGGCAGAATTTATCTTGCATAGAACCAGACAAAAGTACTATTTTGATGCAGAGAGGCCTAGTCATCTACTTGCTCTTATGCTTAAAGAATGTGAAACAAAAGCTCACATCCCAGCAATAAATACGCCTAGGGGCAAAATTACTACCAATCCGCAGGCCATCAATAATACATTCTTAACATTTTATGAAAACCTATACAAATCAGAGGTTTCTTATGACGATGCTACCAGCAAACATTTTCTTGACCAACTAGAGCTTCCCTGCCTCAAGCAAACTGATCAAGATGATCTGGAAGCTGTATTAGAGCTGGATGAACTTCATAAAGCTGCGAAATGTCTCAACAAAGGCAAATCGCCTGGTTTGGATGGCCTCCCTCCAGAGCTTTATTTAGAGATATGGGACATGGTGGGCACACTCATGCTGGATTCGTTCAATTTTGCAATCCAAAATGGGACCTTCCATAGAGACCAAAAAACAGCACTTATGACCCTGCTCTTGAAAAAGGGAAAAGATCCCTTTGAGTGTTCGAGCTTTAGACCAATATCTTTACTTACAAGTGATCTGAAGATATATGCCAAAGTACTCGCTCTGCGCCTGGAAAAAGTTATTCAATCTCTAGTTAAAGAAGACCAAACAGGCTTTATCAAGGGACGCTATGCATCTGATAACATGAGAAGGCTGCTACACATTATAGAGGTGGCAGAGACGCACCCAAATCCTTGTGCTGTGTTTTCACTGGACGCAGAGAAAGCGTTCGATAGGATAGAGTGGAAATATATGTGGGCAGTTCTACAACGTTTCGGTTTCAGGCACAATTTCATATCAATGATCAAGGCGCTATACCACTCACCTTTAGCAAGTGTTCTAACAGGTGACATAATCTCCTCTCCTTTTACCCTGCAACGTGGTACAAGACAGGGGTGTCCACTCTCGCCACTTTTATTTTGTCTCTCTCTGGAACCTCTAGCACAAGCCATCAGACAATCTACAGCCTCCCCTATGGAAATTGGTCGCCATAATCATATTATATCTCTGTACGCGGATGATATAATTTTGTTCTTAGACAACTTTGACACCTCTATTCACCCAGTTATTAAAGAATTTGATAAATTTAGCAGTCTGTCAGGCTACAAAATTAATTGGACAAAATCTGCACTTATGCCTCTAAATAATATACACACAAGTGTTCCTATCCCTAACTATATTCACATCAAAAGTTCTTTCACATATCTGGGCATTACAATATATAAAAACATACATAAAATTACCAGAGACAACTTCAACACTATGTTAAGCAAAATAAAGTCAGATATTCATAGGTGGAGGAATCTAAAAACGTCTCTTCAAGGTAGAATTAATACAGTTAAAATGAACATATTGCCCCGTTTTAATTTTCTTTTCTTTATGTTACCACTTGGCCCCCCTCCAAGTTACTTTAAAGACATTCACTCTATGATTTCCAGTTTTATTTGGGATGGTAGACGGCCCAGGGTTCGTTTGAATACATTGCAACGGCCCAAACTGCTGGGTGGTCTAGCGGTACCAAACGTTGAACTTTATTATTGGTCATTTCAGATCAGGGCACTCAGCAAATGGCTAGACCCACAGTCTACCACTGCATGGAGATTGATTGAATCTGCTAAAATATTACCACACAAACTGCAAGATATCCTATTCTCTAGTGTAACAAACAAAACAGTAAAAGAGAGTTTTGGGCCCATTATTGCTAACTCTATACAAGTGTGGAAGAAAGCAGAACGGTGGATGGGCGGCCCACCTAAATTCTGTCGGAATACGCCACTATGGCATAACCAGAGACTATTATGTGGCAACAAACCATTTAATCAGCCATCCTGGTCATCCCGTGGGGTGAATACTTTAGGTGATATATATGATACTCAAGGTCTCTGCTCCATTCAAGATTTAAGAACACGCTTTTATCTTCCTGCGTCCTCTTATTTTGTTTATCTTCAGCTAAGATCAGCATTAAAAACGTATGGAGTTCCCTGGAATTCTCCTCTCCCCTCACATCCCATGTTACAATGGATTGCACCATTACTGGGCAGACCTTCTGTCTCTTTAATATATAGTGCACTGATTCAGCATAGGGCCAAAACTTTACCAATTGAATCCATATGGAACAGGGAGTTGGGGAGTTTAAATGTAAACCTAGATTGGGAAAGAATATGGTATAACCTAAGTCTAACTTCTAAGAACCTAGCGCACCAACTAATACACTTCAAAACAATACATAGAGCCTACATTACACCTTATAGGAGATTCCAGATGAAATTACAACCTACTCACAACTGTCACATATGTAACACTGCTTCACCTGGAACGTTTTTACACATGTTTTGGGAGTGTCCAGTTATTTCTAACTTCTGGTTACATGTAAATTCATCTTTAGCGGATATACTTGACATTTTCTATGTTCCGAATCCTGGTTTCTGTCTTCTTAATGATAATTCTGATATAAATCTAAAGCAAATTCAGTTAAAAATGTTGTTCGCAGGGTTTACCTCTGCAAAGAAAACAATTTTGAAAAACTGGTTCTTTCCGGATATGTGTATGGAATCATTCTGGATCCATAGCCTTGTCAACATTGTCAATCTTGAACATACAACTGCACGACTCAATAAGGCGCAACCAGCGACTGTACAAGCTTGGAACTCTTTCTCATCTAGGATTATTTCTTGGTCCAGGGACAACAGCTAGGCAATCTTTGATGTGAACTGTACCTGCCAAACATATTTCTGTTGTTTTATGTATTGTCTTATTATATGTATTGTCTCACTCATCCATTCACTACCATTGTGATGTTTTGATGTTTTCTTTTTCTTATTCTTTTTTCCTTTCTCATTATATAGTCACATATGATACTGGAGATGTCTGTAACCCCCCCCCCCCCCCCACCCCCACCCCCCAAGAAAACAATAAAAATGTTGATCACAAAAAAAAAGAAGCCAACAAATCTAGAAGTGAAGATAGTATGAAATGGTGTGCGCAGCATTATGACAGTGGCAGTGTTTTTAAGAGTGGATGAAGTAGTCAGGCATTTGAGTTGAACGCATGGCATGGTAATGTGAGAGTTGGTGCCGTAGGTGATGTTTTAAAGATGATTGAGGGGAAGTGGTGGGGCTGTTTCAGCTCTAGTGAGGTGGTAATAGCATTGCCCAGCAGGATGACATTTGGAAGTGGTGGTGACAATCACAACGATACTGTGTACAATGAAGATATATGCGGTTAATACGGACAGGTGACAAACAGCACAGTTAGAAGGAGTAAAACTGGAGCTGACATCATTACCATCATTCCTACTGGCCACCTCATTTGTAAGTGTTGGCAGTGATAGTAGCTGTTCATCCTTTGGCTTTGGCTGGGAACTAGCTGACATACAGAGGCAGACTGACATAAGTCTCATACAAAATTAAACATATTGTAATGATAATGTTTTCAGAAGATCCCTGACCAATAGCTTTTAGCCTGTCTAGGTTATCCATACTGTTAAAGTCCCCGTGAACCGGAAGTTGCAAACGATTTTTCTCCAGTGCTGACGTATTTCCAAGTGAAACGGAATATTGAACAGAGGGCAGGGTTTTACTCTAGCACTCCTCCTCTCCATCTCTCGCTCATAGCAAACTAACGGTTTGAGGGGAGTGGTTAAGCGTTTCCCCACCCAAACTGTGAAACCTACGTCATCAGAAAAAGAAACCGTTCCAGACCGGAAGTAACTTTCCAGATTTTGATTAAAGATTACTAAGGTAAAACATTTTTTTAATATATATTCACTTGCACGGATGAATTGTTCACCACAAGACTAGCAATATGCGCTAACAAAGTAAATAGGTTCAATTTTGATTTCACGGGGACTTTAAAGTAATTTCTGGCAACCCACCCCCACCCCACCCCAAAAAAATGCATTATAATGAATGAAAAACAATCCTGCTCCTTGAAGGACAATCTCCGTCGAAATTTAGCTCCAACTTGCCCTAACACACTTGCCTGGAAGTTTCTAGTAATCCAGAGGACCTTAAAGGAGAACTCCGGCGCAAAATGAACCTTTGGTCTAATAAAACATCAGTACCTACTAGTCAATCGTTCTCTTTGTTTTCATGATAATCGAATGTGAAGAGTTTATCTCTAAAAATTGTTTAGCGTATAATGCCAGTACTGGGGGCATTTACTAAGTAAAAAGACATCACTAGTTTATACCACCAACAAGGCTCAAAATAGCCCCACACTAACACAGTAACATAATGGGGGTCCCTACATGTAAAACGAAGCATTGAGGACTTTGTAAGTGTACAGACCGTTCACTTCATGTATACAGACAGGAGCCATCTTAGAAAATAGTCTCGATAAGTCGATCCCTGAACGCCGTTCATACAGTTCAAAAGTTTGCTGAAGTTAATACAGTTCAGATCACTAAGCACGGCGTTCATGGTTTGACTTGTCATGACTGTTTTCCAAGATCTCTCAAGGCTCCTGTCTGTATACACAAAGTGAACTGTCTTCATAAAGTATCTTCTTATTAAACGGTCTGTACACTTACAAAGTCCTCAATGCTTCGTTTTACATGTAGGGACCCTCATTATGTTACTGTGTTAGTGAGGAGCTATTTTGAGCCTTGTTAGTGGTATAAACTAGCGATTTCTTTTTACTTAGTAAATGCCCCAATTACTAGCATTTAAACAGTTTAAAACTCTTCACATTCGATTATCATGAGAACAAATCTCAGAGAACAGTTGACTAGTACAGATGTTTTATTAGACCAAAGGTTCATTTTGCTCCAGAGTTTTCCTTTAATTAGTTGATTCAGATGTGTTTACTTTATTTTGGGCTAGGAGCTAAACTCTGCAGGATAGTGGCCCTCCAGATGCAGGATTGGACCATTTTAGGAAACATTTTAGTTTACCAGATTGCTACAATTCAATTTACTAGAACTATTATTTTTCTATACTATACGTATGTCTAGGGGAGAAGTTACCCTCTGGTGGACCTGGTTGACTCATCCTCACTGTTACCTTCTCCGCCACGGGTGAGTTTTGAATAGCATCGGATTTGATGAAAGCAGTTTTAGGTGTCAGGTTTGGTGGGGTTTTTTGGGTACCCGGCAACTGTTTTTTAGGGTTAGGTGGTTGGTTTTCAACGTGGGAATACGTTTTGGGGTTGTATTTGGCAGTGCTAGCTTGCTGTTTTGTAGTTGTTGAATGTTGTGTTGTGGTGGTGAGTTGGGGCTGGTGCCAAAAAGTGAGAGTATATATAGGGTGTGGAGTCAAATCCTGTACGTTTTTGGGAAGAGGCAAATCTTCAATTGTGGTAATTTGGGATGCAGAATATTCTTCAGGGACAGATGGATTAGTGCTAAATTTAAGAGGCAAATCTTCAGTTGTGGTAATACGGGATACAGAATATTCTTCAGGGATAGATGGATTAGTGTTAAGTTTAAGAGGCAAATCTTCAGTTGTGGAAATATGGGATGCAGACAATTCTTCAGGGATAGATGGATTAGTGCTAAATACTGGTTGTCTGATCAAATCGGTAGTCTGCTGTGACTCTAATCCATTCTGCATGTTTGTTAAAGTTGTGGGTAAATTCAAAGCTGTGTTTGTTGGAGAATGGACAATTGTGGACCAATTCGGTTCTGTTGTTGGTTTGTCGTTTGGCTGTTCAGAATGTGTGATTGTTCTGGACTGGTAATAGGGAGTGGATTTTGAGAAAGTGTGAGTGGTTCGGTGTTTGGACGTGCCTTGTGAACGTTGGGTTGTGGTCAACCGATGCAGCTTGGCACTGGGCTGAATTTTCCTTGTATGGAGACTCTCTTGAGTTATGGTGTCTTGTTTCTTAGCTGGGTAGGGATGTTCCTGGACAGTGCTTGTGGTGTGTTGTTGGGTTTGGTGAAGTGGTGGTTTGGTTGTAGATGAACTAGGTGTTGTTTCACTAAACTGTTGTTGGGCTGTATTCAGTAGCTGTTTGGCTGTATATGGTTGAACTTTAACTGGGATCTGTGTTTTGATGGTATATGTTTTGGTTGTAGTGGGTGGTGGTTGGGTTGTGCTGGTTTGTAGTTTGGTTGTGGAAGGTTCTGGCTGAGTTGTCGTAGGTTGATGTGGGGTTAAAGTAGTATGTTGATCTGTTTGGGTAGTGCTAAGGTGACTAGTGGGATTTTGAGTTCGAACTGTGCTTGTGGTTTTTGGCATGGCCAGAAAGATAGGTGTGTGAGTGGAACTAAGGGCCTCATTCAAGGCAGGTTGATCATCAGGAGCTGTTGTTGGATTTTCCGCCCCTCTAAACGAAACTGGAGGAACAGACACAATATGTATGACAAACATATATGGTAAAGGTCAAGTACAAAAACAGAAATAAGAAGCACTTATGTCCATTTGTTGATAATGAGAAATGTAGCACTCCTATCACAGAAGTTATAAGTACATTGCTATATTTTAATTAGTCTCAGCCCATTCTCACCCCCAAGGCGTCACCTAACTGAAGCATTTTGACCATGCTTCAATATCTGACGCTTTAGGCGCCCTTTAGCGTCAGTAGGATGACGCCCTAGGATCGCGTGTAACCCTACCCCCACCCCAGACCTAAACCTAACCGCGTCATCTAACTGACGCTTTCCTTTAGCGTCAGTTAGATGACGCCGTAGGATCGCGTCTAAAAAGGGCGCCTAAAACGTCAAATATTGAAGCATGGTCAAAGGTGACGCCTTGGGGTGAGAATACGTTGTTAATTTGTATAGAAGAAAAGTAATTATAGTCATTAGTTGAATTTCGTTTACATAAATGCATGTTTTTTTAACTGCCTAATGCCATGTCAGCTACCGAAAAGAAGGACAATACATTACAATGCTAAAAAAAAATTCCTTCAGTTTTTCCCTCTCTCAGGAAAGTCTAATCTGGCACACAGAGTTTTGATAAATGTGAAAGACATTTATTTGGAATTTATCTTGAAATCTTTGACAGGGGACCCACTACATGTGAAATCCAAGAGGTCCAATTAAATCAATTCGGGACACAGACATAAAACAGAGGAATTTGGTTTAGTTTTTTACATAGATGGAGAATTGATATGAGTTAACGCAGGTTAACAAAAGCATTTAACAAAAAAACTATTTTGTTGTCATTTTGGTTATAGGCCTAATGTTGTTTTATGAAGAAAACCAGGTGTGTAGTTGTAAAAACTTTTTTTGTAAGAGAAGTAAATGTGACCTTTTCGCAATAAGAGGATAGTTATAGAAACAATTACTTATAATAGAGGGAAAAAAATAACTATTGAAAACCAGACATTGGAGAAGACAGCTTTGAAAATATAACACAAAAAAAAAGTTAAAAGATGTTGAACAGCAATAGACAATGTAGAGCAATTTATATGTATACTGTGAATATCTCCATTTTGACACTTTTTTGAAAATTGTAGACATAATAAAACAACATTCGGTAAGAATACACAATAGTCCCATTTATTTCCAAGGTCTATTTGAAAAAAGGGTTCTATATATGTAGCATAGGGTTCTTTACTCAAAGGACATTTATTGCTAAAAAAAAGGTTCTATAATGAGAAGAAAGAACCCTTTTGGCACAAAGGTTCTTTAAAGGCTATTATTCATTCATATATTACATTATTCTGCAACATTTTGTTGTATGTAATTAAATTATTGTTTATTAAACTATTGTAACTTAATATCATGTTTTAATCATGCTGATTTTGGAGGATAAAAACTGACAAGGCACTCTTCGTCTGATATCGATTAATTACATTTTTTAACCCACATATCTTGAATTTTGTAATCATTCACATGCATTTCATTTTAGGGGTTCCAAATACGTAGGCCTAGCGCATATTATGCATATTATAGTGTAAACACATTATGCTTGGCTTCAAAGGTGAAAGCGTGTCATTTACCTGTAGTTTTCCATGGCTTTGGAAGGCCAGTGTGTTTGAGGAGAGGAGCTGCTCTTGTCTGGGTAATGTTGTTTGATACTAGAAAGTGGCAGAGAAATTCATTATCTATTTATTAATTATTCATATCAGTGACTGGAAAAAGCAGTCATTAACCTGGCACAGGAGGCAAGAATGATGGTTGGCCTGCTAAGACTGGCTTCTGTTTAAAAAGAAACATCCAAGGTTAACAAAAGAGAGAGAAAAGGAGAATAAACGGTTTGTTCCTAAAGCACAGCTATATATACTTACTTTAACCTTCGCCTTGATCAGTTCATTAAATGGCTCTATTATTTGATCTGTATTTTTTGAGGAAAAAATACAGTTACTTCTCAGTTACAGTACATTTCGTTTAAGTATCAGTTTTGTGTCAGATTTTGTTGACTCAATAAGGGTCTATAACTATAAAATTATGTACTGTAGATAGTAGATGTAGCTGTAGCGCACAGCTCAGAATCTGATGACAAACATATATTAAAATCTATGACTCACATGAGAGACATGATAAACACATTCCTAACGCCTTTTTCTCGGAAGAAAAATACTGAAGAAATTCAGTCTACAGAAGAAAAGACTTCAAGGGATAGTTCACCCAAAAATTCTGTCATTAATTCCTCCCCCTCATGTCGTTCCAAAGCCGTAAGAACTTTGTTTAACTCCGGAGCACAAATAATAATTTTTGGTAACACTTTACAATAAGGTTCATTAGTTAATGTATTAACATGAACTAACAATGAGCAATACATTTGTTACTGTATTTGTTAATCTTTGTTGATGTTAGTTAATAAAAATAAAGCTGTTCATTGTTTGTTCATGTTAATTCACAGCACTTTAACTAATGTTAAAAAGATTTGAATAAAGTATTAGTGAATATTGAAATTAACATTTACAAAGATTAATGCTGTACAAGTGCTGTTCATGCTAACTAATTTAGGCTAACTAATGAACCTTATTGTGGTAACACTTTACAATAAGGTTCGTTAGTTAACATTAGTTAACTACATTAGTTAATATGAACTAATAATGAATAGCACATATACAGCATTTGTTAATCTTTGTTAATGTTATTTTCAACATTTACTAATACTTGATTAAAATCTTGCTAACATTAGTTAATGCCCCGTGAACTAACATGAACAAATGATGAACAGCTGTATTTTCATGAACTAACATTAACAAAGATGAACAAATGCAGTAACTAATGTATTGCTCATGTTTAGTGCATGTTAGTAAATACATTAACTAATGTTAACTAATGAACCTTATTGTAAAGTGTTACCCTTATTGTAAAGTGTTATCAATCTTTTTGATGAAACCTGAGAGCTTTCTTTAGATCCCTCCAAATTTCGACTAAACTGCTCAATTTATATTGATTATTTTTTACAATCTCTTTATGAACTTTTTGAAGCATTAAAGCGGTAGTTGCGTTGCTGTCAGATTACAGAACTGGCTCAGATTTCATCAAAAAGATCTTCATTTGTGTTCTGAAGATAAAAGAAAGTCTTACAGGTTAAAACGACATGAGGGTGAGTAATTAATGAAAGAATTTTCTTTTTTTGGGTGAACTATCCCTTTAAGCAAAAGTCTTCATGCCTTTCCATTTAATATAATTGCTATCTAGGGCAAACAACTGAGATATTGGAGTTATCTCAATTTTGATGATCCTTTTCCTCAAGTGTTCTTAGTATAAAATTGTGAATATTGTAAAGAGTTCTATAGCCATAGTGAGACCAAATTGATGATGATCTGTAGTGGGACACACCAGCTGTGTTATGGATGACTGGTGGGCTCCAGGCTCCAATGTTTTTGTCAGTGTCTGGTCGGACCGCAAACTCATACAGAGCATCTGGTTTGAGGTTGTCGATGACGGTGCTGGTGGATGGACAGGTCTGGTAGTTCCAGGTATTGCTGGGTTCTTTCTCTCTGTAGCGCACTGTGAACTGTCTGAGAGGAGACAAAAAAAAAATAAAACCAGACTCTAGAAAATGACTTAATTTAAATTGGCAGTATTAAGAGTCAAATGAAACAAATTGATATTGCAATAATTTCGATATGGCACTAATTGGCAAAACCCAGATTTTACAAATGTATTTTTAACAAATTTAACGTTTTGTAGAGGGCTGAGGTCAAGCTTTCCACTAACGTGTCCAAGGAAGGAGAGTGTGTGGGTCAGGTTTTGCCTACATTGTGCAGATCATATGTCCTCACAAGGACAGTAAAACTCTCAATAAACTCTAAGGATCCACTGGAGATAAGTTGTAGTGAGAACCCAAGTGCAGTATTTATCCAAAAGTAACAACACAACAAAATCAAAACATAAAACAGAAGCATGACGTGGCATGAAACAAAACCGTGGACATAGACTCACACAACAGAGGTTACAGGAAACAATACTTGACAAAGACACATGGCAAACATAAGGGCTTAAATACACAGACTAATGACAGGGGTACACCTGTGAACAATGAACGATTAACCAATGACAAGACACATGGCAGGATCACATGACAAACAGGGAATCACATGATGGACATGGAACATGACATGAACAGACCTACAGTCAATGAAACGAACCAAAACGTGACAGCTAGAGACAAGACCAAATCGTGGCAAAAACACACTAACTGGAGATCGAAAACATCATTAGTTTATTACAAATAAAAAAGATGGAATGTTTTTTTTTCTTTCTTTTTTTTGCCACCAAATTGGCATCTGCACACATCGTCCTAAACCTGCTCTGTGTCTTCTGTCAGTAAAATAATTGCACATCTTGAGAGACGGTCAACACCATTAAATCTGAATAAATCCAGATAACACCCACACGGTTCATGGATATACATAGGCCTACATAAACGTGTTAGGACACATACCCTTCATCAATACAGTCCTCCAGAATGGAATCCATGATTGAGGTGGTTAGTGTCCCCCAGGACAGCAGCACCGACGACTGTGTCACCGAGCCGATCACAACGTTTAGTGGTTTATCTAGATCCACTTTCCCTGCAGGTCACAAGTCAGTAATCAGTTCAAGTTTATTGCATACTAATGGCCAAAAAATATGGACACTTAAGTCACACTTAATGTAGTTGTTTTAACGGTTGCAAAGTTCTTATTCCAAAGGTGAACAGAATTTCACCATGTGCAACATGTTCCTACAGTACATCAAAATCTTAATTCGGTTAATTACAGTAACATTATTTGTATACAGCCTATTAATATACTAACAATATAGAGACTACATTAGCTATAAATTAACTATAAATGAATAGTTTTCAAATGAATTATTATGTACTTTATTACTGTGCAATTATTCAACACAGTCTCATCCCAAAAAGTCATATAACTGACGTTTTGGGACGTATTTTGACCATACGTCAATATCCGCCTTTTTAGGGCCCCCTTAAACGTCGGTAGATGGCGATCCCGGGCCGTCATACAACTGACGCTTTACCTTTAACGTCAGTTAGGTGACGGGTTAGGTGACGGGTTAGGTTTAGGTCTGGGGTAGAGTTAGGATGCCATAACCTCATCTACCGACGTTTAAGGGGGCCCTAAAAAGGCGAATATTGACGTATGGTCAAAAGACGTCCCAAAACGTCAGTTATATGACGTCTTGGGATGAGACCGGGTTGAATTATTATAAAGTGTCAGTATAAGTATAGGGAAATTGGGACACAGTTATGTCATTTACTATATCAAGTCTTCAAATGATTCATTCAGAATAAAGACAAAATAGCTTTGACCTCATTTAGGACAATTTTCAGCAGAGAAGCAACAAGTTATTGACTCAATATTGACTTCTCAAACTGTTGTATAAAAGCAAATCCAATGCAATTATAAGATTCATTTTACAAGTTGTTCAATCTTGTATAAATAGTTTCTGGGGCATCTGAAAGTGCAGATGCTGTTTGTAATTGTTCTCAAATTTCATTTGTGGTACCGTGTGGACGACCGATGGGTTTATTGATGGCCGATGTCGATATACTCAACGCATTCTCACCCCAAGGCGTCACCTTTGACCATGCTTCAATATTTGACGTTTTAGGCGCCCTTTAGCGTCACTTGCATGACGCGATCCTACGGCGTCATCTAACTGACGCTAAAGGAAAGCGTCAGTTAGAGGACGCGGTTAGGTTTAGGTGTGGGGTGGGGGTAGAGCACACGCGATCCTAGGGCGTCATCTTACTGACGCTAAAGGGCGCCTAAAGCGTCAGATATTGAAGCATGTCCAAATGCTTCCCAAGGCGTCAGTTAAGTGACGCCTTGGGGGTGAGAATGGGCTGATATACTATAATGTATATAATTTATATTTGAAGAGTTCAGATGCAAAAGCCTCTAAATGCCATTTGAAATTTTCTTCTAAAATTACCATTTTTATCAAGCTTGTATATTTAAGTTCAGTAATTTCACTTAAATGACAATTAAAAGGTAATATTCATTGCCATTTAAGTGAAATTACTGAACTTAAATATACAAGCTTGATAAAAATGATCATTTTAGAAGAAAATTTCAAATGGCACTTAGAGGCTTTTGCATCTGAACTCTTCATTTATTTTGATTAATATTTAATAAATGAGAAATAAATATGAAAATAAATGTAAAAATCTTTAAAACAAACATGCTTCTATTTTAGATGGCAATTGATTTTGCAATCCTATTACAGTATTTTTTTCACAAAGAAATTGTTAAAAAATACGAGTATATTAATAAAAAGGAAGTAAACACTGTAATGTCACTCAGAAATCTGGTAAATTTGTGCGCACTTGTAATCATGTTTTTTTACTATAAAGACAAGGCAACACTAATTTTACATACAGCTCAGAGAAAATGGCATGAATATGACATAGTCGGCAACATAGAACAGCGGTTGATCTTACCTGTGCATTGTTTCCTAGGTTCCTCAGGTTTCTTTGATTGTACCGCAATAAGATATTTGGGCTCAGCATCTAGAAAATAGAGGAGAATCAGTTAAATAAACAACAAACTCTATGAAAGAGGGCCAAAGAGAAAGATTGTACCTATCTCAGTCTCAAAGGGTTGTCCATCCTCGGGCAGATGAATTAATTGTTTGGAGAGCATGCTACTGCCATAGCCCAGGATATATCCCTCCAGTCTGCTGTCCACGTGAGGCCGAATGAACTTGAATACAATGGTGTCTCCAACAGTGCTGATACGCACCCTCATGTTGTGTCTTTGCTCTAGGATTCAAATACACAGGAAAAGTGATGTCAGATTCAGTTCAGTCCTTTCCATTATAACTTCAGCTAGGGATATTAGCAGTCATCAGACTGTATCTACAACGTTTCTGCCAAGAGATTTGTAATAACAATCAGTCCAGTGTCAGATTTTCCTCTTTCCAAAAGCTATGCTTCTACAGTGTAACTGAAAGTGTTATAGTCATGCGTCCATGCACTTGCCGCCAGCAATATCTCCCACGCAAACATCATGTTCTGCCATTAAAATTTCCTAGTTTTGCGAACTATGACAACAAAACACAAACACCCCTGTGGTTTGTTTCTCATAAATGTGTGGTGTGTTTCTGAAGAATGAATGATGAAATGGTTTCCTATGCCAGAGAAAGTGGTCACAGCTGAGGGAAACCCCTGGCATTGAGCACAGAGCTTCAGATCACACAAACAACCCATTTATTACATCAGAGCTGGTTTCTGTATCACTCCCAGAGGAATCAGCAGATAAACTGCTGTGTTTCATGTCAGAAACCATGTGTGGGTGTAACGTGAGAAAACACTTGTTGCATGCGTGTTTGTTTAAACATTGTCATCCATAGAATATGAAACTGAAGAATGATTTCTACTAGACGGCAGTGAGAAAAAATGAAAAACAAATTAAGCAGGACCTGCTTCACGCATATGTGTCCTTTAGTTTCAGAAGAGATCACAGCATTGTCACAGATTTGCCAAGATATAAAGTAAAAAAAGTGCTATCAAAAGTCTGAGATTTCATCATGAATTTCAACATTTCTCATCAAATTCTTCCAAAACCAAATTATCAGAGCTACATTGCCATTAAAAAGTTTGGAGTTGATCACATGTTTTCATGTTTTTCAAAGGTCTTACCAAGGGTGCATTTATTTGAAGAAGAAAATACAGTAATATTGTGAAAAATTATTGCCATTTAAAACGTTTTAAAATGTAGTTTCTTCTTTTTATAAGAGATTTACTTGAAAAAGAAATAAAGCTGAACTTTCCAGCAACCAGTCTAACATTCTCCTTCAGAAATCATTCTAATATGCTGATGTGGTGTCAAGTAATTTTCTTATTTCAATGTTAAAAACACTTGTGCTGCTAGGGATAGTACACTCAAAAATGGTGGGTCATTAATTATTTACTCACCCTCATGTCATTCCAAACCCAATAGACTTTAGTTCGTCTTCAGAAAACAAAATCCATCTAATAAAATCTGAGCGATTTTTGTCCCTCCATTGACAGCTAAGCAACTTTCACTTAACACTTCAAGATTGTAAAACTCATCCATATAAATTGAGTGGTCCAAAATTTATGAAGAGACATGATCACTTTATAAACTGAACAGATTTAATTTAGGCTTTTATTCACATATAAACATTCATCAGTTCTGGTAAATGGAAGCTCAAGCAGGTTCGTACAAGAAACAATGAGGTTCATATAGTGTTCTGCAGCACGTTTGAGCTCCTGCAAGAGGTTTGTTGTCAAGTCAAGCAGGTTCGGTTGAGCTTCTATTTATGTTCGCTGATCAATGTCATCATTCGTGTGTCTTCAGAAAATTTGGACTAAATGGCTCTAATGGATTAGTTTTAGGATCTCTTTATGACTTTTTGAAGCGCCAAAGTGGTAGTTGCTTAGCTGTCAATGGAGAGTACAGAACTGGCTCCGATTTAATTAAAAAAATATCTTAATTTGTCTTCATTTTTTGAGTGGAAGGAAAAACATAATGTTTTTGTGCATGTACCTTTAATGCAAATGAGTTGCTGCTCTACAACAACTCATGCCTTAGATAGCTACACTTCCAAAAACTAAAATCTGTTTGGATTTGATTATTATCTATATCACGGTCATTGCAGTTCTTCATCATCATTAAAGTATTATCTGCATGCTTTTTAAAGCCGACATGTGCCGGTATTCGCCAATACAATATAACCTATGCCGATTATGAACATGCACGATATTATTGTCGTGGGCACTTCAAAATATCACGAATATTTATTTATTACGAATCATTCAGATTTTTAGAGTGCATTTTAAAAATACTTTACCCATCAATTGTTTATAACGCACAACATGGCTGTATTATGCACTGATGTACAAGCCCAACACTCGCATGGCGAAACACTTTTACCATGTAAAAGTGAATTTTGCATAACAGGTCCCCTTTAAGTTTTCTGAGCTATGAGAAAGCAATGTCACCAAAATAAAATAAAAAATCCTTTGGAAAAGTATGCACAGCACGACAACAATGAATTGACAGACAGGGATTTTCATAGCAATTATAGCACTTTTTTGGTTTAGTGAACCTCAGTGACCTTACAGATGGGATAATTAGTCGATGTTGAGGTGTGTTAAGGGGCAGTCACACAACACTTTTCGTTCCATTGGCTTCCATTCAAACACATGCGAATGCGGGGAACAGGAAACACAAGTACAAGCAAAGAAGTTTCTCATTATTGGGTTCCAAAATTCAAGTTTGGTGAACTCTGACAAGCAAATTCATATCATGAGAAGACTAGACCAATGGAGTATTGATACACCGCAGAGTGACCTTTTAACTGAATTAAAAGAATGCAAACTTTAAATCTGCAGTGTTGCTGTAAAGTAGATTGCACATTTGTTATGTGTTATGTGGTTGAATTATGTTTTCAAAAAAAAGATGCTGGAGAACCTGACATCATTTTGCAACCGTTGCAGCGCCCGTAGAAATTTTGTCTAGTATTTGTCTAGTGTTTAGTCTAGCATGAGCGTAGCTTTACAACAAGACACCCCCATATGATGAGCAGCTCATGCTTAACGGCGTTAAATTTTTAATTATTATAATATGCTTTATGTCTGTCTGCACAACTTGCAACAGTCGAGGAAAGGAAACTTTGCACAAAGGAAACTAAAAGTAAACTAAATTAATCCACATTCAACCAACTCCCATACTCTCCGCTTTCATGAACTCTGTGTACCACACACAGATTCAATCTTTAACAGGAAACAGATACACACACAAAAAATCTGCCTCCTGATGTGACCTTGTACTTGCTGCCAATAAAAAGATATAAACACAATATATTTGTTTTGCAATTTCAGTAGAATCCATTACTGACAGCCAATACAAATTAATTCAAATGACCTTCAAGACTTTCAAAATATTCACTGTTAATATAAAACCAATTATTTACTGATTAAACAAATACATTATCAATAAATTATTTAAAATGTAGGCTACTGAGTCCTAAAATAGTCACAATTGCAGCGAATTATTGCATTATCCCAAATACAAATAAAAAAATATTCAGATATATTGACAACAGCTGAGCTTGCATCCTTTAACCAACACCATGCATCCACAGCATACCAGACTTACGACTTCACAATATTCCCTTACATTAGGCATAGGTAGTCTTTTTCCCTCTGCATGCAATTCATTTTAAAAGTTTCAAGCATTTAGATTTTCCCCTAGTCATCATTACAGGTAGAAAGAGAAAAATCTGTAACAAATAATTCATAAATATTGATATTGCTCATATCGTTATTGCCTGAATATGTATATTGAACTTATCTAGAAAGTTGAATTGCGTTGTTTTGGTACCTATCATTGTGCTTGCGGAGGTCTGTCTCAGCAGCAAGATCTCGCAGAGGAAGAGGAGGAGGAAGGCTTGCATGTTGTCCTTTTTTTCCTCAGAGAAAACAATACAGAGCTCATAAAGTCCACTCAAACCTCTTTTCTTTAAACTTTTGCAGTTGTTCTTTCATGAATCATATGTTTTCTCCTTGTCTTTTAAAGTGATCTCAGATCAGGTGTCAATGGACACTCTGTGAGAGAAACTGTGGTATGATTTTGTGTGTTTTGGAAATGGGTGTGTGTGATTGCACGACTGCACCATCTATGCTGGATTATTAACAAGAGGGAGGGACCTATGATGTCACATTGTTATTGTTAAACATTTAGATTATCTTTCTCTCTCTCTCTCTCTCTCTCTCTCTCTCTCTCTCTCTCTCTCTCTCTCTCTCTCTCTCTCTCTCTCTCTCTATATATATATATATATATATATATACACACACACACACACACACACACACACAAACACACCAAATATATACCACATGTTACTCATTTTTCTGACTAAATCTATTTAACCACAGCTAAACATGAAAAACATGAAGAAAAACATGAAAAAATGTTTGAAGACTGAATGGAATTCATTCATTAATAAAATGAACATGTTAACAATTTACAAAATAATGTTATTTATAGCATGTCTAGAAGGCTTTTGAACATGTCATTCTCAGCAATATTTCTCCTAATAATTAATTATGGTTCAAACAAACAGTAAATCTTTAAAAATACAGTTGGCAAATCATTGTGACCAAACAATTGATTATAATCTGCTACAGTTTGTTAAACTCAACAATTTCACTGCTAAAGTCTTTGCGGTCAGTTGACAAAAGAATGAGATGTTGAAACCAGGGTGTTCAAGCTCAGAGTATTTACCTAATTTAATAGTTTAAGAATTGTACTAATAGTGGTCTGCACTACCGTTCAAAAGTTAGGGTTTGAATGGATTGGATTTTTAATCAAAAATAAAAACAGTAATATTGTGAAATAGTATTATAATTTAAAATAACTGCTTCATAACTTAATTTAAAAATTTAGGCTGATTAATATACGATGACAAAGTTTATTTTTCAATAGCCATTACTTCAAACTTAAGTGTAATGATCCTTAAGAATACATTATAATATGCTGGCTGTAGATAATTCTTTGAAGAATATAAAGCTAAAAAGTTTGGCATTTCTTTGAAATATTGTTTTAGCGACAATGTAAAAATATTAGTTTGGATCAAATACTGCATCCTTGCAAAATAAAACCATTAATTTCTTTTAAAAAACTGACTACTGACCCCAAACTTTTGCTATATGGTATGGTTATGGTCCTGACACACTGTCAACTGACACACTGTTAAAAACAACATTAATTTTATTTAGTTGTTCTGGTTAAATTCATCAGCTTAATGCTTACTTGCTAAATTACTGAGCAAAACTAACAACCAAAGAAACACAGGTAAACAGGAACAGAACAGAACCAAACTAAAACACAATGACAACCATTACCCTAGCATTACACCCACATCCCAAGAAGAGTGTCCTCATGCCATATCTCAACATGACATCATGACTTTTGTGTAAACATATACGCCACTTTCGAGTCAGGTGGCGTGTCATCTCTACGCATTTTAAGCCATCCGCGTGTATCCGCTTGTATGCGTATATGTCTACGCCATTAACGTCTGCGTCATTCCGCGTGTCTGTACACGCAGTCAAATCTCCAGTCATAAATGCCATTAACCCCAGTGACGGTTAAGTTTAGGGATGGGGTTGAGGTAAGTCATACGTTTTTTTACCTAGGATGGTAAGGGAACAGTCATAAATGCCATTAACCCCAGTGACGGTTAGGTTTAGGGACGGGGTTGAGGTAAGTCATATATTTATAAAACGTTAAGTCAACGGCGTTCATAAACACGCTGAAAGGGGATTATGCGTCTTGATAGCACGCCAAAAATGGAAATACGAATTGGCGTGTCATACACACGCTACTTCATGAGATCAGTCTGCATATCTACACAATAAGTCCATGTAAGGAGGAAGGGTGGGGGCTCTGGAGGTGGACGAGAGGCTAACGAAGGGCACGAAACAGGAGAAGATGATGGCGGAAGAGACCAGGGTGGTGGTGATTGTGTTTGGAGGACCTAGGAAGGAGACAAAAGCAGGAAAGCCCAGTGGGAACCTATGAAAATCCAAGATTAAGGCCCACGGCAGAGTCAAGGGAGGAAGAAGCCATGGTCGAGTCTTGACAAACGAACACAGGGGGCCCACAGACTGAGAAAGAGCTGATGGAGTTGGAGTCCCAGGTGCAGGTGAGAAGACCGGGCAACCAATATAGATGTGGAGACAAGTGTCCGAGGAGGAGCCAAGCTGCCAGAATACTGAGGCGTAGGTTTGACTGAGGACCAAGGTGGAGCTGGAGGGATGGCAGAGCCCAGCGGAGCCGAATGAGTAAAGGGATGATGCGCAGCTGAAGGCCCAGAGGTCCCTGGCACAGGTAGAGCTACTGACCAAGGCGAAGCTTGAGGCAGTATGGTGGAGCCATAAGGACAAAGGCCCCAGGTGGAGCTGAGGGAGGGAGGAGCCACGGTGTAGCCAACTGGTCGACAAACCAAGGTGGCTGGGAGTCGGAGATGGAGCCAGAATATGTGAGGCATATCCAGTAGAGTGGAATCAACAGAGGGGGAGCAGAGGGACTTAAGGGTACCAGTGGAAGCGGAGCAGAGGGACTGAAGGGAACCAGTGGAAGCGGAGCAGAGGGACTGAAGGGAACCAGTGGAGGCGGAGCAGAGGGACTGAAGGGAACCAGTGGAAGCGGAGCAGAGGGACTGAAGGGAACCAGTGGAAGCGGAGCAGAGGGACTGAAGGGAACCAGTGGAAGCGGAGCAGAGGGACTGAAGGGAACCAGTGGAGGCGGAGCAGAGGGACTGAAGGGAACCAGTGGAAGCGGAGCAGAGGGACTGAAGGGAACCAGTGGAAGCGGAGCAGAGGGACTGAAGGGAACCAGTGGAAGCGGAGCAGAGGGACTGAAGGGAACCAGTGGAGGCGGAGCAGAGGGACTGAAGGGAACCAGTGGAAGCGGAGCAGAGGGACTGAAGGGAACCAGTGGAAGCGGAGCAGAGGGACTGAAGGGAACCAGTGGAAGCGGAGCAGAGGGACTGAAGGGAACCAGTGGAAGCGGAGCAGAGGGACTGAAGGGAACCAGTGGAGGCGGAGCAGAGGGACTGAAGGGAACCAGTGGAAGCGGAGCAGAGGGACTGAAGGGAACCAGTGGAAGCGGAGCAGAGGGACTGAAGGGAACCAGTGGAAGCGGAGCAGAGGGACTGAAGGGAACCAGTGGAATTGGAGCAGAGGGACTGAAGGGAACCAGTGGAGGCGGAGCAGAGGGACTGAAGGGAACCAGTGGAAGCGGAGCAGAGGGACTGAAGGGAACCAGTGGAAGCGGAGCAGAGGGACTGAAGGGAACCAGTGGAAGCGGAGCAGAGGGACTGAAGGGAACCAGTGGAAGCGGAGCAGAGGGACTGAAGGGAACCGGTGGAGGCGGAGCAGAGGGACTGAAGGGAACCGGTGGAGGCGGAGCAGAGGGACTGAAGGGAACCAGTGGAGGCAGGGCCAAAGCACTGGCAGTCTTTGGTAAAGGAGGTGGGAGAGGGAGGCTGGGTGGGATCACTGGAGACGGAGGACACTTGGAGCAGGGTGATGAAAAACTTCTATTCTTCAAGATTGCTTCTGACAATTTCACATATCTGGGGATCTCCTTTAAAAATTCTTACAATAACCACTCATGGATGAATTCAAGCTGGATATGTGTAGGTGGGTCTCTCTAACTTTATCTCTTGTAGGCCGCATTATCTTGGTCAAAATTGTTATTCTACCTAAATTTCTTTACCTATTTCTACACATATACTACCCTATCTCACGACCAATTCGTACGAATTCGTACGAATGATTCAAAAGTGGCTAATTCGTACTAATTCATACGACCTCATTCGTACAAATTTGTACGATTTGTCTAAACCCACGTGACGGTTATGTTTAGGGGCGGGGTCAGGGGTAGGTCATTCGTACGAATTCATACGAATTTGCTAATTCGTAAAATATGTACGAATTATCTAAATCGTACGAGTGAGGTCGTACAAATTGTTACGAATTAGCCACCTCGTAAAATTCGTACGAATTCCCGTGAGATCGGGTTGACATATACTGTACCTATTTTAATTAATACATTTTTCTTGAATGGCTTTGACACCTTTTGCGCTCATTTCTATGGGAGAATAAAAGCCAATTTTGTCTATAATGTACAATGTGCTGTTAGTCTGAATATCAAAATGTTTAAATCATTTTCAGGATACTTATAAAGAATATGCAGTATAATATGAATTAAAGGACACACGTCTAGTGTAGTGTCAATGGGTACAGTACGTATGGTAGTATAAAAGAAAAAGCAAGTTGGGAAAAAATGAATAATCAAGCCTCTGCCTGTGATGGTTTGGTGCAGATGATTGTGTGTGTTTTGCTCTGCAGCTGTGATTGGCTCAAAGGGAGAGTAGTGGTGATCCAGTGCGAACTTCACGCACATGTTCCTGTTGAAGAATTTTTGGTCACAGGACAAAGCAATGAATATAAACAGACACACATGGCATACCAATCAACAAACAGACAAAAACACAAGTAGAAAAAAACTAAGGTGTGGACAAAATAGGGTGGCACATATTACAAGCAATTATCGGCCCACACGACTGTAAAGTCTGGTCATTGGTGGCCCTTGACATCACCGATCGGTGGTGTTAAATGTTGTGAAAATTTTTATGTGCATCTGTGTGTTTTCTTTTCTCAAAGGAAGGAAAAGTGACTAAACGCAGCTGTTGGCAGCATGTGTGTATTTGGGAGACTGATTAATTATACTCAGGAGGATGATTCATTATTAACGATGCCAGAAAAGTCTAAGCACAGAATCAATAAGACTGTAACACTGAAAAATATTGTACAAGCATGCCCTGCAAGAGGACGTTTATCAAATGTATCACTAGATGCACACTAGTTACTGGAAGCATATTTTTCTGCGATCTTTTAAGCAAAGACTCATAGTTTAGCATACTATTCACATTCTGTCAAAGACATAATGTGTTTTTATTATGTGTTGCGGTTATTTTATTAAACAAATTCATTCAAGTATGAAAGGATGGATTTACATTATCTCTTTTTTTATTAGGCTATATAATGAATTGGAAATCATACTCTTTTCGAATGGGCTTTTGGTTAAATGCTTGAAATAAGGTCTGTGGTGAACACAAGCTCAAAATAGTTCCACATTTCATTACGATATAAAACATATGTAATACCCTCTTGTGTTTTTTTTTTTTTTTTTACTTGTCTTATAAAAGGCAGTTGCTAACAAGTGATTAAATGGAACTTCAGAGGTTGTCAAGGACATTAATCGGCATCAGCCAAACAGGTAAACTTATCAACTCACTAGTCCGCTTTCACAGCCTCGTTGTGTTTATAAATTACTGTACGCTCTTGCAAACTAAGTCAGGGAAAATGTTTTTAAACAAACCCTGAAAAAGTTGTCAGGAGCTTAGTGATGGTGACATTGAAGTCATGCGACCATAGCATACGTTAAGCTTTTGATATGCCGATTGTAGCCTATTTATATTTCAAAATTCATTAAAGTTGTTTTCATTTGTTAAGATTATAAACATGAACAAATAGTGTAAGCTTATAAGCTTTTGTTAGTCACAGACCTTATTTAATGCACTAATCCAAAAGTGCTATTGGGTTTTTAGTAGGGAACCAGGATGAGTTGGCTTCAATTCTGACACTATTGGTTCATTAGAATTAGAGATTCGAAAAGCTTAGTTTCTCCCATCACACAAGAACTGTTGCAACATCAATAGTGTAAACACTCTCTCATATCCAAAGCAGAACCTGAAATAGAGCAGCATAGGAATTTTACAACAGCCACTTGATCATGTAGTGTGATCCATTGAGCACTTTGAAATAGTAAACCCAAACAACGCCCTCTAGAGATTGAATTCTGAAGTGCAACTGCAAGTTATTCAATTAAACTTGACATGTTTACAAAATCACTGGACCATCAGATCTCTTTCACTACTGATATTGAAGAGAGGGGGGGAGCCCATTTCTTTGTGGCTCAAGTAGCCTACCCAGTCTGATTATTATTGTAGTCCTTTCTCATGCTCTCATTGGTTATAATAACACTAGCATATAAATTATGCATAATTACGCCTTTCCAGTGGTACACATTACCACACTGGTGTCCATTTGTTTCTCATAAAATCAAGAAAATGAAGCATGCGACTCAGGAGAGCTTTTCATTTTCATCCAAACGCCTTCCAAACACTCATGATAGCCTACTATTGCACATATGCAGTCTGTCTAAAACTATAGACCTCCCTGTGTATACATATATTAGAGCCATTTACAAGTAAAAATGTTCATGGTATAATAGAAAAACAAACAGTCACATCTTCCTGTTTACAGCATAGGCTGCACTGCAGGTACAGTAAATCCCTGTAATCTGGGCCGTAATCTCAGCTTTGACTAATTGTAGTGAGCTCTCTGTACTCCTAAATTAGCTGTGATACGTGAAAGAGCAGCAGACCAACTCAGGAAAAGACATCACTTCAGACTAAATTAACACACAGGGACAAAATGGCAATAAACCATAGACTGTAAACAATGACTTAGTACCTGTAATAAAACTTGTAAATAAAAGTCTTCAGTATAACAACATTTAATTCTTAAAGGCATAATCCACCACACAAATATGACAATTGTCGTCAAATCATTTGCCCACATGAGTAATTATGCATTTAAAAGATGACAGTAATATCATTTGTTACTGAACTATACCAACTGATACAAATTTAAATACAATAAATAATGTAAAACAATACATACAAATGTCAATTATTGCAAAGAAGTGGTGACAGACAACTCACTGAAAAAAAGCTGCCACACTAAATAGCAGTAGGAATCGAAATCTAGCCTTTTTGTCATATGAACGATGATTTAAGCTTAAGAAGCAAGATTTATGATATTTTATTGCTGATTTGAAATATGTTTCTGAAACAAACGTGTTTGAAGATTTTGGTCTTTCTTCATTCAAGCATATAGGAACTGTACTTATATGACTATTACACACTGTAGCCTACATAGAAAACAGCTGCCGAAGATGGCTGCCAAGTGAAGTGACTTGCCTTAAAGAGATTTTGGCTTAAAGGAGCCACTCCGTTACAAGGGCAGTTAAAACAATGATAATATACATTATTGTTGCATAATAAAACTGTAACCCCTGTTAATACTCACAATCTTCAAACAAAAATTTAAAGAGACAAATCTACTTTTCAAAATAACATTGGACTTTGCAGTGTTTTTTCTTCTTTCTTATCACATATTAGAGGCCACTTTTTATTGTTTTGTACGTTTTCAGTTAATTTTCAAACATTTTTGATATTTAATAAAATAAACATTAAAATTAGCTGTTTATTTTGTCTTGAAATTTCTGACAAGCAGTTAATCTAATAAAAGGTTTCAAAGAATAAAAAAATAAATAGAACATTGATGGTCTGTGAATCAAGTAACTTTCAAGAATAATGCATCAGGGATATTTTCCTCTGAAAACCAGATTGTTTGGCTGAGATTGTTTGGCTGAGAGATGGACCACAACTATAAGAATAAGGCACTAACAAAAATGTCAACCAATGGCATTGTCTGTGACTGCGATCTTGTTCTAATAAAGAAAAAAGTGAAATGGTCTTTAACAGTAGGGCAAATATAATAATAAAAGCAACAAAATAGCTTATTTTAAGAAAGATCTATTGTTAAACATTTTTATTTGTGATGGCCAAAGTCTCTAACAGGAAAATGAGAGGCTTTTGCTCAGGAATCACTGAGAGGTCATTTCCCAAAAGACAAGGCAAGTTTCTGGAAGTGGAACACAACAAGAAAATCAATACAAACAATGTTTTGGAATACAAAAATATAATAAAAGAGATTAGACAAAAGCCTTAAAGTTCCACTTATGTTTACACTAGATGCAACAAAACAGCATAACATGCAGTTCTCATAACATTGCCATCACCTTCAATGTCATGCACCCAGCAGGATCTTGGACATATGTCCTATGTTGAGGAACTTTCTCTTCGATTATCCATTGTTCTGATTAAATAAAACAAAAACAAAACATGAGGGGCAAAAATATGCAAAGCTATACTGAATAAGCAAGCAAAGACATACTTACATTTGATGCTGCTGCAAAAAATCTGCAAACTGGCGATCTCTCGTGTAGAGTTCAAGGATGCGTATGCGATCTTGAATCTCCTACGGAATGGACAGGAAGAGATAAATTCCAAAAACTACATGCATCACACACTTGCTCATACAGTTAAAAAAAAAATATAAAGAAAATTCACTTGCTGACCCCTAAATGGGTATACCATTAATTTATGTTATCAATATATTACTCTATATTTATGCACACAGACCCATACCTCCTTGGTAAGTTCGCTGTTCTCATAAATATGGCGTATCTCTTCACTGCTGAAGTCAGTGGATGCTTCCGCACTGGCACTGCTGTGGACTGGGGGCTCTGGGTACCGCTGGTAGTAATGGCTGTAGCCTGTCGTTAAATCGCTCTCGAACATGGGGTTATACTTAGTGGCTGTGTCTATAAATGGTGGCCTGTCCTCTCCCCTTCATACAAACATGTACACACACACACACACACACACAAAGTTGTAACAGCCATAGTTAAATCCACAGGGGTAAGAAGTCATGGCCTAAAGAGTCAAGGTCAAGGGATCAAATCTCATAATGGCATTACTGGAGAAACTTCTTCCTAGGTAATGGACATGCAGTAATTAAAGAGATTTAAGTGTGAGAAAAAAGAACATTAAAGTGCCCCTATTATGCCATTAGAAAAGTTTACAATTATGCTAATTTAAAAAGCTAATTTTGTTTTGGAGGTTTTCTACAATAAATTTACATGCAAAGATAAAAAACAATTAAATGATCATAATATACATTGCACATCACCTCTTTTGTCAAAGAGTCTGAAAATGTTTTGTTCAAAGATTCAGTCTCTCTAAACCCCTACTTTCCGCTAGCCTACTCTGCTCTAATTGGTCAGATGGCCCAGTCTGTTGTGATTGGTCAACAGGTTATAGTGTGTGACGGAAACAAAACGGCCATTACTACAGTATATCTGAATTTCAGCTCCAGAGGCTTCCTCAGCGCTTGTACAGACAGTAAAATAAACAGTAAAGATGGCAACATTTTTCACCATCAATTCCAGAGTGAGTCCTCATCCTTTTGAAATGTATGCAAATTGGATTTGCAATGCAGAAAACAGCGTCTTGTCTATGTTGACAATTCGAACCAAACTCTTCCAGACCCCAGCTACACCTATAATGTTTGAAGGTGGGAAATTGCTACATAGATATGTAACAGGAAGTGAGACTGGAATTGCTGACAACTCGTTTAGGCAGTTCAGAATCTATTATTTCATTTAAGAGACAAATTTATTTGTCATACACTTTGATCTTTAAAACTTTGCAGACCTTTAACATTCACAAACAGCTATATTACACATTGCATGAAAGGGAATACTTGAAAAAGCATAATGAGGCACTTTAAACGTATATGTAACTGACTCATTCAAAATCATTTCAATAATTAATTAATTTCAAGATTTGACTTGGTTTAGTGTGTCATGCAAAATTAAAAACTTTTCATTGAACAATTTGTAAAATCCCATTCATCACCATTACAATATAATGGTTTAATTTAGCTTTTATTGAGATTTGAAATTAAAATATCATGCTTGCATGCTTTATTGTGACATAGAACCTTTCTAGAAGCTCAAGTCTACTTTATTCAAGGTCAAACACTTATCAAGGGTCCATGTCAGGTGACTGGCTCTGAAATTGGCTCAGTCTTCTAAGGTAATGCTGTCATGTACTGAAGCTCACTTACAAACAAAGTCTTTAATAGAAAGAATATTATAATGAACAGTGAAAGTATGCGAGTTGGAATGAAGTTGCGATTTTCCAGGGGTGTGTTTCCCAAAAGCATCGTTAGCCAACTATGGTCGCTAGTTCCGTCATTATCAGCATAGTTCAACGAGTCGGTGTTTCCCGAAAACATCGTTCTAAAGAACATAAGCAAACTGCATCGCAAAGGTGTGTGGTTGAAGCGAAGCATAGTTTCTGGAGTCAATAAAACCTTATCTTAAGTCAAATAAGCAAGTTGACATTCAGTACAATCTATATCTTTTATTTAGAATACATAATTTACGTCTTATAATTTGTCAAGAAATTTAAAGCATCGTTTTTGAATAGTGCGCTTGTGTGAACTTGTTTTACTATGCAAGAATGAGCCAATGATTGAATCTGGAAATAAAACAAAATAACTTTGAAAAAGAAAAATGTCCGTAATTTATAGCAAAAAAAAAAAATCAAGCACAAATTCAATCTCAAACAGATTAATTAAAAGAAGTTATTACTCCACCACCTGCATGACATTGTGGTTGATAGACCAATTTGCAACAATGATTTCGAGAAACAGTCATTACTAGCTAGTTGGTTTCTTCAATGATGCATCGTACTATGGCAGTTAAGCAGTCAGTTACGTCATTGTTCAGGAAACACACCCCAGATTGACTGTGATAGAGAATGTGTCTTACCGTACTTGGTCCTCCATCTCATCCCTGTCATACTGGTCTCTCAGAGTTCTTGCTAAGAAGAAGATTACTCCTGATGCCACCATCAGGAACCCAGCAACAGATGCTAGAGCAATGCCAACCACGAGTGGCTCAGAAACATATTCTTCACAATGTTCCCCTCTGTACCACCAGTTTTCCCCCACACGGCATCTACAGTGCAGACACAAACACATAATAATAATAATTTGTTACATTTATATAGTGCTTTTCTGGGTACTCAAAGTGCTTTACATAGAATGGGGGAATCTCCTTAACCACCACCAAAGTAAGTCATATTGCGCCAGAACACCCACCACACACCAGCTTATTGGTGGAGAGGAGACAAAGTGATGAAGCCAATCAGTATATGGGGATGATTAGGTGGCTATGATGATGGACCGAGGCCAATAGGGCAAGTTTGGCCCACCAAATGCACCTTAAGAAAATGCTAGCTTAGCATCTACGTACTTCAAGATGAATGAGAATGCTGTTCTCCAGGTAGTAGACTCGCTGTATAGTATATGATCTTGAACAAAATTCATTAAAACTTAGCATTATATAATCTAAATAAACATACCTGCAGATGGCTCCTTGGCCGGGAATGACATCACATTTCCCATCATTCTGGCAGAAGTCATGCTTAAGGTCACAGATGCTCTGGCAGGGTAGTCCGTCCACACTGAAGTAACCAGCATTACACACACATTCAGCCTCACCTGACCAGCGGTTCACTGTACATTCTGAAAACTCATTACAAGCCTGAAACTTGCATGGGTCTGCATGTTCCCCTAAAAAACAAAACCATACAAACACATTGATTAGCTGCTGCATAAAGGTGGCATGTGAGGAGGAACCTGAACACATTATATAAAGGCTGCATTTCCAAAGTGAGAGTTTTCTAAATTTGTCTTACCTGATTCGACATCCAAAGAATATTTGTCAATGGCGAGGTTCATGGTCTGGTAAGCTGTGTTGCAGAAGTCCTCAAGAATGAGGTAGACAGCGGCATTGACTTCACGTGGAACAGGCTTCCCAAACCTCATACGGTTATTCACCACAATACTTCCATTTCTGAAGTTCAAAATCTCCAGGTTCTCAAAGTGACTGAGGTTTGACTGCAGATATGGTACCAACTGAGGGACATAAAAATCCCAATAATAAGTTCATGAACTCACAAACATAAAATGTATAAAACAGGCCTTTTCAACTCCAGTCCTGGAGGGTCGGTGTCCTGCAAACTTTAGTACCAATCACAGTCTAACCCACCTGTCTGTAATTTGCAAGCAATTCTGAACACTTAAGTAGCCTTGTTTGGGTGTGTTTGGTTAGGGTTAAAGCAAGGGTCAAAGCTGGCACCCCAGGACTAGAGTTGATTTTGCCTTGGTATATATAAATAAGTTCAGGGGACATTTGCATAAACAGCCATTATGTAAAGACTGTTTCTTAAGAACTACAGTAGTATAACCAACAGAAGTTAGTTAAGGGTAATGTAGTAAAGGGGAAAAGTAAAGTCTTACTTTTCGGGATCAAATTAGACCAATCTACATTTTCACGCAACTGACAAAAAAAGAAGTTATGAACAGTCTTAAAGAAAAAAAAAATTGATGATTGTAAGACTAATCTTAGCAGTGTATGCAACTGGCCCCAGGTCTGTGAAATAGGGGATTATCACACTGATACGTAGTACTTCCGGATTCAGTGATCTTTGTGCACTGCCACTTCCGTTGAATCACCGATCTCACTGGCGAACTGATGAAAGGACTACACTAAGTTTATTCATACAGCATCCCTGGTAAATTAGTCTGATTCACTAAAGTGCCGGCTGCAAACAAACATGCTACCTTGTTTTATTTTAAAGTTTTAATCCACTTCTTCCTTATACTCAATTCAGTCAGGAATCCATGAAAACTTAAGTAGGGTTGGCGTTGTTGGTTAAATTTACAAAGTGGAACAGAGCAGTGACATAAATAGCATTCGTTTCAGGCATTGTTGAACTGCGTCGGAAGTGGACATGCACAAAGTTGACAAATCCCGCCCATGAAACCCGGAAGCGTGATAATCCCCTATTGTGGCTGGAGTTAAACTGTGCTGGAAGATGGCCCTACAGGAGTGAGATTGGACACTCTTGATTTGGACTGATAAGTGGAAATGTGGGTTAAGAGAAGGAACAAGTGGTGGTAGGAAAAGGAAAGGAAAAAGAATATGTACAATATACTTTAGAGAAAGTACACTACCAGTTCAAGGAAGCGTTGCTCCAAGGCTTTGTACTCTGCAGAGCTCTTATTGAACAAATCCTCAGAGAAAATCATGTTAGTTACACGAAGACTGAAAAACACTACCAAATACCGCCCAGGGTTAGTTGGCAAGGCAGTGCTGGAATCGCCCTGAATGACACTAGAGAGACCACTACCCTCGTCCTCTCTGAAATCAATCAAATCCAGAGATGTAGTCATGACCTCTGAATTTAAATCAAACTCCACCTCTTCTGGGGTCTTCATGGTGAAGAGGGAGAAGGGTGGTTCTATTTCAGGTGAAAGCGATGTTGAGTAAACTGGGTTTGCTGGTTTAATGGTGACCAATAGGATCTCTTCCTGTTTTAGAACTTCCTTTGAAAGCTGTATAGCTGAAACATCTGTTGGTACAAAATCTTTGTTCTCATGTGCCATTGTGGTACTGTCAACATATTCTTCCTCTTCTCCAGCCTCCTCTGATTTCTCCTTCGTGACCACAGCAGCTTCAGTTTCCTCATCATTTTGTGATTCTGTTAGAACAATTTCTTCCTTGTTGTCTTCCTTTTGCCTCTCTTCTTCTGCAGGTAATATGAGGTCTTCCTCAGGTTGTGAGGTAGATTCTGCCTCAGCCACCTTGACTGGTGGCTTTGCCGGGGCATCACTACCACGTTGTAGGTTTTCATCTTCTCCAGCTTCAACAGTAATCAATTCTGTGGTTTTCTCAGGCAAGATCTGGTCCTGTTCAACCACTGTTGTAATTGTGGAGAATTCATAGTCCTCTTTCTGTGGCATATCTACATTAACCAAAAACTCTTCATCAACTTCTATATCTCCAACTGGCTCTTGAGCTTCAGTAGTAAGAACAGTTACCCAATTTTCTTCGATTATACCAAATCCAGAGGCAGGGTCAAGGTCATCCATTGTGATGTCACTGTCTTGCTTGGCATCGATAGCAGGACCAGCCGCTTCATCTTCCACAGCAGGAGTCTGGCTAGGGGAAAACTGTAACACCGAGTCCTTGTCTTGAATGTCTGAAAAGAGGAACAAACAAGCATCTTGACACAAGTATTTCACCAGCATATTGGTTTAAATCAGGGGTGTCAATTATTCTCCTGAAGGGCCATTGTCCTGCAGAATTCAGGTGTTGGGCAGATTGAAGCTAAACCCTGCAGGATACTGACCTTCCAAGTGCATTATTTCACATCCCTGCTGTAAATCATTGTACATGTGAATGTTGGTTCTTACCCTCTGAGAAACTGACGCTGGGATAGTCTATAAGCGGTTGTGTGGTCTCATCTAAATGTATGACATCCAGCTCTCCCATATCTTCCTCTTTTGACATTGTAGTATCCAAATGGTCACTAATTGTAAAGACCTCCTTTGCCACTTCTCCAGGCAACTCTGATGGTTTTTCTACTGATAAAATGTCATCCTAGGAAATAAACGAAATGAAACAGCTGGCTCTCAGTCTTTGTGAAAGTTATTGATGGCGCTTGCTAAGGCTGTCATTACTATTACTGTTCCTGCTATTCCATTCTTAGAGTTAGGAGTTTGTTGAAAACTATGGCAGCAGATAACCCACACCAAATTGTTTGTTCTATGTGACAAGAATAATACCTCAAATTGTGTGCCTTGTTAAGTAGAGGTAAAGTCTAGCATGATAGACTTACAAAGTACATTGAAGGACATTATACGTATAAACACAGACCAGAACATCCCATATACTTGGGCGTGTGCTTCGGCTAGTAAACATCCTAGAACGCCATCCTATTACCTACTTTAGGTAATCTCTTTACAATACCCTAGAAAACATCCAGATCACTGTAACCTAGCCTAGCAATATCCTGTCAAAAACCCTAGTAATGTGCTCCAATAGTAGGAATCAGAATTTGGATTTTAAGAATATGCAAATATCTTGATGGTATACTTCAAACTTCACTTTTATCTTGACAGAAATCTTAAATCACCTTGAGGTCAGGGTCTGGTAACTCCTCGGTAGAATGGGTTTCCTCTGGAAATAGAAAGAAAATATTACACCGTTACAGACTGTCAAGATGTACCATAGAAGACTAGTAGCTACAAGCAGGTAGAGAAGTACCATGCAGAGCCTCAGTGATGTCAGGGTGGAGGTCAGTAATGGTGTACTGGACTGTGGGCCCCTCTGAGTAACTAAAGGTGCCCTCGACCATGTTGGATTGAAGATTAATGAAGTCCAGCGTCTCACTACTGATTACTTCACTGTTGGTCCGGAGGGATACAACATATTCCACCAGTATTGCCTTATCACCACTGCAGAGAGAAAACAATAATCACACTTAGTCTACGGGACAGAACATGATCATGGCATGAGTTGAAAGATTGGCTAAATTTGCAATAGTCTCACATCATCAGTTGTAAGTCTTGTAGCTATAACTTCCAAACATTGGGTATTTTAATCCTAATATACAAACTTAGACTTCCATTGTAATTGCATGATTATAAACATGATTCTTGCTTGTTTATACTTACTCAAGGAAAGACTGCAAAAATATATATTCTCTCATTCACTAACCTGCATTCATGGAAACAATCGAGTGTAATTTACCTTGAGGAATCCACCTCTGGCCTACAGAAAAGATAAAGGTCATATTTTTAGTACAATAGTCTCACAACTATAGCAGACAATAGACTAATGATGCATATTGTCTAATCATACATATGGAAATGTCCCAGGGCTGCGTTTAAGTCCACTTTTTATTCCCTTCCCTCGCTAACCTCCATCTGTCTTGTTCACTCAAGTGTACATCATTTCTTTTACATTGCACGAGTGCCCACTTGATCACGTATGGGTAAATTAGGAGCGACACTGCCAGTTGCTGTTGGGTCGAGGGTCGGTCCTAAGTGTACCATACAAATCCAAATTGTTTTAATTTAATTTAATCAGATATGATTCTTATAAACCGGTTCTTTTTGGTGAGTCAGAAAAACACAGCACAACCAGTGTAGTAGCCCAATTCACAAACAAATAGACCGTTTTCCACTATTTATATATGAATAGTTCAGATGCAAATGCCTCTAAGTGCCATCTGAAATTTTCTTCTAGAATGATAATTTTGACCAAGCTTGTATATTTAAGTTAAATGGCAATGACAATTACCTATTAATAGTCACTTAAGTGAAATGACTAAACTTAAATATACGAGCGTGATAAAAATTATCATTCTAGAAGAAACTTTCAGATGGTACTTATTGCATCTGAACTTATGCACATATATAGTATTATTTTCCACAGCGCTTCTCATCGATTATTTTGACCAGCATCATATACCATAACTATTAGTGTTGTATGGATTTCATTTAGTGTATTCATTGTTTTATTTAAAATCTATTACAATTTTTTTTGTTAAAAACATTTTTCTTGAAATGTGTGCTAAATCCGTCTTAAAATAGCTTCATATGTTCTAGTCTAATGCAATAATATTTATACATTTTTAAACGTGAACTAAGTGTCCAAATACTTTTTGGAGCCAATGTATTGTACTGTAACTCGCAGAATGAAACAACACACCTGATGTTCAATACTGACACACTCTTAAATTCTGTAAGTTTCTCCAAAGCAGCAGAAATCTGAAAGAATGACATATTATAGGCAGAACATTTTGTTACAAATCCAAAACAAAATAGTGACGTAACATCAGTGTAAAAATGTAAGCAAGTGAATGTGTATTGTACCTTCTCTGTAATCTGCTGAGTGAGTCTGCGATGCTCACTGCTGGTGGAGTTGAACAGCTCTTCACTCCATGGTTCTCCAGACAGTAACAAAGCCAGCTCCACCCTCTGTTCAACCAGAGGATGTGTAGGCAAAGCAGCTGCCTCCTGCTCAATCTCATTAGTGATCTACCACAGACAATACACACAAACCTTGTTTAGCAGGTGTTCAATATTTAAGAAGTATTTATATGTATATTTTTTTGCATCTACCACTGAGTGCATCACATTAGACCTAGACATCACTCTTACATTTTTATTATATCTTCATCAATGATAACAGTTTATTTCAGCCTATTTGAGCTGTCTACCTCAGTATCCAGCGCCATTGTCACGACAACATATGGTGCTTCTGCAGTAACTTCCTTCTCACTCTCAGAGATGACCTCATCTGGAACCGTTGTGGTCACCAATGCAGTAGTCTCAGCTGGAAGCTCATCACCTACCAAGTTTTGAAGATCATTTGTGGTGTTCAGGCACATGTTATAAGATCTATTTAAGTTTATTTCTTGACATTTCCAAATACAACATCTCAATCTGAATTGCAAACAAAGTTTGCATTAAAATAGCCCTAGAAAAACATAAAAGGATTCTCTGAAATTCAAACCAAACGCTAAAAGGCAGTTTAAAGCCATTTGCTTTTTTTATATTCTCCCACAATATGTGCATCAGCACTAACTGTTGCAAAAGAAGCTAGTTGCTAAACATCTAGAAATTGCTGTTGATAGTTGATAGCAAATTACTGTCTAAAACATACCAAAGAGATTAATAAATAATTGTTGTTTAAATTATGGAACAATACAAACAAAACGAATGGTTTTAAAATATAATTTTCTTTTTGATTTTCAAAAATCATTTCAAATATGATCCATGCATGTTCTCAAATAGGTAAGAGTTTTTTATACAGTTTATATATGATACTGCATCAGTATGTAACACATCACAGACAGACCTGGTGGCTCATGGGAAGAATCCTCTGGTCTGTTAAAAAAAGAGAGAGGGGAAAAAAGAAAGACAGTTGTATATTAAACAGACCTTCAAATGTAAAACCACACACACACAAGATATCTAACTGCACAGTCTATTAAAAAAATAAAATAAAAATAAAGAACGGGTATAAAGGGTGTAATACCTGCATACTGAGTATGTAGGTGTCTTACTGAGAAAAAAGAGGAAGATAAAAGGTGAGGAGAACAACAGACTCAGTAAGACAGAACTCATCTAATACAATGAATAAAATGGCTGGGAGAAAAGGGGTATTTGAAAAAGTAAGGATTGAGGGTGAAAAAGGTTTTAAGAAAATGTTATTGCACCTTTTCAGTCCCGTCTGTGCAAGTCTCTGCAATGGACCAAAAAGATTCAAAAGACAGAAGTAAGGCATTCTGATATGTACATGCACCACTGACCCATAATAGTGTACTCATATCGAAGTATCAACTAACATAATTAGTACAAAGTTATGATACTTGTCTTATGCTACATACTCTGTAGACAAGTTCTATGTGTTCCTCTAATTGGCTAAAGTGCGTGCCAATCTCCCGTATGGAGACTCTCTCGGTCTGGCATTGGCTCATCCAGCTCTGGTACTCTTGCTGACGGGGGAGGCGCTCCAAGAAGATTTTAAAGGCCTCCCACACAACTTCCTGACACACTGCAAAACAACAATAACAGTATTGTATTAAGTTCAGCTAAACACAATCAGACTGCTCACTTTGTATGTGTGAGTACCATTGGGCAACATTTCTCGTAATTTAATGGAAGTCTTTAATCTCAAAAGATAGAGCTCTTTTGCATTTATTATGATTCAAGCTTTTGAATTGTCTTATGTATTGATTTCACAGGATTGACCACTTGAGTGAGGATTGGACACTCACGTGTTTGGCTCTACAGCCAGGCTGTAATTACCACAACAAACATACGACTCATGACGTTAACATTTAGGATAACACTTTACATAATCCTTTAGTCATTAAATTAATAACTACACAGGACAAATGAGTAACGCAATATTAACATTCTAGTAACCGTAATCCAATCTATTATTATAGACATCAAAAGCTTACAATGACTTCAGTCATTACTGAGTTATGATTTGGTTCCCATAATTAGTAGTTCCTTCTGATTTGGTAATACTTCAGTCATTAGTGGATTAACAGAAACTTTATTTTAGAATTAATTATACATTAAATGCATTATTCACATTAATTATGAACCTGTATAAAATAGTACTTAGTATAGTTCTCTGGGAGGCATGGGAGGTTGAACTAACCCATTCAACTGCTACTTACTCATTTATTGTAATACATTAACGGTGGAACAGTATTCTAAAGTGTTATTTTTTTGACCGATAACCTATCCAGATGACATTGTGGTTCAAGCTCTACTTTGCAAGAAATGTCTCAATGTTTGTTTAGACAAGACTGCTGACACCCTCATTCTCAGCAATGGATATAAAAGCTATAACCTTATTGGCTCAGTTCCAATGTGTTAACTGGCTTTTAACCTCTCAATACTGCCAACTAATTTGGTTAGGGTGAAATCACACGTGAACTGTGGTCCAACGCGGACCTTTGAGTGGATTTAACTGCCAAACGCTATAATGAGATCTCTTTGTTCATTCCAGCTGTCAGCTATAGAGAGCTTCTTGCACTATAGTTGATGAAATAAATGGTAACCTCTGTGGAGTCTTGATCTTGTGTTCTTAACATAAGGGCTTTGAGTCTTCTTACTTGGGTCAAGTCTTGGTCTGAGACAATAATGTAGACTTTTACAATATGTTAAAGGTGATAATTACCATAAACACAGGCTTAACCACAGGTCGGCAGTCTGCATTGTGGCATCATCAAATCTGCGAGAACTTCATGATTCGCCAGACTTTTTAATGTTTGGCAAATTATTCGGCTGACTACCACCTGCTTTCTCTTACCTATTAATAAAATCCTAAAAACTTTCAATCCTTCTTCACCCATCTCCTTGTTCGGGCACTAGTTATTTTATGGTCAGTTTATAGTGAGCCTTTTTTTTTATGCATTCCTCATAGATGTCAGAAACCTTTTTCAGCCAGTTCAGATTCACTTCTTAGCCATTCCTGTAATGCAATATCTTTTGAGTTCTGTAAATAACATGCTGTGTTGTAATTTATATAAAAGGGCATACCAGAATCTTATAAATATGATCTGGTTAGGCTCAGGCACTAAGGCAGCTTAAAACAGAAATACCATAAGACAAATCAACAATTCTCATGCTGTTGTTTTCCCAACAAACGGATATTGTCATTAAGGGCCAACAGGATGAGTGGTTAAATTAGTTAAAACTCACCCTAATTTGCTTAATTGTAACAAAATTTGATTTATCTTTACAAAAATCTCACAACAAACGGACTTTTAGAGGATTGTTTTTACAATTTTAGAATGTTACAAAAAGGGAGCAGCAGACACAAATGTTACTTTCAGTTCTTCAACACTGAATTGTACATGTACAATACATTAATGAATTTAACTTAATTTAATTTAGAAGCAATAGTACCAGTATAAGTAGTAATGGTACTGCAATAGTGTCTCACCTCTGAGCTGGTAGTATTTTAGGTGGTTAGTGATGGCTTGCTGCACTGTTTCTTGATGGCAAAGGCGTACTCCACTGGACAGAAAAACATTACGTTTACGTCTCGGCAAGTGTTCTTGGTCTCCAGGCTTTTCGGCAAACATTTGAAACAATCTTTGTGAGCGCCTATCTGTGTTCATACGTGTGGGAATCCGTTTAGCTTTCTCTAAAACATAAATGAACACATAAATGTATTATAGCATCATCCTTTCATCAAACCCCCATACATGCAATGCACAAAACATACCTGCAGTAATATCCAGCTGGCCTATTGCAAAAATGCAGCTTAAACAACACAAGGTGCAGGTCCATATGAGCTTCCACATAGTGACTTCCTGTGGCTTGAAGATTAAGCTGTTCTGCAATAGCTGCTGATTCACTTCGGACGATGTAACCAAAGCTTCCAACACCTGTGCATACCTGTTACACAGTATCCACTGATATTAATGACAGTATATTATTATTGTTAGAAAGTATCTCGGTCGTCAAAGAGCAGGTGTATAACCGGCGATCCTGTGGCAGGTAGGCAGATGGAAAGGGATTTTTCTCTTTTTTTTCTTCTAATCTTGTTAAGTAATCCTGTAGAGGAGCTCATTAAGAAGCAACCAGAGGAATTGAAGTTTACCAAGAGTGCTAAGAAAAAAATACATGTGCAGGGAACCAGTGATAGGTGGTGAAAGACAAAACAAGAAAAAATGTGATATGCCAGATAAGCATAAATAACCTGAACCCAATAGGATCCCAAAAGTTCTGAACGGAGGCAAACTAATTTGGCACTTACATAATCCCTTTTCAGCTGAACACTTGACCACCTGTAAGGTTGAGGACAGGTATTAATGGCATGACCCTTAAAGTCTACAACAACTGCAATCAAGAAACTTAAGTCACATTGTTAATACGGTGAGCTGGCGTGATGAAACAAAGTAAAAATAACAAATATATTGAAATATAGCAAAGAACAAGGCAATAAACACGTAAACTACATGACCAAAAGTATGCAACATTATACAATTGAAATAGTAAAATGTGTGGGCTTGTTCCAACTACTTAAATTTGTGTGATGTAACAGAATTATCAACAGAACTTTTATTCCGTATGCCATACATCTGAGTGTAACACATTTTCAAAAAAGAAAAAAAGTAGGGTGGGGAGTAAGCTATATCCATCGGTTGTTGATTGGGTAGAGGCGGCACGTGTTAGCAGTTGATTGTAAGATAGTAGTGGGGTTTAAGCGGACTAAATGATGTGAAGTTGGGTATACATCATCAGAGAGAAGTCTTCATTGTTTCACAGACATTTTGATTAAACATTTTGAGGCCAAAAAAAAATCGAAAGTGAGACAAATTTAATAACATGCATTTAGAAAATAGATGTCCAGAGGGAATTTTCAAGTGCTATAGTGATGTTAGCTATGTTTCTAACATGACTCACAAGCTGCTCACTAGTTAGCAACACTTATTAGGGGATCAGCCATTTCCAGAAACCTTAGCTAGACAAAACAAAAAGCATAAATAGAATCTATTACAACCATTAGTGGAAATTATCTGCTGCATTTATGTGCAAAAAGCAGCTCAAGGCATTCTACATTGATACATGGCATAGAGAGCAATGGAATGGAATTGGACCTGCAATCACACATCCATTCACTTAAACACTTGACTGACCGGGCTGTCAGAGAAGGGTGTGATTTCTCAGATACTGTGTTGAGAAATAATTAATTCTAAATTGTTTTAGATGTGGGTCTTTTGAGGAGATGTGGCCTTGCGTGTCTTGCATGGCTGGCTAAGACAGGATTTTGTAGTTTTAATAACCTCCTGTGCTCTCACACTAATTTATCAGCCACAATACAATTACTGTCCGGGTGGTTTAGTGGCTGTGTTCTTAGAAATTAACCACCACAGATAGCATACAAGCATACAGTTTGTTATTGTATTACTGCTGTTTCTATATATTTTCCATTTTGTTAAAAAAAAAAAAAAAAAAAAAAAAAAAAAAAAAGTGTCTGTCCCTCTGGTAGTCTGAACAATTATTCAGTGAAGAAACAGATTGTGTTGACAACAATTGTTCTTGTTGATATATTCCAAATCATTCATCACACATCACAGCCCAGTGTGCCTACAGCAAATATAGTACACTAAAAAATGCTGGGTTGTTTCACCCAAATTTGGGTCAAATATGGACAAACCCAAATGTTGGGTTAAAAATGTTATTTAAAATTTTAACCCAACTTCACACACAAATATAAAAAAAATAGGTTTACTGACTTTATACTGGATTGTTTGTCTTTTAAGTAAACAAAGACAAACATTGTACACAGGTTGCAACGCTGGATTATTGGAAGAAGGTGGGTGGTCTATAAATCGGTCTAATCTCTGTCTGATTAGCATTAAACCATAGATCCCTGCATGCACACTCCCTTTTGACAATCCACTTGAGCACAACTAAATGAGTTGGCCAATCAGAAAATTGACTCAAGCCACACCCGACTGTTTAACCAATCATGTGCTAATGGCTGGCTTCTCCTACATTCATTCATCAAAACCAAAGCCACTTTTGAGGGAGACCACAATCACATGTAAAGAGAACAAACATCCTTGTTTAAAAGGTTCTTATTTGTTGCGTAAAACATAAGGAATATTGATTTCATGCAGTATAACCCCTTTATAGAAAGTGCTACTTGTGCTACTTACTTCAAAGCCAAATCTGAGATTAAAAAGGAGAAACCATTTAATTCAATTTTATCAACATTTATTTCTTTCTAAAGTGTTTACAATAATGTATACAAAAGCATAAAATAATACAAAAGTTTAAAAATCAGCTAAAATGTATATTAGGGCTGTGCATGATTAATTGCGATTAATCACATCCAAAGTTTACATAATATGAATGTGCTGTGTATAATTGTTTTGTATATAAAAATACATATGCATGCATGTATATATTTAAGAATTATTTGCATGTAAATACTGCATATATATATATATATATATATATATATATATATATATATATATATATATATATATATATATAATATATAATACATAATCTATATTATATATAAATATAAATATTTTATATACAACACATTTTCTTAAATATATACATGCATGTGTGTGTATTTATATATATATAATAATTATACACAGCACAAACACTTTTATTTTGGATGCGATTAATCGCAATTAATCTTTGCACAGCCCTTATATACATATACATCTAGGGTAAAATAATCATGTGAACCTAAAAGCTTAACATCACTGAATGACATTTCCATAATCTGTTCTATCTTCTAAAGCTTCATTTCCCAAAGAGCCTTTCTGAGATTTGTATAAGTTTAGGATGAGGTCTCGAATCTCCTCCCGTTTCCCTCGCACCTGTTGGCGGTGAAACCAGCAATCCAATCTCAAGGGCAAGTCAAAGTGTAACACAGGGTCCTGAAAGATACACAAACAGAATTGCAGTTGCCTTTGAGGCCAAAATAGATTCTTACACACATTTTTGTATTTGAAAATCCAGAATAAAGAACGAGTGCAAGTTACCTGTAAAAAGCTTTCAGCATATTGTAGCAGGTAAAGGCCACAGTCACTGCTGTTGTCCTGTAGGGGGACCTTACAGTGGGAACCTACCATGTGGTCAACACTAAAGTCACGAAAACCACCTCTCTTTGTCACCCACTCCACCTGAAGGTATCTAAAAAAAACAATGACTTAAAATTAATCACTTCATGTAAAATAGATATATTCATAACAATTATGATAATAACACGAAATAAATGTGAGATAGTTGGACTGCTGTCAGAGTGCAAACTCACTCGCGCAAGAGTTTGAAGATACGTTCATGAACCGACAACTTCAGGGAATCCATTATGAGAATACATGGTCTGAAAATAAAGAGTAAAATAATCCTCAACATTAAAAATGTTCTGCCCATTAAATGGCAAATCCCTTAAATTAAACATTTCAATTAATTAGTTAATATAAAATTTAACACGTAAGCAGTGAAATTTATTTTCTGAAAGGCTGCCTAATAGAAATTATAGTTAGCAGACTAGAATGTTTAAAGTGGACCATGGAAATGAAGTGTTACCTATATAAGTAACTTTGCAACTACATGTCAACTAACACTATATTAGTATTAGTTGTCTGAAAATAACAGCTAATATCTTTAATTAGCGTAAAAACATCCTGTACATTACATTTCAGAACTCAAAACTGCTTTATATACTGTAGAATCTTACCTCAGAAAACAACTCATTTTGGATTTTGGCATATTATAATATAACAGTGCGATGAAAGACCGCCTCTGCAGAATCAAATCAATGCCTGCTTCTACATAATCGTATCTTTGCCCCCGCTCACTGGCACAATAATGAGATGAGGAGAAGAGAGATACTGGATCACTGGACTAAACTAATGTCATCACCTTCCAAAGGATGCAAGGAAAGTGGTTATTTATTTTCAACTATAATAATGTCTCAGTGCAGTGACTTCCTTTATAATAAATGATGCTGTCTACGCTTATTTACATCATGTTTGAAGTGTTGGTTATGATGAAATCATTTGTGAGAGTGCAGAAATTGAGCAGATACTAAAATCAGGGCTAAAATGGCCTTTTATTTCTAAATTATGTTTTTTTTTTTTAATGTAAAAATCATACTAACATTGTAAGTGCACCTCAGGAAACATTTAAAAAAAAAAAAAGTAACTCATGCCCCCTTTAAAAACACACACATACCTTTTACACACAGTGTGTCTTTTGCAGGTATTTTCCGTACAGTTCTACAGAAAGAGAAGCACAAAATTCTGCTATTGCTGTGTATGAGCACATCATCTATCCATATTCCATTATACCAAATTAAATTTAATCCAAAACAGATTTCTGCCAGTTATTAACATTTATTTTGACTTACAAGAGGATGAGATGTGCTTGACTTTATACGACTGTCATCTAAATAAAGAACAAAAGTTAGTAAGCATAGTAGCTTAGTAGTAAGCATGAGTAGCTTAGTAGTAAAGCATTCAAGTCCAATTTTTACCTGTATGTTTGTCCTCATCACTGTTGGATCTATTCTCTCCATGTATCTCACCCTCAGACTCACCCAAACCTTCACTTCCATCCCTCTTCACATACTGCGGCTCTTCTAAGCCGGGGAAACAAATCACCACGAGGTACCAGTGAGCTCTAAAACAAACACCAGACTTGATATGAAAACAATAGGATTTACGCAGGTACATTCAAGGCAGACACATTAAATCTCACAAGTTGCATCATACGCAAACAATCCAGTGAGTGAAAAAAGTCCATAATATATGTCCATGTGAACGCAAAATAATGAACAGAAACTGATTTAAAGTACAAAAAATAATAAAAACACTGGCCCACAAAATTAAATATGGCTTAAGTACCAAAACATTGTTTTTGTATAGCTTATACTCACTCTTGATTTACAGGCACAAACAGGAAGTCTTTGTCAAAGATGTCTACATGACGGGTCCATGTCCTCACACGCTGATGCCTTCTGACCTGAGCTCTGATGGCAAATATCCATCATAAAAATATATTAATCTATTGTTGTGTAACAAAATGTTTTTGTAATAATAAGCAAGAGAACTATATATATATATATATATATATATGTGCTCTGTGACAAATACTCACGGTGTGCCTGTACTGTCCTCATTAGCATTGTCTCTGCGTGTGAGCTGCTTATAGAAAAAACTGCTGAAAACATGTGATCTTTGTACAGATGCCCGTGGGGCCTTTTGCACCATAAGATACCTGGAAAACAAAATACAACATCAGTTTGCATGTTGAAGCCAATATTCCATAAAGTATTGGTTGACACTCCTGGTAGCAAGTAAATAAGACATCTTCAGGGTTATGTTGAATTCAGATTTAATCACCTAAAAGGCATATTGTGTCTATTTTCTATTTTTTCTAATCTATTTTTTAACTGTCCATTTACTAAAAGGCTTTGGCAAAATATTTCTAACTTTATGAAGAGTTAAATAGTAGAAATAATTTAAAGCTGTCCTGTTATGCGAATGGTTTTCTTAATAGGCTATATATTCTGATTATACGTTGAAGAATAAAAAAAGGTTTGGTTTTAGTCTATATTTGCATTTATGTATATGATATTTAGTTAAACTTGTTTAGACTTCAGTTGTCTCAAAAGTCAGAAAACGAAATGAATCCAGCCCTAAAAAGATTCAGCTCAAAGGCCGGTTAGCACCCTCTGGAGGAAGACACCATATCGCATCCTTCAGGTAATGTGGACAGAGAGGCTTGTGTGCATTAGTGAATCAAGGCCACGGACCAACAGTCTCAAAGTCACGTGATTTGCTGTGCATGAATTTACAGGTACAGATAAAGCATTTGTGGATTGTGAGCAAAGCAATGTGACTAAAAGGACAATGATGCATGATTGCTGTGTGTTTATGTGGATCTCTCACATGCATTTGTGGATCTCTTGCGTGCATTTGTGGATTGGTTTGCGTGTGTGGAATGTTATGCTTATATAGTCAAAACTCCCAGTTCTTAACCCCTTTCCATGCAGAATAACTGAAGAATTGGATCTAATTCAACTCCTCTCACTGAAATATTGTGTCTTAGTCTTACTTGAGGTAGAAGTCGATGATGACATCATTAAGAAACTCGCCGCTGTCTAAACATTCCAGGTCCTCTGTTGTCACGGTGATGGCTCTTTTCGAGGGCGGAGGAGGGAACAGAATCAATCTAAAGTAACAGGGAGGAATACAGGTAAATTAAGACTGAGGTACAGAGAATATGCATAAATATAGGGTTATAATCTTATTCAAAGCAGAGTATGCAACCGTTCTAAAGACTTTTTTTTTAATGTTTCAAATAAATGCTGTTCTTCTGAACTTTCTATTCGTCAAAGAATGTTGAAAAAAATTATCTTAGTACTGCTATTAACAAAAATATTAACAGGACAACTGTTGACACTAAATCAGCATATTAGAATATGGCACAGAAGATTGAAGTAATGGCTGCTGAAAATTCCAGTAGCACCTCATTGCAGTACATAGCCCCTTTCACACAGCGAGTTGATAACGGGAAATTGCCGGCAAATTGCCAGAACGCCTTCTGTGTGAACGCAAACACGACCTGGGATTGATCCCGGGTTGGGGACCTAGTAACATTGCCGGAATCAGTCTCGGAACGCGCGCTGTGTGAACAAAAGCCAGGACCAATGCCGTAAAGGGTGTGTCATGGTGATGATGCTCGTGCCATCGCGCGACTCTGTTGCTCTAGAAGAAAGTTTGTGTTCGTCATCAACAAAGAAAGGACGAACAAATATCTGCAAACTGGAGCGAAGCAGAGACCAGGAGCTCCTCACTATCCGTACTGAAGCTGAGATCGTTCACCAGCGCGTGTCCAGCGCGTGTCCTGACGTCATGTGTCTTCCCGGGATTTTTACGGGTTGTGTGTGAACGCAGTCACAGATCCCGGCCAATCACTGGCAGTGTGAATGAACCGAAATCAAACAATTCCGGGACAAATGCTGGGTCATATTATCCGTGTATTTTCTGGAATCTCTGTGTGAAAGGGGCTCATGAGCTCCAGGGGGCGGAGTTGGATTCAGATCTAAGGGGAGGAGGTGGGTAGGATTAGGGGTGGGGTTAGGGATCAGTAGGTTTAGGTATACGCAAGATGGGAGGAGTTGGATCTAGATCCAACTCCTCCCCCTGGATTTCATGTTCTGCAGTGAGGACCAACTCGACAATTCAGCTTTGCCATCACAGAAGTTACATTTTAAAATATATTCAAATGGAATTATTATTTTAAATCATAATATTATTTAATTATTTCACTATTTAACTGTATTTTGGTCAAATAAACTCAGCCTTGGTAAGCAAGCACATTATAATAATAAAAATGTACAGACTCTTTTGAATGAGAGAGTAAATCCCCCTTAAATATTGTTTCAACAAGTTTTCACCTGCGTGCCGGGACAGAGTGTCGGTATGGTGTCCATTCTGCCCCAATTGTAGGTGCCAAGGAAACACTGTATGAACCCTGAGCTTTTCTATGGCACAGAGTGTAGACTGGCTTCAACTGAACATCAGAATCCTGACACTGGAGACACACATTCAATCCATTAAAATGGCAATATAAAATGGAAAACATTTTGTATAGCCTCCTATAATCAATAATTCTTTCTAAGCTTCCCCACATCAAGCAAAGCTGGATCATCCAAAAACCACGATGGTAACAAAACTACTAACATTAAAAGTGAACTTCAGAGAAGTACTTGCAAACAAAAAGAAAAAAAAAAAGCAAACATGCAATATAGATACATAGATGCAGTATTTTGTCTGAACCTTCACAGCAGGTACAGCTGCATCTGCAGTGCTGGTTTGCGCATCAGTTTTGGGCGTCAGCAGCTGGAGCAGGAGTGTCTCCTGGGAGCTCTGCAGCAGTTTCAGGCTGTCCGGCTGTGAGAGGGGGGTCAAGAGTTCCGAGCAGTTCCACTTCAAAACCACTATGTCCATTAAAGAGGCCAAGAGCGCACTGACAATACCAGTAACAGGTTCAACCAAACACAGCAACAGACATGTACTGCCTTCAGCTGTACACACACAGGAAAACATATGTAAAAGGAGAGAGGATAAAAGAAGGTACTGTCATTATTACTTAAAAAAATAATAATAATACAGTAATCAATAAACAAATCGGTAATCGCACCTGGACGTGTGCATGACTCGATGACAGACAGGTCATTGTGTAGTTGGTGGGCCTGAGCATCAGACAGCCAAAAGAGGAGCAAAGAGGGTGGGACCTCATCATCCTTAACCAGGCCACACCCCTTCAATGTAGGCCCCTCCCACACACTGTATTTGCACACACTAGCGGTTGATATAGAAATTTTCACTGAAGAATCTGAGAAAACAAGAAAAAAAAAAACAGACAGATGTTTACAAAAATCTATAAGGTATATTTTGCATATATCTCACCTTGATCTATATCTAATCTATATTATAATAAAAAAAAAACTATGAAAACCTAAAGTCTACAATAGAAAACAGTAAATGCTTAAAAATAAGCCATTTACACTATTTCTAATAATTTTTGTTTAAAACAAGTTTACCTTTCAACGAAATGGTGATCTTGTCTGTAGTAATCTGAAAAACAGTATCAGTGATACTTTAAGATAGACACAGATTCAAAAACCTTATTCGTACACGTGTTATACATATAAAACATATCTTTATAACTTTCATCAAAATGATTCAGACATATTTGATGACTCCAACGTATCGTTCTCACCTTCATAGTCTCACTGGATGTGACATTAACTCCACCCATGTGAAGGGAAGACAGTTGTAGCTCTATCACAGCACCACACTGACAATGAAAACATACAAACACACATAAGTACCAGTGACCAGTTGCAAAGCACCCCTTATGTTGAGCTAGATGGTTTGCTATACATTTAGTCCAGTTTTTAGATTATCATACAAACCTGGGCATCCATATCTGTGGTTTGTGCGTCACACTCAGGTGTTTTTTTCTGCTCATAAACTCTTGCTGATTCATCTACTTCATTCATGAATTCTGCACACTCTGGTGGCTGGGTGTTTAAAGCAGAGGCTTCCTCCTCCTCCCTTTTCTCTTCCTCCTCATCCTCTTCACTGGAGAGAACAACTAAGCGAGGTAATGATAGAATTATTGTTTTTAAATAATAAACATATTAAAATAAAAGTTTAGAAGTAAAACATGAGGTGGACAACTTCAGAAAAGAAAAAAAATGTGTTATTGTCACTATTAACAAAAATATTGTTATTGTTAAAGTCATTTATCAATTACATACACTACTGGACAAAAGTTTGGGGTGGATTTGATTTTCAAAATTGTTTCAAAAGTATTTTTGATCAAATAAATGCTCCCTTGCGAAGAGAGATGTTCTTCGCAAAAGAGCATTTATTTGATCAAAAAAACAGTGAAAACAGTAACATCGTGAAATATCATTACAATAATATTACAGTTTTTTTACTGCCACTTTTGATCTAATTAACTAAATGTCTTTAAAAGAAATAAAATCATACTGACATAAACTTTTGAATGGTAGAATAAATCATGATGCATGACAAGTTATTTGCTTTAAAATGTTTTATAACAACATCTAAACAGCTAAACTTCTTTTTTATATTTATTACTATGTACTGTAATTAGGGTTGTGAGTGACAATACACTTATGTCACGATTCAATACAAATAACCATACTGAACAATATTTTGAGCCAAAATAAAAGAGTTTATTTATTTATTTATTATTATTACTTCTACGACATATGGTAAAAATTAAAAAAAAATAAAAATAAATAAATAAAAATCAACTGTTGCTTACAATGCTAAATTTTGTATGTACTTGAGGTAGTGGACTTGAATACACTTGAACTTGGTCCTGGGTAAGACATGGATTTGGATTACACAGCTCGATTTGATTATTTTTATGATGCCTTTTTGGATCTTTTAAGTTTTAGAGGAACGGACTTTAAACGAAAGAACAGGAATCTCAGGTTTCTTAAATATCTTCATTTGTGTTTGGAAGATAAACAAAAATCTTATAGGTTTGAAACAACATGACAGAATTGACATTTTTGGCCTACCTTATAAATAAAGTAAGCTGAGTCTTGGATAAAACTATATCATGATCACCGATTTATACCGTCATATTTTTATATCGCAATATATAGATATAACGATATATAATTATATCTCTAATTGGTACATGTTAATGAAAACGATTGCTGAATATTGAGCACTAAATCACTTACTAGGTTCAGATGGGTCGGGCTTACAGGATTCTATGATGAAGCTCCGCCCCTCTGTCCTCCCAGAGGCGGGGTCTGAGTTGGGACCCTGTTCACCTGAGAAGCTATCCATACGACATCTTTTGACTGGGATTTGCCCCTCAGCCCCGACCGAGAGGCGTAACACACTTCCTCTCATCCCTTCCACTTCCTGCCCCACCTCTCCATTCTTGCGCAAGAGATTTTCCTCATCTCTTGCAGAATCCTTTGGGGGCTCTTGTGTTTCTCTCATTTCTTGCTTATTCGGCTGATGCTGTAAAATCGAAGGCAGAATCAAAAATGATGAAGTTGTAAGTTTTGAAATGATAAAAGTTTCTAAGTGAATCCTAAACAGAGTTACATAAGGATATATATATATAATGAGATAATGCAATTAATTTATTTTTTAAAACATAGTTTGTTATTTATATGGAAACCACCATAATTATTTTTTTTTTCCAGGATTCTTTGATGAATAGAAACTTCTTGTACTTTTATAAATGTCTTTACAGTCACTTTTCATCAATTTATTGCATCCTTGCTCAAAGTATTAATTCATTTCTGTAAAAAAACAACTTTTGAATGGCAGTGCAGGTTAAATGTTCCAACATCTTTTGCCAAGGTGCACAAGTCTTACCTCACTCTCTGATATTTCTTCTCTCAGGCTACCCTGCACTTCGAATGGTGAAGAGGAACTGCATTCAATTTCAAATCCAGAGGAAAGCCCTTCCTCATGCTGTGGACATCCATCAAGAAGTGATGTTTCATTCTCTTTAGAAGTAAATGGTTTGCTCTGTTTAGCAAACAGTTCACTAATCTCAACAGCCTGTGGCGAGTTTGTTTCTGTGGGTGAACAAGGTTTACTTGATACTTGAGATGAATCCAGGAGTTTCAGTGATGAGTTCAGTTGTTCAGATTGCTGGTTTTTGATTTCCTCGTGTTTACACGATTCATTTTCAGTGGATGACTCAGTCGGATTATGAGATGGTGAAATGGCATTTGGTTTAGTAGTGTCCGTTCGTCCTTTTTTTGTTAAACTGGATCTCCTCTTTTCTTTCAACGTGGCTGTTGAAGTGTGATCACTTTGTCTTTTGCTCTCTGATTGGTCTGTCTTTTTGCAAGTCTGCCCACTACATTTTAGTCTCTGTCCAAGCTCTGTCTGAAGAACATCTTCTAAGACAACTTTAACCTGACGCCTGTGGGAAATGAATAAAAAAAATAAACAATCAACAATCAAATTGATATTGCTCAAACAAACACACACACACACACACAAATATATACATATAGAAGTAAATAACAAATAATAAAACAAATGGCTAACAAATAAACATCACAAAAAATTGTAAATTATAACTCAACAAAATACAGCATAAAAACACTGTAGCTCCTTAACTACAAGGCAGACAGTTTAACATTAGCTAAAACATTAGCTATTAGCTATTTTAACTTATTAAGCAGTGTGCACATGGAATGAAATGGGTCAACATGCACAGATGGTGTACAAAAGATAAGAAAAAGACGTCAGTAGGGGAGTGTAGATAATGAGAATGTAGATGTGCACCATATCATGCGAAACAGGATTTCCCTCTGCTCATTTGAAACAAGAGTCTGATAAACTATATTCTAACATTTCTCCCTCCCCAGATGGTTTAATGAAACTAAGCATCAAAAATGGCCAACAAATATGTGCTCAACAACACAACAGCAATTTAGTACTTTTTGTATTTTTCAAAACTATCCAGCAAGCCTATTTTAAGGATCAGAGAGAGGGTGGAAAATTACTAAAAAATACTTAATTAAAATTATAAGAGGACATCAGGGAAAATAATACAAATGTTATGTCATAGGAATGTGTTAATGCCAGATACGAGAAACCACTTCAGTTCTAGCAGTACAGTCTTATTGTAACCCCCCAACAAAAACTGGATTCAAACAATATGTTGAAGTATGCAAAATACACTCAATGCATCACTTCCTCTGCCAGGAAACAGATGTTGGGTAATCAACAATGTTAAAGGGGTCATATAATGCAATTTTTGTACAAGTTAATATGAATCTTTAGGGTCTAAATGAAATCTTTGTAATATACTTTTATTAAAAATTCTCATTAGTATTTTAAGAAAACACGAAATTTACCTGATCAAAAACAGCTCTATTTTCAGCACGCCGTTTCAGTGCATATGCCTTTAAATGATAATGAGTTTCGCTCACTCCGCCCCTCTGTTCTGCGGGCGCTTCGACACAACACACGTGGAGTGTTGCCTTGACAACAGTTGAGGGTATATTTTGGAGAATGATTGGCAGCGGGAGTTTCTGAGGACACATCTGTGGAATCGTATCAGTTCCATCTTCGAAACACAGTTTAAAGACCCGTACACACCGAGACGAATATCAGCACGTGTTATTCACCAGCGTTTTGCAACGAGTTTTTAGTGTTCACAGTCACACCCAAGCGATTTTCGCTGACGATGAGCCGAATGTATATGCAAATTCCTTTCCTGACATTAGAGGATGCTTAATGTAAAACAGAATTATTATTACAGAAATACTAATATAAATATTATCATATAGCTCTTTATGCGCCGAGACCAGCAGCTCAACATTCATCTTGTCCATTAGTATCTTGCCTTGCATCTTCTGGCAGTGTAGACGGTGGCGTATATCTTCTTCGCCGTAACGCATGTTGACCGTTTTGTGCTTGACTGTTTTGTGTTTTTTCGCGTCGGTGTGCACACTCACATTGGCGCCCTTTGCTTTGTTTAGCGTCGTTCTTCAGCATCGGCCAGTGACGCTGGTGACGTAAGAAGCTGCTGATGTGTTATCAGTGCGTCCGAGCTTCGTTTACAGTTTGAGGGAGACGCACGCTGTAAACAAAACAATGTTCGCAAACATGTCTAAGGATTTCGACTTTTTGCCCAGCCATATTTATTTGAACCCGAATACACGGATGCACCAGATACAAGTCAACAGCGCCTACGTCATCAGCGTTACTGTGGACTCGTGAACGCGGATTGACAATAGAACCGGAAGAGAATACAATGCTGAATAAAGTCGTAGTTTTTGTTATTTTTGGACCAAAATGTATTTTCGATGCTTAAAAACATTCCAACTAACCCACTGATGTCATGTCTTTATTTCCTTTCTGGACAAGGACAGTATATCGTACATACATTTTCAATGGAGGGACAGAAAACTTGCAGACTAAATCTAAAATATCTTAAAGTGTGTTCCCAAGATGAACGGAGGCCTTATGGGCCATTTTTGGGTGAACTAACCCTTTAATGGTCATGAATAACTTTTTTTTGGGCAATTTGCAAAGATAAATGTAAAGATTAATGCAATTTTACACTCAATTCTTGGAGGTGCAGCAGGGACATGAATAGTTGGTACCGATTCTTTTTTCAGGAGCAGCTTCTTAGCAAAACCAGCTTTATACTGACCCTCATTTATAAAACAGTCTGGTGAGAAATGGTTCGCGCAAAGTAAACATGAAAGCATTGACATTACTCGTGGGGAATATTTAAAACTCAGTGTGTTCGTTATTACACCCAAGAATCGCGTAGACGACATTTTGCTCCAGTGTATCAAAAATAGCGTACTATGATGACAGCGCTCAGGGTGGGTCTGTGTTGAAACGCTGCTGTCAATCAACAACACACATTTCAGTCCAATAAACTTGAAAAAGGGCATGTACCATTATATGACCCCTTTAAAAAAATATGTTTTCTGTTTAAAAATTTTGACTTCTTGTCAAAATACATGCAATGTTGAGTCTTTCAAACAAAATATCACACATGAAATTGACACTCATCATCTCATTCTTTTGTCATTTGTGTGGTTCAAAACGACAATTCAGATAATGCATAAATGCAATGTAAAAAATAGATACAACATAACTAAACGTTTACATTGAGTGACGTAAAACGGGCTTCGCCTTCAGGTTCTGAAGGTTAATGTGGAAAGCATGTTACCTTTGGATTTCCTGCCATACTGTATGTTCTTTAATGCTGTTTTTTTGTGATTTGGGATCTGACTGGGGGGATGTACCATTTGAGGCCAGCTGTGTCCAGTGGATCTAACAAAAAACAAAAAAAACAAACAAACAAAGCCAATCAGAAACTGCCAAACATTAGGAGATATCAGGTTGAATTGTTGACAGAGGAGGTTTACTGGGTCAGGAAAACATATAAAAACAGATACACACATTCTATATTATTTTGCCAAAATAATTCGAGTTAGGCAACTAATAGATGTGCCTTAACTCGAATTAAGGCAACATTTATTAGTTATGCTGACAAACTATATAACTTGGTGACCATGCATAATTCATTAAACACTTGTGTGTTTTATCATATTGCTGTAGTTTCTGATTTATAAAAGCAATAACACACAAATTAACTATAATTATTTGACTAAATGTGCAAGATAAATATTATTTGCTTCTGTGTTCAGTCAATGCTGCTACTTGTTCATCAATTTTATTAACCCTAAACAAGTTACATAAATTTTCTTACATAATTCTCAATAATAAAATGAAAAAGATATATATATATATATATACATAATAATAATAATAACACATTATACACCTGATGAGAAACTCAGATATATTATCTTCTGTGTTTCCTCTCTCTCTCTCTCTCTCTCTCTCTCTCTCTGATGTTTTAAAGCTAATAAACAAATGATATAAGAAGCAACTTGGGAATAATTATTTCTTTCTGCAGTCAAGATCAGTTACACAGAGGAGAGTTTATGAAGTCAGATAATGGGATGTCGATGAATATTATGGGATGTCAAGAACAGATAAATGTACTTGTATATATGATAAAAGGAAGAATAAGAGGCCTCATGATAATCTGCTAATTTTTTTTATTTGAAAGTCTATGTTCTATGATACATTATTATGTATGATCTTACTGAATAAATACTCTGTTTTGCCTGGAGCTCACTTTGTAGGTCTCTCAGATGTGTTTCGGTAGTAAGAGAAACGAATTACGTGATTTCAGATAAATACATTTTAATTTTTACCATTGAGTTGCCTGACTTTAATTTTACTGGTGAATTTCCACCACAAATGTCCACAATGTCTTAGTGGTCCAAATGTAGTTATTTACTAGAACTTGAAAAAGAAATGTCAACCAATACACAAACACATATAATGCATCACTTCCTATCCACCTCATTTACCTTGGTGTGGCTCTTTTTCAGATCTTTAAACATCTCCGTATCCACACACTCATCCTTGGCTGCGGAAACTCTCCTGGGGATCTTAAAGGGACTTTCAGTCTGAGATGCATGAAGAGATGGGTTAAACTTTTGATGCATAGTAAAATAATAAAATGATAAAGACAACAAATAAGTATATATGAAAATTATAATAACAAATAGGTTAAAAAGATTGCTCTTATTAAATAGTTTATAGTGAAATATTTAAAGTACTGTATCTAACAGAAGAAGATTTTGAAGATCTGAGTATAAAGAAAAAAGGACAGAAAAGAAGTAAGACATTTGCACAATAAAAGATGTAAAAGAGAAGAAGCAGAAAAGGAGACACCATTTGGAAATAAACATATCAGCGCATATAGCAGAATATACATTATTAAAGAATCAATAACATGTAAAAGAATAGTAATGCAACAAGGAATATAACAATGATAATTAAAAGAATACATAATTATAAATGACAAGAGATTAATGAGATTCATAAAAATAAATAAGTAATCAATATTTGCATACACTAACTTTGTTTTAAGGTGTCATGTTACAGTGTAATTTACATGTATTCATTTAGCAGACGCTTTTATCCAAAGCGAATTACAAATGAGAACAATAGAAGCAGTAAAACTAACAGTAGGACAACAATACGTAAGTGCTATAACCCCTCTCAGTTTAATTTTAGTGCAGTTTTTTTTTTTTTTTTTTTTTTAAGAATAGAAGAGAAGAGAAAGTGTTAGCTTTCTCTTTCTAAGCTACTGAATCAAGTGCTGCTGAAAAAGATACGTCTTCGGCAGTTTCTTGAAAGTGGCTACTGACTCAGAAGTTCTGGTTGAGTTAGGCAGATCATTCCACCAGCAGGGAACAGCCATGGTAAATATAATAATACATTAAGTAATGAGTAATGTTAATTACCAGAATGTACTTACTATTAGATTAGGGTTAGTTACATGTAATTACATATAATTTACTGTTATTACTAGAATAGGTACATGTAACTTATGTAAAAAGGACACTGTAAAATAAAGCGTTCCCTAATGATTAGGTGAAAGCACTGAACCACTGTAAACACCTCAATCCTCAATGTTGTTTAAGTCATGGACATACCTGACAGTTGTCACGTTTGATCCCAGGTGAGAGAGTCAGAGCTCTCCTCCGGTCCAGAGTTAAATGACAGGAATCAGAAAGAGGGTTGTTACGGGGTTTTTCGTGTGGCATTCTGCAAAAAGATGTTTCAAGGCCTCTTTGAGATCACAGATAAAGCTGTGAGAAGACGAACAATCAGGACAGGATAAGAACCTTTATATACTACTTTTTAGATTGTTCCTCAATTGTAAGTCGCTCTAGATAAAAGAGTCTGCTAAATGCATATATTTATTAAATGTACCGCTGCAACCCGTCTCAGTAGAGCTAAATCCGATTATTTTATCATAAGATGACTTTAACTAATATACTGAGTCAAAAATCTGCACATCGTAACTCTTCACATCTGTCAGTGCAGTAAAACAGTCAGTAATTTACAATGATGCACATTAAAAGTGATCTTAACCGGCCTGTAGCTAAATACAAAGTCCTATTATACCTTCATCTGGTTTCAGTGTTTATATATTGCACCTACTTTTTAAGTCCAGTAGTCAGTTTAAGCTGTAGAGCATGGCTAATGAAGATAATTCAGTTGCAGAACAGAAACGAGCACATGAATATTAGGATTAGATTCCTCGATTAAAAACTTCCGCCACTCACAGGAAGTCGGGTTCTCTTCTTCTCTTCTCCCCACAGGGTATTGTGCGCCATCTAGCGTCATGGACAAAATGTTGTATAAGTTCCTGTTTTTACTAAGGTTGAATCATAGACTGTACGAAATGACAGAGAATGAACAAACAATAGTATTCTGACACTCAAACAATATGTCTTTGTATATATAAACATTGATCTTATAGGAAGCTGGTTCTCTCTAAACACTTTCTCTGTTCTCTCTGTTCAAAAGCTTTTATGTTGGAACATGGCAGTAGGGATTTGGTCCCATTCAGACATAAGATCACCAGTGTATTCAGGCCATGACGGAGTCTCACAGTCAGCAATACAATTCATCCTATAGGTGTTCAAACTGGGTTTAGGTCTAGACTTTGTTGAAGTTTGCATTATCACACCTGGGTCAGAACATTTGTCTATACACAGAGACATTGTTATGCTGGAGCAGAAAACACCCGTCCTCAAACTGATTATACTGTAATATAATATAATATATGTATAATGTAATGCAAATCTTATTTGCTTTAGTTTTTTGCTAATATTTATTTTTATACTTAAAAAAAATTATTTATATATATATATATATATATATATATATATATATATATATATATAGTTATAAACTTATAGTTTACATTCTGTGACACAAAATCCTTTCCCTGTTAACATTGTTTAACATGACCATGAGTTTTTATCTAAATAACACTTACAATTATACATCTAAATAACAATACACATATTATCAACTTTCATGTTGTTTAAAATAAATCCTTTGATTACGGAGATCATGTCTAACCCTGTTAAGGAATTATGTCATTGTGATGTCATAATTTAAATACAGAAGTGTGTTTATCTAATCAAAGAATGGAGGTTCATAGAGTGGACAAGATATATGAAATATTTGAAGAATGTTGAGTGGTTTAGGAAGAACACAAACAAATAGAAATTGGAGTTTCACAATTTTATTAGTTGTTTTTATTATAACAAACATGAAATGATCTTAAAAATACCCTTAAAGTTAATTTTAGCTACAGTAATACATGTTCATTCAGTTTGTTAGTGAGTATGAATACAAAAGCTGTAGGCAAACATCAGGTCTGAACCGCCCCTGAGGCAGAGGTTGATGAACAGATCTTCAAAAACTACAGCTGAAGGGGAAAAGAAAAAGAGAGAGCAAGGAAACAGAGCCAGTGTCGGCAACTGAGAATAAAGGTCACGCAGAGCAAAACTGGTCTGATATCAGATCTTTGTCACAATCTGCCTTCCACATCTGTAAAGTCTTTGTTGAAGACTGGCTTAGATGCCATTGTTGGAATACCAGCATGCAAAACACAACAGATGCTGATGTCCAGTAAGGCAGTTTTTTTTTCCAGATTTGCTTCTGCGTGACCTTTAACCTCAGGAACCACATGTCTGTAAAGCTGTCCCTGTAGGTGCAGATGACCCAACAGCACCCTCAGACTCTGGAGCTTCCATTAATGCACTGTCTGACGCATTGCTCTTCTTTTTACCTGAAAACACAAACAAGTCCAGCAACTTTAGTGACTTTCGAAAACACACTCTGTGCATTAATTTATAATCTGTGCAATGTGGATAATATTGCACACTGATGTACTTTGCCTCCTTCAGATAAGGCTATTGAGTAATAAAACACTGAGATACACCAATATACATTCTTTGGATACACTTTCACTCTATATACTTTCTAAGTAGAGTGCAACACATGTGCTCCAGAAGTAAGAACTTCATTCATTTTCTTCATAAGGACAGATTTTGAATGATAATTTAAAACCTTAACTACTAAAGCAATAATATTATAATTGTAATAAATGTATTATTTATTATAAAAATAAAAAAAAATAATATTGTTTAACAATGGAATTGCTGGTGAAAAATTACATAACCCATGATGATGCTGTACAGAAAACTAAAACTATCAATCAACAATAAACAATCCGCTCCAAAATAGATATTTAGCCCCGCCCACACCCATTTAGCTGTGAACTACGTAATCGTTTTTAATTCGATTATGCTGTTCGCAATGCTTGATGGGATTGTAGTTCTTTCCCTCACTGCCGCTACCATTAAGTACACAGTCTTGTACTTTTCTCTTTTTGTCCGATTTTCAAAAACATTGGCTAGGTTCATCGTTCATTTATATAAAGTAAAAATAAAGTTTTTTAAACTTTCGGAACCAGCGCCACTGAAAAGGGGGGCGGTACCTGTTGAATTTAATTTACATAAAAATATCGATCAATATAAACTCACCTTTAGCCAGGCTACATGGTGTGAGCACAGGTTGTTCTGTTTGTTCTCCGTCTTTAACGGACGCCCTGATCTTGCGCACCACATAGACGGTGGCTGTAAAGGAAATGTTGCAAGTCATCACACCAATACACACAACACAAATCACTACACTGCTATACTGTGTACTGACTTGTATAAAGCACAATTCCATATTACCATAGGCCTACATACAATTGTATGTACAGTACACGAAACCAACTCAATAACATTAATAGGCTTTTCTACCGTAAACAGGAAATAAATGTTAAATGCGTGTAAAGAACTAATAAGTCTTACCTTTTATCAGAAGTCATACCATGGTGTAGATAGAATGTAACGGAGCCTACAGTTTCTACTGTATTCCGTTTCCTACCCAGCAGTTTGCCTTGAATCACACGTCGTCTTTACAGGTTATGGATGATACTGTTGTTTTCCGGGAGTGCCCTGCCTAGTATTCGCCAGCTGATGTTATGAAAATATGTTACGTATGGTTACTGTTGCATTTATCATCAATGTTACAACGCACTCTTCACTGATTGGCTCCCTCGTCACTTCCGAGGAGTTGTTCACCAATCGCTGTTAAATGCGCTTAGATGATATAACCCATTACAGCCAATCAGGAAAGCAGAACAGCGAAATAGCAGCTCTCCTTTTGCTTATAGTTTACTGAACACTTTGAATTATATTTAAATACACTTTTAGAATCAACTTTTTGGATTCGTATTTCATAAAGCTAGATATAGAGCGATAAATATAGTTAATTTCTGACGAGAACCTAATGTTCACACTTCTGTTCTGTCCACACGGTGTCAGTATTGTTTAAATTAGATTTCGTAAAACGTTACACAAACAAGACTCAAACTCTTAAGCTTATATCACTGTTTATATCGAGGAGCTTTTATAACGCTCTTATCATGGGAAGCATTTCTTACCCCACAGTGCTTTCTCGTTAATCATCCTGACTAAAGTGCTGGGATTCAATATCTAGAAAATAACTCATTAGAGTGCTAACTCATTCCAATAGGCAAAATACACAAACACAAGAGAAATGTTATTAGATTTGTATTAAAAAAAAATTTGAATACGTAAACAATACAAAAATATAGCATACATTTTTATAAATATGATAGTAAACAAGCTCAAATTTTCTCAAAGTATATAATTTCTGAAATATTCAGAAGAGGCAGTCTTTAATTCCATTATTTACAACCAAATATATTACTTTCAGGTGGTACGCTTTCCCACATTAATACAGTACAAACAAATGCTATGATACTACCCATCATTAAAGGCAAAGGAATACGTTCTATCAACCATTTTCTTTTCTGCTTTGCAATAATCGTAATACATGTTTTAAAATGTTGACAAAAGCTGCAACAAAAAAAATCTGAATGCAACTCTTTAAAAGGCACACACATACACACTTCTTTTCTAAACACTTTCCAAGGGTCCCCTGTCTTTTAAGATCATGTTCGGACTGTAAAAGATGACATTGTTGTCTTCATCGTCAGAATCGGAGTGTGTATCAAGGTCATGTGTGTATCTTACATTCGTGGCATGGTACTCTCCAATCCTTGTGCTGTCGCACAGCCGAGACTGGATCGCCATCTGTGGAAAACAGATGCGTTACGTGAATGAGAAATTGAACTAAACCGCAAAAATGTGTCTGGTTATGCTGCCTAGTACCATAATGATACAGGAAAAGGACTGTCTGACTGACATATAAGAAGACCAATCACAGCCATCCATAGCTGAGACCAGTGAGTGTGAACTGTACCTTTATTCCTGTTGAACTCAGTTGACTCCAGGTGTCCTTACTGAAGACAAGAGCATTTGCAAGTCCATGCAATGGTGCACTGAGCACGTGCAGTAGTGTCAGAGAAAACACAGGGTCCTCTGGGTAAGCAGCATTATGAAGTCTGCAGAAATACACATCATGTACACAAGCACAAAGATGCATCCACAACTATAAGGTATGTGATCAGCTAACATGTGGGACACTTCATTTCAGAAAATATGGAAATTCATATAAATACAGATCACATCCATGAGGTTCAGTATGTAAAACGTGGCAAAAGAAACACACAATTACCGATTTATGAGGGGGAAGATAGAGACAAGCAGATAGACAGAGGGATACCACTTCAACGGTCTGATCTCTTCAGCTAGAGAGATCTGCAGGAAGAGGTAATGATACATTACTGATGTATAAATCAGTGGATGGCAGGACTATAATACATGCACATGCACTAATACACACGCTTACCTTCCTCCTCTCTCTTTCAGGATTAAAGGTGCCTAACCAGGACCGCATCTGAAATAAAAGACAGTAACCTAATGCATGGATCATAATATGATGATGTACAATGCTCAATGCCCCACCATAAGACCTGTGCAAATTACATGGGCGTGTGCACGTACATGAGCAGGTATAGCCTGATTTATTGCGTCAGTGTCTGGAAGAATCTGCAAGACGTGCAAAAAGTTCACTTTCAGCCTTACCGTGGCACGTCAACATTACAGAGAACAGGGAGTGCTTTTCTCAAGATGAATTTGAATTAGACACACAAGTTGGACCTAAAATTGCCTTGCAATCAAATTAAGGAAGTAGTGGGACAATTTTTTAGCTGATGTTTGTGAGCAGTGTTGTGCATGTTATTTTAAAAAAAAAGTTACTAGTTACTTCTCACAAACAATAACTGAGTTAAATCATTATAAAAGTAACTAATTACTAGAGAAAGTAACTATTGTGTTACTTTAAAAAAATAGGCAAGTCAAATAACTTGGATGCACCCAATATTAAATATGTTAAATTAATGAAATGGACGCTATAGAATAAATTATTATTATAAAACATTGTACACTAATCTACACTATCGTAAAGTTGCTGTGGGACAATATGGGAGACACCAATAAAATTAAATATATTATTTTAAATATTATCCTTAATATAGTAGAACAATAACACATAATTTTAGGTTTAGGTTTAGAACTTATAATATTTAATATTGCACAGACCACAACTAAGTCAAGCTTAAATGTACCAAAAAATAAATAAATAATAATAACAAAAATATATACATACACTGTTTGTAGTGAAAATTAAAATGATAAAAAGTTTAACAAGAAGTGCTCCCAGAACGTTCCCTGCTGGTTATTTTTTAGGTTTTATTTGTATAACCATGTAAATTAATTAAAACGTTGCAGATAATACCAATAGGCTACAGAGATTATTCTAATGCTGAAATGTGTCATTTATTTATAAACAAACTATATAATGCTCGGACACCCTCGGCCTCTCTCACGCTCTCGGACACACTATCTCGCCCATTGTCGAGCGTGCTCGCGGCGTTCGCTTCGGCGCCAGTCCGGCGTCCAGTTCAACGTCCAGTCCGGCGCCTCATAAACACACACACACACCAGAGAAAAAACTTTGCAGGTCCTATGGCGGAGAGAGAGCCAACTCGGATGGAAACCGCTTCAGTGAGCTCAATTAGGCTGTAACGGTAACGGCGTTGTAACGTGGGAAACAGTAATTCGTTTGATTACTTGTTACTGAGAAAGATAATGCCGTTAGTAACGCCATTTATTTATAACGCCGTTATTCCCATCACTGTTTGTGAGTCACATTCACTTACCCTCTCGTTGGCCACACAGATGATTCGAGCATAACAGCAGATCATGAGGATAATCATGCTAAACAGAGGGATGTACCATCTGCAAAAAATAAACAAACAAATACTTTACACCTTAAACAAGACAATACACAAACAAACAGTATGTATATATACGCAACATTGGTAAACACTGGCCACAGATTTATTTAGAAACCTAAAATGAATGAATGCTTTTTGCATTACATCTCTCTCTTTCTCTCTAATGCAAAAAGCATTCATGCATTTTAGGTTTCTAAATATGAATATCTAAATATATCTGTGGCCAGTGTTTACCACTGTGTTCAATAGCATCACATTAAGCTTTACATAGAATGAAAAATATTCTAAGCTGCTCCAGCATGCAAAAAAACCTGTCCGATTGAGAACGGAAATTCCTGAGATTCAAGCATGATGAGCTGCGTGAACCTCTGAAATGTGACGAAACTAACCCAGATTCATCCCTAGACACAACACACATTTTATTTCATACACATGTTGAACATTACACACTTACATGCCAAATCTCCACCGAACATGATTATCTGTAATCCAACTGCAGGAAAGTAATGAGATATTAAGGACTGATGACTACTGTAGTGATACAACTGCAATTAAGAATATATAAAAAAATGAAAGGTCATATACCACCAGGCTCCAGCAGGACCGTAGTATCCAGCCATCAATGGGAGGGTGGACATGAGCAGAGGAATACCCCACGCCACCACATGGTACGGTCTGAGAAGCACATGCAGATGTTAGGAATACTCATATATATTTCACACAACTAAATTTGTGTGTGTGTGTGTGTATTGTATATTGACTCACGTCTCATAATGTTCAGTTCTGATTTCTCTCACCAGGTTCAGGTAGAGATTGAAAGTAATAAGACACACCCACACCAGTGCAGCCCAGTCTGAAACAAAGTAAAAAACTATAACAACAGCAGCAATTTGTCATGACATCAGTCAACAAAGGATGTCATCTTTCTATTTTGATGCAATGCAGTTTCTAGAGTTACTTCATATTCACAATTGTCTGGAATAAATTCACATTTTATTCACAAATATCATACTGTGTATGTTTTTTTGGTGTGAAATTTGGGGCTAAAATGTCTTCTGCTAGTTACAACTCCAAATCAGAAAAAAGTTGGGACATTTTGTAAAATGCAATGAAAACAAGAATTTGTTCATTCTATTTAACCGTACAAAAGTACAAAGAAACATTTTCCAATGTTTTCACTTTTTTAATTTTGTAAATACAAACAAATTTTGATTTTGATGGCTGCAACACACCCCAAAAAAAGTCGGGACAAAAAAAAGGGTGATGAAATCTGAGAGCTTTCTGTCTCACCATTGACAGCTACCACTTTGACGCTTCAAAAAGTTCATAAAGAGATCGTAAAATGAATCCATATGAATTGAATCCAAACTTTCTTTATAAGATGAACAGATTGAATTTAGGCTTTTATTCACATTCACAGTTATTCACACAACATTCATCAACTCACACATCAGTTGTGGTAAACGGAAGCTCAAGCATGTGGTGACGTGGTGAGGTTCATTCTGTAAGTTACGTAGCACGTTTGAGCTTCTACTACAAGAACCAATGAGGTTCATTCTCATGTTACGAAACACGTTTGAACTTCTTCAAGAACCAATTAGGTTCATTCTCGTCTTACGAAAACACCTTTGAACTTCTTTAAGAACCAATGAGGTTCATTCTCATGTTACGAAACACCTTTGAACTTCTTCAAGAACCAATGAGGTTCATTCTTGTGTGTTTATCACGTTTGAGCTTCTGCGAGAACCAATGAGGTTCATTCTCGTGTTACGTAGCACTTTTGAGCTTCCGCAAGACATTTGTTATCGTGCACCAAGCAGGTTCAGTTGAGCTTCTGTTTATGTTTGCTGAAGTTTGTGAATAAAAGCCTAAATTCAATCTGTTCATCACATAAAGTGATCAAGTCTCTTCAGAAAATTCGGACTACAATTCTTAATTCTTATGGATTACTTTTACAATTTGAACTTTTTGAAGCATCAACGTGGTATTTTCGTAGTTGTCTGTGGATGAATGAAAGAGGGGGAGTAATTAATGCCTTACACATTGTTTGCTGAACTGACCCTTTAATATGACTGTACACATATAAACAAACATCTTTTAATCAGTTGCAAAATTTACCAAAATATGTGAGCCACCACGCTTGAAAATTACACAGAGAACCCTCTGAATGAGACTCTCCCTGCAGGTGAGAGGAAAAGAAAAGGTGCAATGAAATAAAGTTATTAAAGAGGTATAATTTAAAAAAAAAAAAAAAGTCTTCAACAAACATTTAGTTTGAATAATTACTCTCTGCCTACATATGCATCTCTCTCTCAAACATACTCACAAATGAATCAACACGACTTACCATAACATATGCAACACTGTCAAAAAATGCAGCTACTGTCAGACTGACTACCATTTTCTGGAAAAAAAAAAGGAGAGAAGAGAGATTATAACATGCAGATAAAAAGAGATGTGTTATTTAAAATAATTCATTATAAATCAACAACATGACAGAACATGACATTAACTAGAACTTTACTGAATTGTAAATTATGTGGGGTAATTACAAAATTCAATTCAAAAGTTCGGAGTTGTTTGTTTTTGAACGAACTTTAACGTTGAAAATAGTTGTGCTGCTTTTTTGTAACAAAACCTTGCTGAATAATATTAATTTGAAGAAAAAAATTAAACAAAATAAAAAAATCTTACTGCCAAACATTTGAACAGTAGTGTAGGTATCTTGGCAATTCAAATCAAACACATACTGTACCTGAGCCAAAGAGTTATATCTGCGCAGAAGCCATATCACAAAGAGCATGAAAAAGCTACAGATAGGAAATTTTAAGTTAGTTAAGAATGCTCAAAAATCACCTTAAAACAAAGAACTCAATATAATAATATAAATCTGCATTAATATTAATAATATAATGTGCAATATAAACCGACTCACCATGCCACTAATGAAAATGTCCCTGTGGCTCTTTTCACTTTAAGAATCACATCCTGAGGATAAATATACATAATATAATGGAAAAAAAAATGACAGCCAGTAAGGAAAATTATAGGATATTAAAGGGATAGGCCTAGTTCACCCCAAAATGTAAATGATCTCATCATTTACCCACCCTTGTGTTGTCTTAAACCTGCTTGAGTTTATTGAATGTTTGTAACCAAACAGTTGTGGGGCACCACTGAATTCCTTATTTTCCATACTATGGAAGTCAATGGTGCCCCACAACCATGTGGTTAATACAAACATTCCTCCAAATATCTTATTTTGTGTTCAGCAGAAATAAATTAATATAGGTTTGGAACAACTTGAAGGGGAGTTAAATGTTGACAGAATTTTCATTTTTGGTAAACTATCCCTTTAATTTCATGAAGTCCTACTGTAGAAGGCTTTCAAAAGCATGTTCACATATTTTTCTTTTCATTTTAAATAGACGTTTTGATTCCCCTATAATTCTTTACAATTTTAACACTTTGAGATACTTTGCAACGGTTCACTAAAGAAATGTAAACCATTTTCCTGCTCGTGTGTTGGGTGTTTTGTCCCATCACAGCTCAACTAACCTATTTACAAATTAACTTGCCTCACCATGAGACATCTAACATTTCCACAAGAATGTTTAAATGTTTAACTAAAATTAAATTATTATCAATTACCTTACTTTCTTACTTTCACGTCAACTAATAAACTACTAGCAAAAATCACCATGCCTGGAAAGGATGATGTCATGTTTTGATTAGCATGATGGCTAACAAGTTAGCATTACATTAATTTTTAAAACAACTTTACACTTACACATTGATAGTCATCCGGCGCTGCGTTAAAAAAAGTACAACGGGAGCTGCTAGTGTTGGTAAGCTGAACTGGATGCTCATCTCCCATAATTATTCTTCCTTTTTCTTAAATAATGTTTTGATGTGGACAACGCACATGATGAGAACACCACATCCCCATTGACACATAAGGCGTGCACACTGGGACAAACAACACCACGATATACGAAACGCAATTAAGTTTTTTTTTTCTCGCAAAACGTTTGTAGTTTCCATATTAACATTATATTTTCTAAGGATTTTGCTGTTGTTTATACAGTGAGGTCATGTTATTGATTAATTAATTTTATTTTAGTCAAAAAAATGGATACGACTATATTCAGCGTCTCTGTTATTGATAGATGGGATGATATTCATTTTGTGGAATGTGTGTGTCTTATGTTTTCATAACATGGCCATTTCGTAGGGTGAAAGCAAGGTGATTTTGATTCATCCAAGGTGGTGTGGCTGTTCACTTTGTCAAAATGTTTGTTTAGATTTAGGTCCAAAAAAAAAAAATTGTGCAATAAAAACTTCAGTTGCTTAAATGTAGATATACTATAAAATAAATTACCTCCATTGTTCAAATTATTGTATTTTAGCAACATCGTGTGAATTTTGATCACTTATTCACACGTTTAAATTGGTCCTGCAGACCCTAAAAGATGTGTAGGCCAATTTGTAGACCTTTGGCAAATTTCTTGAACATAAATAATATTTGTATGTAAGAGAAATAATCTGATTATTATTTAATTATTAAAAGAACCTGATTGTAATCTGGTCTTACTTAATGTAGGCCTATTTTCGGCTTGCAGACACATAACAGAAATTGAAATGCTAAATATGAATTTCATTTTGTTAGATTAAATGAGAACTGTCATTATCGCTAATTCATCAGTCTCAGAAATGAAAGTTATTTAAATTATAGACTTTTGTAAGAACTAAGGAATGAGGAGTGTAGGCTGGAGCAGGGCGTGTGTGTGTCAATTATGGATTTTTGAGCATGAATGAATAATAAACAACAGATATTCAAATTACAAAAGTTTATTTTGTTATATATAAAAAAACAACAATTCAATTCAAAACACAGAAAATGTTTTTTTTTTTTTTTTTTTTTTTTTTTTTTTTTTTTATCATACTGGCATTCAGGCACAATTAAACCCAGAATCTCATGGAACTCATCATGACACAAGCAGTGATTTTCAGAGTTGTCCACGTCATTGATTCACAGGATGATCTACAGATCAGGCCATTAACAGGAAACATTCCCAGGAGGTTTCTACAGAGTTTCTGCTTCATCTATAGGAATTTTCACAAACAAACTATCATACATTTTGTTCTTAAAGTCATCAGTCCTCTGAAACACACAGTAACATCATAGGACAACAACTATAAAGAAGAATTACAAAATAAAAGCTTATAATTATACATAATCCATAAATAGATTTAAATATCAAGGTAAGGCATGGGAGCCAGCCATTTGAACGGAGATTTTGTTTCGTTTTTGTAAAAAAAAAAAAAAAAGAACAGAAAAAAAAGGAAACTGCCAGTGCAAATATAACGTCATAAAACAGGAAGCAGCCCTTAAAATTTGTCAGTGATCAACACCAATAATAATACAAAACCCAGTTCCCCCTCTCGCTTTGCCTTCCATTTGAACTTTTGACAGTTTAAGATCTGTTCGGTCATTCCCCATTGTCTCTTCCACAAAAGCAGAATAGATCACATTAGATCAGAATTGTGCATCAGATTCAAAGACATCGATCCTTCATTTATTATGCAGTTCACTGTCCCCAGCCAGCAATGCCAATCTCCTGCTTGTATCGGTTGGTCAGGTTGTTGGCTTGGCTTGTAAGTTTGGATAGCACTCCATGCAAACCCTTCAGGTGGTACTGCAGGAGCTGCTCCAGATCCGAGTCGTTGTCCGGTTCTGTGTGCACTGACTCCGGCGCAGGAGAGTCTTTCTTGCGTCTCTGCTCCTCTGCGCGCAAGACACCCCATTCGATGTTGTTCCGGATGGACTTGAGCTGGCTGTAATAGCTGTACATGTCGCCCTCAGCATCCCGCAGATAGCTACCCATAACGTCGGTTAGCTTCTGCTCCTCGTTCTGTTGGTCCAGCGGCACATCTCTCAGCAAGCTTGGCACCATGACCGTCTGGTCCATGTTGTTGACGGCGCCGATGAAGCGGTTCATTGCTGTGAAGAGAGCGTTCTTCTGGCTGAGGGGTTCGGACATCTGCATTTTGGTGGATTATGAGAGTTAATTCGAGAGTAGTTTACTCTGTATGTTTCTCTCTGGTGTGTTTAGCTTTCTTCTGAACATCTGTAGTCTATTCCATATTTATACCAGACATTTCCAGCTCCTGGGCGTGACCGAAACCTGTTGATCTGGTATGGGATGTCAAGTCGCAACTAGATTCCAACAGCAAGACAGAAACTTCCGCACGGCCCATAGATACACAGGGAGCGGCTCAAAAGTGCTTGCATGGACCAATTTTGTTGCATAATTATTTAAGCTACATACAAACGTAATACAAACAAAATTCTGCTGTGAGGGCATGTAATGTAATGTTGTTGCACCAAACTGAACTTTGATTTTTAAGATTTAGCCAACAAATGATGCAAACGTTAATAGGTCTACTTCTATAGGCTATAGGCCTAAATGAACGGTCAGGGGTCAGGCTAACAACATTAATAATGGTTATCCCTTTTTGAGAAAGTAACTAGGCCTTCGTCCCCATAACAAAATCTATAATCTTTCGAATTCTTTTCTGATTAGTAACATTTTGAGGCCAAAGGTTGCATAGAATAGGCCTATTATGAATAGGCCTATTATTGTTTGAAGTCATTATCATGTCACATAAGCAAAAATGAATGAACCCAACAGGAAGGAAAACTCACAAATAAGATATGAGATTATATCTCAGTTGTGTCTTAGATGGCAATGAGATCCAATAGAGAGAAAGAAACTTTTGCTTTAATCTGCTTACAGTTTTCTCCTGAAGAAGAGTCTTCTGAAGAGTATTAGAAGAGGTCTCAACAATGTCTCAAACTGCCAAGATTTAGCCATGACTTTTGTGCAGTCTCAACATTAGAAGATTTTGGTATAAACTATTTAAACATTTATCAACAGATTTTCTCGTTCCATCACATCATCATCATCATTTTATATTTTTTCAGGTATCCAAATTAACATCTGAGACAAGGCTGATCCTGATGGAACATACAGTAGTTAAGAACTCAACTAATGTCTCCTGAGCTAAGAACGACCAACCTAATGATTTTCTCTGAAAAAAATAAAAAAAATAAAAAAATAAATATTGATTGGTTTGCAAGGTTGATTTATTTGCAAAAATGTATAAAGTACTAGAAACCCGGACTTGAGTAAAAGTACAAGTGCTCTATCAAAAAAGTGACTTGAGTAGACGTTGAAGTGCTCTTTAAGCACCACACTTAAGTAGAAGTAAAGTATTCAACATTTTTTGTACTTAAGTATTGCAAGTAGTTTATTTAAAAAATCACTACTTAAGTACTAAAAGTAAAAGTACAAGTGTTGTGTCATGTAATTATTAAAGAAAAACTAGCAATCAAATAAGGTGCTTTGGCGGAATACAAATTTGCCATACAAAAATGTCATTGCAGGACAACCCCTGCATTAGTCGTCAATGTGTGCGTCAATCAATACCATTACCCTATAAAACTGGCGTGTGAAGGCAGCATGAAAGCCAACTTGCAACGAATGATTCGTAATTTTTTTATAATTGTAATGCATAGACTGTGCTGTAACGAGTAACTAAGTAAAAGTATTAAATTCATCGAAAATATCTACTGAAAAATAGAAGTATACGAGAAAAAAACAAAACTCTAGTAGAGTACTGATACAGTATTTTAGTACTTAAGTACAGTACTTAAATAGTTCTACTTCATTACTATACATCTCTGTTTATTTGTGAAGCTATTAAAACATTAGGCTACATTAATACTTTATAAATTGACAATATGTCTTATCTGTATCCTTAAAATGGGTTTTGGGGGCATGTTTCTGCTTTCCACTTATGGACTTGTAAAATGCTCTAAAACTGTCTCCTTTGGCCTGTAAAATGAATCTGAATGCCCAGAAGGGATTTGGTTTGATGGCCAATTTAACAAATGAACACAAGAGGATTATTCAGGTGTAAATGAAACGATTAGATTGAAAATCTATTAGTTATGTTATAGTAAAAAAGGGTTTCTCTTTTTCTTTTCACATATTCAAAAACTAAAATACACACTTGGGCCTAATAAGGTCTCCGCAAAAGGGTTAAACCAGATAAGATAAGAGATAAGGTCACAGTAAGGTTTCAGTTTAAATTATTTTTGCATACCAAGTCATAGAAAGGGAAGCTGAGAAACCTTTGCAATGACTAGAATGTCTCGAATGATTTAGAAACCGGTTCTTCTGCTCTGCCACGCACCTCCACCCTTGTTCTAGGTCCATCTATGCCTCACCCCAAGAATCACCGAGAATTTTACCATTGTAAATGTATGATCTGCAAAATTTTACCATAACATTATCTCTTTTTCATGCAATGTGTCTTCACTTAACTTCATTGTTGATAGTTTCAGTCTAAACCTTCCCTAAACATCTTTTGACTATTTTGGATATCCAGATGGGCATTATGAAAATGTATTAAAAAAAAAAAATACCTGTATCAAAATAAAATACTAGATACTGTGTGGGAAAAAATGTAAATGAAGAGTTCAGATGCAAAAGCCTCTAAAAGCCATTTTAAATTTTCTTCTTTAATGATGATTTTTATCAAACTTGTATATTTAAGTTCAGTAATTTCACTCAAATAACAATTAATAGGTAATTATCATTGTCATTTAAGTAAAATCACTGAACTTAAATATACAACCTTGATAAAAATGATCATTCTAGAAGAAAATTTCAAATGGCACTTAGAGGCTTTTGCATCTGAACTCTTCAAATGCAAATACAATATTTTGTATTTTCAATACATGTGAAATGGGCATTCAGTGAATTATCACTATCAACTCATGCCTACTAAAAGCCTACTAAAATATAAACAATATAGAACAAGTTAAACTGATCCACTCTACATATTCCCAATGATCAAGTAAATATCATAATATCGCCCAGTCCTATAGCAAACCAGAATGCTTTAACACTTTTGACTAGATTGATCAAACAAACAACCAATTAACTATCAAGACTGACTGGCTAACACTATTTTCGCCTTGGAAGTGCTCTTTTATTCCTTCATGTTAACTGAAGGTAAATCTGAATAATGCTGATATTTAAACTTAATCAACAAGTAGGATCAACCGTGGCATCTTCACCTTATTTTATTCTTTATTAATGCAGAAAATCTGCTCACTCGATGCTAGTCGTAGCTGCAGCTCACATGCAGGAAAGTTGGGTTTGGGGGATCTGAACAAGTTGATTATTTGATAGTTGATTTTGTATTTCAAATACGTATTTTTAATACATGTATCTGAAAAACTGCCCATCCCAGTGCATATCAGTCTGATCTCGCTCTGATCTGAAAATGCAGGGCAGCTGCCAGTGAAAAGTCATAGGGAAACTAAAACAACAACAACCACAATAGCATGTCCAATGACTCTACATTCACGCTAAAACACACACATTTCTTATTATGATAAGATCAGTAGAAGTAACATGAAACTACCTCAGTGTTTTTAAAAGCATGCCCACACTCTTGAATCATGTTACACTGCTGGACTCTATTGTACTTCTGTCCTTTGCAGAGCATGCAAGAGATGACCTGAGAGAGTCCATCTGATCTGTTACAGTATGTATAATGTTTTTAATCAATTTAATGTGACATGAATGCTGCGTTACATAATTACTTTTAAACCCTACGAGATACAATGACAGCCATTATAGAAAAAAGAAAATTAATTGAACTATTTATTTATTTTCATTTAGTGCACTTTGCACTAGATTTCTGTTGTAAAAAATAACAGTGTTCATCTGACCCCTTGTAATTTAAAGAAATTAGAACATTTCAAATGTTTTCTCATACCATTTCACACAATGTCGCAGCACCCTCTATAGGCCATACGGGTATTTGCACAACTGAAATACTTCAATACTGTGTTGTGAAAAGTATTTGTTATGACGAGTACATGAATTTAGAACAATTGATTGTTTATTTCTCCATTAAACCGCCCATTTTCAAAGAGTTTTGAGACACATTATTACAAATTTTGTTTTGTTTTTCAAATTTTTTTAAAATTTGAGTTTGGGAATTTGCGGCCTATAGTCTGTCAGGATGCACACCATCAAACCCTGAAGAAAACACAAAGAAACATTACTTAAACACAAATGCATTATTAATGCTCATTAATGCTCATACACTTTACCATAATGGTCCACTTGCGGTTCTCAGCTTCTGTAAACACAAGGGAACGTGGTGAGTAGAAAACTTCATCGTCTACTTCCTCTGCTTTACGTGGGAGACAGTGTAGAAATGTCCAGTCTGGTGCAGCCACACTTCCTGCCTGCATGTCAACAATTCAACAGAAACATTTAAAAAACATCTCCAGTTACTTTCGTAACCTTGGTTCCCTGAGAGGCAAGGAACGAGACATTACGAATGTATGGGAACTTCTCTCCTACTACACTTCTCCAGAAATCGTATAGGCTAAAACGTGAGCCAAGCTGGCCAATTGACGCAAATATGCAAATAATGAACATGTTGCAGTATTAATGCAGATGCAGCGTCTCAGAGCATTCGAAGCCTGAGTAGTTGAGGGCTCAGTGAATAGGGCAGGCAGTGAAACAATCTGCGCTTTAATTGGGTAATGAGTGACTTAGGGATATAACCCGGCCTCGGCCTGAACGTCACATTACAGTTTCCCGACCCAAAGCGAATACAATCTTCACTCACAGAGAAGGCCTGTAAATCCCCAACCCGCTACCCTGATGCGAGCGCGAGAAGCAGAGCCGTTTTGACAGAAAGCTCTTTAATGCCAATTTAAGCCAGAGGCTCGAAGGTCGATGTCGACCGCACTCAATCACTCGAAGGGCGGGTGCGACAACGCCTCCAAAACCAAAGCCAAATCCCACGGTGGCACCGAAGGCGGCCGTGCAGGGCATAACCTCCTGTCTCCTTTGAGGAACCCGATCATGACGCATGTCTACCAATAGACTTCCTGTCAATAAGGGGGATGAAACGTGGCGATAGCGGCCACATACATTTTCAGAGTGGATGGAACTCTCCCCTTGTCCATCCTGTATTGAAGAAAGCGCAGGATATCCGACTCAGAACAACTCCTTGGGGTGATATCGACTTCCTGACACCATTTAAAAAAAACTCCCCACTTTAGGTCATACAGGCGCCTGGTGGATGGGGCTTGCGCTTCCGCGATGGTGCTCAATGCTCACGAGTGCAGTGCGTCCAGCTCGCTCAGCGACCCTGCAACGGCCACACATGGAGGTTCCACAGCCCGGGACTGGGATGTCAGATTGATCCTTTCGCCTGAGACTCTTACCCAGACGGTCAGGATGGCTTTTTGAGTCTCGCTGGAGACGCGACGGCTTTCCTTGGCAGGCTCCTCTTGGCCACCCGCTTCTTTCCCATACCCTGCCACTGGTTGTTGCGCCCTCTGCGAGGATCCAGCTCCTGGCGAGGTGCTGACTTCTGTCTGGCTGCAGCCTGAGGATGGCGGCCAGAGGCGGATGACGAGCAAGAGCGAGGCTGCGGTGGAGGCGGCGGCGCCCTGTGAGGGATCACGTGACTCGGAGTACCACTCGGTGACTTTCTCGACCGCATCTCCGAACAAGCCCGCTGTGGAGATCGGTGCGTTCAGCAGCGTCTTCCTATCAGCTTCCTGCACATCAAAAAGGATAAGAAACAGGTGTCCACGCCTCGTCCACGGGCGCAAACATGGCCTGGGTGGAAGTGAGGATGTGCGCCCCGATTGCGGGTCCGCCCACAACTTCACGACGTGTTCGTGCGCATCAGGAAAGAACGGGGTTCCTGTCTTCGAAGCGGCCTGGCAACGGCTCGGCTGAAGGAACGACGTGTTGAGCTTGCTCTTCGAGGGTTCATCCGGGGCCTTCCAAGAGAGGTCCAGTTCCTTGATGGCCTTAGAGAGGATGCGGAAAAGCTCGTCCTGTAGGTCCGTCAGGGTATCCTGGTCCGAAACCAGCTCCAGGGCGGTCTGCTCCGCGGCCCGCCATCCTTGAGGGCTGACTCGGCGTGGGCCAGCACCATGCACGTGATGCAGAAAAGGTGTGTATCCAGGGGCACGATGGGGCCTGAGCACAAGTTACAAATAGTTGCCATCGGATGCAGAATAACAATCGGATGCAGCGATAATTCCTTAATAGATGTAGATATAGTCCCAGATAGCAGACTGACATTGAATCAACGTGGAAATATGACATCGAAACAACGTTGATCTGACATTGTTTTGCTCATCGAATTAACGTTGAACCAACGTCAGATGCGTCATTCTTTCAAAACTAACGGAAAATCAACTTGAAATCAACGCGTTGTTTCAACGTTATGAAAGCAAACCAATTTTAGATTTCATTTAGCTTTGAAGAATGCCGCGTCTGACATTGGTTCAACGTTAATTCGATGAGCAAATCAACGTTGTTTCAATGTCATGAGAGACGTCGTTTCCACGTTGATTCAATGTCAGTTTGCTATCTGGGGTATCAGCTTTCTCGCACACTATTTGAGCGTGAAGAGAGAGATTGTGATGAATATTGATGCTGCAACTGCTTCAATACAGCAACGTATTGAGTATTTGCATATTTGCGTCAATTGGCCAGTTTGGCTGTCGTCAGCCTATAAGATTTCAGCCGAAGTGGAGTAGGAGAGAAGTTCTCATATACAACATTTGTAATGTCGAAGTTCTGAGCATTGATAGGGAACTGCATAACACTATTCAGAAGCAAGTTTTTAATTTCCACAACAAGGCTGCAAATGCATTATAATTCAGTAAATCTTACTAACATAATGGAATGAAAAGTCTTGATCTAACTAGACAAAGTTGATGGATGTTTGTCTACCTGCATTGTGATCTGGTAACCATGGAAATCTTTCAGTCTCTTCTTCTTCTCCTCCTCTTGGCCCATGCTCACCCAAGTGTCAGTAACCAGCACATTACTGTCCTGTGCTGCCTCCATTGGATCTGTCAGGAATTGCAACTTGGTCCCAAACTATAGCATGGAAATCATGATTAGCTAGATAAGCAATAGTGAACATAAAAACTATCTATAAATCAGTTTTACACAGATGTATTGTGTTGTTAAAGTCAATTATTAAAGAATCATTTCATAGACAAACACATAGGCTATGTCTATAATGAAAATCCATTATATAAATCATACAATATAAAATGAAGCAAACATTATAAAGAGAACATTGTATTGTAGGGTAGTCTATACCTGCTTAGAGAGACGCTGAGCCTCTTGAGTGATGTTAGCATCTGGCTCATAACCCTATAAAGATAAGAGGTTCATTCAGAAAAAAATCATTTCAGAGCGGTGCGAGTTAAAAGAAATAAAAAAACGCATTATATTGTACATTACATTATACATTATATACATTATACTATATATATATATATATATATATATATAGAGAGAGAGAGAGAGAGAGAGAGAGCCTTTTAAAAGTAGGTATGATTTCTTTTTTTTTTCTTTTGAATAAAGAATCTAATGCTCACCAAGTAAATTCTTTTTTAATTTATTGCTGTGATGGAATGTGATGTTTGTTTCTGTATTCCAGTGTCACTTGAAATCATTCTAATATGCTAATACTTAAATACAATTTCTGATTAGTATCAGCTGAAAACAGTTGTGCTGTTTAATCTTTTTGTGGAAACTGATACATTCTTTATCAATTTTTCACTGTCTTCACTGAATAAAAGTATTAATTTATTTCACTCACACAAAAAAAAAATATTGTACTATGTGTTACCCCAAGTGCTCTCAAGATGAGTAAAGGCAGGATTCGTGTGCAGGGGAACTGAATTAAAGCAAAGGTAAACCATAGGAGAAGACCTGATAACATCAATGAAACGTTTAACAAAGGACAACACCAGGCAAAGAACATGAGAAACACTGGGGTATATATACACAAGGTGAGATTGGCAAACAAGACACACCTGGGAACACCAGGAACTAATCACCAAGAAAAACTACAAAGAACTACAAAAAATGGCACAGTTTTGAAAGTGGCGCAAACCTTGGGTGTGGCCACTTTTAGATTGACACCTAGTTTGGTCAATGACATCATGAAGGAGTGAAGAACATTGTTTCCATCACCTATCCAAGCCAGAGTGAGGCCTTTTAATGAGCCATAATGCTCCTGTAAGAGGGAAAAAGAAAACATGAGTACTTCAATTGAATACTTCAATTCCACATTGAATACTTCAATTTCTCATTAATGCAATTATCTAATCAACCAATCACATGGCAGTTGCTTCAATGCATTTAAGGGTGTGGTCCTGGTCAAGACAATCTCCTGAACACCAAACTGAATGTCAGAATGGGAAAGAAAGGTGATTTAAGTCATTTTGAGCGTGGCATGGTTGGTGGTGCCAGACGGGCCGGTCTGAGTATTTCACAATCTGCTCAGTTACTGGGATTTTCCATTTCTAGGGTTTACAAAGAATGGTGTGAAAAGGGAAAAACATCCAGTATGCGGAAGTCCTGTTGGCGAAAATGCCTTGTTGATGCTAGAGGCCAGAGACTGATTGAAGCTGATAGAAGATCAACTTTGACTGAAATAACCACTCGTTACAACCGAGGTATGCAGCAAGGCATTTGTGAAGCCACAACACGCACAACCTTGAGGCGGATGGGCTACAACAGCAGAAGACCCCACCGGGTACCACTACAAATAGGAAAATGAGGCTACAATTTGCAAGAGCTGACCAAAATTGGACAGTTGAAGACTAGAAAAATGTTGCCTGGTCTGATGAGTCTCGATTTCTGTTGAGACATTCAGATGGTAGAGCAGAATTTGGCGTAAACAGAATGAGAACATGGATCCATCATGCCTTGTTACCACTGTGCAGGCTGGTGGTGGTGTAATGGTGGATGTTTTCTTGGGACACTTTAGGCCCCTTAGTGCCAATTGTACATTGTTTAAACGGCCTATCTGAGCATGGTTTCTGACCATGTATATCCCTTTATGGCCACCATATACCCATCCTCTGATGGCTATTTCCAGCAGGATAATGCACCATGTCACAAAGCTCAAATTATTTCAAATTGGTTTCTTGAACATGACAACGAGTTCACTGTACTAAAATGATCTCAACCCAATAGAGCATATTTGGGATGTGGTGGAACGGGAGCTTTGTGCCCTGGATGTGCATCCCACAAATCTCCATCAACTGCAAGATGCTCACCTATCAATATAGGCCAACACTTCTAAAAAATGCTTTCAGCACCTTGTTGAATCGATATCACATAGAATTAAGGCAGTTCTGAAGGTGAAAAACACAGCATTAGTATGGTGTTCCTAATAATCCTTTAGGTGAGTGTGTGCGTAATAGGGGTGGCACGGTACATGAAAAAACACCCGAACCGTTCGGTTCGCTTGTCTCGGTTCGGAGCGCGTGTGCGTCTCACGGTTCGACGCATGCGCAATGTAACCTCGTGCACGTATGTGACGTGTGTTTTCTTTTCGCGCGACATCAACTTGTTCGACTTGGACCGGTGCTCATCAATAACATCAATCTAGCGCGATTCGGCTCCGTATGCATTCATCACTTTCGCGATATTTGATGTCATTACCGATCGCTCTGTGCAGCGCCGGTTCAAGTTAATAAACAAGCCAGTAAAAGTGGAGTATGGAGCGCTGCAGGTCACGGCACGCGGAGAAATGGCAAGTGGGAGAGATGAGGGAGTTGGAGGATGCGCCAGCGTCGTATGAGTCTATGGTATAAGTCCGGTGTGTGGGAACATTTTGGATTTCATGTTATGATATTTTAATTTAACTACAGTGGCACTTTATGTATAGATAAGAGCTTCAGTCATACGTTTCCAAACCCTGCACTTTAATTTTAAGTGGAAAAAAGTACCCTCACATTTTGGGAATAGAAGCATTGTTGATACTGTTTTTGTGTTGAGGTTGAATTTCAATTTCACTTTATGTTTATGGCCTTTGCTATTGCTATAGCTTAATTATCTATAGGCAATGAGGTTTCATGTATATTGACATTTAAAAGACAGTGTTTTAAGAGTTCCTCTCTTTTTCTTTTAAAAGATAGAATTTTGGTAAGAGCTACAAAAGTTAGCAGTTGATACATGACAGTTAATTTCTTTTTGTAAATAAGATTTATGTGATAAAAATGCACAAGTTCTTGTAGAGATAGTGATACACATTCTCCTTTTTTGCCAAATAAACAAAAAGCATGTCAATTTCTTCTCTCTTGCTGTATCTAAATCTCACCTAGCTTTCCTCTGAGATAGTCCCAAAATGTGCTTAAAGTCAAAGAGTCAAATTCAGTTTGTGCATGATTGCATGAATATAATATATATTTTTTAATACTGTATCCTAAAGTGTGGATAATTAAGCTATATATCACATGCTGAAGTACATTTCTGGAGTGTTAAAGATTAAAAGAAAAAATAACAAGAACCGTACAGAACCGAAAACCGTGACCCTAAAACCGTGATACAAACCGAACCGTGGGTTTTGTGAACCGTGCCACCCCTAGTGCGTAAGTGTCAGTGAATTTGTACCTGCAGTGTCAGTAGGTCCGCTAGAATCTGTATAGGGTGGTAGAGATCAGACAGGCCATTGATGATTGGTATAGAAGCATCTTTATCCAGGAGCTCCAGAGATGAGTGACTATACACCCGAGCTAACACGATATCTGCCAAACCAGAGAGCACCCTGCCATACAAACACACCCACATTTAAGACCATGTCATGGCCTCACAGTATTGAGTCTAAGCAGTGTTTACAATGTGTATTCAGACCTGGCCGTGTCTGTGGTGCTTTCATTGGTGCCCAGATGAATATCTTGGGGTGTGAGAAAACATGGATGGCCACCCAACAGAGAGAAGCCTAGTGAACGAGAGAGAGAGAGAGAGAGAAACTGTCTATGTGTCAAATCCTTTGTTCTGTATCGTTCTATTCATTCATTTTGTTCAGGGACCGCACTGTTAAATATAAGCCCTTGATCACAAGCTCGAACACTGAATGGCACCTGTTTCAGTGGACATGCGGGTCCTAGTGCTCCTCTTTTCAAATATCATGGCAATAGATTTGCCTTGAAGTACTGGGACATACTGTGCATAAAAAGAGGAATAAATGAGCATTGTTTATAAGTCCTGAAATGGAGAGATTTCCAATCAGTAATTTAGCAGATGCAATATATTTTGCAGTACCTCGCCCCTGTGCTTTATTCGATGCTTAAGGTCAGCAGAAACCCACAGGATATGTTTAATTTCCTCTGCATTAAAGTCCTTTAGTGTTAGAAAGCTGCTGCCTTTCAGGTTAACACTCTCTAAAGTTGCTTTTCCCACTCTGTGGACATGAAATACACATGATACAGACGTAAAACAGCTTAAGTATTGGAAAAAAGAAGAGAAAAGAAAACAAACACATTTTAGGAAAATAGTTTATGCAAAACAACATTTAAAAAAACATTTTCAAATTATCATTTAGATTTCATAAAGTCATATATTGAAAGAATAAATTGAATGGGTTATTTCTATAAAATATAAATGGTTAAAAACTTCAAAAGTATCCTAATCTAAAGCAAAGAATGTTCCTTTATTAAAATACATAAATTCAAAAAATATGTTAATATTTAATTAAAATATCAGTGTTATTGGCCAATTACTCATTAATTAAAATTTAAGTATTTTTTTATTTTGCTTAACAGATCAGTGTTATAGGCTACTACACATTACAACGAGGACATTATTCAAACTTTCACAGCAATCATGATGACTTCTTAATATTTAAATTAATTGTCTGTTTAGCATTATTCAATTGAATAATATTTGTTAATATAAATGATGAATAAAATGAATTTCTTGTTTATGGCAAGACTTTGCGACTTACCTTAAATTCCTGCTCTGGCAACATCTTGCAAATTTCAGACTACAAAATATTCTGTTTTTGAGAGCAAACATTTTACTGACATATGAATACAGAAAGCTCAAAGCTGGCACAACCAAATCAATGCATTTCCACATGCTCCCTGTCATACAGCATTGTGGGCGTGGCTAATGGGATGGAAACGGGGAGGTACCAGGAGGAACAAGTAACTTGGCGTGGTGACTGGTGACGGACAGCTCTGTGCTTTTTCTCATTAATCCCACACACTGGCATCGGATGCTAAATTTACTCACTATCTCTCTCTCTCTCTCTCTCTCTCTCTCTCTCTCTCTCTCTCTCTCTCTCTCTCTCTCTCTCTCTCTCTCTCTCTCTCTCTCTCTCTCAATGACTATAATGTTTCTTTTCTTAATTAAATAATTATATAAAATTAAAAATAACAGCTGAAAGAACAGAAATGTCAGGTATGTCATCATCTGAAGAACAGAGGTGAGGGTGATGACTGGAGAAACAGACACAGACATTCCAGGTAAGATGTGTATTTTTATAGTGACATCTATCTATCTATCTATCTATCTATCTATCTATCTATCTATCTATCTATCTATCTATCTATCTATCTATCTATCTATCTATCTATCTATCTATCTATCTATCTATCTATCTATCTATAGATCTGTCTATCTGTCTGTCTGTCTGTCTGTCTGTACGTGTAATTTAGCATGTGCTTGTAAGACTCTCTTTGTGTGACACTATAATCATGCATTTGAGCTCCTAGAGCATTATACCCACACAGGCTATTCTGGGAAGCTGGAAGCTTTCTAAGGATTTAAATGGACCGTCTTGCTGAGCATGGAAGGTTTGCTCTTTGCTCCGGATGTGAACAATTGTGAGATGTTGTACTGAACATATGTTTCCTCATTGCAGATACAGGTGCTGTATTTACCTTTGGAAATAGTAAAATAGCCAACAATGTGCCCAGCAGGTTATGGTTAAAGAATGATATACCTGTGCACATCTCATGTGGACAGTCACACTCAGCCTTTGTAACAGGTTGTAATCTCTCTATATTATCCTTTCTATATTATAAAAATAAATGCTATATTTCAGCTCTTTAATGATCTCTTTTCAGAGCAGGGCCGTTTGTTTGTGTTTGGAAGTAATGACAGCGGTCAGCTTGGTCTACAAGCTAAAGGTCCAATTAAAAAACCAATCTGTGTTAAAGGTTAGACATAAGGGTGTTTACAGTATACATTTATTTATATGTTTTATAAAGATCTAGCTCTATGTTGTGTTATTTATCTTCTTAATTGTCCACACAGTTCTTAAAGGGGAGAGAGTTCAGTTGGTTGCCTGTGGGACTGATCACACGCTCGTAAGCACATGTAAGCAAAGCCTTTTACTGTAGTTTCAGACACTATTGTTAAAAAGATTGGCATCAGTAAGATGCTTTAATGTTTTTGGAAGAAGTGTAATATTATTTTAATTTATACTGGCAATATTTTGAAATATAATAAAAATAAGTAAACAATTTATATTGATTTTAATATGTTTTAATTTCGGTTATGACAAAGCTGAATTTTCAGCATCATACTCCAGTCTTCAGTGTCACATGATCCTTCACTCTAATATTCTGATTTGGTTACTGTAATTTGCTTACTGTAATATTTTTTTGCGAAAACCATGATTCATGATTCTTTGATTAAAGGAATGTTCAAAAGAACAGCATTTATTTGAAAAAAAAAAAAACATTTAAATGAATGGTACTGTCACTTTTGATCAATTTACCGTAATGTGTCCTTACTGAATAAAAGCAAGCAGTTTTTTTAAAAAACTTACTGACCCCAACATTTTAAACAGTAGTTTATATTTTAAAAAGAGAATTTTAAATAAAAGTTTATGTGGGTTTTTCCAGCACAAAGGGAGATTTTTGTAGCCGGAGGAAACAGTGATGGACAGTTGGGACTGGGCCATTGTAATGGCAGTGTCTCTTTCCAGTGCCTCCGCACCTTTTGTGACTATGCTCCAATAAAATTGCTCTGTGCAGGTGACCACACCTCTGCTGCACTTACAGGTAACAATGATATGCAACTGAAAGTCTCCTTCATAGTAGATATAAACCTACTATTATATATGGAAATGCATTTACATATTTAAATAATAAATCTGCATATTTCAGAGGATGGCAGGCTGTTTATGTGGGGTAATAACTCGGTTGGTCAGCTTGGTTTGGGGAATGACAGTCATGCCTTGTTGCCTAAAGAACTGAAATTGGGACTGCCCGTTCAGTCGGTCTCATGTGGATACAGACACTCAGCTCTGGTCACAGGTGAGCACCTGTCAATCAACACTATTCAGAAGCATGAATAAGACCATGCTGTTATTTTTATTTTATTTATTTATTTATTTATTTTTTTGAGGGTTCACTGAATAAATACTTGGGAATTTGGTGTGTTTCAGATAATGGGGATGTTTTCACTTTTGGGGAAAGTGCAGATGGACGACTGGGTCTTTCTGCTCATCTGCTGGCCAATCACAGGTGTCCCCAGCGAGTAGAATCTCTGCACGGGGTTCTGCAGGTGGCATGTGGAGGCAAGCACACTCTCGCCCTCACAGGTGATGGAGATGTACACAGTGCCTTAAAAACATGTGAATGAATGTATATTAAATATATTTTTCTATCCATTAGAATTAGGTTTAAAATTGAAATGCCACTTGGTTTGATATGTTGTTATCTAATTCAGTGACATTAATACATTTTTTTAAGTCTGGCTTAAAGCTACACTGTGTAACTCTTTTAGTTTATTCTTAGCTAAAAACACTTAGTTCTTTCAAAAATATGTCCTCATTAATGTATATTAACTTTGTTCAAGTAATAAAGTATTCTCGTGAGTGTATAATATGCCATTGAAAATACAAAGTACTTACGGGTAAGGGGTTCTAATGTCGGTCGCCATGTTGCCCCTCCATCTTGAAAGTACATTAGCCAAAGAGGGACATACCCATTAATTCAAGCTTCGCCTTTCACATTTACGTTTGCGTTAACACTCATTGACGAGGTCGAACTGGAAGCCATGTTAATCTTGGACTATTGGCCATCGTAGGAGTTAAAACGAAATTGGAATTGAGAGGAACAGAAATTAATATTCACTGGATGGTCATATACTAGTATTGATGGTTCGCACTCGTCAGTCCAGGAGGCCGGCCGTACTCGGGCTGGCGTTGATGCGGAGCTTCTGCACCTCCTCACCAAGGCCATCGATCAACTTCGGCCTCTAGTGGTCAGCACCTGATGAGCCCGCACCGAACAGGCTCGACGGATACTTACTCCATCGCCGCCGCCAGGCGCTCGTATCCAGGACTGTGGCCTTGCTACCGGAGCTTTGCCGAACTTTCTCCGCGAGAGTCCGCTCGCATGCCTCCTCAATGCTCTCTCAGGTTGACGGCACCGTCAAGAAGGGGTATAACTATATTCCCCCGGTTGAAGAAGCAGTAGCATTGCACTTTTGCCTGCCCTCTAGATGGCTTTCAAAGGCTGCCCTCACCTCTAAGGCCTGCAGGACCACTTCAGCCCTTGTCAGCCGCGTTTTCGCCGGCACCGGACAGGCCGCTTCAGCCCTGCACTCTATGGCGGTTCTACAGATTCTCCAGGTCAATCTCCTCCGTGAACTGGACGACCCGTGAGCTCGGACCCATCCACCATCACGGATCTTCGCAGCGCGACGGACTTTTCCCTTCATGCGAACGAACGGTGGTGGACGGTGGATGGACGCCCTCTTGGACGGTGCATGGTTTTCTTAACAGTCACGGAAAGGCACCTTTGGCTGGCGCTCACCAATATAAGGGAATCCGAGCAGGCTGTTTTCCTCAAAGCCCTGCTTTCCCCCACCGGCCTCTTTGGACCAGTTATTAGCGGGATTGTGGACTGTTTCTCGGAGGTGCAAAAGACAACGCAGGCCATGCAGCTCTTCTTGCCGTGTCGTTCAAACTCTGCTGCACGCTGCAGTCGGGACCAGCCTACACAGAGCTCCGCTCAGCGTCCAGCCCAGCTACCGCCTGTGCTAGATCGTGCTCAGCCAGCCGTCATAGGCCGTCTCCACGCTTACTGAAAAGCATTTTATCCGTGGCAACTCTCTCGTGTCCTGTTCCTTACATGATATGCTCCCCATCCAAAGCCACCACGACCTCGTGTATAAATCGGCTGCCCATCGCTATAAGCGAGCCGCCGTGTTCCAGCACCGTAAGCATGCGCACTCCACCTGCGCCCCAGGTTCAGATCCTCAAGCCCATAGTATGAGGCGATCAGATCCCAGAGGCCATTTGGCCCCTTGCTCTACATGTAAAAGCATGGGAAGCTATCCTGGGCACCTCAGAATGGGTGTTGAACACAATAAAGAATGGCTATGCATTGCAGTTCGCTCACCGTCCCCCGCGCTTTTGAACGCAGACCGAAACGAGAGTGAATGGGGAAGTAGCACACCTTTGTGCAGAAATAGCGAAACTTCTGTGCGAGGGTTCCAAAGAGCCAGTACCCCCTGAGCGAGTCAGGCTTTTACAGCCATTATTTGCTCATACCCAAGAAGGATGGAGCCCCCCCTTAAATTAAATGTATCTCTCCCTTTTCTGTAGAGGAAGAGTTATATTCTTTTGGCCGTGGAGAGTTTGGTCAGTTAGGGTTGGGGACGATGATGTTTGTAGCAGACACACCTGTTGCTGTCGGCCACTTCAGGAAAGGCAGGGTTACCCATGTGAAATGTGGTGAAAACCACACAGCGCTTATAACAGGTAAGATACACACACTGTTAAATGAGCGATGTCAGATGATTAAAATGAATTATTAAATAAATGATTAAAAGAAATTATTACTTTGTCATTTACTAACATTCTCCTTAATCCCATAATCATAGTATTGCTAGTTCAATATGTTACCAGACGAGCTATTATTCTGATCAGTCTTTAAAAGAATCAAACAGTTGTGTTGTGTAAATGTGTTGACTACAATAATTACATATACATTCGACATTTGACTTCACATTAACCAGTTCCAAAAGACATGTATTTGTGGTTTATATAGTTACACATCTCATCTAAATGCACTCATTTCTCAGATAGTGGTCTTCTGTACACATTTGGAGATGGCCGTCATGGGAAGTTAGGCCTTGGAGACGAGAACTTCACCAATCAGTTCTGTCCAACTGTGTGCCAGAGGTTCTTTGATTATTCTGTCATGACTGTAAGTTATTTTTTTTTTGATAGTTTATTATCAAGTTCTTGTCTTTTTCTGTATGTATAACTAAGGAAATATAATTATATTTGTGCTTATGTGCTGTAGGTGGCATGTGGTTCTAGTCACATGCTGGTGTTCGCACGGCCACGGCAACAGGAAAGTGAAGAAGTTTGTTTAGAGGATGAAGATGTTACTTACTCTTACCTGGACAGGTGTTATACCTCAATGCTACAGGGGGAACCATTAGAACATATTCCAGGCCCAGCTCTTGTCTCACAACTGACCTTTCTCCACCCATCTCTTCCAACCTCTCACCGCTGGAGCCTATCAACACGGGCCAGACGGAGACTGAGGGTGAGAAGCTGGTCCCTTGGGTTACATCAGTTAGATGAATGAAACTCCTTGTGTTCTATGAAGGTTCTATGGGGATGTTTACAAAAAGGAGATATATGGAGGCGTTTTTTCAGCTAAGCCCTTTATGAACCAGGGGTGGATTTTTATTTGAGATAACAACTCTGTTTAAGAAACGTAACTCTTTTTTTATAACATGAAGGTCACATTAAAACGTGTTAACCGATTTCTGTGCCTTTAATGAATAGGTTTTGAATAGATTGTCTCTAATCTATATTTTCAAACTTAAAATAAGACAATCGATAATACAAATATGAATTATATTTACAACTATGAGCATCCAAACAAAGAGTGAATATAATACAGTATATAATTATAGATTTACCATATTTTGACCACACCACACAATATTTTGAAAGTTTTTTCAAATGATTAGTGTACTTGCTTACACAAGGGGCATTAGTGTACTTGCTTACACAAGGGGCATGATTGAAATGAAATATGAGACATGTGATGTGTTATGAAAACAAAGAAACACCAAGGAAAATCTACAGAATTTTTTTTTTTACCTGTGTGAAAAATGTGTGTGGAAATATTATTTAATTGTGTGTGACATTCTTAATTTGTAAATAATGTAGGGAGACTGGCAAAATATTTGTGTGCGTGTGCTTGTTTATATGATTTACAAGGACACAAATTTATATAACGCCATGGGTATTACACTGTAATTACAACGTGTTTTTTTTATTAATATAAAAAAATTGATATATAAATATAATTGTATATATCACATCCCCTATCATAGAATAAATATAAATAACATACTATTTTCTGTTTTTTTTTTTGTGATGGGTAGCTTTAGGAGTAAGGTTAGGGGATAGAATATACAGTTTGTCCAGTATAAAAACCCTTTCACCTATGGAATGTCTTCAAAATGATAGGTACATCAACATGGTTGTGGGTATGTGTGTTTCAGAAGAGCTCATCTGCACAGTTTGGTCCAGAATTTTGCAATCTTCCTCCCCTTACAACTGGCTTTACTGCACTAGCCCTGACAGGCAACATCCTTCAACCCAGATCTCCAACAGACACTCCTAAACGCTTCAGAACTGATGTCCCTGTGGAATCTTCTTCTACCTCAATCACACTGCCTGTCAGGACACTTCCACGTAAATATTTGTCTATGTTCTCCCAAAACCTCTCTTTCTAGCCATCCATCTACCATCTATCCAACTGTGATGCTAATATATCTTACCACAATTATATAATCACTAAATGTAGTCATTCTAAATTAATTAAAAAACACTAGCAATAACCAAACACTTGATTATCAGTATTGACCAGCTTTTTTGTGAATACAGTCACACCCATCACTAAGAGCACAGGGGACTGCCATAGTGTTGGAACATCTGAAAACAGCCTGTCAGAAAAGGTGAGCTAAAGCTGTCACTGTGCTCAAGATGATTAAATTATTTATTAGAAAAGTGTTTATTTAACTGAGGAATGTTTGATTTTACAGACACGTGAACAGCATAAGAACAAGATGGCAAGAGCCTCTTCTAATGGGAAGGAAGAGAACGTTCCTCAGGATCTGCCCACTGAAGTACAGACTGGTTCTGTTTCTCATCCGTCAATGACAGAATCTCCACCACCAAGCAGTCTTAAACACAAGAAGCCCAGGTCTGGAGACCCAAAGAATGCTGCTACGCAGGAAGAACGTTTTAATGCTACAGTATCAGAAAGCAAAATGCAATCCAAAACATGCAAAAAACCTATCCAGAGTACAAATAATAAATCTAAAGGTCAAGCAGTAGAGGTCAGATCATCTCCAGAGAGAATGTCAGCTAAAGAAAGGGAGGCATGCAGTGAAACATGCAGTATTAATATTGATTCAAGGCCCAAAGTTTCAAAACCAGATCCCAGAGATCAAGAGGTCACTACTCCTGCTGAGATGAAGCACAAGACCAAGTCGAGTTCACTTAAAATTCAGAATACAAGTTCTCCAGTTCAGGAAGCCATGCCTACAAAAGTTTTAGAGGTCAAATCACATCAAATTAAAGAGGAGGGTATTCCAGTAAGAGCTACAAAAAGGGTAAAATCTCCAGTCAAGGATCAAGAAGTCAACTCTGGCAGGATGGAAGTTAGTGTGGTCGAATCAATACTTCAGGCAGGTCCTGCTCAAAAAGACATCATGCCATGCCATGGAAAGGCTCAAGAGGTCATATCAACACTGATCGATACACAAGAACAGGAAAAGCCGTCAGTCAAAATTCCAGCCAAACTGCAAGACACTCCTAAAAAGGGAAATCATGTTGACACAGAAGAAAACCCTGGTGAACTTACACCAAAGAAAGCTAAGAAGAAGAGATCAGAAGTGGAAACACCCAGCCCTCTATCGGTTTCCATACCAACACGAATGTCTAAAGCAAAAAAGGGAAAGCCTGTGGAGGCTGAAAACTCAAATGTCCAGCTTAGAACTGAGATGCTAGCACAAGTCAAAAGGGAAAATGATAGTAAAACACCTCAGAACTCCAATATATCATTTCCCCCTCTAGAGAACAGAAAATCAGGAGGAGCTGCTGAAATAAGCCAGTCCGCTTCCAATCTGCCGTCTGAGCAAACAAATAGCCAGTCACCCTCTGATAAACTGCTTACTGAACAGAAATATGAATTTCCATCAATTAAAAGCTTAACTCCAGAAGGAGGCCACTCATTTTCCAGTTTATGGTCCAATAACGAATCAGCAACCAGGAAATCTTCCACCATAAAAGAAACTGAATCATCATCTGCTAATTTGTTAAATCTATCACCACAATGGAGGCAGTCACCACTAAATGAAATTAAATTAGATGGCAAATCAGTTGAACCTGAAGAGCCAGACAGGAAGCCACAGGCTGAGCAGAGCATTATGGGTAGTGTAGTTTCACCACTAGCGGCCATGGCTATAGTTAGTGCTGCACCACTACTAATAAAAGCTGCTGAAGTTCTTTCGGAAACTTCACCAGAACAAAGTAATAAGATAGAACATCAATTGGACCCGGACAGCACAGTTCAGGATCTATCAGCACAATATGTACAAAACAAGCTTGTTTCAGATGAAAACAGAAAAATGGAGAAAGAATCTGATGTGAAGGATAGCGAAACAGAGAGAGCAGAAGAGAGAGGTGAAGAAGAGACTCTCGCTGAGGATGAAGAAGAAAGTGAGGGGGTTGGGCAGAAAGAAGAGTACAGTGGTGTTGAGGATGAAGAAGAAAGAGAAAGCGATAATGATAAAGACGGTGATCAAAAAGGAGAGGAGGGAAGTGAGGAAGAGGAGGGAGACGAGGACAGTGTTGTTGAAGATGAAGAAAGAGAAAGCGATAATGACAAAGACGGTGATCAAAAAGGAGAGGAGAGCAGTGAGGAAGAGGAGGGAGATGAGGATAGTGATGTTGAAGATGAAGAAAGAGAAAGCGATAATGACAAAGACGGTAACGGTGATCAAAAAGGAGAGGAGGGTGGTGAGGAAGAGGAAGATGAAAGTGAGGGGGTTGGGCAGAAAGAAGAAAATGATGTTGAAGAGAAAGAAGAAAGAGAGACCGATAATGATGAAGACAGTGAAAGTGCTCAAAAAGGAGAGGAGGATTGTGAGGAAGAGGAGGGAGAAGAAGAGGAAAGTGAGGGGGTTGGACAGAAAGAAGAGAGTGATGTTGAAGATGAAGAAGAAATAGAGAGCGATAATGATGAAGACAGTGAAAGTGGTCAAAAAGGAGAGGTGGATGGTGAGGAAGAGGAGGGAGACGAAGAGGAAAGTGAGATGGTTGAGCAGAAAGAAGAGAACAGTGTTGTTGAAGATGCAGAAGAGAGAGAGAGCGATAATGATGAAGACAGTGAAAGTGCTCAAAAGGGAGAGGGGGACTGTGAGGAAGAGGAGGGAGAAGAAGAGGAAAGTGAGGCAGCAGGGGAGGAAGAGGATGACAGCAATAGTGGACAGAGCAGTAAAAGTGAGGGAGAGAAGAGTGAAGAAGGTGGATGTGAAGATGTGACTGAAAGAGAAGAGGAGAATGAGGGTGAGGATGGAGAAATGGAAGAAGAGAATAAGGATGAAGAGAGTGGTGGTGAAGATGAGGAAGAAGAGAGGGAGAGCTGGGATGGAGGGAGTGAGGGAGAGGAGAAAACCGATCCAGAGGAGGAGCAGGAAGGAGAGAACAGAACGGAGGAGAAAACAGAAGTAGGGGAAAAATCTGACAGTGAAGATGAAAATACAAATGTGAGATCAGATGAAGAAGAGGAAGGAGAGAGCGAAGAAAATGATGGGCGTGAAGAGGAAGAGAATGAAATAGAGGAAGGAGAGGAAGAAAAGGGAGACGAAAAGAGTGAGGAAGAAGATGAGGAGGAAAATCAAGAAGAAGAGACTGATCATGAAGAGGAGGAGGAAAACAGAGATGAGGAAGAAGAAGAGAATGGCGAAGAGGGTGAAGAAGATGAGGAACAGGAGGAAATGGAAAATGATAATAAATTGAAAGACAAAAAAGATGGAGTAACAAACAGTGAAGAAGAGGAGAGTGAGGGAGAGAAAGAAGATCGACAGAATGACCTGGAATCTAAAAACGAAGAAAAGTTTTCCAAGAAAGATGGGGATGAAGAAAGACAGGAAGGAAGTGAACAGGTTGAGGAAGATGATGGAGACGTGGACAGAGAAGATGAAGATGATGAGGTAGACAAGCTGAATGAAATGATGGAAGAAAAGAATGAGGAAGAGGAAGGAAGTGAGGAAGAAACAGAAGAGGAGGAGAAAGAAACAGACAAGAAAGAAGAGAATAAAAAATCAGACAGAAGTGGGAGGAAAGCGAAAGAATCTACTGAAGAGGAAGATGAAGAAGAGAGTGAGGAGGAGGATGAGGAAGAAGCAGAGCTGAAGGAAATGAAAATAAAAAGGACACAGAGAGAAACTAGTGAAGAAGAACAAGAGGAGGAAGAGAGTGAGGAGGAGGAAGAGGAGGAAGAAACAGAGAGGGAAAAAATTGATATAAAAACTGAGAGAAATAGGATGAAACCGAGAGAAACTAGCGAAGAGGAACAAGAAGAAGAGAGTGATGAAGATGAGGAGGAAGAAGAAGCAGAACAGAATGAAATGAATATAAAAACTGAGAAAAACAGGAGGAAACAGAGAGAAACCAGTGAAGAGGAAGAAGAACAGGAAGGAGAAAGTGAGGAAGAGGAGGGGGAAATAGAAGAGCAGAAAGAAATTGGGAGGATACAGACAGAATCTACTGAAGAAGAAGAGGACGAAGAAGAAGGTGAAGAGGAAGAAGAAGAAGTGGAAGATGAGGAAGAAGAAGAAGGTGAGGAAGAGGAAGAAAAGACCAAAAAAGTACCAAAACAGAGAGACAAACCAAATGTGTTACCTGCACGAAGACAGACAAGTGCACAGAGAGACAGGCAGAAGACTAGACAAAGAGATCAACAGAATGTTAAAGGGAAGAAGCAAACAGATGGTGCTCAGGACCCTCAGTTCTGGGACAGTGTCTTACCACAGTATCTGAACCTTAAATGACCCCGAATCTGCACACTACAAGTTTCTTACTTCTTTAAGTGGATTCTTGATTATAAAGTGCCTTGACTAAATTATTCCATACATATTCTGTTACAGTATTGTCATAGTGAATGTTATTTTTTAAGCACAGATTTATTTCAGACTTTGAATATTTTCATGTTCTGGTCTATTGACATTCCTTTTCCAAGACCTGGTCTGTTATTAGCAGCATACCAGACTACTGTAAATGATAACTGCAATTTAAAAGTGCAAGAGACAGTCACGCACCTACATTCTTTGATTGAAAAGTGGATAATATTTTGCTGTTTTGTTCAAGAAACTATGAAATACAATGTTCTATCTTTGAGATGTTTATTTGTTCACTGTATATATATATATATATATATATATATATATATATATATATATAACTTATTGATCATATATATATATATATGATCAATAAGTTATGACAACATCAAAATAAGCAATTTTCAACTTTCTTATGACAAATAATACACGATTTTACTCATTTTAAGTCAGTCTAATGTAGCTAATTTAAGTTAAAATGACTTAAACAAAAAATGTGATTGTACTTAAAAATATAGGCAGCAATTTATGTATTTAGTTCTTTTTGTATCATTATTATTATTTGTTTTACAGTGGGAGTCTGGCAACTGAATTTCCCTTTTAATGATGGTTCAGAGTCAGACTAAGACAAACTCCACTTTTACTTTTGAGGACATTACTTAAGTGTCCCAATAGCCTACTTTTTAGGGTCACTGTAAGCAGCACTAATAACAGTACACATTTTATACATGTATACCAAAAGTCCCCGCGCCGCTCTGTGCGCGCTCTCGCGCTGGATGAAGAGCTCTCGTATTTCTATTGAGGAGGCGGGCTCGGGCTTGTGCTCTGGTTCTATTCTATCGTAGGAATGTACCCGAGGTCTCCCAGCAGCTCCTGGACTTCCTAAAGATGGACACCTGGATATGTGTGTATGTGATAGTGGGACTGCAGCTGTCCGGAAGCTTTGCGTATGACGGTAAGAGACCCATCCAAACGGATCCTGTTTAGTCTCGCGCTCTGACCTTTAATCATTCAAAATGTTTTGAGCAATAACGTTACTTATCAAACTAACTGCAAAGTTGTGCAAAAATCAGAGGAAATAGAGTATTTGTGCATGTGAGAGTTCCCTGTGCTGTTTCTTCTTGACTTTCTGTATTAGGCACAGTAGCCTATATTTCAACAGAGCTCAGAGTGTTTACGTGGACGTTTTGGGGGCTGTTTGGGGGGAAAGAAGGGGGCAAGTTTCTTAAATCCAGGGAAAAGACACTGAACTCTTTCATATGAAAATGCACTGATGACTTGTCACCAGCAGGACACCGCACGCCCGGTCTAACTCCATACTGATGGGACATATGTTGAATGTTTCGTCTTTAAAGTATCTGTGATTAGTGACACAGTAATAATGTAAGGATGTCTTCTGGACAGCAGGTCAGCAGTGTGCTCGTTGAGTCAGCAAAGGTTTAATTCTAAGCATAGACATGTTCAACAGTCTTTTGTCTCAAAATCCCTTTTGGACTTTAGCAGGAACATTTATATTAATACCATGCACTTTTAATATTAAGTTTGTTCATTGTCCTTCATTATCTATTTTCAAGTGCCTATCCCAATAATCTTGCAGATCTAAAGATTGTGTTATTCATCATGAGTCTTTTCCTTGGTTAAGTCTCAAGTCAACTGAATAAAATAGTATATGAAACAACGACATTGAATTTACATAAGAAGTTATACTTGCAAAATATGAAACAAGTAAGTGAGAAGCATCGGTGTATTAATATGCTGGTGGTGTTGTGCTACTCACTGTCCCTCAGGCTATGGGGGTGTGGGGGTCTGTGATTGTTATGAAATGTGTCTGATATGTTATTCACTTTTCATGAAAAAAGTTGTTTTAACTAAAAATCTAGGATTTTGTGTATCCAGAGCTAGAGACTGTCCACTTATCCATGGTTGCTAAGCCTGTACCTGATGTCACTAATATATTCAACCAATTTATATAATAATTTGAGGAATCTGCACACCACATTTTAATCTACTTTGGTTTATGTTTGATTTTTTTAGTATTGTTGTTTGTATCAGGCTGGTTGACTAATGAGACTCTTTTGAAGTATTTGCTGTATATTAGTGAGAGATAAAATGCATTTCAATTTGTGAAACATTGTGATGAAGTAATTTGTTTATATTCCAGCAGAAGCAGTTCACACTTGCTTACATTCACCATGTGCACCTTGGTCCCTTCAAACCTTCATAGTTTCTCACTCCAAAATTGTATTTGTTTAGACTAGAGAATTAATGAAAAAGGAGTCTTGCCTGGACTCGCTTAGGCATGCAAGTGTCCTGTTCTGCTGGAAACACACAATTGAAAAAGCTGAAGAGATGCATGATGTGGTGTGGTGGTAGAACTAGAACTAATTGCTCTAAATTACCAATCTCCATTTCAAGCACTGTTTGAGTGAGACCACGGCTGGGAATGTAATTCAATGCAGAATTACTGCGTGAGGTTGTCGTCCTGTCTATGGGTTTTAGGTTGTGCTCCAGGTTACAGTTTGTAAATGCACGAGAGGTCCAATTTTAAAATACAACAGACCATCAGACTCACATATTGGCTTAATTTGCATGTGTAAAGTAAACGCCAAATAAATGATGCATTTTGGTAAATTACTTCAAATGATGTACATTGTTTATTCTCAAAGACTGGGTGGCTATTTGTGTTTGTGTATCTTATGGCCTTGTGAACACAAACACAGACTCGTGTTGGCTAAAATTTTAAGACTTGTTACAAGATTAAGAGATTGAACAAACACAGACTGTCCACACTGTCCTGACTTGAACTAGTATGAGTGAATGCATGTAAAACAGCCACATGTCCAAACTCGAATGAACCGAACATTCTGAGCTATCAATCAGTAGCTATCAGAGATTTACTCTTTTGGATGAGCAAAGCTTGTTGCATATGAGAGAGAGAATTAATGTTGCTTTATACCTGCATTGATGTGAGGGGACAATATAGTTTCAAACTAAAATGTAAAAAAATAAAATTAAAAAAAAATAAAGACAAACTTTGACAATAAAAGATTTTAAAAAGCCCAAAGACTGTTTAGGCGGTGTAGTTTATATGTGAATATATGGGCAGTTTTTGAAATATACGTGTTTGAATATATTAAAAGTTTGTAGAGAGTTTTTGTGTGTGTGTGTGTGTGTGTGTGTGTGTGTGTGTGTGTGTGTGTGTGTGGCTACAAGCAGTTTTTAAGTGGTTGCTACGGTGTTTTGGATGGTGGCTAGGTCAATGTGTTATGGCTGATGGATTGATATAAACATAATTAGTCTGTAATTCCCCGTCAGTAGAATAAGGTTAACTAAACTCCATGCACATAAGAGCTGTAAATCTGAGACTGGAACTGACTGTTGCAGACACTGAACATGGGGAGCCTGAGGGATCTTGATTTCTAATGACTAATATCTGCAAAACGTCCATCCAAATCCATTTTTAAGATAAACATTGTATAAGTTGTAAAATCTTTTCAACAGAAGCTATGTTTTAATTGACAACGTTTTCTGTTAGTGGAAACTCCCTCCGTTTGAAGTATAAGTGTGTGTGTGTGTGTGGTGTGTGAGAGAGAGCAGATCTAAGCCAAGTCAGTGAGTATTCTGGGTTACACAACGTTCTGCTGAGCTTAACAGAATGGAACAGGAAAACTCATCTGCCAAATGGAGCACACACACACCTACACACATGATCCCTATGGAGTCTTTTCCATGATAGAAGTTGGAAAACTGTGGTCCTGTCATGATTCACTTCTAGCTCTGCATTAACATTGTCTGTGTTGGCTATGTGTTTGCTGCTCTGTCTCTCTCCCAAGTCTCTCCCAACTTGTTACTGCTTCAGAGTGAGCTTTGATCTAATTTGCTGTGTGATCAGCCATCCACTCACTTCACACACACACACACACACACACACACACACACACACGCACGCATACACAAGCCAAGAGAACAGAACTAGAGGGAATAAAACAGCGAATCAGTGTGAATGCAACCTCTTGTTTTTTGTGTGTGTGTTTGATCCCAATCTAAGAGGGCAAAATAATGGAATTTTTCCATGATTTCTTGAAGCAAGTCTTGTTTTAAGTTTCATTGGAGTATGGATCACTTACTTTCATAATACAGTAAGTACAAGTCACCGAATTACATGGAATAGAAGAGTGAGTGAAACCTGTTTCTGTTGGAGAGCATTACTGTTTTTCCTGCAGCATGGTGGAGGATGAAATTACACAGTGAGTGTTGTGAAGGAGCTTCTGTTATGACACTGAATGTAAATAAGAAAAATTGGCAGCTTCTAGTCTGACCTCTGAATAAAGCCATGCCAGCATCTATTCCATCTTGTCATGTTCCCGGTAGAGCATGTTATCCTAATTTAGTGTCGTATGTTATTTTGTGTGGCTGCCATTTTCACTGCATCGCAACACGACACACTGTAATTCACTTCATTACCCGTAGGGGTCATTGTTGCATTTTATGCTATGTCAATAAATACAACAAACCCATTTCAGTGACAGCCTAGCTGGAAGCCTGTTTTAAAAATGAATGTAAGAATAAAAAGGGGGGAAATAACAGTCACTTGATAAAGATACAGTAAAAAAAAAGTAGTGCAGTAGGCTACTATTGATCAAACGTTTTGGTTCAAGATAGATGAGATTATTTTTTGTGTGTTTTTGTCTTTTAACACACTGTTTTTGTCTCATATGCTCACTAAGACTGCAATTATTCGATACAGTAAATAAAAAATAAATAATAAAAAAAAACTTCTATTGTATTCCTGTAATATTTTCAGCATCATTAGTCCAGTCTCCAATCATTCTAATATGCTGATTTGGTGCTCAACAATATTACTTATTACTAGCAATGTTGAAAACATAATAATTTTCTGAAAACCGTAATACTTTTTCCCATGTTTTTTTGATGAATAGAAAGTTCATAAAAACAGTACTTTTTACTGTAATTATACATGTTTTGAGCATTACTGACTGTACACAAATACCTTTTTTATTCTGAGGCTTCCATAGTTAGCAGACTGAACATAAAAATATTAAATCCAGATATTACAACAAAACCCAAACTGTGGTTTGTTTTGTTCTAATATAGTCACACAGAATACAAATGATTCTAGCTGAACTAAATCTGAAATTCTGCGGTCATGCCAACTCTTCTTGCTTGTGCTGTCCTAAACTGTTTTGCAGGCTCTGGATACTGGCCATACACTGATGATGAAGATGTGCGACACACAGGTGAAAACATGCAAGGACATACTACATTAAATCCACATGTTGATCCCAAAAACCCATTACACAAAACGTAAACCCATCTTCTCTCAGTGAAACACTCTTACCACATCTTAACACACTCACAACACAGAAGACACTACATCTCTGACTGCCTGCTTAGGCTTCACACCTCTGATTGCTTCTTCTTCTTCTGTGGCTGTGCTACTTTATCTTTGTTCATGTTTTCTCCATTCATGTCTGGATGATGCCAGTTGTCAAGGTAAGCTTTGAAGGTCATGTTTTGTTATGACTCAGCGTCTTTCTTCAGTGCATTTGCGTACATGATAACGTATGTCTCTTTTTAGGCGTGCCGTGGTGCGCCCCAGTGAAAGTCAAACACGGTCAAGTCAGCTGCCAGACACCACGCGGAGAGCGGTATAAGAACGTTCTGGGAACTCGGTGCAAGATCCGCTGTAAGACGGGCTACGAGATGCACGGCAGCAGCGAGATTCTCTGTATGGCCAGCAAACAGTGGTCAGGAAACTACGCCTGCAGAGGTCAACATTTACTCAACTCAATTATAAGATCATATTGCCTAAATGCTGACGTGTTAACTCACTTGAATGACTCTATATTCTTGAATGGTTATATATTTTAACACAATCATTTTACAATAATTTTTAAGGCATTTGTCAATCAACTCATAATCACAAATTATTTGTTTACTCTTTTTATTTGTTATTCACATTATACCGTTCAAAAATTTTGGAGTCAGTAAGATTAGGAAGTCTATGCTCTCCAAGAATTCATTTATATGATCAAAACTACAGTTAAAAAAAAAAAAAAAACAACAACAGTAAAACAGTTTTGTGAGGCAATATTGGGAAATATTATTACAATTTAAAATAACTTTTTTTTCTATTTGAATATTTTAAAATGCAATGTATTCCAGTGATGGCAAAGCAATAATAAAGCACTGTGAAATATCACTGTTAAATTTTTTCTATTAATATATTTAAAAATGTAATTATTCTTATAGCATAATCACTCCTCTCTTTAGTGTCACATGATCCTTCAGAAATCATTCTATTATGCTGATTTGCTGCTCAAGAAACATTTCTTATTATTATCATCATGTTGAAAACAGTTGTGCTGATTAATATATTTATTAAGTATATATTATTATTATATTTATTAAGTATATATTTTATTATATATTTATTAAGTGTTTATTATATGTATATTAGGCTTTTTTGATGAATAGAAAGTGCAAAAGAACAGCATTTATTTGTAAATGTCTTTACTTTCACTGTTGATCAATTATCAAAGATATTAAATGAGTAGTTCAGTTTAAAAAAAAAAAAGTTTGCTGAAGAATTTACTCTCCCCCATGTCATCCAAGATGTCCATGTCTTTCTTTCTTCAGTTGAAAAGAAATTAAGGTTTTTGATGAAAACATTCCAGGATTTTTCTCCATATAGTAATGGACTTCAATGGGAACCAAACGGTTCAAGGTCCAAAAGACAGTTTCATTGCAAACTGCAAACTGTTCAAAGGCTTTAAATGATTCCAGACGATGAATAAGGGTCTTATCAAACGAAACGATCTCTCATTTAAAAAATAAAATATAACAAATTTAAGTTTTATAAGCTCAAATGGTCGCCTTGCTCTCCTGTTCGAACTCGTTCATCAAAATGAACAAATCTTTTTTCGTGTCATTTAGTTCATTCAACGAACGAAATGAACGAGTTGACTCAGGAAAAGATTTGTTAATTTTGATGAATGATTTTGAATAGAAGAGTCACCAATGCGCATCACACCCTAACCCTAACAGAGCAAGGCGACCATTTGAGCTTATAAAACTTAAACTTTGTTTTTTTTTTTTTTTAAATGGATGATCGTTTCGCTTGTTAAGACCCTTATTCATCGTCTGGAATCGTTTAAACCCTTTAAACAGTTTGCAATTTGCAATGAAACTGTCTTTTGGACCTTGAACCGTTTGGTTCCCACTGAAGATCATTATTATGGAGAAAAATCCTGGAATTTTTTCATCAAAAAACCTTAATTTCTTTTCGACTGTAGAAAGTCAGACATGGACATCTTGGATGACATCGAGGTGAGTAAATTATCAGCAAAAGTATTTTTTTTTTTTTTTTTTTAAAGTGAACTACTCCTTTAACTTCTTTAAAAAAATTCTTTGGATTTTGAATGGTAGTGTCTTTTTTTAGGTTTTTGATAATTTTTGATGACCATTTTTGCTTTTTATAATTCAATTTATCAGTTTCTCAAATGACTGATTCCTGAAGAAATCTCAAGCTTTAGTACTTGCCACAATCAGCCACATGTCAGTCAGCAGCTGAATGACACATGGATTTATTTGCATTAACAGCAGTGATTGTCCATTGAAAATCCATTTTCACCAGGTTATGAATTATTACAGAAGTCCGCTGTCCTAAACTGACCATGCCATCAAACGGAGGTTTCAAGTGTTCAGACGGGTCTTACTTCAACTCCCGCTGCCAGTTTTTCTGCTCACCTGGATACACACTCCGTGGAGTCCACAGCGCCACCTGCCAAAGCAGCAGAACATGGAGCGGGGGCAACAGTGTGTGCCTGGGTGAGTGAAACAGTCATTGAGCACTGACCAATATTCATTTACAGATTTGGATTGATGACATAGGCGTAGTATTTAGGTGGTGAGGCATGTAAAGGTGCTTTCTGTCTCAGATGTGGACCCCCCAGTTATTAAGTGTCCTAATATAAAGGAGAAGACAGCTGAACCAGGAAAACTCACTGCCAAAGTGACATGGGACACGCCAGAGGGCAAAGACACAGCGGATGGCATCCTAACAGAGTCAGTGAATCAATTTTATGCTCACTCGGTTATGTGGTCCTTATTCAAAAATAATTGACATCTCAATGCCAAGACTGACCAAAGAGAATCTCTGAATTCACATCTAATCATTGTCTAGATTCTTGTTGTGAGAAACCATTGTTGTTGTTGTAGTGTTATACTGAAAGGAAAGCCACCTGGCTCGCACTTCCCAGAAGGGAATCATAAATTATCATACACTGTGTTTGACCGTGCTGAGAACAAGGCGACCTGCAGGTTCAATGTTCGAGTGAGAGGTAAGTTCTTTAATGAGATATTTAATGTTTGAAATGTTTAATCATTTATTCATGATTTAAGTCAAGTTATTATTTGAAATTGCTTAGCCAAACAAAGAGCAACTAAAAATGATAGCTACAAAATATACATTTAAGCTCTTTAAGAAGCCAACATATATTTAAATATGTACAGTTGTGGTCAGAATTGGCTGTAATGGCTGTAAAAATAAATCTGTATTGTTTATCCTTTTGATCTTTCATTTAAAAAATGAGCTAAACTCCAACCTTTTATTGAAGTAAATGAATTGAAAGTGGGGGGAAAAAATCATGAAATATATTGTTTTTTTCCTCCAAAACACGTTGGTCGTGGCACCCTTTTAATAATTACTGCCTTTTCAACCTCTTTTGGCCAAGATAACAGCTATGAGTTTTCTCCTATGCCTGATAAGCAGTCCAGCAGTATATTTAACCGTGGGCATAGGGTCCTTTTTATCACTGTGTGCACCAAACCCATCTGGTGGGTTTGCAGCCAAAAAGCTCATTTTTTAATTTCATCTGACCATAGAACCTCATCCCATTTTAAATTCCAGTCGTGTTTGACAACTGAAAATGCTGGAGATTGTTTTTGGATGAGCAAGGAGGATTTTTCTTGAAACCCTACTAAACAACATGTGGTAATGTTGGGGTTGTTTGGTTTTTTTTTAAGGCTTTTTGATCCCAAGGCTCAAATAATCTCTGCAATTCTCCATCTGTGATCCTTGGAGACTAATTTGGCCACTCAAACTCTCCCCCTCACCGTGCATTAAGACAATATAGACACACGTCCTCTTTCTGGCAGATTCATAACATCTGTAGTTGATTGGAACTTCTTTATTTTTTCCCTGATGGTGGAAATGGGGATTTTCATTGCTTTAGCTTTTTCCTTACAGACACTTTCTATTTTGTGTAGCTCAACAATGTTTTGCTGCACATCAGAACTATATTCTTTGGTTTTACTCATTGTGTTTCAGGGAATTTAGCCTTTTTGTTTCCTCATATTTAAACTTCTGTGATACAAACAATTCATAGCTAGAAATTTGTATTGTGTTTAGTCACCCTGGTGTGATAAAAAATGTAAATATTCTTGAAAATATACTTCAGAGATATTTTACTCAAAATATTCTAGGGGTGCTAATAATTGCCAATGTGTTTTGGAGATTTGATTTTGTGATTCCCCCCACTAAATGTGATTTAGTGTCACATGATCCTTCAGAAATCATTCTAATATGCTGATTTGCTGCTCAAGAAACATTTCTTATTTTTAACATTGTTGAAAATAATTGTACCGATCCAAATTTTTCTAGAAACCTTGATAAAATTGTTTGCAGAATTCTTTAGAGAGATCAAATCAAAAGCACTTATATTAAATATACCTTTTGTAAAATGATTAGTTTAGTGCATCCTTGCTGAATAAAAGTATTAATTCTTGAAAACAAAAACTGACCGCAAACTTATGAACGGCACTGTGTGTTACTGAAAAAGCTAACCTTGTTTTAATTTTTTTGAATTGCAGAACATTGCATAATGTGTTGGCATAGGGATATATGAATGTATGTAAGGTAATAAGTGTGTATTATGTACACGTTGTAGTGCGTCGCTGTACACCTCTCTCTGTACCTGACAATGGCTGGATGAAATGTGACAGTGCGGGTGATAATTACGGGGCCACGTGTGAATTCCGCTGTCTGGGTGGCTACGAGCTAAAGGGCAGCGCCGCCAGAGTCTGCCAGTTTAACATGGAATGGTCTGGCCTGGAGACTTCCTGTGCCCGTACGTGACACACATTAACATCTCACAAACAGCTTAGCCAGAGATATTCCTTGCATTAAACATTACACGCCCTTAAATGCATGATTGCATAGCATTCCTAAATAAGAATGATGCTGCTTATTCTGGCAGAATATTTATAATATTGTGAGGCAAAATGCTTTTCATGACAGAATTATTCACGTTATTCTTATGCGATTAAACCCCAGTTTATGTAAAATTCATGATCTTACCCTTACTTTCCTGCCCTCTGGTGAATAACATCCAAATGCTTTGTTTTATTAAAAGCCATGAATATTAATGTCGGTGTGCGGTCCGCTGCTGCATTGTTGGACCAGTTCTATGAGAAACGGCGCATTTTGATCATCTCAGCCCCCTCGGCTGCCAATCACTACTACAGATTCCAGATGACTAATTTACAGGTACAAGATTCATTTCTGCCTCTTTATTCCATTTATTATACAAAATAAAGCTTAGTCTGAATGTTTTACAGTAAGTAGTTTGAAAAGCTTTATGTTTTAAATAGTTTTACATTTGGAGAAGTTTTAAAAGCTTGAAGTTTTACAGTTTTTACCAACTGCTTACACACAAAATCTTTTCATGTCACGCGATTTTTGAAACCTCAAAGTGCAAAACTACATGCCAAATCTTCAAAACAGCTTTTGACTCAGTTTCCGCTTGCATAAAACACTTTTTTTTTTCAAAACACAACACACAATTATCTACCTAAAACACAAAGATCTACCAGGAAGTGACTTGCTTTCCTTTTCCAAACACCAATCAAAACTCTACACTCATTCACCAGGTCACACAAACACACTCCTCACATGTGCAAACACCAATTGCTTACATAAATGTAGTTTTGTTGTATGCTAATGTATACAACAGTAATGCAGTTAAGCAGTTGGTAAATACTACTGTAAGTTTAAAGCAGAGCTGTAAAGTCCAGGTTCAGAAAGTAAAAGCCCTCCTCAGGATTTTATCCAATCACCTGGATTTGCTTATAGGCTCTATGCACAACTTACTTCCGCATCAGATCAAATCGCTTCCGGTTCAGGTCTTTTGTATGTGCTTCATGAATTTTTTTCTTCTTCACAGTAACGTTTAGATATTTAAATGGAATAAATGCCAATAACAAAGTGAACTAGGTAGGTTAGCTGATTACCTTCAAAATCCATAGATATCGTAGTCAGTTCTTACAGCCGTTAACACTTTCTCTGACGAGTGGATGCGATGAGACACGTTTTCCAGTTTGGTCACGTGACGCTTGGCATAAAGCCTATTTGCACAGTTTTTTAGCCTGGAGATTAATTAGTGAAATCAGCTGGCTGAGTTCATGGGTGGAATAAATATATGGCATATGGACTTTTACTTTCTGACCCCTGGACTTTACACCTCTGGTTTAAAGTAGTCAAAAATAGTTAGTTCAATATCTCTCTCTGTGTGTGTGTGTGTACTTGTAGCCTACAACTATCTTTGTGATGACTAGTTTAAGTTTTAAGGCTGGGACACACCAAGCCTACGGTCGGCTTTCGGGCAATGTTGGGCTGTTTTTGAGTGTCGGTTGGGATAGTTTTTTTACTGTGTTCCGCTCCGTTGGCTCTAGTCGGACCCCGTCCAGGTTTTTTGGGCTGATTTAGCATGTGGAATTGCCATTGGGCTGCTGGTGAGAGAGAGAACTCTGGCTGTTCAGCTTAGTGAACAGAATAAAAGTGAAAGTGAAGCGAGAAAAAAAGTCAAGACAGTATAGACAGAATGCTGTTATAATTTTTAGTCATCTCACCTAAGTCATCTTAATAATATTTTCATAAAAACATGAAAAACTGATTAGCTTTATTGAGGCACTGCTTTATTTACTGTTTGTATATCTGCAGTCCGAGTTTTGGTTTTCCTTTTTGAATGATGAGAATATACTATTGATACCTGCTGATATAGACAGTTATTTACTTGTACGCAGGCACAGAACACACATGCTAGTTGACAGCCGCCTTTAAGTCCTTTTGGTGTGTTGGCGAGAGGCGGCAACACAGTCAGCTTTCGGCACCACTAGTTCTTTGACTTTGGCTTGGTGTGTCCTGGCCTTTAGACCATTGGAGGTGGGACAAAGAGAGTAAAGTGAGAACATTTTGACTGCTCTTTACTTTCTGAGGCCCCTTTAAAGGCCTGTTTGGGGGTCAAGACCTGGTTTTACAGTAAGGGTTTGGGTTAGGCTCTTAGTTGTGATGTGTACTCTTAGGATAAGGAGCTAGAGATTGCATTGTGTCAATGAATGTCCTCACAAAGATAGATGTACAACAATGTAAATGTAAAAATGATGGTATAATAAATACTTCCACACATATTGCAAGTAAACTGGATGATCTGTATTGTGCAGCATGCTCAGTGTGGTCTGGACCTAAGGCATGTGACGGTGATCGAGCTGGTGGGCGTGTATCCAGTTCAGATCGGCCGCATCAGACACAGACTCATCGCTCCAGGGCTGGCTCTACAACTCAGGTATTAATTAATCTATTTCACGTACTTGATTACAGTCTTTTGTAGAAAAGAACTTGTGAATTGCTCCCACTAGAAAGCACATCCTGATACGCATCATTCTACTGAATGTGCAGTAAATGTGTGTGTGTTTTGTCAGGTTGCTGCTGCAGCTGTCTCAGAATTCCTTTAGCATGGTGCTGCTGGACAAACAGGGCGTGGATAAGCAACGCTACACGTTCCCCATCACAGCAGCAGAGATCTTCACCACCATTGACACGTTTCCCCTCCGCACTGAGGAGGCCATACTACAGAAAGAGGCTGGACAGAGCTGCTAGATGTATATTTACAGTGCACACATTTACACATCATTTTCTACTGGGTCTGGATAGAGCTGCTACATCTTATCACATATTGTAAACATAAACACATGCACACACATCTCTCAATATGAATGCATGAGTGAGTCTTTGTTGTTTGTCGTTTTACGAGGTTCTGCTCTATTTGATTTGTCTGTTGTCTCTATTTATGTCAGAGTGGACGTCTACTTTTCTTAAGAAATACTACCAAAGCAATATTAATGTAATAAAAGCCTGTTTGATGATTGAAATTTGAGAGCATGAGACTTTTTTAAGGGTTTATCTGAGTTCTTTGGTTTGGTAAATAAATATGGTGAGTACATTAGAGTTATGATTAATATGTTTTCAATTTGTGAATTAAAATTAGGTGAAGTTCACAAGAAAATTTCGGGAGGAGTGAACCCATCTAATCTTTCAATTAACTGCCGGAGCATAAGCCGCCGCTCACCTTGCTCTGGCATCATCCCTCCACTTCTACAACTCCACCAATATAATTTAGGCATCCTGCTACCATACTCATCATCTATATATCTATAGACTATATATCTAATATCGCGGGGAATATCTAAGCTAGAGTTGAAGCTGCTTCCTCAAGCTTCTCCGCTGCGGACAGCAAGCCAAATGTGCTTATTAGCTTAAAAGATGATATGGGCAAAGGAACAAATTTATTTTGTAGAGATTGATGTATTAAATGTCACAGTGGGGAGAAGAAAGTCTCAGTATAAGGCTAAAACTATTAGAAGTATTTTGGCGTAGTGTTATATTATGATTTCTTACAGTGAAGTGAATCAGCTTTGCTTTCAAATATACATAAAGTATATTTGTAATGTTTGAAAAGCTATTGTAAAAGTCATCGGAAGCCATTTTGTTAGACTCGTGACCAGTCAAGAGAACAATAATGTGATCTTTTTAACCAGCTAGTCTAGCTACTTTATTAAAAAACAACAACAAATGTGAGAGTAAAGAGAAAGATATTGTTAAAAAAGATTACTATTTAAAATAAATGCTGTTCTTTTGAACTTTCTATTCATCAATGAATCCCGAAAAAAATTAAATTTTTCCACAAATATTTAAGTAGCACAACTGTTTTCAACATTGACAACAAGATGACAGCAAACCAGAATATTAGAAGGATATCTGAAGGATCATGTGACACTGAAGACTGGAGTAATGGCAGCTTTGCCATCACAGGAATAAATTACATTTTAAAATATATCGCAATAACTCACAATGTTACTGTTTTAGTGAATGTTTGATAAAATAAAAACAGCCTTGGTGAGCAGAAAACTTCTTTCAGATAATATATCAATACAGCTATGTATGTATTTAGAGAGAAAGAAAGAAGGGTTGAGAATAATAATTAAGATGTGGAAAAAGGAGAAATGAAGCAGCAAGAGTGGTTAAATAATAGTATATTCTCTTTCTGAAGATGATAAAGTACAGTACAGCTGATGATGGAAACAGTACACTGAACATGCGGTGAATCAAACAGCTTTAGACAATATCAGACATGGAAACACTTGGATGTCAAACATCAACATTGATAAAGCCTTACATATGCCACACAATTTATTATACAGTGTGATATAAGGTCTATTCACTTGACTGATTCTAACAAGAGCATTAGGTGTAAGACACATTATTCATGGAGACCTTACAGTGACATGATGGCTCAAATGAATCAACTGGGGAATTGACTATTAAACTAACCTCATAAATCAATAACAGGTCCTGTATGCATTGTGCTTATACAATTTGTGTGCCTATGTATGTTTTTTTTGTGTGACAATTTGTGCATTTCAATCACTCTTTTTTCTTTTTATGTCCAAATAGAACCTTAAACCACTTACATTTTTATAGATCACTTTATTCTTAGGTTTTTCTTTGTATTTTCGGTTGTGGTAAACATCACGCATTTGTGCACTTGACGCTGAGGCTTTCTGTGTGACAACATTGGTGATGGAGGGGGGGTCTACCTGACAACAATCATGTCATTGTAATTTTCATGCTGAATTGTGACTAGTCTTTAGAAAACAGGCTTAAAGATGTCTTAATAGAAATATAATCTACTTTATCCACTTTACATTTGGGGTTATAACTATTATTTTACCAAAAACACTGGATTTTCTTTGAGGAACTGTAAACTTAGGTAAAGATAATGAACCACATTGTTCCATGCCACACACCTATTTTCACATTCCAAAAGTGGTAAAACTAGCTATGAAATTACAGTACATTGTTCTCAGTTAGTCTGCCATTTGTACAAGTGTTATGTGCAGGTGGTATTTGTGCAAATTGGATATAAAAAAAAAAATCTCGTGTGTGTGTGTATATGAAGGAAGTGCTTTGTGCTTTGTTCTTTCTGGACAACTGTGACCTTTGATTGTTGATAATGCTCACTATGCAATTTTAAAATAGTACTCATGTGCTATTCACAGTTATGACCAATGTGTGTGATTGTTTTAAAATATAAGGTTACACTTTATTTCAAGGTGTCCATGTTGCAATGTAAATATACATTTAAGTAATGAGTAATATTCTTTCTTCAGTAAGCCTGATATCAACTAAATTTGAAGCACACTATTCCAAGGATTGCTTAATGCAGGTACTCAACTAACGTGAATGAACTAAATAATTATAATATTTTAATATATTTGGGAGAGATGGTGTATCATTTTTTTTTTGCTCTTCCCGTGTGCTTTATCAACACGAAGTACCGTACTGATATAAGTGATATATGATATATCTATGTTATACAGTACATGTGGATATCTATATTATATATAGGTGATATATGATAGTGATTAAAATCCAATTCCTTGTGGTCACAAATGAGACATGTTAATACCATGTGTAAATGGGACCTTATAGGTCCATATGTGTATGCCACAGGTGTGTTTTGAGAATTTAGAGAGCATATGCATCTTGAAATGAGAATCTAGGTGGTGTGAGTACTGCCAAAGAACATAAAGAGCACTTTAAAGTGTCTAGAGGTGATCAGATTTGATGCGTATTGCCAGGGAAACTGTCCCTCCTCTTCTCTCTATGTCTTCCTCTTGGCCATGCTGGATCGCAGCATCAGTGTGCACTCTAGTGGGACTTCAGGGTTGTCAATCATGCGTTGCCATAGCCTCTGCTCCTCGCCGTAGGAATCGTTCCAATCTACTTCTTTCCCATAACTCAGACCTGCAGGACACAAGCAGGTCATTTGATTGCTCTGTATGTAAGATCTAAACACAGAGATTAGCTGTACTGCTCAACTCTCAGACACCCACAGTGGAGTCATTTCAAAGGTTGCTTAAAGAAATAAAATATATTTTATACATATTTTTTGGCTGTTAGTGTTCCACCATTTTTAAGCAATTCACACCAAAAAGCCCATTTAGTATATCACAGAGAAATTCTCAATTAAAATTGCAATAATGGTTTGTCATGAGGCTATTTTGAAACATTTTATAAAACAAAATATCTTGCCAAAATCAAAATGTATGAATTTACAATAGATGGTAAGTTTTTTAGTGTTTGAAAATGAGTTTCTTATGCTCAACCAAAGCCTGCATTAGTAATATTGTGAAATATGTTGTATATTGCAATATATTTTTAAAATAAATGTATTTTTTTGAAGCTAAAGCTGAATTTTCAGCATCATTACTCCAGTCTTCAGTGTCAGGAACATGTCACGGTTATGTTTGAACCATCAGCACATAAATACTGTATATCACTGTCCACATTTAGTTTGTCAGCAATTACATGTGAAGAGGGTTAGCCAATCCTAATAGGGCTCATTTATTTATAGGAGTCTTAAAGGTGTAGTAGAAAAATATTAAAAGGGCTAGAGAGGTTGGAAATTAGTCATGTAAACTGATTTTAGTGCAAGAAACTGAGTAATATTTGTAATTATAAACACTGTAAAGAACCCCTTTGACACAATCATCAAAGACAATCAAATGGCTCATGAGTGAGTGAAGATCTTAATAAAACATATTTGTAACAGTAAATTAGTTTAGCATGCACACAAAATGTGTCGCAGAAACTAATGCTTCATGTTTAGTTTAGACAGAACATTACAGTGGAAATTATATTCAAGAACATGTGGGACTGAATGATTATCTTAATTTGAGTTAGAGAACATTGCACAGTAATGCACAATATCAAATCTGCCCTACTAATGTGGGAAATATAATTGGATGTTTCAGAAACCATGTTTCAGGATGTGCTGTTCCTGACAGAACTTGAGTGCTTTGTGATTGACTTTCAAGTGTTGTTATTGTTAACTAAAAAAAATTGAAATTGAAAAAGGCAATAAAACAGATAGTTGAACTATTTAAATGATTAAAATTAAAATTGAAATGAAAATAAATTAAAGCTATATAGAAATATATATGCATTTTTTTAAACTTAAAACAGAAAAGCACAACAAAATGACTAAAACCTTTATTAGAATGAAAGTATATAGCTAATTCAAAATATTACGAATTCAAAATACTATAATATACCCATTGTTTGCGTAAAACGCTAAATTAAGCATGTATGCAGATCTTAAAATACATACTGTGGATTTTTGATACAAAAACAGAGATTGAACTGAAAAAGGCTAAGCTAAAGAAAGACTGACCAGTCCCTGCTCCGAGCCGCACACCCCCCAGGAAGACGTTGCTGGCAAGCGGTTCCCTGTCCCACACTGTCAGCTCCAGACACACGCTGTCCAGATCACTGTGCTGCAGGCCGCAGTATGTGAAGGTGTGATTCCAGCGTGGGTTTATGGTACGCTTCACCACTGCGGTCTTGTGCTTTGTGCTTTTCTTGTCATCAGGCAGTAGGTATCTGATACACAAGCAGAAAACCAGGAGTGTGAGTTTGCGAAATGTATATGAATGAAATCAGGAGGAATTCAGCTCACCCTTTGACGAATGGGTCAGAGGATCCTCCTTTAACAGCCGTTAGGTTTTTTGCCTCTTTAACCAGCAGCTCCACCATTCCTCCTTTAGGAAGAGTGATGGTCTTCTTCTTTCCCTTCAGAAATCCCCTTTTCACTGAGAAACAGAAGAGAGCTTGATTACACACTCCAGTAGCTCAAATACAAGCTTTGTCGATGACACGTTAAACATACAGTGTCCCGTTACAAAGTTTAATTCATTAGACCAGTAGTTCCTAAACTGGGGCGTTTTTGCCGTTTAATTTAATTCTACCCCACCTTAAAATGACATTAAAATCGATGATATGTATTTCTAACAGGGAAAATGCCGTAAAAGGTCAAATACATAGCATCCAATCAAATTACCTGACTGCATCCACACATGCACTGTGCATGAGAGGTTATGTGCAGTCATTTCTCCGCATTGTACCTTTGTAAATGTACGGATTTAGCACTTACTAGCATGAAGAACAAATATAGACACAGAGAGTGCATAGAGATCATTTTAAGACAAAATTTTGAACGAATCTGGAAAGTCAATATTTCATTCATAAAAGACAGTCACTGGCTTTATAACAGAATGATTGAATGACCCGATGGCTCAGGCATTAAGACAGGGACTTACAGCCACCTATTGGCAGTTTTAGTTTAATATTTAAAGGACGATTCTTTATTTATTCACCCTGAAGTTGCTCCAAACCTGTACCAGTTGATGGATCCCATTGACTTTCACATTATGGCAAAAATACTATATACTAAAAACGAAACATTTTTGGGTATACCGTCCTTTAAAAGAATCACTTTGCATTAACCACCATTACATTTATTGAACTTACTTAAAACATCTGCATTAGAGTTTTGTTTTTTTCACTGTGTAAACTATTAGATATGTTAGATTTACATACCTATCATAAAATTAGCCTAGCATGAAAAGTACCTAGTTTTTAAAACAAAAACAAAAATGTTTGTAAATTTACTTTATCCATAAATGTAACCTTAAACAAATATGTCTTTTTATCATTTTATTTTTGTTATTTTTTTATATAACTTTTTATAATATTTAAATATGACACAAAGTGTTTTTCAGGCAGCAAAGCGGTATGATATAAGGTTTTCAAAATAATTAAATACTACTAATAATCACAATAAATAATAGTTAACCCAACTCTAGGCTGTTTATGGTTTCGAGGCAACATCATCATTCACGATCAGTCCATAAAGAAATTATTGCCACATTAATATTAAATTAATATGTTCAGCCAACGAAAATGTACATCTTCACCTTTTATTCAAATACAATTAAAAATGTGTGATTTTGTAAGCATATCATGTAGTTGTGCTTGGGGACAATTTTGCTTTATTTGCGAAAACGCAATGAAACATGCCAAATTTTGGAGACATTTTTTTTTTGCAGTTTTTGGCCTGGCTGTCATACAAAGAAATAAAGTACACATGCAAAAACCAGAGAAAACCAACAAACTTTATTTTGCACAGTAAAATAAAACTTCTAGCAATAGTTTGTCTTTTTTAGCCAAATCAATTTTGTCAAAAAAAAAAAAAAAAAAAAAAAATCCATAACCAAGTTTAGTGTTTTGTTGCTCCCTCATATATAAAATACAATTTAATATTTTTTGATGGTTTAATCAAACTTTAAGTTAATTAAAATAAAATAAAAAATCCCCACTTTTTGCCACTACTTTAGGTCATAGGTTAGGTTATCAACAATGAAAAGGTGAAAGAAATGCAATAGAAATGATTTTTAAATCATACCTTGCACTTGGTCCAGAGGCAGGGAGACATTTCTCTCTGCAGGAATGTACTTCAAAACCACTGTAAGTTCCCCTTTATAGTGTATCACCGAGTCCACATAAGACTCATTCTGACACAGACACACACACACATTTCAGTATCACACTTATCCATGTCGACATTTCTTTTTATCTCTCGCTGTTTCTGTTTGTGTGTGTGTGTTCAGCTCACCCTAGGCTGTAGAGAGAACCATTCCTCTATCTGCGTGTCAAACTCCCAGGAGTCAAAGCTCAGCTCCGTCTCCCCCAGGAAGTTGTTGTGTCCAAAGCGATCATGGTGCCACACAGAAACCTGCAGTGTGCGCGTCTCCAGCTGAGAGTGACTGACTACATACTACTCAAAGGGACAGACAGATAAGAGCCTTTTAATCAATATCTCGTTTACAATATCTCATCAATCTAAATAGAAAACCCTGTGAGGCAGGACTGAACCCTCTCTTACCCTCAGGTTTTCATTGAAGACTGGGTTAGTGGTGTTGCTTTTGATGCTGGTTTTTCGCTTGCTTTGACGGGACTTGTCTGGCAGGAGATATGTTTTAATATAGCTGTAAACACACACACACCGATTTTTTTTGCTTCTGTACAATATTGGTCTCTGACGCATCAGTATTAAATTGATATCTTAGACAACAATTAATAATTGTTAATAATAAACATTTTTTAAGAATATATGTGGATACTGGACAGAGTTAGATTCCTTTATCTTTCAACACATACTGTATTTAATTATTAATATTTCAGCAAATATTTCAGAAGATTTTCAGGAAATGTCAGGTAATCAAAACTGAAAATGACTGCATTAAATGAAAAGGTCACCCATTTTGGGGGGAAAAAAAGTATTTTCAAAAAAATAAAAATAATCCTTCCATGCCCTTTTTCTAAAGCCATAGACTGAACATGAAAGCATTAAATTACAGAAAATCAACTATTAACAATTGTTTCTGATAATTGAAATACAAGTTGAAATAAAATAGATATAATGAAAGACTTAAAAAATTAAACTGAAATAAAATACTACTAAAGTACTAAAACAAAAATAAATTATAGCAAAATATTTATAAAAATACCAAAAGCACACGCAATTATTAAAACAAACTAAAATGAAAACAAAATATAAAACTAATAACTAATCGAACATTTTAATACATTTTTTCAAGTGTGTAAACAATACTAATGTAAGGAATTATAGAATTTACATTTAACATTATTACATTGAACTATCCCTTTAAATACAGTAATATAAAAATATACTACTTATGAACCTAAATGTTAATATATGGAGACTCCAATTACATGCAGTGCAGGGATGCTCTGCCAGGGCTCAAAGTGAAGTGTATAGCTGTCTCTCTGTGTGTGTGTGGCCTTACGCATCCGTGCGCTGTCTCCTCTCATCCCCGGTTGCTAGGCAGCGGCACTCGCGGACGAGCACGTTTAGTGCCCCTGTTTTATAGCTGTAAGAGATGTTGAGAAGGATCTCCCCGGAAACCCGCACATTGCCATAGTCCCCCGTCTCACTGTACACGCTCATCATACTGTTAATGCTGGTCTGGAGAGAATATAAGGAGAGTCTTTGGCTGTGCATCTTTCACAGGCTTGTGTTTAAATGTATGTGTATGTATGTGTAATACAGAAAGGCAAAAGAGAGAAACTGAAGCGAACACAGCAACATACACACACACACACACACATACACACAGAGAGAGCTGTACTCAAACGCACTGAACACTCACAGTGTCAGCATCTGAGTCAGGTACATTAAGGAAACCCCACTTTCTCTCCGAGGCAGGTGTGGAAGACTGGAATAAGACAGGAGAAAGACAGAGTAGAGAAGATTGACAGCATGAAGGCAAACAAGGAAAAAAAAAAACAGAGGGAAGAGAAGTAGAATAAGAAAACCTATGTGACAGAACACATCGCTAGAGCCTACGAGGAACTTTTTTACATTTGATTATTGATTATTAGCTGTTTAAAGTCTCAGTTCACCTAAAAATGAACATTGCGTCCTATTTACTATCCGTGATTATTAATTTCAAACCCATTTGCACTTCTTTCTTCCATAAAAAGACATTTTATTTTCTAGTAATGCACATTTCAGCAATCAAAAATAGTAGTTTTGAGGTAGTAGTTTTAAGGGGACGAAACCATTGACCAAAAAACATCTTTTAATTAGCATTTCTCAGTAGCCGAATTGGGTGATTAAAATATTGAGAACTTCACTACGACTATCCCTAATTTATCACCTGAGAACACAAATCCACAACAGCGTATCAAATTCAATGACCAAAATTAATCTACCCATACATACATTTTAGATCTGGTTTTGGGCTAAATGAAAAATGTATTTTCGGTTTACTTTTGTTAAAAAATGTATTCAGTGCATCGCTACTCTTTTCCATATAATGACACTGAATGGGAACTGGGGATTTTGGGCTCAAAAATGACAGGAAAAAATGTAGCATAAGGCATATGAATTAACATGATGATTAAATATGATTTAAGAGCTATGGCAGAAAGCAAGATTTTCAACAAGTAATAAATATTGTATCGTGTCTATTCTTTGGAATATTTAATATTTATACTTGGACTTTATCACACAAATTGAATGGAGCAGCTTAATGGTGCTTTCGGTCATTCACTTTCACTATATGTAAAAGAGTAGCATGCACATTTTGAATGACATAAGGGTGAGTAAATGATGGCAACTTTAATTCTGTGAAAACATGACTGTTTTGTTTTCAGTAAAAGCCTGTCTTCGCTAGTTTTTCTTCTATTTTCTTGTGAATAGAGCTAAATGAAGAGGAAACACATCTGACTCATCTAGCTATTAGAGACTGCGAGTGAGCTATGAGTTATGTCAGCTGTTTTGAAAGAGGCCACTTGTCTTCATGTTTGCCTGAATTATTTCTCTTTGTTGTGTCTTAATGCACCACCTGCACCTGTATGTGTGGCCAACAAGCGGGAACTATGACAATGATGCACTTTGGTTAGTTATTGGGAGTTCTATCTATGCTAAATTGTGTATACATGAGATGCGATAAAAAAAAATGCATGCGTGGGTCTACCAGGTGAGTCAACAAATTAAGTGATCTTGTGTAACTGGATATTTTGCCAGGAGGAGGAAATGCTAATATTCACAAGGATATACATATTTATATGCAAAGGAATAGCTGGAACGAGTTTTATAGGGTAGGTTATACGTATTGCTGACTCCCTTTATATAAGGCACACAAACATACAGCACACAGAAAAGGGAACAAATATATTTTGTGTCAGTCAGATAATTGCACAAAGCCAGCAAACACACACTGCAGCAGAGCGCCTGTGATTATGTTGTTTTTTGTGTGCGTGTGTCTATGTAAATCATTATACCATTGATTGCGCACTGCAGACACTCCGGTTGGTTTTATAGTGTTCTGATAACACCGCATCAATGTCCTCATCCGAGTCCTAGAGCACAAACACTGCCATCAACGAATATCACATTGAAACAGCACTGCTTTTCTTTATGCAATCACTTCACTCAGTGATATGATATCATAAAAATCACATTACAGAAGGCTGTCTCTTATCATTTTAACTCCCTATCCGGAAATCTATCTCATATCCTGGTACACACAGAAAAAAATGATAAACATGATTCCAAGTGAGAAGTGGTTTAAGAGACTGTGGCTGAAATCTACCCCATCGTTCAGTCCTGGAACTGAGCGGCATCGACTTATCAGAGGATCTTCACTGAAGCCCTCACCAGGATTACTGAGGTCCATCTCAGAGCGACTGCGATCTGTGAAGAACAGAAAACTAGATATTCGGACTATTTGATATAATCTAACACTAAGGACATAGAGCGAGCCTAAGACCACAAGTGAAAATGCATTCATTTAGCAATTTTTGGAATATAATATTTACTTTTTTCATTACAAATTAGACAATTCCCATAATTTAAGCAAAAGGTTAAACTGAAACACTAACACAAATTTGGCATGTTTGTGTAAACCCCGATGGTCATATTCTCCAGCATGATTTGAGAAAGATCCGAAAAGCATCTTGTGCTTTAATGGAAGCAAGAACATCTGACAGTCTTTACAACAACTTCGCAGAAGTTGTTCTCAACCAGGGTTGGTCCCTCTAAGGTGACTTAAAATTATTTTAAATAAGTCTAAACAAACATAATAAGCTAAAGCAAGTAAAGGCAAGCAATATATTTTATTCTATTTTAATTCACTGCTTCAAAATTTGAATCAATATTTTAATCAATGTCCTAGAAATAGAGCAGAATCTTGAATATTTCTACATAGATTTGTTTTACTTTCTTTTTTAATGATTTTTCAAGAAAATGTTTTGCATAGTATAACAAAGAAAAAAACATTAGAAAAAGGGGTAGACATTCTGTTTTTGAGGTAAGTGTTGGTTTCCAAATTCAAAGACACTTATTATTGTTTGTTTACATGACAGTATTTCCATTTCTTCTACATATATTTCAATGTCAATGTTGTTCCATGTTAAAAATGAGATTTTCAGTGCTTTTATATTATTTTTATTAGAGTAAACTGACATAAGGACAGTTTCGCATGGAAATGTTGTTACTGGTGTCATTGGCATTAATAGATTTTATATCAAGTTGTTGCCATGGTGATACCTGATGAGAGGGAGGCTCTGGATATGGCGATAGAGGGTGTGCTGGAATCTTTTTGTCTCCGCCCATCCGCCATCTTTTCAGAAGCGCCGTCACTGCTTTGTATACTAGACACGCTCTCTGCTCCATCCGGCTGAACAAACACAAGGACACGCACAGGCAGTAAACACTGCTTTCTTGTCAAACACACAAGCATGTATATAGGCACATACTAATATGTATATATCATGTGTTACCCTGTTTCTTGCCTCAGTCTGGGTTGGTGTTTTGACCATTTGTGCTCTCATGTTATTGGGTACCGTTGGTAACCCTGATGGCTCCACTGCACCCGCTCTGTTCCTAAAACACAGACACTTAATGAGAGTGAAACACAGACAGTCTCAATGAGAAGACACAGGCTTGAGTAGAACGAAATGTTAGCTTATTGCACTAAAGTATATCCTGCCTATTATTTTGTGAAACAGTATGCAATATGCAATCATTTCAAACAGCGATATGCTACATTCTTGTCACATGACCAATACAATGCATGTTTAATGTTTAAACCATTGATGATATTACTGATTAATTTCTAATGGTTGAGCATTGCACTGTTGCATACATTGTTTATTGTGTTACATTTAAGCAACTGTAGTAGGTCTTCCTGTTTTTCCATGCTTGAAGAAAAAGGCATACGCTTCACTGCATAATTACTATTAACTCCAGGAATTGTATCGAAGTAAGTGATTCCAAGCATAGCAAAGTCAAGCTCAATGGACTGTAAATGATGCCTCTCACCCTTTCCTGTTCTTCCCTGTCCTTATCTGGAACTGAGACGTAGGCGATCTCTCGTACTGTGGCGTGGATGATCTCTCCCTCTCTGATGGTCTGGGAGAAGAGCCTCCATCTCCATAAACAAAAACAAATATTCATAATAAGAATATCAAAGCCGTTAAGCTAAATAGACAGTCTTTTGACCATCTGTTTATTATTCAATAGTGACCAATAATAGTTAGGTAATTAAATTTGAGGATTTGATCACTGTATTCTGCTCTGGGTATAGTGTTATCAGATGATAAATTAAACCAATCGTAGTAAAGCTCTTTGGTGACAATATGTCAGCTGAACAAATTAGCCTATTGCTTCTTTAGCTTCCTTTTTGGTCATGTTGAAGTGCGTCCACACTGACATGTTCACCCGATTTTGCTTATCCACATTGTGTGCATGACATAGATGCTAACATGATCACTTTTCAGTCAATAGTTTTAGGCCTTCAAAATTATTCTGGCTGCAACCATTTTTATCGTTTCTTCTTAATATTTTTGGATGTGGACATTGTAGGTGCATCACTATTAATTAACACAAACCCTGATCAATGCTGCTGTTCACCTGGACATAAACAATCATAATATAATATATCTATTGGGTATACACTGAAACATGTAACTATTCCAGTTTTAAAATCATTAAAAAGAGCCTGGAGAGGAAAACTTGTCATCGTCAAACTTGAAATTATGTCAGGGCAGAAATTGTGTAAAATGTATGGCAATATGTCCGGGCATTGGTTGATGGATGTTAGTGTTGACACAAACTCTGAGTTGATCTCACCTGGAGGACTGCTGAGGATTGACTGTTTGATTACATCACTGGTGGGTGCACTGACATGTTGAAACCTCTTGGATCTCTCTTCCAGAAACCATTCTCCTGTAACCACCTTCAGTTCCCTATGACAGCAAGTCGCACACAAACAACACTGTGTAAGCCACAATTATAGAAGTGACAAGCACAGCTTAATTGGTTCACCTATTAAAGCTCATATGTTCAAACTGCAACTTATTTGAAATAAGTTGGTACAGAACATGTATTAAAAGCCAAAAAATGTATTTCATGGTGTCTCTCATCTTTTCAGAGTATGTATGGATGTTCTGGGTGACTCACGCAGTCTTTGCACACACAGTGCATTTGCAGTTGCTGCTTGGAGGCATTGCCGTGCAGAAGTTGCAGATGCGCCGATGACAGTTGGTACACACATTACCCCTCTGCAGGATGAGACCCAGCGCACGAAGACATACGGCACACTCACGCTGATCAGTTGAACTACGTCGCCCAGCTCGCTTCATTTCCAGAAGTTCATTTTTCAGCTTCCTGTGAGGCACAACTGGTATCACTGTTGGGGACTAACTAAACGTAGCTAGCAACCCTATAGATGAGCTACAGTAGGTCAGTTTCTTATTACACGGTTCATCTATTCCAAAAAGAAGCTGCATTTTACACAGAAAATCCCCAGATTTGAGTCATTTTAAGTATTTCTTAAGCAGAATATTTAAGCTTATTATAATGTATTTGAAATATAATGGTGCGTGATCAGTTACTGTCGGGGAAACTGACACGCCCCATCCAGTGTAGACAGCATCACTGACAATAATGAGTTCTATTTGCTTTTGTCGTTCTGCAATATAATTAAAACTGATGTAATTGGATAGTTATACCTATTTTAAGTAGATTCAGTGTAGTTAGCTATTCTATAAACTTCTAAAAAAAAGTAGCTAACTACTTTTGCAGAGAAAAAAAGAACATGTCTGCTTGGGATAATCGTTACCTGATGCGTTTCTCCTCTCGTTTCCTGACCTTCTCGTCTTTCTGGAGAACACTGAGGATCGTCTGCTTTTCGTGCTCCAGAAGAAAGGACAGATTAAGGGACCCGGTTGTCTTCGCCATGACCATTTAAAGAACTGCTCACAGAGCTCAAGGAAAACTCAGCCAATAAAACTGGCCACAAACCAATCAAAATTATGCTTCATGAAGGCAGCTCGAATCCTTATGAATTAATGAAGGATTGCTTTGGTACATCTACATATCGACGCAAAGGTCATCTGCCCGCTCCTTCAGACGATAACAGTCACCTCTCAGCAATTGTGGCAGGTCTTGTGATCCTATTGGTCAGTGCATTAACCCTTTCACCTGCTGAATGCCTGCAAGAATGACATCCATATAAAAAAAAAATCAGTGATCAGAGTATTTTATGTGTAATACTTACAATATACATGGTAAATCATGATTCATGTCTTCTGACCTAGTTAATAGTTCATGATCTTTACAAAAATATTCAATATAATACAAAACATAGTTACGTTCAGAAATAAAAAAAGATGCGCCCAGTACAAAAGAAAAAAAAAAAACTTTTATTGAAATAAGTTGGGAAAAAAAATGATTCTGTCACTTCTGTGTTTCCAGTCTAACTGCAAGGGTCAAAGAGAGAGAGGGTAGAAAATCGTAATGAAAAACCTATTATTACTCTTTTAAAAAAAACAAAACAAAAAAAAGACGCACATCCATCTTCACACACCAATCCATATATATATATATATATATATATATATATATATATATATATATATATATATAATTTAGAGGCAAAATCAAGTACTTTTGATCTATCTGCTTTGTTAATAGACTGACAGTCCAGACGTCAGTATAAGAGCCCAGCGAATCCGATACAGCTACAGCTACAAGTCACCATTTAGGTTTTTATCTAAAGCGACAATACACTAATTACAGTGACAGTCTGCCAGCAGCAATCTGAGGTGAAGTGGCTTGCTGGAGAGCACTAGAGTAATAGAACAGGGCAGTAATCAGTAATCACTGTACATCATGCATGGTTGGGGCTGAACCTACAACCTCTGCATTAATAGCTGCCACTTTCCAAACAATAATAGGGCTTGGAATGGATGAAAACGTAAAGTTAATTAAATAATGAAATCCTACATCCTTGGCTGTCGATTTTCTCTTTATTTGTAATCCACTCAAATATAATAGAGGGAACGTCATGCCATAAAAGGCATGCCTGATGTCTAAATTGTGACTTACATTTTGACTTACATTTTTGGTAAAAATTAATCATTACAGATATAATATTCACCAATAATTCTAGAATGGATATAAATTTTATAATTATTCATTTATTTTAACTTTTAGCTGAAGTAATATTCAATCCCACTATTACTAATGTGTATTATAATATTTTAATGATTATTATAATAACATTATAATATCATATTCATGTTTTTTATTATTTTTATTTTTTGTCAGACATTCATTTTATAACCTCCAAAGGACATGGACATTTTCCTTTTATTTGTTATAAATAAATTATATATATATATATATATATATATATATATATATATATATGAAGAGTTCAGATGCAAAAGCCTCTAAATGCCATTTGAAATTTTCTTCTTTAATGATGATTTTTTTCAAACTTGTATATTTAAGTTCAGTAATTTCATTTAAATAACAATTAATAGGTAATTATCATTGCCATTTAAGTGAAATTACTGAACATAAATATACAAGTTTGATAAAAATCATCATTAAAGAAGAAATTTTCAAATGGCATTTAGAGGCTTTTGCATCTGAACTCTTCATATATATATTAGAAATTGCCATCTCCAATCCATAACCATTTTAATCATGTGCAGTTGTTTGTTCAGTTACTGGAAGCCCCAGCATTTTACTGGCCTGGATCTGTGGAGGACTTTTTATGGGTCATAGCCATCTCTTCTGTTTGTATGAACTAGGTTGATATGTAGTATTTTCTGTATGTGTGTGGTATCTCATTTTTGTTGCAGGTCTGTCTGAAATTAATAGTGAATGACAAATGTACACACAGAATACAGTGTGTGTGTGCGTGTGTGTGTGTGTGTGTGTGTGTGTACGACGTGCTTTCTTCTATGTTGTCTGTCTGACAGAATCTGATACACCATGTTTAACAGGCCAGCCTACATAATCAGAACCTTCAAAATATGTTTTTCACACCATACTTGACACTTATTTAGAAAAGCGTCTGACATTGACACAACCACATACCTGCATGTGTCACACACAGGTGACAAATAATTTGTAATGTCGCAGACAAATATCGCTCTAGACAATTCCATCTGTGTATGTTTGTGCATTTGTGTGTAACTGAGGTTATTGTTTGATTAAGTGTCTGACTCAACAGGAAGACATGGAGCAAAATGAATTCAAATTTCTCATGCGAAAACTATTTACAGTGACACACAAATACATGCAGATTAAAAGTGTAACTTCAGTATCTCCGCTGAGGCAAAGGACAGCATATGCCCGCAATATCTAGCAGCACTGGTAATTAAAAAACAAGCTCTTCTGCGTGTTACTGCGTCATTGTCAGGCAGTTGTTATATGCGCTTGAGTCTGAAGTGCTCATTACACTCCTAAGGCAAGGTGTAGCCTACTGCTGAGATGCTTCAATAAAAACTGCAGGGTTACAAAAGGTGTGGTATCTCCCTGGATCCCACCCTAAGTACACACATTAGTGTACACAAAGCCCTGTATAAACACACCAACACACAGTTCTCTTATGTTGTTAAGCGATATACACTAGTTATCAAACATTTGGGTCAGGAATATTTTTTTATGTTTTACAAAGAAGTCTCATGCTCACCAAGGCTGTATTTATGATGTGGTGACAAAGCTGGATTCTCAGAAGCCTTTTTTCCAGTCTTCAGTGATCATGATCCTTAAAAAATCATTCAAAAAAGATAATCGTGACTTTTTATCTCACAATTGCGAGATATAAAGTCAGTATTAGTGATATAATCTCCAAAGTCCAATTCTAAGGGAAAAAGGCTGACTTTTTCTCAGAATAGCGAGTTTTTACCTCACAATTCTTTATAACACACAATTGTGACTTCATACCATGCAATTCTGACTCTATATCTCCCAATTGCGTGTTACAAAGATAGAATTGCAGGTTTATTTCTTGCAATTGCGAGTTTATATCTCACAATTCTGACTATATTGTGTAACTTCCTTTATTTTTTTTTATTCTCTGGCGTAAACAAGCTTCCATAAAATACACAGTCGAAGAAGAAGCAGAAACCAGCAATAGCATATGTAAGCAGACGCATATGTAAAATAACACAATCATTAACATTAAAGAGCAAGCATATAAATCATGAAACTTTCCCCATTCAAATTTTGATTAAAAAAGAATGCATGAAGCTAGGTTAGATCATTCTTTTGATATATTGCATGTTCAGATCATATTCAGGGCCATGAAACTTTTGTGAAAATGATCAAAAATGTTAGTGCTGGCTGGCAACTTGTTTCGAAAACGCTGGCAGGGGAATTAGTTAAGACGCACAACAATAATATAACACTAGATCAAAACGGTTAAGTCATTTGTACCTCAGGCTCTAGTGCAAAAGAAGACATCAGACAGGAATAATGCTGCCTTCTAATTCTCCTGGGAAATTCGTATTTACCAGCTCAGAAGTCATTATTATGAGTTTATGGGGACAAAAGGATAAGATTTCATATTTCTTTATCTCTTTAGTTACAAAAAACAGGAAGCTTTTCAGTCATAGTGCAACATAATGAAGCACAATGGATGCGCATTAGGTGTATAATTGGTGTAATCTGTGTATTTTAGCTTTCTCATGCTGAAATGCAGTTGTACGAGCCCTAACAGTACGCTGAATGCATGCAAAATAAACAGTGTCAATATTCAAATAAACAGTGAAGTCAATATTGAGCAATGTTTTATTTGTGACATGCCTCACAATCCTGATTTTTCCACTGGTATTTAACACAATGTGGTGCTGTTCATGTGTGTAAATATGATCATCCTGGCATGACCTGAAAGCATGAAAGATGACAACATATTGCAAGAAGCATGGGAAATGTAGTTCAGTGCATAAATCTCAAAAAGAACAAGTCAACAAGCTGTCAGTCCATCTCTCAGCTCACAGTAATTACTCCTCTAATGATGGGAGACACATTCACCAATAACACCTGGCTTAATGGAGATTAATTTCATGCATGTGTTATGCCTTCCAGAGAGGTGCATTAGCATAATAAAAAAGAGACACAGCTATGAAATGCAGATTAGCAAGACAAATTTGAGTCTTGGGTATGGCAGTGGACAACCAAAAAGAGATTATATCAAAATCTCGAGAGCAGGGTAGCTAATGGTAATGTCAGTAAACATGTTTAGTTCTAATTTAATGGCAGAATTTTTTTTTTTTTTTTTTACAATTTTTTTACTCAAAGAGCTTTGTGTAAAGAACACAATGGGGAACAACTTCTCAAAATCACCATGCATGGCAACAAACTGATAAAAGTAGAAGATGTAAAGGAAATGTTGTTTCCAGCCATCATACACTTTCAGAATGCGTATGAAGTGTACCCTGGACTAATGACTAATGACATGCAATGTAATGAAATATAATGATGTTCTTCTCTCCAGCTGTGCCCCGTTGAATCTTTAATGCATGCCTCATCTTTAAACACATACACCCAAATCAATACAAAATGTCACTTATGGATAGTCAATTGTTAGTGTTAAAGTCCTTCAGTAGAATGATATGCAGTACATCTCAGTTAATCATATGATTATGAGAGCACAAAATATATAGGGGGATATTATCTGAAAATGACAGATTTTGGTCCTTCTATCTGTGAAGTCATCCCACATTCTCTTTTTTTCAAGACCAGTGCACATTAAAATTAGAAAAAGGCCTTAAAAAATTTATGAGTTTGCTTTCAGTCTTTTTTATGAATTTTGTTTAGTTTTTATGATCCCGCTGCCACTAACGTCACTGTCTATAGCTAATAATGTAAATATTTCTATCTTTTAGTGAAGATAATATATATATATATATATATATATATATATATATTGTGTGTGTGTGTGTGTGTGTGTGTGTGTGTGACCAGTATGTATCAGTCACTCTTTTACAAATATGAAGCAAACTTTGGTAACACTTTACAATAAGGTTTATTAGTTAACTACATTAGTTAAAATCAACTAAGAATGAACAATAGTACTTCAGCATTTGTTAATCTTTGTTAATGTTAATTTCAACATTTACTAATACTTGTTAACATTAGTTAATGCACTGTGAACTAACATGAACAAACAATGAACAGCTGGATTTGTATTAACTGATGTTAACGTAGATTAACAAAAACAGTAACAAATGCATTGCTCATGGTTAGTTCATGTTAGTTAATACATTAACTAATGATTAATAAAAGAACCTTATTGTAAAGTGTTACCCAAACTTTATATATGAATACACAAACTTTGTTTTGTTTAGTTTTTTGTTTTGTTGTGATGGTTGAAATTTATTTCAAGAACCACCAGTGAAAGGACTTCCCAAGGAAAATAGAAATGCAAATTCTTTAATATCTTCATTGTTTCTACTAGACTACACTGTCTGAAACCTCTACTAGTGTCTGGTGGAATGAGCAGTCAACCCCCACCTGATCTGTTGAGACGTCACAACCGAGGACATGTCTCTCTTCTTTAAGCACTTAACCAGGGCTGGCATCTTTAGAGTGAGAATTATGGATTTTTCGGGGGTGTTTAAAAATAATAATAATAATAATAATAATTACAAAAAAACTTGTGATCGCCAAAACATTTGGTAACTGAACATAATTTCATTACGTTTACCAACAACATGTACATGGGACAATGATTGGTACTGTTTTTATTAGGGCTGGGTTGACACACATTTCATGATTTGATTCATAAACTCGACTTGAATCTCACTTCAATATCAATATGGAAGTTTTTTCAATAAAAACATTATAATAATTAAAAAATGATCTAAGAGTGAAAATATAATGAACATGTAAAACAGTGCATTTATTTAGCCAAATGTTCCTCTCTCTCTCTCGAGCAAATGTTCCCCTGGCCAGTCAAACTGATTTGTTGTTCCTCAGCTGCCTTTTATCTTGATTATGCCTCACTCGTGTATAAATAGCTAAAGCTTCTGAAAACAGAAGTGATTTACTGTATGTTTTTGCTCATAGTACACAAAAGACGACATACCACGCCTTAATCCATTACCGGCATGTGATATAAGGCTAACATGCTTAGAGGCATTTTATCCATCACTGCTTTTGTCACCTCCGTAAATAATTGGGGCTCGAATCTGCGTGTATAACTTGCACTCTTCTCTTCCACTCAAGTGAGTAGGCATTTACTTGTAGTTCAGTACACCAGCAGGAAGTCTGTTCTGGTTCTCAGTGTGATTACCACTGTAACAGCAGTAAAAAAAAAAAAAAAAAAAGACAGATAATACTGAACAACAACATACAGTAGGCTACTAGTGGTCTGGTTTTGCGCTCATGATGTCATAATAGCCCTGGACAGCTTTCCGCTTCGTCTCATCCTAAAGGATAAACCCAGTGCACTGGCATGTGCTAAAAGCTGTAATCATGTGGAAGAGCATCTTATAGATCACCTTACAAAAATCCACACTGTGCAAGATTATTCCCCTCTCTCACATAGCCTTCAAAAGCTATAGGAAATATAGAGGAAAGGTCGGCAAGTTGATTTCTATAATGCATAAATTGCTTAATTGCTTGATTTAGCATTGGTTTTGTATGTTGGATTCAAACAACTAGGCCTACTTCAAAACTAAATTAGGTAAATTCAATAATTTAATTTAGTAATTTATATCCCACATAAATATCATATAAATGGTCAAATGCACACAAAAGAGCCACAATGGAACACATTAAGATGTTGTGTCCCTAGGACTTTAAGGCAAGCATGAAATTCACTTTCAAAAGTAACGTTACACCCCAATTAATTTTCACTGTGGTGAAAAGTAGGACAACTACCCTAATGTGATATGTGACTGATATGTGATGAGATGTTCAGTAGCCTACAATGAATACCACTGATTAGATTGTAGCACTTTTGAACTTTAACAAAAAATATCCAACACAAATTTAAAAACGACTTCAGGCTGCATGGCTCGAAAAACAATTACAAGAACGCTCTACTGCATTGCACCTGTTCAAACACCTGGTGAGACGACATTATATGTAATGTCACATAACAGCGTTAAAATTGGCTTGTTTGTCAATGGATATCTTCTGATTATGACTTTTGCGGGGTTTAGAATGTTTTAAGATGATGTAACCGATATATAAAAGAAGATTTCTTGTTAAACACGAGAGAATGGGAGCATTGAAGTTCCTGCGTCCATCTCACCTTACAGCTGCGTTATTCCCTTAACCCGCATAAATGAAACACATTAGGATATAAACTGTTGTCCTACCTGCCGCAGGATTCGTACATGAATATCCTATGAACTGCAGTGCTGTTACATGGTCAAGTCAAGAGCAGTTTTGTAGTGGTGTGTTCATTTCAGCCCGAGCTCCGAGCGAGAGGCAAACCCCCCCACGCACCCGCAGCTGGAGATGTTCATAGCGTGGGTGGAGTTTGCGCTTCCACGGATTCCCCGTGACCGTGTACACACACACGCGCGCGCACACACACGCAGACGCAGTTTTTTACGTGTTTGCATCAAGACTGCCATAGGCTACTCTCCCAAACTGTGCAACTGAGGCTAGAGAGGGAACATCCTCAACATATTAGTCAAAAAGACAGACAGACAGACAGACAGATAGATGTAGACAGACAGACAGAAATAGACAGACAGACAGATAGCTATGTTCATTCATGTTTTTTATTTTTTTAATCCGAGTTTTACATCTGGGTTTTACATAATTGATATCGTATTTTGTAAATAGCCTACTCTACTGTGTTTGTCACAATTTGTTTGTAGGCTACTTATAGTGTATTAAAAACAAAACAAATAAACAAAAAAACAAACAAAAAAAATCATGGTAGGCTACGTAAAATATGTAGATTCTTAAAGCCACATTTGTAGAATGCGATTTATCCCAATCTACCCTATAAAATTATGAGGGTAAAATAATAGTATCTGCTGCCATCTACTGGATAGTTCAGTTATTTTTCGTTCGTAAAGAGTGTGACTGTAGACTGTGTGTGTGTGTGTTATTTCAACAAATGAATAGCCTGTGAATGTATAAAAATATTTATTACAAAAAGCAAAGATTAAGTAGCTACATTTATACAAAGATTATTTACAGATAAAAATGTGCACATAATGTTACTAAAAGAGAAAGATCACGGAAGAGTGTTAGGATAATATTTGTGTGTGTTTTAATGATAGAGAAGATAACAGTGCAGGATATGTGGTAAGCAAAGCAACTTAGTTTTGTTGAGTCCTTTTTGTCCCAGTGAACGTCGAATAGACCATCTGCACAGTTGAGAAAGAGAGCAAGGACCTGCAGAACCGATCACAAGCCAGTATCAGTATACTTGCATTAATACAGCATAATAGTAATGGGGCATACTGAACATTTAATTTGTGTTTATTTACCTGCAGTTTGCAAGAGATGTTTGATACTCTGATCTGTAGTCAATTCTAGAGGTTTCTTTCCCTCAGAGTTCCTTGGTGTCAGATCAGCTCCATGCTCCAACAGTAGCTCCACCTCCTTTGCTCCGCCCACTCTGGTTGCAGCATGTAAAGGTGTCTCAAGACCCAGCCCACATTGCACATCAGCGCCTGGAGAGAGAAAAGGCCGAAGCACTTTACTGTAATTGCATATTATGCATATTATATTTAAACTGTATGTATGATTTAGCTTGGATTTGATTTTACATTCTCTTACTGATTACGTCAATTTAGTAACTAAACAAAAAGAAAGAGACAATACATGATCCATAGGATTTTTTGTTAAAGTACTACAGTAATGTGCATGTGAGAATCATCTTTGAGATTACACAAAACAAAACAAAAATGTATTTATTAACCCATGAAGGGTGGTGTGTGTGATTCTGACCTGAGATCAGCAGGCTTTGAACACAGTCTGTGCTCTTGGATTCACATGCACAGTACAGCGGTGTTCCTATGCTGGGCAACTCCATGTCCACATTCACACCATGAGACAGCAGCAGTTCCACACATGCTGTGTGACCTAAAACATGTACACACAGACATCGGTTTTACTGAAATCCAAACGTTTACAGTTCTCTGTAAATTCACAAGAATCATCACATATACCTCTCTTTGCTGCTTCATGAAAAGGTGAGCGCAGCAGATGAGCCGGATGGTGGACAGAGCTGTGCATCAGAATGAGGCTAACGAGAGTGGGGTTTCCACTCCAGCATGCATTGAAGAGAGGAGTGACTCCATCAAAGGAGACGGCATTCGCCTGAATGCATACATATTGCAGCCATTAATGCATGTTAAAGCAGAGAAAAAGAAAAATAAAGGCATACATATTGCAAATAAAGAGAAAGTAAGGCCTATATACATACATCAGCGCCATGTTCCAGAAGTTGTTTAGCACAGGTAAAATGGCCTCCAACACATGCTTCATGCAGTGGTGTGATTCCATTTAATGTAGCCACGCCCACATGGTATCCCTGTAAAAATGCAAACATGGACAATTAATTCCATTCATAATAACCGTTTGTTTTAATACATAGTCTGTCCTTAAACCTCAACATGTAGACCAGTCGGGCTGGTTTAGTCCAATGACATTCATACTTATTTTAGTGTGGATAAGTGTCCAAATACTTTCTGTAAACTCATATTTAGCTATCCAGTTTTATCCAGTGTTTCTCCCATTAGTACCTGTGAAAGGAGTCTTCGCAGTGGCAGCAATCTTCCTTGCAAAGCGGCATCGTGTAGAGGTGTTCTGTCATCCCAGGAACCTAACAAATCAGAAACATACATTAATATTTAAAATGAAGATGTGCAATATCACATTTGTTGTTTTGATATTTAAATAATAGTCAGTGTTGGGGTAATGCATTACAAGAAACACCACTTAATCTTAAAGGTATGTAATCTGATTACATTTTTTCAAGTAATTAAAAAAGTAAATCAGCAATGAATTGCAGTTAAATGTGAGCATACATTTACTCATCTCACTTGCACAAAAACAGATTCAGTGTTTTTCAAAATGAACAAAACTGTGAAATGCAAACAGAGTTGTTTTTAGAGGCAGAAAATGGGTGAACGGCAATTAGAAAATGACCCAGGGCCAGATACAAAAATCTGAAAGACAGATGTCTTATAGATGTTTAGAGGATGTGCACATTTTGACCTCAAAGAGTATCCAGGGAAAGTATCCTCCAAGTACAGACAATTAAACCCACACTCAATCCCTTATTTTTGAAGTTTAGCACTTAAAAGCAATTTAAACAAACTATTCAAAATCAGTCCTGCTGTTAAGTCAGATTGGGTTATCTTCTAGATCAACATTCCAAACCAATTGGCTTGGCTTGTAATGTGGAATTGGCTTTTTCTATGTCCATATAATTGCAAAATGTAATGGTCTGGAATGCTGACTTGATGCTATATAGTATGTTACTATCATACATGTTTCATGGTCCAATGGTGACAAATTTGTTGATATAAATTTAGGGATTTTTTAGGGTCCCATAAATTTTAGTTTTTTGTGAAATTGTGAAAACAGAACAAGCTTGGTTCTTGTTGTAAACCTGTTTGACCACTAAAAACATTCAAGAGTGACATAATAACAGAGGTAGAGGAGGAAAACTCACCTGCCATTAGTGTATTACACACTTGTCCTCCATATATGTGAAAGCTGTGATCCCATGGCTTACCCCAGACGCTCACTTCAGCATGAACCAGAGCCATCTCCAAACTTCACAAGAAGACAACCCGCAGGAAGAGAACAATAGTGATAGTGGTGGACAGAGAAACTCTTCAGAGGAGTTTAAATGGCCTTCAGAGAAACAAGAACCCCCTTGGCAAGAAAGCACCTCCCACTGTTATCAGTGATATGTGCTTACACACCCCCATCTCCCCAAACTCCTGAGGTGAGCATCCCCCACATGAACAATCTCCTCAAAATGAGTCGAAGGGCCAGAAGAGATAAAACATTAGATGCAAAAACATGCCACAGCAAGCACCTTTAACCAGTTTCAGAGAACAAATTAACGAAAGACAATACGTCCCTATAAAAAGTAACTAAGTAAAACTGATCTACAACTTCAAAATAGATATCATTTTGTATACACAGCAAGAAAAATAGCTAAAACTTGAAAAAAGAAAATGAACCATTAACCAAAGCCAATGCAACTGCAAATGTAATTGGTGATACAGTATCTGCCTCTCCAGCAAAACATGATTTGCATCCAGTGTTATGCAGAAACAGGATCGCCCTAGCTGGATAGAGCGGCTATTGAATGTGCATGTGTGTGAAAGCAGTCAGAGAGGGCGATAAGTGTTTGTTAACGACTTCTGGATTTAGCCTTGAATGTTTGAGGGTGTGTTTTATCAGCCCTGTTTGGGTATTAGCATAAGATTCCTGATCCAGAGACCCTGACGGTTATCTACAACAAAAACAACTTTATGTAAACATAACATGCCTCATTTATCCTCAACAGTCACACTTTCAAAGTAAAATTTCATATATTAACTTAATTTAATGTATATTCTTTAGTTTGAATTTGAATTCCGATATTTTAAGTAAATTCTTCCAATTATTTTGTGGACAAAATTCACAAAGCACCAACACATGCTCATGTCAAACAGTCATGTCAAAGCTGAAACAGTTATAAAAAAATGTGTACAGTACTTATTGCATGTTAATACAATTTATTGTAGATTGTGTCAACAATTGTGAACACATTTAAGTTAACACCACTTTCAGGTAGTATAAACGTTGTGCGTTATAACCATGATCATCATACTCACAGAAAAGGTCAATATAAAATAGGTATAACATAAAAGAAAGCAAATATGAAAAGTGAAGTATAGTGCCTTAAAATGAGTGTGTTGCATGTGAAGTAAAAAGAAAATGGGGTGTTTGGGTGTAAAATAAATACGTTCATGTTACTATCCAACAAACATTTTAGTTCAATTCATATATATACCAGTTTGAGATCACATCTCAAGCATACAAATTGTAAGATGAATGTAAAGGTGATAGAGAAAAAGCCGCCCCTGTTGTCAGTTATTTATCTTGAATACAGATTTTTTAATGTGTTTGTGCACAGATTATTATCTGATGGGGGTTCATTGTGCAAAAGCAGGCGCTGGGCTCTGGGATTGGCTGAGGAAAGCTCTTAAAAGCTTTCTCTACACCTGAGGTCACTGTTTTACACAGTTATGTAAACAGGTACAGTCAATACATGTTTTGATGTACCGTAGTACATTGGTATCACAATTCAGTTCATTACCTACATCCGTCCCCTCCAAAATAACCATGTAAAGACATGTTAGATCATTAGTCACTCAGGACACAGCTGGGTTTGGTGTTTTACTTGTCTTCTTACTAACGTGATGCCCAAAGCGGCTGTGGGGGCCTGATGAGTCTACAGCAACATCGATTAGATGATCTGGGCGGAGCCACTGCAGGAAAAGCAAGAAGAGGAAGGTAATAACAGCAACAAAGGAGAAAATGGAGCCTGACACGGCACCACAGTGAGAGCGCAGTCTCTGCAGTCGCGCAGACAATGGCAAAACGGGCTGCCTGCACACCCGATTGTACACCTGAAACAAACACAGAAAGAGTGGGAGAATTATACAATACTACAAGACTACAATTTAGAACATGTGGGTCAGTGAGATTTTTTTTTTGTTGTTGTTTTAGCAAGGAGGCATTATTCATCAAAAAGTGACAGACATTTATAATGTTACATAAGATTTTCATTTCAAATAAATTCTGTAGAAAATTAACAAAAAAGCATCACAATTATTACAATGATTTCTGGGTGATCAGGATCATGTGACATTGAAGACTGGACTAAATGTCTCCTGAAAAATCAGCATTACCACCATAGGAATAAATTACCATTCAAAATACAATAAAATAGAAAACAGCTATTTTAAAATTGATTCATATTTCACAATATTAGCTTTGGTGAGCATAAGATACTTTCAACAAAAAAAAAAAAGGAAATCTTACTGACTCCAAACTTTTGAATGGTTGTGCGCAACAATAATAATTACACAATAATAAACAACAAATAATTATTACATTCATGCATGTTCTTAAAACTTACCTTTTCTGTGCGCTCGGCAACATTTCTCCAAGTGTACAGGGTTCGGACCTTGCGGTGGATGGCGGCAGGAGACGCCACATTTCCTGTGCGTATTCTTGCAATTACAGTTTCCAAACCATCGCAAAGTGACTGAACTGATGGTTCACACAGAGTCACCAACTCATCAGGCAGGACTTCAGGTATACCTCCAACACGAGTGCTCACCACCTACACACAATAAACCAGTTAATTGTAGCATTAAAAAGTATACTGTATCCATCTTATATGTGGAGCAGTTGTGGCCTTATGGTAAGAGAGTCACACTGGACCGAGTATAGGTTACCATACTTGGCCTTCAAATCAAGTCACTAACATATATTGTCCCTACTATGAACTATATAAATATAATATAATGCTATATACAATATATATAATATAATTATAGAACAATATAATACTCACACAATATACTTTTGAACATGAAATGTCATATGCAACCCATTTTACTTGCATAATGCTACATCACTAATACATTTTCATAGAAAAAAAAAAACACATACATGCAACCCACAGCTGGCTCCCTCCACTATGGCCATACAGAAGGCCTCAGTGAGAGAAGTATTGAGAAAGACATGACCTTGAACAAGAACATCCCTCACATCCTTATGATCCAGAGCTCCCAGCAGACGGACTCTTAATACACACATGAAAAAAAAAGGTAAGCAAAGATATTATACAAATACTTACATCTAGAGAGATCATTGCTCAGGCCTACTGGCTTTCTTACCTGTCATGAAGCTGATATTTCTCTCGAACCTCTTCCAATACGATTCTTTTGGGTCCTTCTCCACCAATCAGAAAGCAGAGATCTGGATGCTTTCCACACAGTTCAGGAATGATTCCACTTAGTAAATCAATCCCTGAAAAACAACAGATTCTATTATGAGCATATTCATTTCTGATTTGAAATTCATTCAGATATTTTAAGGGGACATAAAGTCAAAACTGTCCTGATATCACATTGAATAAAAAGTATCTTTGATATAATACAATTCTTGAAAACAACATATTAAGCAGCTATACATTTGATTTTTATATACATTATGAATAAAAAAATGTGAAATTATTATTATAGAAAAAAAAAACTTTATGAATATATAACATTAATTAAAATACTGATAGAATGATTTTAGAGTCATAAATGCTTTTTTATGAAAATTCTATTAAAATGTTTCAACATTATTTTGCAATACAAATAAAAACACCATGTTCTCCTCACCTTTCCGGTAAACCAGTCGACTGATGACCACAATGGTGATCTTGCTGTTGTCACGACGACTGGGGTCAGGGGTGAAGTCAGTGGGGTCAACAGCATTAGGGATGACAGAGACAATCTCAGGGTCCAGGGTGGCCCGTAGTACAGTGTTCTCTTTGCTGGTGTACGACACGCACACGATGTGATTCGTGTCACACAGAGAGACAGTCAGCAGCTTATTGGTCAGTACAGAGCTCAGGTCCGCGAATCCGAAGAGAGAGTGGTCTGTGAACACAGTGTTCAGTCCCATAGTCTTTGCGTGAAACAGGGCATCATGGGCCATAGCAGAGAAGGAACTGTGGGCATGCACGATTGTGATGCGCTCGCGCACAAACACACATCGGAGTAGCGGCAAACTGTGAAAGCAGGTGGTGGCTGTGGACTGATTATACATGACCTGAAAGTAAGGGATGTGAGTGAGAAGTTTGATATGTACACTGCCGGTCAAAAGTTTGCAATAATAATGATTTTTTATGTTTTTCAAAAGAAGTCTTTTATGCTCACCAAGGCTGCATTCATTTGATCAAATATAATGTGAAAACAGTAATATTGTGAAATCTATATAACGTTTCTATTTTAATATATTTTAAAATTCATTCCTGTGTCTAATGGCAAAAAAACACTCTAATGTGCTAATTTGGTGCTCTATTATTATTAATTATTATTGGTGCTCAATTATTAATAATGGTTATTACTATCAATGTTGAAAACAGTTTTTGCTGGCTAATATTTTTTGTAAAAAACATAATACATTTTCTTCAGTATTTTTTGATGAATGGGTTCAATAAACAGCTTTTATTTGAAATAAAATCTTTTGTAACATTATAAATGGCTGTAACTTTTGATCAATTCAATCTTTCTTTTTGTTTGTACTTACACCAGACTTTTGAATGGTAGTTTATCACGGTTTTTACATTTTGTTTTCAGACTTATTTATAATAATGGATGTTTCTTGAGCACCAAATCAGCATATAAGAATGATTTCTAAAGGATCTATCATAGGAATAAATTATTATTATTTTATGTATGTACAAATAAACAGAGTCTTGGTGAGTTTAAGAGACTTTATCACAAACATTTTTAAAAAATCTGAATTATTCCAAACTTTTTCACTAGCAGTGTGTGATATGGCCCTTTTAAACTAATGCAATATGTTGTAAAACAAACCTGGAGTGGTAGGTAATACACCTTCAGTCCATTGGTCAGGTAGCGAATCCCACGGCGGTCTCCATACGCATGCGTTGCTATCACAACCTTATGGCCCTTCTCTATGAGGCACTGTGAGAGCTGGTAGATGTGACTTTCCACACCACCCATGTTTGGGTAGAAGAAGTCTGACACCATACATATCCTGTGCTTCACGCCCGGCTCATGATCAGAGGAGTGTGTGTCCAGGGATAGAGGAGGTGTTTTAGGTGCATGAGTGTGACCTCTCCTCCTGTTGCCCATGGTGTTGTGAAATCCTCAGTGCTCTGCCATACAAAAGTAGAGATGTAAGTTACACATGTACTTCTGCACAACACAGTTACACAAGCTATATTCCAGTATATTGTGGCTGAACATCACTACAACACTGTTAGACTTGCACCTAATTGATTTACTTAATGAAACGTAATAGCTAGACAGCCAGATAGATGAATTAAAGAGTCTTGAGATTTAAAGCACTTTATGTACATTTAACATATACATTTACATAAATGTAAATTAACCAAAGAGACACTAAAACACTCACCCAGTCAATCACTGGCTGATAAAAAAAGAAACTGAATCCTGAACAAATGAACAAAGACTGATTTAAGATGTGTGCTCGAACTTGTTATATCTTTATCACGTTCTAAATCCATCGTTAATTCATAAAAAAATTAAAAGGTTTCAATTGTGTTTCCCTGGAATAAAATACAAGCAAAACAGTGCACCATCACGTCTGCTATTTCCGTGATGTTTGGATTCTTTTCTTCGTGGTGGTGTTAAATAAAATGACGCAACGGTAGGTGCTGCCCTCTAGAGGACACAGTACGTTTACAGGAAACAGTTTCAGTAAGACTAAAAACAACATTTCCCCCCAGTCTTTTCTTTATTACTTCTGTTAACCTTAAGTTCAAGTTATTTTTAGTTTTATTTATCATTTCATAGTGTTTGTAAGGTAGATCTTTAATTTGTAAGTTGGCCATCATTTATCACTGCAATTTGCTCTTTCAAAAATAACAATCCCATTTGTTTTAAATCCTTGAAACCCTGCACCAAAAAAATAAAATAAATAAATAAATAAATAAATAAAACTAAAACAAGGACTAAAATCACCACTAAATGGAACATTCCAAGCAGTTTAAAGCCATAACATCTTCTCTGCTTGAAACAGAATGTTTTTGTTTGAACTATGAGGAACAGATGTCACCCACACCACAAAACTTGTGAACAAAATGGTTTCACTTTTGTTTTCGACAGGGCGGGGTCTAGTATAATAATATGCTGTACAAAAACAACCTGTCTTTCGACTGCAGTGACAGTCAATGATGTGTTCAGGAGCTCTTATTGGGTTACTCTTTTGCCTACATAAGATATGGCATTTGCAGCAGCTGGTATGCTTTCTTTTTATATTCATATCTTATATAGTGCTTAAGAAATACAAATATCCACTATTTTCTCAAACATTCTTTTGTATTGTATATTTCTACTGTAAATAGTTATTTGTTTTACCACAATTTGCCAACAGCGTTACTGTTTCAGTTGCAGTTACTAAATTCACTGTCTGTCTATGTTGCAGCTGGAGTTTCCTTTAGTGATGTTAGTCTCATGAAGCAAAACAAGAAGAGTAAAAGAGCTTCTGCGTCATTCCCATTTATCAAGCCAGATCTGAGTGCTGCTGAGGTATAATGTCACAAACAACTTCTACATAGTTTCTTTTTTTTTATTTAAAAAAACAAAAAAAAAAAAAAACTTTGTAGTTAGTTTCAGCTTGTTTTGAAGATGCATACAATTAATTGTTTGGGCATGTCCCTGTTTTTCCTGGTAGAATGTTGTTGAAAAACTCAAACAATTTGGGAAGGACTGTTACCAGGTAAACATATGCATGTAATGTAAAGTATAATCAATGATCTTTAAGCCACTAGTATTCGCTTAATATGTAAAAATCTCTCTGCAGCGGTTCAACTTCAAAATACCAGCCACTGAAAGCATTCAGCAAAAGGACAACTCGCTTGATGAGTCAAAGGACATTATCAGAAACCTGGCTTCTGAACTGGACAGATTGATACAGGTAAATATTTGACATTATTTTATGAATTTAATATGAGTTTAACATAAGTTTCAACTGATCTGCATTATGCCCACAGTCAAAGATGTTCAACTTGATAACTCAAAAGTTCAAAAATAAAGGAACTAAAGAAGAGCAGGATGAACACCAATATTATATTTTGCAATGGGCTGAAGATCTCGAGAACACACAGACTAAACAACTGGACAAGCAAGAGGTTTGGATTCACTTTTTTATGAGTGTTTTATGAGTGTGTTTTTGAGTGTTTTATGAGTGGAAAAAAGTGATGACAAGATAACACAGTGGTTCAGGGAAAATTATTAATTAACCCTAACTGCAGACATTATTTTACCACAGTTGTCAATAGTATTTGTTTACTCTTTTGTTTGCTGTAGATTCAACAGACCTGTTCAGAGCAGTTGTCGAACAGTGAAATTAAATTTAACAAAGCAAAACAAATTTTGTCTGACTGGTCTTGGAAACTGAAAGACATGGAACAGGTTTGTCACCTGCATGTTTACCGTGAACAAAGGGATAAGATGTTTCTGTCACGCACAAGATTAAATCAGATATCTCAAATATCTTTCTGCCTCTTTCTGACTATAGAACTCAATATTTCAAAAGAGGGGATGTGAAGAAACACTGAGGGATCTCCACAAAGAATCGAAACAGGGAGAGTCCAGCATACTCCCAGTGATGGACTGGATAATATGGACTGTAATACAGTCAGGAAGCTCTGAGGTAAAGATGAAAATGAAAATTGGTCATGTAAAGAAATCAAGTATTGACAATATTTTTAGACAGTAGTCCATTGCTTTTCAATATTTTTTAGCAACTGAACATATCTAAAAGCATGAGAGTTCAACTGATGTTCTAAACTTTTCATAAATGTGAGTACATTTAGACCTTGGACCTTGGATACAGTATAACTGCTGTGATCTTTGTAACTGTAATGATTCATCAGTTCGTAGGCCGCCCCCCTTACAGTAAATAGTGCATTTATGATGTGTTATACTTAGAGAAACATGTTTTTGTCATTTCTGAATCATATTTTGGATCTATTATGTATCACGGCAATCACATTTTTATCAAAACGAATGTCAAATCTTAATGTATTTGTGGTTTTATTGTTTTGTATGGAAGGAGTCAAACCACAGACAGTGGGTGAAGAGAAAACAGAGCAAAACGCAAAACGCCAAAAATGCAGGTGAAGATTACTTTAGGCTTTTCCTTAGAGATTTTACATATAGTGTTTTACCATGTTGGTAAAAAATGGTCTCAGAGAATGATAAATTTTACAAATGTATGTGTAAAAGGTTATGTCAATGTGTTTCCTTGTTTTCCTTTTTCCCCTAGTTGGATTACGCATTCCTACCCCAGGTATTTTCATTACTCATTGACTTTCATGAAATCATGGCTTCACTTTTAATTTCACTTTTGTGTTGATGCTCAATTTGTCAGGTTTAATCCAACGTTACTTTTTTTCGCAGTTTGGAACTGGATCACAAAATCAACAGGTAAAGCTCAACTGATATTTAGCTTTTATAACCAATGGATAGACATGTAAATTCACCATACAGAGTTTAATTTCAATACTTCAATATCTTCTCATTTTGTTCTTGAAGCTGTTGTTACTCTGGATCCAAACACAGCCAACCCAGAACTCCTAGTCTCTAAAGATGGAAAATCTTTGAGGGCAAAAGAATATGGTCTCAATAGCTGGAATGGGTTCCAATGGAAGCGTTCGAAATTTGATGGCTGGACTTGTGTCCAAGCTAAAGAGGGTTATAATACAGGTAGCCATTACTGGGAGGTAGATGTGAAGAAGAAACATGAGTGGCGGGTGGGAGTTGTGAAGGAATCAGCTCCTCGTAATGGCTATGTGACCATGAACACAAAAACAGGCTACTGGAATCTGCGTCTGCAGATGGGTACTTTGATGGCTTTGACTGAACCAGTCAGCAAACTCAACATACAAACTCCCTCTAAGGTAGGAGTTTATCTGGACATTGAAGAGGGCCACATCTCCTTCTATGATGCTGAGAAAAGAAGACATATTTACACATTTAAAACAGAGTTTAGTGAGACAGGAAACATTTACCCAATGTTTGGCACCGTTGAGACAGACAGAGCGTTGGTGATTTTATCATAAAATGTACTTCATTTAGGTTAAAGGTGGGGTATGTGATTTTCTTTTATGACCATTTTTTTCAAAATCACTTGATATCCTAACCCACTTACAGCCACTGAGTTAGAAGCACTGAAATGAAAATTAAGTGAAACGGGCCGGACTCGAAAAACCCCAGCCAATCATTTCCAAGACAACCTAGAATCATTGGACATCAATCAAACGGTCGTATTGTGACCCAGTCACAATAAGTGCAAGATGCCCAGGTACAGAGAGAGAGAGAGAGTATTTGCTATCTCATACATCTGAGTTTTGCAGATGCATGATTTCATGTCCATGTTCTTTGAATGGGTGGAGTCAGGGCCAGCGTTGGAGGAAAGAAGGTAGGATCTTTTGAGTTGTGTATTTTCAAAATCTGCCGGCCGTTTTTGCAAATCCCATACCCTACCTTTAATACACCTTGTCCTTCCTTCTGTATCAAGTTTAAAGTTGAGATTTAAAAAGAAGGCACACGTTTGTTGTATAGCCTGTGCTTTGTTGTATATACTGTATGTATGCTTAATATGAACATTGTCATGTCATTCTTCTGTTTGTTCATTAAAGAAGTTCTGGCAGTACCTCTATCATGTGTTTTTATCTCATAAGGACTCAACCTACAGGTCTGTCGCCTATATTAAATAGCCAGTCACAATGAATTCTTGTTTCTATGAAGACGTAGCTTCGATTAAATATCCATATGTGAATATGGATATTGGCTGGGTTAGCCTTGCCTACATGCCACGATAGAAAGTATCATACTTAATTTACTCTATTTTAAAACTTAGCATAATGGGGCTTTCACGTGATGAACGAATTAAGAACCCGAAGTTGACTCGAAACTTCAACTAATCAATTCTGTATCTGGTAGCCTACTATACTCTGCACATACTCTGCACAGTATAGTATGGTCTGGTCCGTGTATCATCCATTCATTTGATTTCCAAATTGAAATGAAATCAGCAGAAATGAGAAAACGGCACCTTTATTCGTAAAAAAACAAAACAAAAAAAACATGAGATTTCGACTTGATTTTTCGTTTTTTTAGTTCACAGGCAAAAAACGAATAGCCTGACTTCAAAATTCTTTTTCCACATGTGTGGCCATGACTCATGAGTTGCCCCCCTTTCACTGATCATGAGTCATGAGTCACGGTCATTTTAAGCCAAAATGGGGGTCAACCTTGAACAAATTGCAACAGAAGCAAACTCAACTGATTTTGTATCCTCAATATGTCCCGAGTAAGGAGAAAAAAAGCCCAGAAGAATCCCATTAGGGTAAAGTTTAGAAAAAGACCCAAATGTATCCCATTGCAACATTCATATGCATATTCATTCTTTTTCTCACGTGAAAAGGGTAAAAAAAATTAACTGTTTCTGGGGGATGAGTCTGAGGAAAGAACAGGAGACATGGGTAATATAAGGAGAATGCAGAAGACAAAAGGTAGGTGAAATAAAAAAGTGTCTGGATCAAAAAATCTGATTACGTACACAATGCACTCAATGCCCAAACCCCATCCTGCAATAATAATTAAGCCTAATAAAGGCTGGTTTATACCTACTTCTTCCTGTATTAATGTTGATGGGTAGCCAATGGGTTCCATTCAGACCTTAACATTAAATCTCTTACTGTTATATGTCAACAAGATTAAAAAAAAAAATAAAATAAAAAATAACCTGCTATACCCAATTATTAGATCTGTTTGGGTAATTATGCAAACTAATACGTAATTATATTATGCACCGTTTGTCCATGTTAACAAACAGTTTCAAAAAACTTGTAACATTCTTTGTTTGACGAATGAATGTGATATATTTTGGTCTTTTTCTAAACTTTCCCCTAATGGGATTCTTCTGGGCTTTTTTATATAAGGATATAAAATTAGTTGAGTTTGCTTCTGTTGCAATTTGTTTAACCTTTTTTCATAAAATGACTGGACTATTCCTTATCCTTGAGGCAAACTTTTACTTTCACATGCAAAGGTTAAGAAAATTCCTTCTTTTAAATATTTCTTATTAAGTAAAATATTTAATCAAATTACTAATAATAATTGATAATAGAAAATGTAGGCTAGTTAGTTTATCTGTTATAGATATCCTGGTTATTTTGGGTCACCCATCTTATTAATAGTAAATTTGGTAAGATGTTGTTTCTACTAATAACACTGGTATTGTCATACAGCAAGTTAATAAGTGGGAAAATTTCCTCACCGGCATAATCATCAAGATCAAGATCCAAGGGGTGGACATAGGCCAGTATTAGGGTTGGCTTTAGGGATTAGGGGTGGGTTTAGCGATTAGGAGGCGGAGTTGGGTATGTTTAGGTGTAGCCTATGTAAAGTGGTGAGGAGTTGGATCTGGATCCGACTCCTCCCCGTTGATTTCATGTTCCGCAGCCGCCTACTCTCGCATAGTCAGGCGCATCTCAAACAAGTTTCAAATCATGCGCTTCGGGATCTTGAAAAACTTCGGAACGTCAGTTTCGCGTCAGCCATCCCTACTAAAAACTATGAGGATTTTATCAAAGCTCATTCGAAATCTGCAGGAATTGCATAGAAAAGGTAACGTAGTAGCTAAATCAATAAAACATAATTAAAACTTACAGATAAAAAAAAAATGAAATAAAAATTGGTTGCTTGTGATGATCCTGAGTGATAGAGATGTGTAGACTATTCAATTAAAGTTAAAGCCGGATTGTCATTCAGTTTGTTTTAGTTTCATATCCAGAGTTCAACATTTACGTCATATTTGTGTGTTCTTTTAAAGGACGAGATGTAATGTGGGATAATACAATTCCTTCGAAGATTGTTGAGGTGGAATATGATTGTATGTCTGAACCGTTCACAAAACCCAAATTGTCCATACTGGTAAGTTGTCATCATTAAACAAAGTATGAATCCAACAATGCACATCTAAGTTAGACATATTTATTTTAAAGCTTAGGCTTCAACTTATATTTTAAAAGAGTATCTTAATGCTTACATTAGAAATAGGATCAAAGGTAAATTTTTATATTCACATATAGGATTAATTTGTTAAAGGGATACTTCTGAATGAAAATGCTGTCATCATTTACACACCCTCAAGTTGTTGCAAACCTGTATGAGTTTCTTTCTTCTGCTACAAAGGAAAATATTTTGAAGAACGATTAGAACCAAACAGTTGTGGGGCACCATTGACTTCCAAAGTATTTTTTTTGCAAAGTTTTTAAGGTGCAACAACTTGAGGGCGAGGAAACGTCTAAACGATGATAGAATTATAAAGTATCCCTTTAAATTAGCCTAGAAAACAAATCTCTACCATGACTGCTTTGTTTTGAAGGACAATTCATGCATCAACAAGCCTGTCACTTAATATTTTGTCTATGTCTTTGTATCCACACAGAAAAAAAGTATCACCATGGACACTTTTAAATGCATTACAACAGACCTGGCAACACAGTTAGATAGAGTCACAACAAAGGTACATTACTAATACTGGTACATTTGTTGTAGAAATTTTATCCAATCAGATAATCTCTTGACATGCCTCAATCTCTTTGTCTCATTTCAAAGGCTGCTTAAGTCAATGATGATGCCTCATTTCAGTAAAGTAACCATTACATTCTAAAGTCATAATGAAAAAAAAAATACATTTCACAAGGAATAATGGTCAATTTTTAATGGTTAGGCTACTTTTGTGAAATAAGACATCCTCATTTGATGACATATGCGGCCAACTAATGCACCTTTAAAATGATTCACGGCTTAATGAGCCATCATGTACATCATCATTCTTTTGTCTAGACGCTGAGTAAGTTTTGCTATTTCTGTAGGTTTGTGGAAAGTCCCAAGCTTATAATGTGGTGGATGACTTAAGTTTGGGGGAGTGTGAAATTTTCATTGCCAGATGGTCTGAGGATCTGAAGTGTTTGCGTGGAAAATACAGAAGACACCTAGGCAAGGTAAAAGTGACTCAATATCTGTGTTTGTCCTACACACAGGGTCCAAATTTAAAGCCTTCGAAATGCGAGAATTATTATTTTTGATCAGGAAATAAAAGCTGATGGGCCTGTTACTTTATCAGGAAATGCTTGTCTGTTGAATCTTACATGATAAAGATTAGCTTCTGAAGAACTCAGAACTCCTTTATTACATTCTGTTGCAATACATGTATTCCATGGAAGAGACACCTACACTTTACACCTACACTGTATTTCCATATCATGTCAGTCTACTGCTTCTGGTGAACTCCATAAAAAGTAGTGTGGAGTATGTACTATACTTGTGTCAACAGTATAAAGACTATACAGACAGCTATCAGAACCATGACAACACATTAATTCAACCTAATGCCTTGGATAATCATTCAGTCTCTGCTGTAGGGATATATGACATTCATAATGCAAATTGCAAGTATTGCTGCAGATACAACAAAAAGATTGTTAAAAGGTAGTTAATGTTTAAATATTTGTATTTCATCAGATATCCAATGTTGAGAGATTCAGAATGAGTCTGGAAGGTCTAAACACCAGAGAAGATAAAGTTCAGAAACTGACAGAAGCTCATAAAGATTTTTACTGGTTTATTTATATTTTGAAGTCACTTCCAAAGGTTAGTCATGATAAAAAAAAAAAAAATTACTTGATCATACTGTCATTTTAAGCCATATGAATGTGGATTTATCTGCCTTGTTAATTTTCTCTCTTTTTTTGTTGTTGTTTAGTCCTCAGTGTGTCAAGAAGGACGTGCTAGAGTAGAGCTGTTGAATCTTTACAGACTGTGGAAGAAAGGACAGCTGATCAGCATGTTTCCTATCATGGACTTTATCATGAAGACACTACTCAAGGAGAAGGTATCACGTTGAGATCATGTTTCTTTTTTGTTTGTTTTCTTGTTTATATGTTACTCCACCATTATAATCATCCACATGTGTAAAATTGTTTATAAGCCTTCTATTTAAAATATAATTTAAAAGCAACTCAAAAGCAACTGCTTTTATTGGGTGTCTCTAGATCTTATGGTCCTTCCTATTAGATTTGACTGCCGTTTGAAATAACACAGTTTCATCCCAAGAAGTTATAACTGACGGACGTCTTATACGTCAACATCCGCCTTTTTAGGGTACCCTTAAACGTCGGTTACATGACGATCCCGGGCCGTCATACAACTGACGCTTTACCTTTAACGTCGGTTTGGTGACTGGGTAGGTTTAGGTCTGGGGTGGGATGAGACTGCGCTGTTTGAAACCACTTTAAGCTTAAATATAGAACTGACCCTAAACCACCTGCAATTGCAGATGGTGGCATAGATGATCTATGTAAATAACTCTTGGTTTCATGACTTTAGGATTCCGTTTTAAAACAGAGGCTTCAACATAGATCAGCATTGATGGAAACAGGTGGGAATTTTGTATATTCATGTGTAATATTCACCTTAGAATGTGTTGGTGGTGTTTTCTGTAAGCAAGCACATATGGTAAGTTGTGTGTTTATACGAAAAGGGAAAGAGATATCACTTTCTGTATGACAGTACATTCCTGTAAAATTCCCAAATGTCTTGCGTTATTTTTACTTATTTTTTACTTCTAATTCTCTGTCTCTCCATTTTAGGTTCATGTGTACCACTGGAATTTAAACTTCATCTTCTAAAAGATTTAATAGTGAAATTCTCACTTTAGCATTAATGCACCATCTGTGTGATCAAACGGAATGACAGCTCTCAAAGAATGGGAGCCTGAGTGGGCCAAGAACCATCACAAACAATAGTAACAAACTTGCACAAAAAGCCGATACAGCCTGCTTGGAAGAACTATAGACCTTATTCAGAGCAGCGCCATGACAGGTATGAAAGTGAGGCTGTGAGGGATAGACTTGTAAGGAAACATTCTTAAAAAATAAACAAAAAAATAAAATAAAGGACATTCCCTTGACTGGAGTAAAATCCCCTAATGACGTGACTGTGAATGAGTATGAGTAAATATTTGCATAAAAAGTCAGAATAGGTTTTTTATTATTTTATTTTTTTTATGTAATATGTTTAGAAAATGAAAAATATGTTAATGTGAAGCCACTGTACTGCATATTTGACATTTAGAGAGCCAAATGTGAATGTATGTATTGGTTTCAACTGTCCCTGCACTTTCAATTTCATTATGAATTCTTCGATATGGTTTCTTGTAAATAGCAACTATAATGATCACAGTTATGCATTGACACTCTGTACTTGTAAAGCACCAATGTATTCAAGTGTTGCAGTGCAACAGCTCTAAAGCCACAGTAACCTTATAGGTTAGGCACTTATGAAAAGTCTTAACAGTTTACTGCTAGTAGTTTGGCAAATTAGACTAGAGTAAATCAAATAGGTCAGAAAAAGTATTTTGAAGGTGAAAAAGTTAGCTGCCAATGCAAAATCACATGATATATTAATAAATGAAAATATTTTGACACATTTGTTTACTTCAGGTATGTGGGTTATTTAATGTGGGTATATTTTTTACTTTCAGTTTCTCTTTTTGGGACTGTGGTTGTTAATTATTTTCTGTGTATTATCAGAAGGTTTTAATTAAATAAATAAAAATACACATTTTTATTAAAATTGATTTGAAATTTAAGACGTTATTAAAACCTTGAGTTATAATATGGTCATATAATATGGCCACTAGAGGTCATAGGTTCGTTTCTCAGTGTTGTCCTGTGAAGTGCACGGTCATACTTTTTCTGCATATATAATTTAGTCTTTCTACATTTTTAAAAGAAATTATGTCTCAGGTTAGGTAAAAATCAACAGACAAACACAGGGCTCTTTAGTCATCACTCAATGTAGTATCTTTATTATCAGATAAAATCGTGACATATAAACCAGTAAATGATCATTGTATCTGGTGAGAGGTATTGCACACAGCATAACATTGCTATAAATCGTTTTTAAATGATACAGTCCATCTAAATGGAACTAAATTATGGAACTATATATTTTTTAAAACTCTTTTTTTAATGGGCTTGAACACCATTGGTAGTAGCAATTCAGAACAACTCAAAAAAGGATGTGAATGTTATACACAAATTAGTGGATTTTTAAACAATAACACAATTATTTCTATGGCCCAGGATAAGAATGTAACAATAAATGGCAAATGTATAGATAAACATAACTATTAAACACAACCGACAGATGAGGCATAAATTGAGAATGTGATGTTATTTACTGTGTGTGGATTTGTAATAAATGCTATGAAAAAAAAATGACTAAAATCAAGATGTTTTGCTCATATTCCTAAACCTTTCTAGCTTCAAAACATAAATGTTTGACATTTAAAAAAAAGAATTAAAGTTGTGTTAGGAAAATATGTCTAACACTTTTCACAGCGAGAAATTAGCTACTTTTTAGAAAGTGGCTAATGTTTATATTTTTACCTTATAAGATAATTATATGATTTTTTTTTTCAGTTTCTTTTGCATTGCTTTTAAGATTAACTTGGATCTGGGGTACCACAGAGGGGTGCTATGGGGCTTAATTTTGGGAAATACATATTTTTTTTAAAATATTACAAATTCTTATGCATGAAAATAGCTGCCTTTATCAGTATAAAGGGGAGCATCATTTGGGATCGGATTTTAAATAGTCCTGATCCAGAAAACATGCATGTATGCTTGTCCGCCTGATGATGTGGCACTATTTGGAATCAAAGAATTTGATTGAGTTTCTGTTTGGTCAGTCATATAGTTAGATCATCCGACCTGGCTCTGCTGCTCCCTTTGCTAAGACGACTTAATGATCTTGCTTCCTCTGTTGTCTCTAATTCCAGAGCTACAAGTGGAACATCCATCACCTCCTCAATGGCCTCCAAGGCTTTTGATTTTTCAGAACACTCTTTCTCAGGGCCTCCAGTTCCCACAGATTCTTCTTCTTTCTCATCCCACTCCCTAGAGCCTTTCAACTCCTCTGGATCCTCTATCTCTAATGATACCCCATCCTTCCCCAAAGTTTTCACCTGCACAGAGTCAACTGACAGTCCTAGAGCTTTATCTAAAACTTCCTCAACAGTATTAAATGCAGTCTCAATAGGTCTATTCTCATTTAGATTTTCTAAAACTTCATCCTTACCCATCCTTACATCATCTAGACCACAACTTCTTCCTGCATCCACTAAATCCTCTAGAGCACCACCCGTTCCTATATTATTTACATCTTCTAAAGTACCCACTCCTGTATCTTCTACGTTCCCCTGAGCGTTGTCCTTTCCCAAATCCACTTCTTTCCCAATGGGCTCTATGTCAGATACATTTGACCCTACAACCTCCCCTAAAGCCTCAGACTTTTGTTCCCCCAAATCTCCAGCAATCTTCTCATCATCTAAAGTTTTTACCTCCTCTAAAATGTCCTCATTTACAAAAGGCTCAATCTCACAAAGTTCTCTCTCTTCACCAAGCACCCCAATTTCTGTCCCTTCCTCTACCACATCAGGTAAACCCTCTTCTTCTCTTAACCCCTTGTCCTTATAGGTGTTATCCTCCTTTCCCCTAAATTCCTGTGAGATTTCATTCTCTTCAGCTCCTGAAAATTTTTCCTCTTGTGTTGGCTCAGCATCTACCAAATTCTTTTTCACAGACTTTTCCTCAGTTGCCTCTCTACTGGCCAGTTCTCTTAGATCTATATCCAGACTCTCCTCAAGTGATATCAAATATGTTTCCTCCACACTCTCTCCCTCTGATTGCTCCTCCAGTACTTCTGGTAAAGCTGTCTGAGTCCTTAAGCTGTCTACCTCATCTCCTTCCCGAAGTAGCTCCTCTGGGAGCTCAGATAGTGTCTCTGTGACCTGAATGAAGGAAGGTCGAGTCTCATCACAAATGATTGTCTCCTCTACAGGTGGAGCTGTTGGCATAACGGCCTCCTGACTCCTTTTCTGCTCCTTCTCCAGTTGAGGTGAGACGAACTGTCCCTCTTCCATACCGACCTCAGCTAGTGGATATATGTGTGCAACCTCGTCTACCTTCTCCTCTTCAAGATGCCTATAGCCTTTGCGTTTTTGGACAGGGGTGTTCAAGAGAAACGGTAAGCTTCTTTCCGGTGGTCCGAGAGGTTCCAACTGAGCAGGAGCTGGTCGATGAAACACAAAACGGATCTTCTTCAAGCCAAGGTGGCTTATCTCCACAAAGTTGAGGAACAAGGAAACGCAAGCAACTGCCAGCATAAAAATGATGAAGATAGTCTTTTCGGTGGGCCGGGAGACGTAGCAGTCCACCGTGTTGGGGCACGGCCAACGACTGCACTGGTACAGTGGCAGGATGCGGAACCCGTAGAGGAAGTATTGTCCGACTACAAAGCCTACTTCAAACAGAGCTTTGAAGATGATGTGGCAGATATAGGTGCAAAGCAAGGTTCCCTCGAGTCTGAACTTTTTGCTACTCTTCGTGCTGGTCTCCTTGGTGGTGCGAACACTTCCCTGATCTGTCGCTAGGGGAAGACGCTCCTCACCTATTTCCTGTTGGTGGCTAACCTCAGCTTCTTCACGCTCCTTGCGCTTCTCCTCCATGTGAATGTAATGGACAGCATGGCCGACGTATACAAGCGAAGGTGTGGATACAAAAATGATCTGTAACACCCATAGACGGATGTGAGAGATCGGAAAGGCCTCGTCGTAACACACGTTCTCACAACCTGGCTGCTTAGTGTTACATATGTAATCAGACTGCTCGTCTCCCCAGACAAACTCGGCAGCCGTGCCCAGAATTAAGATGCGGAAAATGAACAGCACCGTGAGCCAAACACGGCCAATCACAGTGGAGTGCTCGTTTACTTCCTCCAAGATATTACCCAAGAAGCTCCAGTCTCCCATGGTTGTATATTAGCTGTGTACAAGAAAGACAAAAATGAATCAGGGAGAAACAAGATGACACAAGGTAGCACTTTATTTTACAGTCTTGTTGCCATGTACGTACTTATTAATTGGAATAACTGGGTAATTACTAAATACTAACCTTGAACCTACACCAAAACCTAACCTTAACCCATCTAATAACCTTATATCACCCAGTAACATGAGTGCACATACTGTTAAAATAAAGTGCAACCCAAGTGTCTTTTACTTTATCCAGTGATACATAATAAGCCTGACAGATACGTAATAAATACATAATATACACTTTCTACAGAATTTTCAAAATATAGTTAGTGATATCACAAAAAATACTTTCCAAGTGTACCTTCTCACTAACCTGTAAACTTTCTTTTTAAACAAAACTAGACACTGACCATTTACAAAGACGACCAGGAAACAACTGTAAGACTCAGATATGCCATTGCCAAAACACTTCACCAATGGGTTCACATTCAACAATCTAAGCCATCTGTACATCTTAGACATAAAAGAAAACATTTTTTACGGACAAAAACTATACATATAGAAGCTTTTGCATTAAAAGGAGTGCCAATGTGAACTTTGCTCAAACGGTCACCTTTGCAGTGGTGGATTCAATGCAGTCCAGTTCTGTCCGTTGCTCCTGGTGCCCTGTGGGGCGAATTGAACTCCTGTCCCCCAGTCACCCAAACTCAGTCCTCGTCCTTGTCGCACCACTGAGCAGATGTGAGCGAATGGGCTATGATGGCTGCTTTTCATGCCTGCCGTAGAGTTTAAGCTGCTAACTAGATGCCCTTTATGCACCAGACCACGAGTGTTGATGCAAAAGACAATAGGATCAACAGACCCGCAGCCAGAGGGGCCAGAGGGACAGGACACCATCCACAGGCCCAAACCAAGAGCACACGCTAAAAAGTAAATAAAATAAAACTGGGGCATGAGGTCCACAGCAATGGCCAACTTCATCATGATATAAATGCTGTAAGGATGTATCAGATCCTGTATCAGAGAAAAAATCTGTGGTCAAACTTCCTGTTCCGTTTACTTTTAGTATACTTTTAGTGTTTACTCACACTTTGGTGTGAGTAAAAATATTTTAGAAATGGTTTATAAGAATTTTGTAGAAAGCATTATGTCTTTTAATATGACTATGTGGTATGGAGTCCTGACTGTTAAATCAAAGCAGAAATTGTCTAGGGTGGTTAACATAGCTAGTGCAATCGTAGGTAAAACACAAAGACAATTGAATGAGATATACTTATTGAAAGTTAAAGAGAAGGCAAGGGTTATTATTGAGGATTTATCTCACCCCTTGCACTCCAGTTTTCAGTTGCTCCCATCAAGGAGAAGGTTTAGACAACCTAGGGCAAGTAAAAATGTGTACCAGATGTCATTTGTGCCAACTGCCATTCGATTTCTAAATGCTGAGAAGCCATAAATACGAGTAGGAGTGGATATATGTAAGCTTAAGTATAGCTGCATGGTAATGTTACTGTTTTTAATTTATGTATGTATTTTTTCCTTATGTTTTTTGGTGTTGGTGTCCTTGTGTGTGATGTATAGTGAAGCCAAAGACAAATTTCCACTTGTGGACAATAAAGGAACTAAACTAAACTAAACTATAAAATGCATTATTTTTGAAAAGAAAGTGCCAGTAAAAACATTAGCATCGTTACTTAAAAATGTAGCTTTCCAATCGCAGGAACACATTTTAAAACTTAAAAAAAATATTGAAATCTAAATTATTTTAAATTGTAATAATATTTCACAATATTACATTATTCATTTATTTTTCATTCATTTATTGGTGACCAAGGAGAGATTTCTTTAAAAATAGTTTTTGAATGCTGGCAGAAAACAGAGAAAGTGAAAACGTAGATCTGTTTTATGATCCATGGGAAACCATGCCACAAACTTCATGGCATGGTTGCTCATGTTAGGCGGAGCAGCATTTTGGTATTACAGTGTTTGTATTTCACTGTATGAGTGGGATACACACAGTAAATTATCCACCCACAAATCTTTAACAAAATGTTGCTGCACTTCAAGCCAAAAGACCTTATGACAACAGAGATATTTCACAAACAGACAGCCTTAGGAAATGGTGATAATAAAGCATTTGGGCACACACATGCAGGAAAGCTGGGTGTTGGAGGTATAAGGTTTAATGGTTTTGTGATAACGGGGCAACAGTGCAGCGCAGTGGCATATTTATGATATCGGCCAGGAAGCTCAAACACACATACACACATGGATAAACTTCAACAATACCCTGTTAAAAAACTTCCTGCGCAGCTGAATCATTGGCCAGACACATTCTTGTCAGTGTTGGTTCACACCAAGATTTTAAACAGTACGCAAAGCACCAATGTTTAAAAGTCGGGAAATGTGTATAGTCTGAGTTATTTTGGCGTTTTGGGGTTTATATGTTTTGACTGTTTCTTTTACTGTGGCAGTCCTGATCAAGAGAGCACATGAAACAGTTGGCAAAATCCTATACTTGGGAATGGTTTATTTAAAGTTTGGGATTGTTTAGCACTTATCTAAACTATTGAATTATTGTTGTCAGGGGAAACAGTTTGTGCTACAAGTTTCAGAGGGAAAACAACATGACTGACAGTCAATGGGCAATGTTTTATGCTACATAGACGGAGAGTTTATTCCAAGATACACAATTCATTTCCCCGTACTGCACAGTATCTCTCATAAACATTTGACTGGTTGTTGTGTACATAAGGACCAAACATCAAGATAAAGAGAAGAGCACGATTAACTAACTGCTTAATAGAAGACTGAAGCCTGTGTCACTTATGTCGTCCTTATATATATTTGTGTGTGTGCGTGTGTGTTAAAGGCTATATTGAAAACAAACATAGTGGACAAACACTTCACATTTCATCATTTAATAAAATTATGATGCCAACTGTGTCATCAAAATGTTAACATGTTGCCCCCTCACCATTAATCAAACCTGCCTTTGATATAGTAGGTTGCACATCATATATGATATAGGGAAACAATAAACGGGAAACAATAAAAGGTGGAACTAGAATTATATCAATACAGAAATATTAATAACAGTAATGCGTAAAACAGTAAATAATAGTAAAGAAAAAAAATCTAAACGTAGTTAATGCTGTGTAATACTTCAGTGACTTTATTGTATTCTCTGCATTTTAGACCCTAGTAATTGTTCCCTAGAGGGGTTTGTGTGTTGATATAGTGGACACTAGCAGGATAAGCCACACAGGACTACCAGTGAATAGTGATAGGATGACACAGAAAGACATGATGTCATTCTAGAGCATTGAGCCTATGGAGCATGTGCAGTCAGGCATGAGCCCACATCGTGCCAATGCAGCAGACACTCGTGAAGCTATAGCACAGCTATCAAATGCTGCTCACATTACATTGCCTGTGAAATCTGATTTATTGATTTATGTTTAAAATCAGCTTTTGTATCTGGAAATTCCTAACGCTGACAACATTTAGTGTTACATGCTCACCCTAACATCAGTTAATTTAAAAGTTTGCAGTCTGTCATCATTTGTTTGCAATTGGTACTTTGTTGGATGACTTATCTAAAAGGCTACATTCATACGTTTTTGACAGGTAAACCTAAAGTATTCAAAACTAATGCATTTTGTGTATTCCAGTAATTCACCGTCCTGCCATGAGAAAAATTAAGTATCCTTGAAATGTACTTAATTAGTGGTGCTTGCTGAAAGCAAGGCAACACTATTACTATTGTGTTTTTTGAGTCGGCCCAAAAGTTTGGCACGCTACTCCTCCCGCAGTTTTTGTCACACACCCATGAATGAGGTCTCAAAACGTGCGGAATATTCGGGAATGGTGTGCTATGACTTTTCTAAGCGATCGGGGGTACGATGTTCGCCCGAAGGGCGAACAAATTTCCCAAAAATCCCATAGACTTAACATTGCGACAAACTTTGACGACTCATAGCTCCGAGCGAGAATTTCACAGAAGCCTGCGATTTACCACATTTGAAGAGGCTGACAGGCTCTGTAAGAACATACCTCACAATGGGGTAAAAGTTGCACCCCTGGGGGGCAGGAGCTGCCCAAATTTTCCCCCATTGACCCCCATGTTATTTAAAATTTCTAGGATAGCATTATACTATTCCAGGAAAAAGTTTGGCGCACTCCTACGTCCACAGTTTTTGTCACAGACCCATGAATGAGGCATCAAATCGTGCGGCCTATTGAAGAGAAGTGTCCTATCACTTTTATCAGAGATCGGGGGTACGGTGTTCGACCCAGGGGCGAACAAATTTCCAAAAAATCCCATAGACTTAACATTGAGACAAACTTTGACGACTCATAGCTCCGAACAACGATTTCGGAAAAACGTGTGATTTGCCACATTTGAAGAGGCTGGCAGCCTCTGTAAGAACATACCTCACAATGGGGTAAAAGTTGCACCCCTGGGGGGCAGGAGCTACCCAAAATTTTCCCCATTGACTTACTATGGTGAAGGATGTCCCATCAAATGCATGTGTTTTTCCTACTATGGTAAATTGCATAGGGATTTTGTATTGAACATAGCTCTGGATCATAGTGTCATAGAGACAAGGGGGCGGGCTCATTTTACTCAGACGACCAATCAGTCTCTCAGGATCATTGTGAAGCTATTAAGCCACGCCCTAGCAACCATTTAGCACACCTTAGCAACAACTCCCATAGACTTCCATTAAAAAATATCAAAGGGATATCTCAGGATATAAGTGTCATAGAAACATAAGGGTGGGCTCGTTTGATTTGGGCCAGCAAACAGCCAATCCTGAATCACCTCAACACTTACTGGCCACGCCCTAGCAACCATTATCGAGGACCTTAGCAACCAAATTTCAAAGAGGGATATCTTCCATTCTGAATGTCACAGAGGCATGGTAGTTGTATTATATCAATCAAACTGACAAGCAGCCTTTGGAGATTCATGATTGGCAGCTGCCAAGCCACTCCCTAGCAACCAAACAGAGTACCCTAGCAACCATTTTACAAGAACTACATCTCTACATCAGAACATCGTATAGAGATGGGGGTTGGTTTATATCATTCATACTGACAAGCAGCCTTTGGAGTTTCATGATTGGCAGCTGCCAAGCCACTCCCTAGCAACCAAAAACAGTACCCTAGCAACCATTTTGTAAGACCTATATCTCTGCACCAAAACATCGTATAGAGATGGGGGTTGGTTTATACATTCACATTGACTTTTGAGCTTCATGATTGGCAGCTGCCAAGCCACTCCCTAGCAACCAAACAGAGTACCCTAGCAACCATTTTGAAAGACCTATATCTCTGCATCAAAACATCGTATAGAGATGGGGATTGCCTCTTTTTACTCATGCTAGCAAACAGGACTTGCTACATGTTAAGCATGCTAGCTGTGAATAGCTACATGCTAATATTGATTAGCTTAGTGCTAAATCATGCCATGAACAATATAAAAACTCTATAATAACCATATGTGAACACTACCAACCACCTAGTAATACCATAGCAACTACCCAGAATACCCTAGCAACAACCTAACAACACCATAGCAACCACCCAGAACACCCTAGCAACCGCATAGCAACACCCTAGCAACCACATAGAAACTATCCAGAACACCTTAGCAACACCCTAGCAACCACCTAGCAACACCCTAGCAACCACCCCAAACACCATAGCAACCACCTAGCAACACCTTAGCAACCACCCATAACACCCTAGCAACCGCCTAGCAACCATACAGAACACCTTAGCAACACCCTAGCAACCACCTAGCAACACCCTAGCAACCACCCAGAACACCCTAGCAACCACCTAGCAACACCCTAGCAACCACCCAGAACACCCTAGCAACCACCTAGCAACACCTTAGCAACCACCGAGCAACACCCTAGCAACCGCCTAGCAACCTTCCAGAACACCTTAGCAACACCCTAGCAACCACCTAGCAACCACCCAGAACACCCTAGCAACCGCCTAGCAACACCCTAGCAACCACCCAGAACACCCTAGCAACCACCTAGCAACACCTTAGCAACCACCCAGAACACCTTGGCAACCACCCATAATACCCTAGCAACTGCATAGCAACCGCATAGCAACTACCTAGAATACCCTGACAACCAACTAGCAACCAGCCATAACACCCTAGCAACCGGGTGGTGAGTTTTGCCACTGCAAGCACCACTTCACATTTTCCTCTGGAAATGTACATTCTAGTTTGAAATTTACATTTCTATAACAAGCTTCATGCGTCATTCAACCATTTAAATTCAAGCCAAAGCAATTTCTCACTCTGTCTACATTACAAATTTCCTATAGCTGAATAAATGCAGACTTCAGCAGCTCCTCATTGCTGAAAAGAGGATGAAGGTGCTAAGGAGGATCATTGATGCTAGAATCATCATTAAAAAAAAGACACTGATGGATCAAAGGACCAAGGCATAAAAAAAACATATTAAGTCTTCAAATAAGGAGTCATGTTTGTCCTGCATGTGTCTGGACCATTAGAAACCATACTTAAAGGGATAATTCTCCCAAAAATGAAAATTCTGTCACCATTCTTTCTTCTGCTGAACAAAAGAAGATATTTTTGAAGAATGCCAATAAGCAAACAGTTGATGGGTCATTGAGTTCATTGGTCATAGTATTATTTTTTTCCGCATAATAAGTCAACAGGAACCCATTAACTGTTTGGATTCTTCAAAATATCTTGTTTTGTGTTTAGCAGAAGATTTGCAACAGCTTTAGGGTAAATGATAACAGCAATTTTGAATATACTATCCCTTTAAAGTTAGTGAGAAATAATGCACCTTCATTCAGTCTCAACCCTGTTCACACCTCAAGTGTCCAACTGAGCCTCACTTCCTGTGGGAACTATATTTTCGGACCTTTCCAATCATTGTTTAATTAATTTAACAGTATATACAAAAGCATTCTCTTCACTTCCCCCATGTACACAAAAACTGTTCTCACCGAGCTCAGTTTATACACACTGAGTTTTTCACTCACCCCAAGCGGACATCAGCCCATGCCAACCTAAACTCTTGATTAGAGTGTGCGTTTGAGCGATTACGTGTGCCGTGTTTATGGGTGTATGGAGCAGGTATCTGTGCTGAGGTCATTGTGCCGGTCGACCGGTTGTGGTCATAAAGAACACCTCGATGGGTGCGACGGCCGGCGCTGCCCAGCTGCAATTGTGTTTGCGAGAGGAACATGTTGATTTTGGATAGAGGTGAAAGACCTGGCCTTCTCCGTCGTTCCTCTAGACAGACCAGACACACCCTCACCTCTACTGACCTGTTGATATCATCAGGTCTGCAAAGTGCTTGACTGACCTGATTGTGAAACATATTCAAATAATATAGATCATGTCCACTAAAAATAAACAGTGTTTCAAATGGTTTTACATTAAAATGATAACCAAACTAAGCACCAAAATGTTCTCAAAACCAAAATTCATTCAGTCATTGAATCACTCAACCGTCTCAACAACAAATAAGGATTCTCGAGGAACTAATCAAGTAACTGTTTATATATTTTATTTTTTATTATTTACTTATAAGTGATGTTTCATGTTTCAGAAAATAGGAACATAGTGAGCATCCATGCTCCCTTGTTTTCATGGTGCATTGTGAAACTTTTTAAAGAGCTACTATTTCAGTGAACAGAAAGCGTTTTGCAACTGAAACAACCCTTAAAATGTAATCAAAGCCCTGACTAACTATAGTAATGGTCAATTCAGATTTGACTCTTTTTTGGAAATATTTTTTTTTCTGGCAGATCAAAAACGTATAAAATGCTTTACTGATGAATAAATGCAACATTACACTTGTAATCGTGCTGTTGGTGTTGTTAGTCACAGATTTCTGATATTTGAAACAACATTGTGTGATACAAAATAAAACAAAATAATAAAATAAAATTTTGGCGCATAAAAAAGCCCTCCATCACTTATTATTTCATTCTGTGTACAAGAGACAAATCTCAGAAACACGTAATAAGCCTAAATCGGGGAAACAGACTCCATGCATGAGAAGAATGAGAGACAGGGAACCAGAGCAGCAGCAGGCATACGTACCAGCAGATACAAGCTTCCTTTTCCTCAAATTCAATACTTCTAATGAACAAGTGATTTCCTATGGAAGTTATCGCCACAAAGGGTTCAAAAGGACGGACTCTCAGTAGTGTGGGAGCCGAATATTAAAATCAGTGCTTCAAAGTTTTGTTGTTTGAGTCATTCATGTTTCGTTAATATCACTCATTTATATTGGTCAGTGCAAATGCGTCAGTTTTAAAAGTAAGGCAAGAGAAACCGTTCTTTGAAAGTTCTCTTGAGAAAGTTATGACTCACAACACCAAGTATTTACCTCATTGTTTTAGTTCATTTGATTTGGATAACCAATAAGTAACGAGACACACAATGGGCATTCAGATATTTTCCTTAATAGGTTATTGTATTTGGTCTTTGTACTATAACTTTTGCAAAAAATGTCAAGCAATTTAAATTTCACACATAATATAAACTCAGAAAAAAAGAGAAACGTCCTCTCAGATTCAACAGCTATTTGGCAGACAGTTGATGTACCCCGCTGACTTCCATATTAGGAAAAAATACTATGGAAGCCAATGGGGCACATCAACGGTTTGGTTACCAACATTCTTCAAAATATCTTTTGTGTTCAGCAAGAAAGAAATTCATACAAGTAAAGGGTGAGGGTGAGTAAATGATGACACCATTTTAATTTCTAGGTGAAACTCTTAACCATTTTAATAAAATAAATCAGATGTCAACGGATCATAAAACATCATTTAAGTCACACTTCTGCTCTTCAAGTTTAACCATATAAATGTATTTTCACATGACTTCGGTTTTAACCAAATAACTGAAAAACATTGAAAGTATGTTTTCAATTATTTTCTTATGTGTCATCAAAATATTAAATGTGATGTGCTTTTGAATTATTTATTGTAAGCGCTTATATGGGTGTGAACCTTGAAAGCGCTTGGTTAGTCTGACATCTCTATATTTGACCTTTTATATATATATATAATTTTGTCTGAAATTCAGGAAACTTCAGATGTCATTTTTATTGTTTGTGGTGCTACTGATTTCGAAGTATACATTTTTCTTCACAAGCACAAATAAATAAATAAATATTAATACATTTATTGATATAAAATAATGGATACAAAATTATATTATTTGGAATTTTAATATTTTTAGTTTTGCTACCTAAAACAGAGCTCAAAAAATCTTGCAAACTTGGCAAATCAAGTGATTAGTTTTTACTCAAATCAAAGATTATTACATAACAGGTCACCCAGCTATATGCTATTATTGAGGTGCACTTGCAAATCTGTGTTGACTGCTGTTCAACAGAATAAAGGAAACAGTGGCCACCAAATTCAACGAGAGCCACTTGTCTTGTTCACACGTGTAAATGTTCTCTTATGTAGAACCTATAAACAAGCAAGCATTAACTGGCAAAGCAAATTTGTTAAGGTCAAAGGAGGAAATGATTGATTGTTCTCTTCAACCTGACAGGAAGCAGACCCTGGACTTCCTGTAGCGTAGCACTGCACTAGGGGGCCAATGCTGAGATGCTGCTGAAACAATGGATGATGCAGAAGATGAGGGAGGGGAAAGAATTGAGAGAAAATGGGAAAGGAACCAAATAAACAGGAGAAAGAAATGCATAATCCATGGGAAAAGGCTCTGGACTGTCAGTCACATTAGACATGTCTGAATCTATGAAACCAAAGCAGCAGCAAAACCTATATTTTTTACATTTTCTGAAGAAAACGTGAGTCCCAGTCAGTGAAAGATCCATGTAAAAGTCCTATGTTGTTATGAGTGGCTGCCAGGGTGTTGCTAAGGTGTTCTGTATGATGTTTAGCGGTTCTCACAGTGCATTTTTCCGCCATTGCAGACTGAATACCATATTTCAAGAGTTATCTGTTTTGTCTGTGAATTGTCCCTGTCCCTGAATTTGCCGCACAAAACAGAGTGATAAATTATGAATCTATGGACCTATTTTATTTATGAATTTAGTTTGACTCTCGAACGAATGACTCTCATGAGTCAGTTAATTTTAGTGTATAAAACACATACAACCTTCAACTGACTGTGAGATTTACGTAAATCAGTATAATTACTGATTGGTTGTTCAACTTGTAAAGATACACATTATGAGTTTTTTTCAGTAGCTACAGTCTACAAATACAGTTTTTGCAAGAATTGTTTTAAATGTTAATCTATTATCATTTAGAACAAATTTCCAACCCTAAACATAACTAATAATAATAATAGTGATGTTTGCCTTAGCATGCAACATTAATAAAGAGAAAAACGGATTGATGGAGGAGGGTTAAAGTACAGGAGAAGGTAACAAAAAAAAAAAAAAAACAGGCTAATTGCCATTTGGATGCTGATCTTCAAAATATATTTTCATCCCACCATTAGACCAATGCAGAAAACAATGTTATCAGAGGATATGATAAACTAAGGGCAGGAGAAACGCTCTCCATCTTTCTCTCAATCCCCCATGCCTCAGTTTCACAGAAATACAATACAAAGAAAAAAAATTAGTAAAATTTACAAATTAATTTCATTAATTTACCATGCCACGCTTTCTATCAGGTAAAACCCTGTATACTTAATTGGCTTGTAAATGAAAGTGTATATTGTTAGAATATTAGACTGCACTGGCTGTTCATTTGACATTTACGCATGTGGCAGATGCTTTTATCCAATGTGACTTACAGTGCATTAATTAAACACTGTCTCTGTTTGTTTGCTCCCTAGGCATCAAACTTATGACCTTGTTGTTGTTAGTAACAGTCTTTAGTTGTTGAGAATCTCATAAAATTAGCTAAACTGATTGTGAAATTAGCACTTTATACATGTCTGGGATCGATGTCTCAGGGTGACTCCTTTTCCTGTGTTTGTCTGAGTGGTCGTGTCCAACCACTGAAATCCATGTTTCAGCTTCAGTGCAGAAAAACAGAACATCTACCCGTCCAGCTTCCTCCTTTCTCTTAGAATAACGTCTGTCAGTCTCCTTCTTTCCTGTGCCAGTTTTGAAAGTGTTGATTGTCGTGTTTCTGTAGGGGTGGAGTGTGCTTTTAAAAATGCTTTGTACATCTCTGCTTGTTTTGCCTTAGCTATGTCAGCATAGCATATACCAGCATATTCAGAATAGTAAAGGGTGATAAACTGTCAAAAAGAAAAACGGAAATGATTGGAAATTCTAAAATTATTTGATGCATGTCTTGATTTGGAAACTTTGTACAACTAATTCCACAGTAGTTGCATAGTTTTTGCACAGAAGCGAGTCCACACACATATGCTTTTTGCTTCGGAGCCAACTGGCTGTGTCCTCTGAGGCCCCGTCCACACTACTGCGTTTTCGTTTAAAAACGGAGAATTAAAACGAAAACGATCTCCATCCACACTAGCGTTTTACCTGCGTATTAGAATTGATCTCCGTCCACACTAAAACGACTGAAAACGTGGATCACGTGACCATTCACCAACACTGGGCATGCGCACGCCGGTGTAAACAGTGGTTGGCGAATCAGGGAAAGATACGTCATGACTGATGACACCCAATCATCCCGTGGACTCGCTATGGCCAGTAGTGCGAGGAACTAGGTCATGTCGGCTTGCTACGCCATTCCCGCCCCATGGGCCGGATACATGCGTCTTTTTTTCCATTGGTTCACCTTGTGAGTTCCTCCATCATCCCTCCGGCACCAGGCAAAGCGGATCGCCTGGCGCTAGGTCTATTACCTCTCTTAGGAGTTGTTATTAGACTGGGTGGCCTTAATGTGGTCCCTAACGGCGACCCATTTCCTCCACGTTCCAGCTACCCTCTGGGTTAGCACTGTGTCTTAACCTTGACAGACCTGTTCAGTTATCCCTGCTGAGTACGCTCCCACCCCTTGGGCTGGGACTACCTCAGCGACTGAATGCAAGTCCTGCATGCCAATATTATCTCCCTAGCGTAATCCCAATTCGTTGGAAACTTCTCAGATGAGACGTCTCCATGAGACGTTTCCCTCAGGGAACGAGGGTTACCATACTTACGTCACAATTCCCAAGGCATATGCAAAAAAAAAAAAAAAAAAAAAAAAAAAAAGGGAAGAGGCCTGGTTGAGCTGCGTTCGTAAATTAAAACTTTACACAGTTATGGTAGGGGTATGACATTTCCAAAACTTGCTTTAAGCAAATGACCAATCAAAACACACTGGTCCAGCTGGCAATCAGGGTTACATTGAGCTTTTCGGAAGGATGATGCCTAATAACAGAAACTAAACAGAGCATTACTGACAGACTGGGAAGAGAGCAGCTGCAATAATGTAAAATAAATAAATGTCAAATATGTGAAAATTTATGTTTTTTTTGTTTTGTTTTGTTTTTTTTTACATTCAAGCTTGAAACCCTCTAATAGACAAACTAAATTATTGTAAGTGTATATAATGTCAAGAAAATAAATGGACAGACACATAAAGCAGAAGCAGATGTACATCGAACATACTTTGTTCTTCCGAAAAAGAACAGAACATAAAGAACTTTATAAAGGTTAGGTTAGTAGTATGCACCTAAATACTGCTCTCATTACATTTGTCTCAGTCACCCTGTTTGTAGAAAAAGTGCTTGGTGGGTGCTGGCAAGTGGAACAAAGCACTATCTACGTCATATAATGCTCACAGAAACTCCCCAGACAACAGTATGATATGTTCAACAGTTATGACAATGAAGATCTGCTTAGTGACGTACAAGTCCAGAATATTTATTTAGATTCAAATTCTGACCTCATAGTTCATACTAAAACAAATCCTCATGTATTCTACAAATCATCATGTATTTCTGCCATCAATTTTATAATACTCTGTGATACTAAAATATATTTCCTTTATCATTTCCACTTGATTTGGTGCTCAAAACTATTTTATAGGTTTGGGGGGAAATGGAAACCTTAATTTTAAACAAAAACGAAACATGTCACCTTTCAGACAAAGAGAGAGCCAATGATGCCTTCAATGCCCTATGTTTAAATCCCTGAGCCACTTGTCATCTCTTGACTTTTATATTTTTTGACTAAGTTAGAAAAAATGTACCCCGTTTTATGCATGTGAAGAGATGGAGAAACAAACTGAATAACTAACAGATTCACTGAGGGCTTTTCTGTGATGTGTTGTGTTAAATGAGCCCAAATGGTACATTCAATATTAAAACAGATAGCTGATGGGAATTAGTAAACTATGGTTACCTTGGTAGAAACACAAGATTTAAGTAGCGGTTCTTAAAACAGAGGTCAAAGTTTCTTTTAGGGCTCAAATTTCCATTTTCTTACATTCCATTTCTCTCTGGCTCTAAATGAGCAAGTGCACTATGACACAATGTCATTAACAGCCCTTAGTAACCTTTGGTGTCCCTTACACCAAATTAGCATCATGTCGATTTGTGCCCATTTCACTATATATGTCATATCTGTACATTATTATAAGTATGTCTGTACAAAATTATGTATGTACAGACAAACACACATGGACCCAGCAGCAAGGAGTACTCAAATCTACAGAATTCCCACCACACACACACACACAAACACACACAGACCCCTTGAGCAAGGAGGAATGAAACCTAAAAGATTGCCATTATATAAAGCTGACATATATCTTCCGGCTCTCAGCCGATGAGCAGAATAAGCAATGAAAGAGATGTGATGAGAGAGAGGGCTTACAGCTCAGGCTTCTGTTTAAATTAGTCTCTGTGAAGTTGGTTGAATTCCTTACAGTTCCTTCCTCACTGGAATACAGTAGCCAAACAAGACTGTATGAAGGACAGGAAGAAGGACACCTGCACAAAGAAGAAAAAATGGATCATGTGATCAGGTACAATATTTTAATATCCTATAAACACTGGTACAACCATTTTTGCTACACTGATGCATCATATTGTTCAGCTAAAAAGGAATATTTTGGGAAAATACCATAAAAAACTATTTGATTTCACATTTTGTGTGATTGCCAGGGCAGAGAGTCTATGAGTTTTGTCTCAAGAATTAGTTTTAGCTTTAGCTAACCAACCTTTTTGGAAAAATGTGCCTACATTTTTGCAAAACTCCAAAAACATATGTACCTATACAAATTCACTGCAGTTTCCAGCTGATATGAGCATATAGCCGTAAAACACCAACAACTTCTTATTCTTTTTTAATCAAATTATGATTACAGGGGCAGATGTTTAATTAAAAAATGCTTATTGTTCTTTGCGCAATACTATGCAATGACCTCAAAACACTTTTAGCATATGCATGATTTGTAATTGTCAGTTGTTGCACATAACAAGTGCATTTAGTAAACTTGCATGATACCTTGCACCTGGTACAGTACTGCATTTGCAATGCAAAGAGTTTGGGTAGGAGTCCTGTGACCTGTGAAACACAAGCCAAAATAAAAGAGCTCAAAGACTTGTACAAGCAAGCTAAAATAGAGCATTAACCTTTTAGCCACTCTCACAGGACATTTCATTTCTGAACTTCTGCAATACAAGAAACCGTTGTGACGTGAGTGTCACAAACATTGGTGGTAATCTGAAAAGGTTTTTTAAAAGCATTATACCTCACTTTCAACCCAGGAAGTCCTTAAAAGGGATATTTAAGGAACACCCAGATTCATGACCCAGTCATGTGACAATGTGTGCATTTTTGTTTCCAAGGTAACATTTCCAAAATGGTGGCCTGTCTGGTGTGCACATCTTGCATTGTCAGAAATTTTTAAAAACCCTTGTTTTTGTTATTAAAGGTATTTCAACCCACGCAACAATTCTAATGGTTTAATAACATATCCTAGATTACACTTGACCTGATTTTAAAACGTGTCTTGTACAAATTGATATAAAACAAGTTTTGAAAATGTTGTGGTGACATGTCACATCAGGCTGTTAACCTTAAAACAGTAGGTGGAATTTTGATGTGACATATGTGAAAGACATTTTTGTGTAAGAAAAATGGTAATGACCTGCTAAAATAATTTAGCGGATTCCATTATTTTAGTGTTATATATATATTCTCCTGCTCAATTCAAAGCATAACCAGATGGTTGGTGGGACCAAGTTTTGAGGTGTCCATGAGCAAGACACCTAACCCTAGCTGCTCCCGACGAGCTGGATGGCGCCTTGCATGGCTGACACCGCTGTCGGTGTGTGAATGAATGAGTGAATGGGTGAATGTGAGGCAAAATGTAAAGTCCTTTGGTGGCCATTGGGTCTGTGGAAGCGCTATATAAATGCAGTCCATTTACCATATAAATTCAGTCCATATGTAAACAAAGAAAAGTCAAAATAATAACATTGTTAAAGGGTAACTAAACCCCTAGTCAGAGCCAGACTCCACCCACTGGCAATATTTGAAAAATGCTGTAATATGTGCTTTATAAGTACTAATAAACAGCCAATATCCCAGTAATATGCATGGTATTAAGCAACTAGTTAAAGGGTTAGTTCACCCAAAAGTGAAAATTAAGTCATTAATTACTCACCCCCATGCAGTACCAACCCAGTAAGACCTTCGTTCGTCTTCGGAACACAAATGAAGATATTTTTGATTAAATTTGAGAGGTGGATCACTGCTACATAAGGGATCGAAACTTGACGGCCCAGAAAGTCATCGAAGAAAATGTTTAAATATTCCATGTGACAACAGTGGCTCAACTATAAGTTTATCAAGCGACAAGAATACTTTTTGTGCAAAAAAAAAACCAAACAAAAATAGTGACTTTATTCAACTATTCCTTTTCTTCCTTGTAGGCCTGAGACGAGAGTTCAAGAGATTTCCACGACGCATGCGCGAGAACTGAACTGAAGTAGTTAAAGGAGATCGCAATTCTCGCGCATGTGTCGTGGAAATCTCTTGAAATTTGAAATCTTCCTTTGTTTATTAAGAAATTGTTTTAATCACATCAGGATTTAAACCAGTGTGCCTTTGCATGCTAAATAAATCTGTACTATTTTATTGATTATATAAATAGGCTATATACATAATGCTGTTAAAATTGAGGAAGTGCATGTATGGTGAAGACGTGGTTATCGCATGGAAAGGTTTATTGATCAGGGTAGGGGTAAAAGTTCAACAATCACATAACAGTGACAAGCACAACGCATCATAGCACAAGTGAACAGCCTTGAGAAGAACAACCATTGTATTCTATAACAATCTCACTTCCTCTCTTTACACGGTGGTATTCTTATACACCAAGTGCATTCTGTTGGGTGGTGGTGGTGGTGGGGGGGTGTCAACTAGAGAGGGAGGGAAGGAGGAAGAGAGGGGGAGGAGGAAAAGGAAAAGTGTGTTTGTGGGGGGGGGGGGGATTGAAACACTCCCTAAAATGGCCCAGTATTCTCAGTGTCCCACACTTGTGTTTTATTCCCACATTGGGACAGGCACGAGAGGGCTGTATTTGAACTACTCTTGCTAGTGTTTTCTATTGAGATACACTGGCATTTTTCTCCATCACTCAGTATTTCCCCACTGTCATACAGACATCAGAGCCGAGCTACGTCTACAGGACCCCGGGCCACAGAATTAGAGCCCACATTCATCTGAAGAGGACCAGACCAGAGCACACTCATACGATCTCAGAAGTCAACAGTCAGACAGGTAATTCAGTTTTATACCATTAATTGTTTAAGAGATCTATGGGTCAAATACGATTTTATTGTTTTATTTGTGTCATGATTTTGAGGTACTGTGCAGAATGCTGTATTTTTTTTTTTTAACAAATGATTATTGGAAGAGAGGGGGAAATTTAAATATTAAAATACAACTGACTTTATTAATGTACTAATTAAATATTAAGTTATGTATAAATCTTTTTCTTGTTTAATTTTTTTACAAATTTAAAATTGCATTTTTTTTTTTACAAGATTTTGCTTGTAGACTTTGCTACATTAATTTTTACATGGTCATAAATAATTCATATAAGAGTTTGAAATTAAGTACATTTGCACAATATGACATCATTGTTGCTTGAGATGAGAATCCGCAGCCATTCTAATGGAACGATGATTTCTGATTAGCACTAATCCAACAGATGCTTTTGTCATCATAAAGGATTGAGATTTTGATTGTACTTTAGCGATTAACTAAATTAAAGTCAATTAACACTGCACCGACATTTCGTTGGCTTCAGTATGCGTCTGTCAGGGCTTGTTTTCATCGATTGGACATTCTGAATGTCTCGGATTTAGAATGTCTGACAAGTGACGTGCTGTAATCTGGTGACTGTGTGAATCTGGTGAATGTCGGCTCAGTGTGAATTGGCCTTAAGATCACCTGACCTTAATGTCTAAGCAGTTTTATACTTATTTAATTGGATACAGTGGTCCATATTAACCTACAAAGAATGTCATTTAATTAAGTATCAATTCAAAAGTATAAAAGTTGCAATTAAACTGCAATTAAATTATTTCAGAACTTTCACAGACCCAACTTTTGAGCCATGTTTTTGTGTTAAACTTGTCAAATGCATTTTTTTATGCACTGCTTAATTGTCCAAAAACATATTATGGGTCACTGTATGTTAAATATATTATATCTCTCATATCCCACTCACAAGTCATATTTACAAAGTGCGAAAGACAGCATGTCAAGTGGTGCCTGGCTTGGATAATAAGACATCGGCTGATCAATACAGTTGCTTTGACAGTGAAGAGAAAAACAAAACTGCCTTGTAAGGAAACACATCACCCAGTTAGCAGCATGACAAGCAGAGTAGGATTGTCTTCATGGTCCACATGAGGAATCCCTCTGGATGGCAGGTGAAGTGTTGATATGTGCGGGTGTCAGTGTGTGTATAATGGGGGTTCTGCAGTGGGCAGAGTCGGGCGAGGGGGATTCACTTCATATGGCTAAACTCAGCATCTCATCCTTGAACTCTCCATTGATTAAAGCGGCCTGTGTCAGTCCGGGAATGTCTGGCTTAAACAGTTGTTCACTCCTTTGTTTTTAAAAGCACACGTTTAGCATTGGTATGCAAGTTCAAGTCTAGCAACACAAGTGCATGCACAGGTTTAGACTTCAATTGGAAGTGATGTTTGCTTTCTCCATAAGAATCTGATTCAATTTCCATCACAAAATTCTTCTTTCGCTGTATTTTCCTCTGTACTTCTGTGCAAGTGGAATTGCCCTTTTAATTTCACACACATGTAAACTGCAGGTTAACATTCTATTTACATTTATGTAATGTCTCCATTTGACATTTTAACTGCTTCCCTTAGACACTGGAACTAAACAGCATGAAATATGGATCTGTGACTACAACATGTATTAATATTTAATTAGTTAGCAAGTACATAGGCTTAACTTATGATTGGCTCAAAAACTAATTTTATACCCCATGGTGTTTAATTGTTTTTGTATAAATGGATGTTTATGACATTCACGCATTAAGTTTTATTGATTGTACTGAGATAACGTACATGATGTAGAGTATTGCCCAGTTTACATACCTGTCCTCTACTCACATAACTTTAAATTCCCCTCAGAGAATCTGTAAGATTTAGCATTTTTGTTTAAAAAAAAATAAGATAAAAAATATACATTGTATATACTCTATGTGTATATATAATTATTATTATCATAGATAATAACAACAGATGTTTACATTTTTTTTAAAAATCAATTTAATGTTTCCTTGCTGATTAACTTAGAATTTTTCAAAAACAACAACAAAATTTACAGACCCCAAACTTTTAAACAGTACATTTCTGTGTCAATAACGGCATTTATTCATTCATAAAAGCAATTTTTATGATCCCTCTTATTAAAAAAAAGAGATACACATCATGCAAACTTATAATCAGATCTATATAAACCACAATGTTTGTCTTTGTGTCTTGCCTAGTTTACAACTCTGGTTATATTGGGATAAAGATGCGACTACAGTCTGTGGTGTCATGCTGGTTCTGGTAGTCCCTGAAATCAGGTTAGGGGGAAAGGGCTTGAATAAATATTTATTCAGAGTTGAGGGGTCGGTCTCATGCGTGGGCATTGTAGAGCCTCTTATGGTGTGAGTATCCGTGTGCCCTCAGCGACATGATCACTGTGAGAAAAACCAGCATGCCATCACTTGCCAACAGTGCCTGGCACCTTTGTGAAGTGCTACTAGAATGTTTCAAAGGTGTCGTGGCAATGTTCCCAGCTTGTTAAACTGATGCAAATGGAAGCACGAGGCTGCATGTTATTCTAAGTTTATTTTTGTTATTGAATGTTTGACATTGTCTTACAGTCATAAAGAACAGCAAAAGAATCCTTGAGGGTTAAGGGAAGCTCTGACGATTCCTAACAAACAATTTAAAAGAAGCTCAGGAAGACTTTGAAAAGCTTCTCGGATCCTGTTTCACACATTTCCAAATCAAATAGTTTAAAAAGGCCAAATGGATGTTTAATGGAAGTCCTTTAATGTTCATAGTCTACAGTATATACATTTGGAAACACTATTTTTATTTTTAATGTTTTTGAAACAAGTAAGCTCACCAAGCCTTTATTTATTTAATCAAAAATACATAAAAGAGTATATTGTGAAATACTGTTACACATACAACAATTTTTTGTACAGACAGTTTAATAGAAGATATTTTAATTAGACAGTTCACTTCGTGTATACAGGCAGGTATACAGTTCCGAAATTCGCTGAACTTCATGCAGTTCAGCTCACTTGGCACGTCGTTCGTGGTTTGACTTATCGAGATGGCTCCTGCCTGAATACACAAAGTGGACTGTCTTCATAAAATATCTTCTTATTAAACTATCTGTACACTTACAAAGTTGATTCAGTGATTCGTTTTGCATGTAGGGACCCTCATTATGTTACTGTGTTAGTGTGGGGCTATTTTGAGCCTTGTAGCGATTTCTTTTTACTTATTATGCCCCAATATATCGTTATTCTAAACAGTTAGATAAAACTCTTTACATTCGATTATCATGAAAACAAATCTCAGAGAACAGTTGACTGTACTAATGTGTTATTAGACCAAAGGTTAATTTTGTGCCAGAGTTCTCCTTTAACATTTTTCGTATATAACCTGTGATACCTTTTTTTCATGATTTTTTGATGAATAAGAAGTTAAAAAAAAAAGAAAGATTTTGTAACCAAATCCATACCGTTCAAAAGTTTGGGGTCAGTCATTTTTTTTTTTTTTTTTTGAAAGAAATTAATACAGAAATTCAATGAATGTAGAAATTCATACAGCAAGAATATGTTGAATTGATTTAAAAAAAATAGTAATTTATAGATATACAATAGATTTATATAGTTAGAAAAGATTTCTATTTTGAATAAATGAATCCTGAAAAAAGTATTCAGGTTCCAAAATATATTATGCAGCCACTGTTTCTAGCAACATTTATAATCACTGAATATCAAATTAGCAATAATATTAATAATATTATATGTAATATTAATATGTAATAATATTTCACAATGTTCCAGTTTTTTTCTGTATTTTTGATCAAAAAAGAGACGTCAAAAACATTAAAAATAGTAATGTTTTTATACTTTTGACCGGTACTGTATGTACATATATAAATATGACCTTTGTGGTCAGTGACCAATGTCAAGTCTTTCCTTTTACAAATAAAATCATATGAGAGCAGGTGAAAGTTCTTTCTGTCTGTCATTCATCTCACAAACTCATGTGTGTGTGGACCGATGTCCATTGTTTGCTACCTTCAAGAAATACAGCAATCTTTGACCTCACATAATACCTCATGATAAGAGCTTTTGGGGTTTTACGATTTTGTGCATTAACCAGATGAAACATAATCAGCACAAATGAACTCTTATCTTGTGTCGTTCTCTTGCTCTCTTTGGGAAAGTAAACACCCTTGCACTTGGAGACCCTAAGAGACTTGTTTCCTTTAAAGTAGCAAGTCTAAAGGAAATCATATTGTTTGAAATTGCTTCCTAAGAGAAGAAGAAAAGGAAGATGGAAAAAAAGGAAAATGTAAGACAGAAGTAGAGAGAGCACACACTGGCAACAGAGATCGCCCAGTCAGTGTGAACCAGATGGATATTTCCGTCCTCCTGTTTTTTTTTTATTCAGTTTTTTTTAATATGTCTAAGATTCCGTTCCCACCGATGCCATTCCGAAAGGTTTTTGCCAAAACAACATAGCACACGGGTTTGCTGAGTTCACGTCACTGAATGGCAGCCATTTCCAAAACATTTGATTAGAAAAGATTTTAGATTAGATTTTAAAATAAACAAATAAATGCCAAAACTGCATGCATCCACGACACCGAATCATGGACAAAAATGCATTATAGTATATGCATTATAGTTATAGTATAGTTCATAGTTCGGGTGAACTTCCCACTGCTCCTTCCCTTCAGTAGCTCATTTAAAGACCAGTTTAACTGACATGCACAGGAAATTAATGATGTTAAAATTCATCATCTTCAAGGATCACTTTAAAAAAAAAAATACTTTTCCTGATAATTTACTCGGCCCCATGTCATCCAAGATTTTGGATGTCCATATAATGGACTTCATTGGGAACCAAACGGTTCAAGGTCCAAAAGACAGTTTCAGTGCAAACTGTTCAAAGGGCTTTAAACGATTCCAGACGATGAATAAGGGTCTTATCAAGCGCAATGATCGCTCATTTAAAAAAAAAAAAGCAAAGTTCAAGTTTTATAAGCTCAAATGCTTGCCTTGCTCTGTTCTTTGATGAGCGTTCGTGACTCTCCTGTTCAAACTCATTCATCAAAATGAACGAATCTTTTCCCGAGACAATTTGTTAATATCGTTTGTTGAATGAACCAAATGACATGAAATACGATTTGTTCATTTTGATAAACGAGTTTGAACAGGAGAGTCACGAACGCTCATCACAGAACAGAGCAGAGCAAGGCGACCATTTGAGCTTATAAAACTTAAACCTTTTTTTTCCTGTTTAAATGAGCGATCGTTTCGCTTGATAAGACCCTTATTCATCGTTTGGAATCGTTTTAAAGCCCTTTGAACAGTTTGCAGTTTGCACTGAAACTGTCTTTTGGACCTTGAACCGTTTGGTTACCAGTAAAGTGCATTATATGGAGAAAAATGCTGTAATGTTTTAATCAAAAACCTAAATTTCTTTTCATCTTGGATGACATGGGGGTAAGTAAATTATCAGCAAATGTTTTTTTTGTTTTTTTTTTTAAAGTGAGCTACTCCTTCAAGTACATTTAGGTCAAATTCACAATAAATAAATAAATATTCGAGAATATAAACTACATGGTTCACATTTCCCAAAATAAAACATATAGATAATAATAATATTAAAGCCAATTTAATACAATACATATTCAACAAAATACGCTTATTTATATAAAGTCCTGTTGTTGTTGTTTTTTATTAGTGCCCTCTTTATAGTTTCTGGATTAACTTTCACTAAACATTAATAGGAGATCAGGCATTTTTACTTTTTTACATCTGCTGAAAAGTAGGAGGGCCTCCAATAAAACTGCCAGTCCATATTTGTCCATTCTACAGGAGATCAGCAGGACCAGTACTAGGGTTTGGTACAGGAAGGGTGTGAGAGGGCAGTCAGATACTAATCCACACACACATAAACTTTAAATGTAACTCTCTAATGTGGCTACAGATAGTGCTTCATAAAACATTTGAGGTTTAATGGGTATTCGAGTGACAACATCCTGTAAATAGCATTAAACTGAAACCCCTTTCAGAGGAACCCTTAACTGGCACTAAAGAAACAACTAAAAAAAGGTATGTGGAGAACCTGAGAAAAGATCAATGTGTGTCTCACAGCAAAAGACACAATAACACACTTGTTGCATTGCTTTAACAACTTTTAAACTGTTAGAATTTAATTTAGGATTAACAAAATCAATTTCAAGACATACAAGATGCTTTACGGAATGTTTGGAATTTAAGAGTGATTTATTTAAGGGCGGATTGATGCGGCTGGACTGGAGGGGCATTTACGGAAATTAAGCAGCGCTCACTGATGTTATTTTGGGAAACAGAGCAACACTGGACAGTGTTAATGACAATGTCTAAGATTAATATACTGTCTGATACCTGAATTCACATTTGACACCTCTGTGAGGAACAGGGGAGAAACTTTTGAACATCATTCTTCACTAGAAACAGATTAATCTATTTAACTCCAGAACAACTATAAAGGTATCCACTAACCATTCAGGTGCAGTCTAAAACTTGCAAACTCTTCCTGGTCTCTTCCTGGGGGGCAACAGCTTTCTTAAGGGTCACACAAAAACTGAGCGTTTTCGCAAGCTATAATAAAACATCTAGGTGGTATTTTGAACTGAAATTCACAGACATATTCTGGAAACACCATAGATTTATTGTCACCTTTAAAAAGTATTAAACAGGAAAAAAAAGTCTGGTTTCTCAGCTGGTTACATTTGTCTGAATATCTTGTTGCCATTTTGTTTAAATGACATTAGTATTTTCTATACTACACATAGAGGAACAGTGACCTCTGTCATCTTGTTTGATTTGTCTCTGTGATGAGAAGTTCAGTTAGTCCCTGCAGTGTCCTGAAAGACACATCACTCACAAAGGGACAAAACGGAAGCAAAAAGGCTGGCATATGCGATGTAGTTGTGAGACAGCTTCAGAGTGGTAAAATGATCACCCTGTCTTGGCCTGCACAGGGTCATTCAGAGGAGCAGTTCTCAGGGCCCTCGGCATCACATTGCCCTGCTCTACCCTGCCAAGACCACTGTTCCCATCCCACCTAAAAAAATGGGACAGGCCAGACTAAAATTAGAACTGTCACCCCTGTGTCGAAGTGCTCCCCTCTCCGGCCCAACTGTAAATATACAATATGACACAAAGATCGGGAAACCTCTAGAAAAAAAATATAAGTGCATCACAAAAACAAAACAAAACAAAAAAAGACATCAGTTTTGGGTTTAGAAATTAGTTGGGATCACTTAGAGCTGTGGGGGAATTTATGGAGAGGCACGTGAAGATCGAAACAGTATAAGATTGCAGCCAGTTAGATTTTGATCTGTTTATTGCACCCAAATAGTGATATCCCCTTGATATATTAAAAAGGTCGTAAAAATAGGGATGTGTCATTAATATTAGTATTATTAATGTTTATGTTGTTATTAATTGCTCAGACTTGCAGAAGAAAAATTTGACACGTCACTGACAATTCAACCAAATACAAAGTATTTATTGAATTTTCGCATGCGTGTGTGTGTGTGAGAGAGAGAGCGAGAGAGAGACAGAGAGAGAGAGACAGAGAGAGAGAGAGATTATGACTGGTGTTGTTTATTGTAAGTGTTTGTTGCCTTTTTGGTCTCCTTTATCTAATGGGCCTACCTTTTCGCCATCCTCTGGGCCAGCATCCTCTAACCTGGCCTTTTTAAGGGGTTTCTCCTCTCAGGAAGGATGAGAAGACGCTTAATTGCTTTTTAACTTACATCTTTGAAAGAAAGATGCAATGATTAATGCATCCATGGCCAGGATATGATTATAAAATATGACCTGATCTTAAAATTCAACTATAACATCAACTATGCAATTCACTTTAATTTATTTGAAGAGTTCAGATGCAAAAGCCTCTAAGTGCCATTTGAAATTTTCTTCTAAAATGATCATTTTTATCAAGCGCGTATATTTAAGTTCAGTAATTTCAGTTAAATGGCAAAGAAGATTACCTATTAATTGTCATTTAAGTGAAATTACTGAACTTAAATATACAAGTTTGATAAAAATGGTCATTTTAGAAGAAAATTTCAAATGGCATTTAGAGGCTTTTGCATCTGAACTCTTAATTTAGTCCTAATAAATTATTAAGCCTATTTGGACAGAAATATGTTTATAATGTGACAATATGTAAGTCATCGTGTGATAAGGGAAATATGACTAGGCCTAAACCATTTGTTCTGAGCAGGTGTGGTCAATGAACAGGCTGTAAAACTGTTGGCTAAGTTACAGACACTCATAAAAACTGATACTAATTATCTGGGAATCATTTTCTAACAGAAGTCAAGTTGTCATTGTTTGTGTCAAACAAGTTGTGAATTTGTTGTAACATTAAAACAGAGGATCATGACTTACTCTGTGCTCTTCTTCTTCTCTGGGTACTCTGTGCTCAAAGTGATGCTCGAAGCTCCAGTGCTTTCCTCTGCGGGTAAACGAAACTTTCGGAAGATGTTGTAGTGGAATCACGTGAACAATTCAGATCAGCTGAAAATGCATGAGTTTTGACAACATGCTTGTGGCGAGGGGTGCGTGGTTTGGCGAGATCTGCAGCGGGAGAGCGAGGGCGGAGCCAGGCGGTGAGTAGCCTAAGCGGGTCAAGTTCAAATGACGAACACCTGTCTGTCGGCGGCTTCCCCTTCCATCCCGGGTTTCGGCACCAGTGTGATACAGATCAGGTTCTGTGTGAAGTGTAGGTGATGGAAGGAGACACAGGGTCGGCGATATCGGGGGCTCGTGCACTTTTATTTTTCACTCTTTCCACAGCGCACTCCGCGCTCACAATAACGTAACTCAAAAACACAAATCACAAACAGAAAGTAAATGGGCAAAACGAACTCTTCCCGCTGGCTACAGCAATAGGCTCAATCTCAATGAAGACGTCACTCGTCGTGTCTGGCCGGTCCGTGCACGAGCTCCCAGTCTCTCTCAAAAGTGCTGTCTGCCAGGGCTGCTTATATGCGGTCTCCTCACGCCAATTACTGCAATCACAGACAGGTGTTCGTCATTTGAACTTGACCCGCTTACTCACCGCCTGGCTCCGCCCTCGCTCTCCCGCTGCAGATCTCGCCAAACCACGCACCCCTCGCCACAATGCTAAAACTGATCTTGATGCCAGTCATTTATTTTCTCTCTCTCTGCCTCAGTAGTGCTGCCGTGGAGTGATGGGGGACTGGAGCCTCTTGGGTAATTTTCTGGAGGAGGTGCAGGAGCACTCCACATCAGTGGGGAAGGTCTGGTTAACTGTGCTGTTCATCTTCCGTATCCTCGTTCTGGGCACGGCCGCAGAGTCATCATGGGGCGATGAGCAGTCCGACTTCATGTGCGACACACTACAACCCGGTTGCACAAACGTCTGTTATGACCGAGCTTTCCCAATTGCCCATATCCGCTACTGGGTGCTGCAGATTGTCTTCGTATCAACACCATCCCTCATCTACATGGGCCATGCCATGCACATCGTTCGCATGGAGGAGAAGCGGAAGCAGAGGGAGACAGATGAGAAGGGCGAGGAGGGAAGAGGAGAGAAGGAGTATTTGGAACACAAAGAGAAAGTCGAACATACAAAGACAAAGTTCCACCTGAAGGGAGCGCTGCTGCAGACATACGTCATGAGTATTATAATACGCTTGGTCATGGAAGTGACCTTCATTGTGATCCAGTATATGATGTACGGCATCTTCCTGAATGCTCTTTATCCTTGTAACATGTCACCTTGCCCCAACCCCGTGAACTGCTACATGTCCCGTCCAACAGAGAAAAATGTCTTCATTGTGTTCATGCTGGTGGTGGCAGCTGTTTCACTGCTCCTCAGTGTGCTGGAGCTGTATTACCTAGGATGGAAACAGTGCAAGCAATGTCTTAGAAAATACGCCGTCAAACATGCTAATGACGTGAAAAGCAAAAACAGCAAAGTTGTTTCTGTTGTCAAACCTGGCAAAACAAGTATTCCGATGGAACTGCCTGAGACTGCTCAGCCACGTCCCCCCCAAACCTGCACCCCACCCCCAGATTTCAACCAGTGCCTAGCAACGAGCCAACTTCCAACATCACCCCCACATCTTCATTCTCACCACCTTCATCACATCCATCAAACCTGCCAGCCTTTCACAAACCACCTGGCCCACCAGCAGAACTCCGTCAACATGGCCACCGAGCGTCATCATCACAGCCACGATGACCTGGATCCTGCTGAGGACTTCCTGCAGATGAGCTACGAAAGCCCTGATGCTCGAGTCCTGGGTGAGATGACACCAAACGCCCCCTCCACGCCATCCTCCCAACCAGGATTCTCCAGAGACAAGCGGCGGTTGAGCAAGACCAGTGGTACTAGTAGTAATCGGGTCAAACAAAGTGATCTGGCCGTGTAGGTTGGGTTACAGGACGTCCCAGAAGAAGAGAAGCTGGGTGAACTAGCCTTAAGATGAGAGATAGTTGTGATATGTGTGTATGTTTATGTGCGTATAAGTATGTGTGTTGGTCCTATATGAGATGGAATATTTCAGTTATTTGGACTTAAATAACATTAAGAATTAGAGGATTATGGATAATGACAGGAAGACAGAGAGAGAATCTGTATCAGAGCATTTAATATGGTTTCATTGAAACTGTTGTCGTATTTGCTAAAGTGTATGTAGATTTTTATAGGGTGGGATCAAGTGATCCTGAATAAAAGCCTGTTGATATAACCGGATGAATGAATGGATGGATGGATGAATGGATGGAAGATGAGAGGACTAGTGAAATACATTGGTGACATTTACAAGATAGCACTGGATAGTTTTGCACAGTGATAAGGTTCATATTTTATTATTCATCTTTTTGTGGTCTGTAATTCAAAACACTCCAATCAATGGTTTTTGAGCCAAAAAAAGTACTAATGAACTTAAAACATATCTTAAACACGTATCTAAATGAAAAAGGAGAAAAACAACACTTTGTACAGCCTACTTTAAAGTAGTTTTTTTGTGAATTTTATTTTTTTAAGTTTATACATTTTATTAGCAATAACATGACTACAGAACAGAGATTATGTGAGTAGGTATGTTACATATTTACTGAAATATATGTGAAATAAATAACACAGAATTCTATGAAGTGTCTTGTTGTTTTATAGATTTTATTGCAATCAACAAGGGATGCAAATATGTATGAATTATGAACACATGTAGTTATTTTTTACAGTAATTAGGCTGTACTTAGATTTAATATCAAAATAACTCTCAAATGATTTTGATCATGAGTTTGGCATTAAAGTTAATATATATTTACAAGATAGTACTGGATGTATAATAACAGAGGAAGCTAGTGAGAGGTGAATTCTTATTATTCAAGGTAAAACCTCACTCTCCTGATCTCAAGAGCCACACTAGCAACACATAAGAGACTGTGGTATTTAGTGTCCTTGTTTGCGCACCCACCCTCCATGCTGGAGATGGCGGCTCGAGTCCCGCTCGGAGCGGGGTGAGTACGACCGGAGGGGTTACATTGGTGCAGTGACCCGGATGGGAGTGATGTTTAGGGGGTGAGTGTAACAGTGGCCAGCTAGTGAGAGCTGTGCAGGTAAAACCTCACTCCCCTGATATCAAGAGGAGCACGTGTGACTGACATTAGGGACTGCAGTCTTTAGTGTCCTTGTTAGTGTGCCTGCCTCCCATGCCCGAGATGCTGGTTCGAGTCCTGCTCGGAGAGGGGGCGAGAAGGATTGGAGGGGTTACATTGGTGCCATGACCCAGATGGGAGTGAGGTTTTGGGGGTGAGGGTAACGGAGATCAGCTAATGAGAGCTGTGCAGGTAAAACCTCACTCCCCTGATGTCAAGAGGCACACTAGCGACTGATGTTAGGCATTATAAATGAACCTTATTAACCTCAATGCCAAAATCCTCAATATTGACTGCTATAAGTATGAAAGTGTCTTGGAAAATCAAATCTTTAGATAAAAAAAAAAAAAGAGAGAAGGAAGGCTATCGGGCAAACAGAGCTTAAATATTAATCATTTGAATTTAGCATATGCAATGGCATTACTAGCCCAAAAACAATCATTTTTATTCTTCAAATGGGCTTGTTTGTATCATTTTAGCACTTACATAGGCTACATAGATTAGTCTGTAGTCTATAGTCTGTAATATGTAGACTAGACCTACGTGAAGTATAGGCCTTGCCTATTCCAATAATACTCGCACAAAGGGTCATTCAAAATATCTGTCAGAGGGTTTCAGGATTCAAGAAAAGAATTCACTGACTACTCAAACGACATATTGTTTAGTCTCCTGACGTAGTCTTTTTTTATTTTTACAAGTAGCTAGAAACAAGACTTAAATTTATGGCGATTAGAGTTGGTCTAGAGAAAAAAATCTTTTCAAAATAATTCAGTTCTCTTTCATCATCTCGTGTTCGAGATCAATTATTCTACTTTGTTGATTATTTTAATTTCTTCTATGTAAAGCACTTTGAATTGCCATTGTGTATGACATGTGCTGACAAAATAAACTTGCCTTGCCTTACAGGTAAAGCTTTACAAAAACTTCACTTTATTTCTCACATTTGATTGCAGTCACTGTGTGTCTCATTTCCTCTGAACTGTTTGCGCACTGCAGTAGGCTACACAATAAAATAGGTTTTATTTTGGTCCACATTATACAATTACAAACCAATCGGCTATTACAGCATGCGCACCGTCAGCTAGTCAGACTTGTATATATAGGACATATCCCTTTTAATGTTAGGCTATTTTTATGTAGGCGTTATTCGGCTTTTTGTTGAGCACTGAGCAGTAGGCTCTCATTCGCCCCCACATAACGAAATGTCATCCCTCTGACTACGGTATGTTAACGTTATGTCTGTGTGACTGTATAATATTTTACATCCTGTATACATGCTAGTTGTGTTAAGACAGTTTAATTTCAACACTGTCCCCAAAAAGTATTTGGACACCACACATAGATTTGTTGTTTGTTATGCTACGTTTTATGTTACGTCGTTCTGCATTAAACCAGACTTCTGCTGGGATATGGGAAATGTAGTTTTACCACATTGTGTTTCCGGTAGTTCTCAGAATAAATAGGTAGATTATGAAACTTCATATCCTAGAATGCACCTCACCTCACCGTGTGCTGGCGTAATGCAGCTTCCTGACACTGTAAGGAATGAGTGCAATTCAAAACCAGTGGAATTAACCTGCCGCGTCTGAAGGTTAGTGATATTTAAAAGACACTTTTTTCTAGTGCACCTACATGTTTTTACTTTACTTAACATATTTAAACTAGTGGATGATATTTGACAGTTTGTAAAAGCGTATGAAACTTGCTGATAGGACAGGCAGCAGCATTACTGAATGATAACGTTACAGTACTATGTAACTTAATGTACTAAATGAAACGTTTTGAAATAGCCTATATATAAGCGGATCTGAATGATCTGACACGTGTAGTTGACACATTCTAACCCTAACCCCACATTTAAAAAACATTTTAGTTTAAAATGTATTTGATATTATATATAATAATTAAATTCTATATCATTTTAGGCTTCTCTGAGTTCGTTTCAAATGCTCCTGTGTTGTGACCAATGAGTTTTAGGAGACAAAACATTTCATATAGTCTTTCAACTATTGATGTTATACAACTAAATGCATATTTATTATATGTAAAGTGCTGTTCAGTTTTCTGGAGTAGTAGCAACACAGGACATGTCAGCTTCTCAATAATGTCAAGTCAAGTGTTCATGTCTCTTTCAGGTGCATCATGTGGGCACGTGTGGGTTTGATTGGTTCAGTGGCCCTCGGGTCAACGTTTTGGTTTCAAAAGAATAAGGCTGAACCCTCTCCATACGAGCTTAAATTAATTCAAGTTTTATTCCGACATGGGGCAAGGACGCCGCTGAAATCTATACCAGATGTGTTGGAGGTAAGAAAGCTTATTAGTGTCACTTCAATGCCCAGAGATGCAATGTGGCGTGATCATTTTTTTTTTTCGTGAAACTTTTCAATAATAGGAATAATAGTTTAAAGATAATGAAAAATAATACATAAGAAGGTGGAACAAAAAAGTGGAACAAAGGTGGAACAAAAAAAAAACAAACAAACATTATTGCTTAAATGTCTCAGAATCATTGGTCAGCATCAGTCTTAACAGCATGCCTTTTCACTCAGAGACACTGGCACTGTCATATGTCTGTAATAGTCTACATGTTGATGCCAATTATATCCCGAATGACGCATGGTTTCTGTACACCTAGGCACAATGGGTCCCTCAGCTACTTGAAGCGCCCGCTCACACAGAAATAGACTACACGGTTACAGACCTGAAGGGGGGACCCAGACCCCCAGCTCCTGTGGAGGACAGCTACAGGGCCAAAGTATTGACGGTGGGTTTGTGTTTATGCATATCTGACACTTTCTTATACAATGGAAACTGTGTTTTGCACACATGATTTGAAAGGGTCCAGCTTATGGTTTACCTTCTGAATGGTAACATTAGGTTAACAAGGGCTACAAATCTTTCTAGTTAATAGGTTTGGTCTTAAAACAAACCAGTGTTCAGTGTGTTCAGAGCAGGCGTACGCTACTCCATATGTTCACATTCTAGTGCAGGGATGGCAATGTCCTGCAGAGTTTAGCTTCAAGCCTAACACACCTGAACGAACTAGCTAATCAATGGCTACAGGACATGCAGTTTAGCTTTTATCAGGTTGCCCATCCCTGTTCTAGAGAATTGTGTGCATCCAGCTTTGTGGCAACAGTTTGGCGAGGGTCCTTTTTTGCTCCACCGTGACAATGCCCCTGTGCACAAAGCAAGGTCAGAAAAAGAAAAAGGTTTATTGAGTCTGGTGTAGAAGAACTTGACTGACCTGCAACAAAGCTCACACCTGAATGGGAGCAAATTTCTGCAGGCACATTCTAACGTATGATAAAAGGTTTCTATGAAGAGTAGAAAATGAAAGACCAAATGGTTTTGAAATGAATTGCTCAGCAAACATACTGTATGGGTGCGTTGTTTGGATGTCCACATAGCGTTGGGCGTATAGTGTCATTTTCCAAGATATAGCGTTTTACAGTGCATGTTTGGTATGAAGAGGATTGATGGTAAATGACAGTGTCAGGCATCATGTAAACATTAGCATACCTAAATGTTTAGATGGAAATTGTGCCAGATTGTCATATTAAAAAAAAATAATGATACTGACTTTGGCTCCTGCTTCCATAGGGTGGAACTTATCCAGGTCAGCTGACCACGGTGGGCATGCAACAGCTGTATGATCTTGGAGTGAAGTTAAGAAAGAAATACATACAGGAAGATCACTTTCTCACACCTTCTTTCAACCCTAAAGAAGTTTAGTGAGTGCTATTGACGATTCTGTATTGAAATATTTATATTTTTTGGCACCATTTGTGCTAATGACAAAAACGACACCTTAAATTGTATCATATTGAGAAAAAAACAAACAGTAACACTTTACAGTAAGGTTTCATTTGTTTACATTTGTTGACTACAGTAATTAACAGACATTAATTTTTAAACTTTAACTTTAATTAAATATTAAAATAAAAATTTGACTCTATTCATATTATTTAATGGACCTGAGCTTACATGAACTAACAATGACAAGTTGTATTTGTATTAATATTAACAAAGTAATAAATACTGTAACATATGAATTGCTCATTCTTAGTTAAAGAAGCATTAAAGGGTTAGTTCACCTAAAAATGTCATTAATGAATGACTCGCCCTCATCTTCGGAACACAGTTTAAGATATTTTAGATTTAGTCCGAGAGTTTTCTGTCCCTCCATTGAAAATGTATGTACGATATACTGTCTTTGTCCAGAAAGGAAATAAAGACATCATCAAAGTGGTCCATGTGACATCAGTTGGTTAGCTACAATGTTTTGAAACATCGAAAATATATTTTGGTCCAAAAATAACAGAAACTACAACTTTATTCAGCACTGTATTCTCTTCCGGTTCTATTGTCAATCCGTGTTCAGTGATGCTGGTGACGTGTTATCAGTGCGCCCGAGCTTTGTTTACAATCTGAGGGAGACGCACGCTGTAAACAAAACAATCTTCGCAAGCATGTGTAAGGATTTCAACACAGAGTAAGACTTGCATTTCTTTGCCCAGCCATATTTATTTGAACCCGAATACACGGATACACCAGATTCACGTCAGCAGCGCCACTGTGGACTCATGAACGTGGATTGACAACAGAACTGGAAGAGAATACAGTGCTGAGTAAAGTCGTAGTTTTTGTTATTTTTGGACCAAAAATATATTTTCGATGCTTGAAAACATTCAAACTGACCCACTGATGTCACATGGACTACTTTAATGATGTCTTTATTTCCTTTCTGGACAAGGACAGTATATCGTACATACATTTTCAATGGAGGAACAGAAAGCTCTCTGACTAAATCTAAAACATCTTAAACTGTGTTCCGAAGATGAACGAGGTCTTACAGGCTTGGGACGACATGAGAGTGAGTCATTAATGATATCATTTTCATTTTTGGGTGAACTAACCCTTTAAGCTAAATGAGTAAGAGGGACTATCTGTCATTGATTTACAGCATTCGCTCTACCAACATTGTACGCACCATTGAGTCTGCTAAGTGTTTGGTGGCAGGACTGTTCCAACAAGAACAAGCAGGTAAGGTGGCACCTCAGCTACACTTTTTTGTGTGGTTTGCTTGAGTAATGGATGAGATGAGCTTTACATACTCCTGTGTTTGCCTTTCCGTGTTTGATTTTCTCACACTCTAAGGTGTTGTGCCCATCCTCACTGATAAGGCAGAGAAAGAAGTTCTCTATCCCAACTATCATGGATGCAAGCTGCTCAAGCTGCATATGGGGTAAAACCTGCTTTATTTTGATAATAATGATGATAATAATTCAACTTCATATAACCATTCATACTGAATTATAGCTCACAATGGAAAGTTAATTGGGAAACATTATTATTAGTTGGGCAATAATAATAATAATAATAAAATAGATTTAATTAAAAAATAAAATGGTTCAAATTCCAAGAATTGGAAGAAGTAATTATTCCTAAATGTTCCTAAATATATAATTTAACCTTCTTTATTTAATTATTTGTTTATTTAGTGAGGTTTGTACGTTTATTTTGATTAAAAAAAAATACTCTAATAATAACAATATACTTTATTATCAGAAAACATTAGACCTTTGCTTTTTCCCCAAACTTTTGAATAGTAGTGTAAATGCTCAATGTTAGCTTGTGGCTGGTTTAAAGGAACATGCCGACTTTTTGGGACTTATTCAACATATCCCCCGAGAATGTCTAATATGGGGAGAACTCTCACGCTCCGTAAACTTCTGGGTTCTGAACTGTTTTTTTTTTCTCAGGATGTCTAGTAATTTGAATGTTGTGTTCGAAAAGGAGATGCAAAGAAATTACAGATTACTGGGTGTTAGATTAGAGTTACTTTGCTTTAAAAAGTCTCTTAAAATGTCCATGACATCATGCACATCGTATGACCAGAGATACTGCTCTACGGCAATCCTTCAGTCACTTTGGTGCTTTTGCGCTCTGCACTTTCCTCTCGAGGCATTGACTACGCAGCTAACACAGGTAAATACATGTGTTAGAAGTTAAAGTCCCTATAAAGGCAAAATGAAGGATGTGTTCTGAGTTTGTCACACCAAAGAAAATGTGTTATTAGCCAGCCCACCCAGCAAAATTTGAATGATAAAAAAGCCGCCAAGTACATAAAATAAGCACGGAGATGAAAAAGGTAAATATGGACTTATCTAACTTTGGGGGATACAGTCAATAAGCTAAAGTCTCAAAAAGTCTGCGTGTTCCTTTAACATCATGTGTCTGTGATTGACTGTGGTGCATCAAATGTAGTCATCGTTGGGCACAATCATCCACGCTTCCTGACATTGCTGCAGACCTCCAGAGCATCCAGAGCTCCTTGGGTGTTGATCCTCATCAACATATCGACTTCATCCTCATAAGAGATGACATGGTGGCCAGAGAGGTAAAGTGCCCCCTGCTGATACATTCTACAGATGCATCTGCATTGGCTTTGTTTCTCAAATACGGTACTGTTATATTATTGATCCTAGACCCATGGCCTCCCACTTCCTACAGCTCTAGAGAACTGGAGGAGTATCGTAGAGCAGAGAGCTGTAGATATGATCTGTCACATCTATGAGCCCAGTAAGAGGTGAGGGGCCAATGAATCCTGCTGTAGATTCTTGAGAAGAGAATGAATGAAGAAGTTGCTTATGGTTAAAGGTCTCTGTAAATGTTTATTTGCTTTTGTTTGTCCCCAGGCAGAATTTACAGATGTGCGTGGGTCCTCTTTTCCACATACTTTTAACCAACATTGAGGACAAAATTCAAGGCACAACTTCTAATCCAGACAGGTGTCTTCATTTTGAACATTTTATCTTTTCTTTTATCACTTCTTTTAATGTTTTCATTAAAACACCTGCAATCCATATCTAAAAATGTCATTAAAGCTTAAGTGACCAAAAAATTAATGAAACCACTGCGTAACATTCTCTACCTGCTATTTTCAGACAGTAAATGTCAATTACAAAACTTGAGAGGTGCTGCCTCACAGTGGTCAAACTCAGATCACAGGTGTAAAAGTCTTCTTGAAAACAAGATTTTTTTTGTTGTTGATACAGAAAGTTGTTCCTGTACTCTGTGCATGACACCACCCTGATGCCATGTCTCATGGCTTTGGGGGTTTTTGACATGAAATGGCCACCATATGCAGCTGACATCACACTGGAGCTGTACCAGCACCGCCAGACTAACCAGCACTATGTTAAAGTATCTTACATTGGCCAGGTAAGACCATTCACACTGTAATAATCAGGAGGTAAAATGTAAAACAAAAAAAAGCATTTTGATAAGTTTTAAAAGCCTGATGTTATGACCCCCTCCACCACCCCCTTTTGAGTTGTCTATCCACATTTGAAGCTGTTATTGATTATACCTACAGGATCAAAAAATCCCAGGCTGCAGTGATGTCTACTGCCCACTGCACGAATTTAAGGCGGCAATGGCTGTTCACACTCTATCTGAAGATTCTTACCATGCTCTCTGCAACAGTGCAGATGACCATCCCAAAGTCTGAACTCTCAACTCTGGACTTTGACCCATAAAAACAAATGTTTGGTTCTGGGCCGTAGAATCCTACATGGATTCAAGCGTTTAAAATAACAACAGAGCAGTATTAGAAGTCTTATGTTTAAATTCTGTCAAGTCCTTTCTTTTAAAGTAAACGGATCATGACCGGATGTAACAGATGAGAAAGTGTTCATCTGCAGTATACAAGTTTGTAATCAAATTCATTCAAAGGCTGTCGTAATATTTAGCTGACATTTCACAGCAAAAATATTGATAATGTGTGTGACTCTTCAAACGGGTGTTTGTGTGTAATATCTTCTGTAGGTGCCTTCATTTCAGTCATCTGAAACTGCTACAGATTTTGCTGCAACCTCAAATTCTTTTAACAATGACATTTGATGTTTTAACATCAAATTAAGGTGATATGCAAGTCAATAGGGTGAAACGTTTCTTACTACTGATATGCATATTAAATTGTGATTTTAATAAAAAAAAATCATGTTCTACATTTTATAGATTTTTGCTTTGTACATTCACTAGTGTAACAAACCAACACTTGAAAAAGCACACACGAAGAAAACTGTAAACTTTAAAATGCAAAATTTATTTATATGGCTATTTGGTCGCTCTACATTTTAAATTTGTGTTTTCAAACAAAACACCTCACCATTTAAAACTTCTTCATTAAAGTCCATTGCATTGTATGTTAAAGAAGGATATGCATTAAAATTTCAGACAAGGAATTATCAAAGGAGAGAGGGAAGGAGAAAACAAATCACATTAGACATTTTGGGATTCCCTTATTTAGAAGATACAGTCACCGTCTCATTTAGAAAAGCTGTAGTCAAACAAATGTTTTCACAAAATTGTATATACCCAAAAAATGGCATTTCACCAATGCAGGTTAACCATTTTGTGATTTCTACAATAACTCTTAACTCCATTTACCCAACCTTCATTTAAAAATTCCTGACTAATAGTTTTTTTTCTAAAACATTGCCAGACAACCACACATTTATGGCAGTCCACTTGCTCCACTCCATCATTCAAGTACATCCCAGTCCATCGCATCTTTCTTAGGTTTAAAAACAAAGCTAACATTAAGTGCACTCAAGATTATGCCATTTATAAAAAAATAATCATAATAACAATAGAAATAACAACTGTAGCAATTACATTAGTAATAAATTTAAAGCATTCTACACAATTCTCATTATACATATATCACCTTGACCATCAGGCTCTAACCCCCTGAGAAAAACACCATGGGTTCAAGTTCTGGTTTATCATCTGTATCAATTGCGAAGCAACCTCAGCTTAGTAACTTAAATAACAATTATTGTGAGGAAAAGGACCATCATAACATTATTTACATTAATAAATTCAACCTCATTGTCTTACATCACAGATCCTTGGTATTTACAGCATTAATATTTAAAGAAACAAAGCTTTGCTCCTCTTCATTTAATCCTGTGGCTTTTCACCTAAAATGAAGACAAATTAAAATACTCATAAAAACAAACAAAGGAAATCAACAGAAACATAGAGATGCCTGTATATTACAGACTGACCTCACTGAGCAGCAATGCACTGGTGGCATTTGTAGAGCTTGGCATTATGTGTCTTTATGTGATTCCTCACATTTTTCTGTCTGAAGAAAGACTTGCTGCACAACTGCAAGAGAGAATTAAAAGTGAAAATAGGAAGAACCCAGATATAGAAGTACAATGCGGGATAGTGGCATAGGAAAACTGTTAAATGACTCTGGTGCTTTTTTTATTGTGGTCTTTTGTCAATTTTATAAAGCAAAGAATAGACTGAATTGAAAAAAAATGGAATTAATAAATGTTGCGAACCAGATTCAAAGCTGCCCTGCTCAGTCAATACGCCGGACGTGCAAACCGCTTTGTCACAGCTCTGATGCTACTTTTTTTTTAGAATAAGGGCAATTAATCAGGTCTACCCCAGCTTTTATTATAGCTTTGTACAGTAGACAGGCACATTGCTGGAAAGGGAGCACCTTCAGGATCCTTATGGTGCGTTCACACCAGACACGAATAGCACGTTAGGCGCGAATGATTTCAATGTTAGGTCAATGCAAAGACGCATTATGCGTGTAAAAAAATTCCTGCGGCGAAAATGAGGCATAGAGCGCAGCGCGGAAGACACCTCATTCGCGCGAATTGAGTAAGTTGCGCTTCAAACTTTTGATTTTACGCGCATCAGTTTCGCTCTTGTCAAACTAGACGCGAATTTAACACGCTATTCGCGTCTGGTGTGAACGTAGCATTAGAAGACATGATACATACCGGGCAGGGCCAATGTTTGCCTTCAATGTGCTTGATCCGGTGCATAATAAGGGCATCACAGTCCCTGTAGGTGGCTCTGCACTGCAGGCAAGCATGTGCTTTACTGGAGGCCTGACCGTGAGGACTCTTCTGCTGTTTCAGACGTGCCCTTTGGATGGATTCCAGTAGGATGGAACGGCGGCTGCTCAGAGGAAGCAGCTTATTTACATTCTATGAAGACAAAACAGATAAATGTGTTTGTGATTTTGGCAAATGTCATTTTAAATTTATTACCAGATTAAACTTAGTATCTTTCTTTTCAACGATTGACTGCATACTAGTTTGCAAAACAGTTACGTAACATGCCTTTGTCATAAGAATGAACATCACCAAATGCCAGCATAAGAAAAACTTTTTATCACCTTTGTCTTTGTAGGCTCTTTCTTGACTTTACAGCTCCTCTTGCTGACTTGGGGGTGTCTAGAAAATCGGGTAACCCGTGACCCTTGGGACACACTGCTTTCATCGGTCTCTGTCTTCACTTGAATAGCAATTCTTTGGGAAAAATGCGAGTGCCTGTTTCCAAGTCCTGCCCAGTGAGGTCCATTTAGACCAGTCCGATCTGGCATAATCCTGGCCCTCACCCGATCTCTTCTCCCCATGTCAGATGATGAATCGCAATGGGAACTACCTCCATGAGAGAGAGACCTAGTCAGGTAGATGTCCATGCTTTCCTCCTCCCGTTTGATGCCACTTGGTTGCCGACAGAGCCCAAAGAGGAAGCCTTGATCCAACAATTTGACGGGTGGTTTGCTCTGACGCTTGCCCAGGTCTGAGGAATCGCTGGTTGGGGATGGCTGGGTTAGGGGCAACGGGTCAGCTGGCTCTTCCTTTATCGTTTTGTAAAGGGGATGGCTGTGAAGATGCTGATGGTTGGAAGCATCCCAGTTCATGATGGCATACTGGACTTCAGGACTGTCCTTTCTTTTTGAATGTTCCTTAATTTTTCTGTTCTCCTTCACCTGTGTTCCTCTTTCAGTTCTGCCGTGCTTTGCTTGTGGAATTGCTGTAGCATGGCTGCATTTTGTTTTGCTTTCTATTTGTTTTGAACTCTTAGGTTTGACTGTTGAGGGACGCCCAGGTTTGTGCCGCTTTGTGTGTTGTGAATTTGTTGTGGCTACCCTTACTGTGCGATCTGCTGGTGGTCGACCCCTACGTCCTGGTGCTTTAGGAGGAGTTGCCTGGGGGCTGCAGACAGTATTGCGACGGTGAATAGGTTGCAGGATGGCACTGTCCGAAGATTCTTGTTTTATCCTGAGCATAGTGCTTTTTGAATGGTGAGATACATTGTATGCTGGTACTCTACCTCTTCGAGCAGGTTGGGAAGGTGTTTTATCTTGATTTTTGTGGTGACGTCTGAGCGTTCGATCGATTGCACTTGATTCTGTTTGCATCAATGTCCTGCTACGTGTAGCTCTAGCAATTGGCTCCACAGGATCATGCCTTTTCTTTTTGGACCTTTCTTGGTTCCAAGATTCTTGAAGTTCTACTTTCACTGGTCTGTTCAGTAAGTCCATTCTGCTCATGTCACAGAGAGACAGAGAAGGACTAACGGCAGCAAGCACCCCTAAACTGGTTCCGAATCCCAATGGGACGCCTTGTGCGCGAGGTTTTCGGCGGGCTGTGAGAGAATAATCACTGACTTTTAACTTCCTAAGTCGTTTTTTCTGCCCCCAACCAGACAGTTCTTCTGGGCCAGGCACCAAGGATTTCCTCTGCAAGCCAAGGAAGCTAAGAAGACGGTATTTCTCCTGAGCACGGGGGCTATGCACCTCATCCTGAGGGACTTTTTTACATACCTTCTCTTCCACATACTCCTCCTTTACCTTTACTGAGGTATCATGGGTCAAGGAAATTGCCTGAGATTGGGATGGATTCACTGAGAATTCACACTGGGGCTTATATGCCCGGTAAGAAGAGGACTTCCTCTTTCTCTTAGAGGAGAGGTCAATTTTGGGGAGGAGTCTGCGCAGAGCAAGTGCAGCGCCAGGTGAAGAACGAAGCAGACGGCGTGATGGAGAGGAAGAACGAGTAGAGGTGCAAGGAGATGTTGGGATGACCGAAGATGTGGGGTGGGAGGACGTTTTTTTCTTGCAGGATGGAGATTTAAAGTCCATGAGCTTCATTCTGCGATTTGGGCTACATGGAAAGCCATTTTCCTCAACCTTAAAACTGGACAGGAACTGAGGATTTGAGTTTTCCGTTTCAGGTTCATCGGTCACCTTACTAACAATCTGCTCACTGTACTGTGCTTGGATGTTCCAGGAAGACACAGAGCCTTCTCCTTCCGTATCCTCTCTCTTCCTTTTAAGTTCCACTTTCCCTCCTAAAGCTGAGGAGTGGTCTCTCCTGAAAGGTTCAGGTATTGAATTATATGGTTCACCAGGAGTACTGTGCATTCTGGAATGTAACTGACAAGTCTCTCGCTCCCTTTTGATAGCCGAGCAAGCCTCAAGGGCAGGCCACATGCGTAGATGGCGGGCCATGGCACAAACCTCTGTCAAGATGTCCAGATTCAGATTGAGGGTGGAAGTGTAAGAGAACTCCAGTAGAGCAAGCAGGCTCTGCTCACTGAAATCTATATGAGGAACCATAAATGATAACAGATTAATGCCCTGAAGGATACAATAAGATATAAGTGTGTTGAAATAGGATAATGCCAGTCTAAAGGTAAAGGATCTCACCTTAATGAATAAAATATGCTCCAAAATTTCAATATTGGCCATTTTAAATGAATACAAGTGTGAACAAACACTTATTTTGAAACTGGATTAAAGGGTTATTTCACCCAAAAATGAAAACCCACAAAGACATTGTTGTCACATGGACAACTTTGATGATGTCTTTATTTCCTTTCTGGACAAGGAAAGTATTCGGTGTATACATTTTCATTGGATGGACAGAAAACTCTTGGACAAAATCTAAAATTTCTTAAACTGTGTTTCTGAAGATGAATGGAGATCTTATGGGCTTGGAGTGACATGAGGGTGAGTCATTAAAGGTATAGTTCACCTTACATCTTGGATGCCCTTGAGGTAAGCTAAAACATATCAAAAATTTATTTCAAAGTGAACTATCCCTTTAATTACAATTTTCATTTTTGAGTGAACTAACTCTTTAACTTGAATAAATACTGCACCCATACCTGTGAGGTCAACATGAGACTGGGCATCAGAGTCCATTTCAGTAAATAACTCCTGGAAGTACTCGCTCACCGCAGCAAGGACTGCTTTGTGGGCGACGAAACACTGGCCATCACCAGTTTTCAGTGTGATATCACAGAAGAGCCCTGCTTCCCGTTGGCTATTAAGTTTGGTTAAGACTTGATGACTATGTGATTCCACCATCCTGGAGATAAGTCCCACATCAGAACACTAGAGACAAAGACAAAGTGAAAGTAAGTAAAACAGTAATTTTGACTAAGATGAATACTGGGACAAATGTGTTTAAAAAGCTGATCTCTCTTACCACTGATCTCTCAGACTGACTGCGTTGACATTCCTCACAGCCAAAGACATAGTCTCTGACCTGAAAATACATTCCTAAAAAAAAAAATGTACAAAATTATTACAGGAAAGGATTTGTCTGAGTATATTCAAAAAAGAAAGTCCGTGCTGTGCCTGTCAGTCAGACCACTCCTATTCCACAAGTAGCACAGTTCTGTGTGGGCATTACCCATACTCTTTCACTTTCACGTTACATAGACTGAATCGATTAAGACTGCAAACTAAGCAGCTAGAGTAGGAATCTCAATTCAGGAGTGAATTTTTGGCGTGGCAATGACAATTACACAATTTTGAACAGATATCTGTCATTATCATCTCTTAGGAGTATAGCACTAGTTATCTCCAGTTAAATGAGAAACTTGCCAATGGAAAAAGTGGTAAGTGTGGCAAACAGATTTTTTAAATATGTATATGCATTTACTTTTTGCCAAAAAATGAATGCAGGTGTGAATAATAAGGCTAAATAAAAGAAAAAGAGGCTAAATATACTTTTTGTAGCATTTTATCGTCCAGGTAAAAACAAAATAGAGGGAATGGGAAATGGCAAAAAATATTTCTTTAAACAATATTAGAATCATTGTGACATGAAAATTGGGATACCAGGATACAAACTTGTCCACATATCATACACATTCATCAATTCCACATTCAGTTTTATAAAATTAACATTGCCAAGTATGACCTAACAAAATCAACGAGTCATCAGTAATTTCATTTGGCACGTTGTTTGTGGCACAGGGCAAAATACCCAGCAGTTCTGCAGCCCCAATAAGCTGTGTTGAGAAATCCCTCATGGTGCAATTCAGTTAAAACATGAAGCAGCGCACCAAAAACTCAGATTATAACTCCCATCACAAAGTCCTGACTTGCCATCTAGAGAGTGAAGCAAGAGATATGGCATCCTCAAAACAGTTCTCAGGGGACTATGGAGTGGTATAGATTATGGGTTAAAGAGCTACATTAAGGTTTGTGAGTCTGAACACCAGAAAAGATGATCCATGAACTTTTATGTGACAAATCACAATACACTAACCCCTATTCCAGGGGGAATGTCTCTGAAATAAATGGACAGTAGATTTGAAAACTGCTATTTGAATAAAGCTAAATACTGCCTGGAATCCTTACTGTCAGCAATCTACAAAATCAAATGCTAAAATAATCTAAAGTTTAGTTGGCATTTGACTATAAATGTGGAACTCAAAAATGATCTGAACTATTAAATGGTTCTAAAGATTATTTTGATCAGTGTTTTTACCTCTAACAATGATGTACACACAGTAATTCACTAAGTAGTCATTTAGCCAAAGCTTTAAATACAGAAATTACAGGTTTGGTGCTCCTGGAATAACCCAAGGTTAAGTGTCTTAAGTGATTAATCAACCCAAATCAAATTCAACAACCTTACAGTTACCAGCCTAGATGCTTAAATCACAAAGCTATCACCTAATACCAAGCATAACTAAATGAGATCTGACATTCGAAATGAGTTTAAGAATTGTAAACATCATAAGAAGTCCTGGGATAAGGTGGCCCTGAGGGATGTCTTTGCCACCTCCAAATCCACTTCAAGGATGCAATGCAGCATTAAAGCCAACTCTAATGCACCTCAACTCCTCGATCTAGAGGTTCTGTGTTGAAATGCTACATCAGAGGCACCTTAATTTTTTGCCACTGTCATCATAATCAGTGCATGTCTCGTTTTCGGTCAGATGAGTTTGAAAGGCAACATACCTCAACAATGTGACTTTTGAGTGCTTGATGAATTGTTCCCTGTGGTTGTACTTAAATTGTAAATGATTTTATGTAATCTCTGTGCTACTTTAGAAGTGTAAAGACAGCTGTAGATGGGATCATAATAAATACTTCCATGTTAACTACAATTTTATTAATTGCTTAGTAAAAGCAATTGCTATGAAGAGTCCCCTGCCTGTTCTTAAATTAAAAGTTCACTGTCAAGTTAGAAACAAATAAAATTAAACTTAAAGACTAGTTCACAATGACAACATTTAAAGTCAACATGAAATTGACGTTGTGATAGTCTTTTCTTCCCTACTGTGACATAGCCTAGACGGCTTAAAGAAAAAGACCCAAGTTAGGGTGGAACTTGATTTTGTCCATTGGGAATTGATTGAATCATTGTATTTTGCTAATTGCTTGTGATCTCATGTAAGTGACAGGTTGTCCCACCTTCGATCTAGTAAACATTATCATAAAAGAGATAAAGGCAATAGGGAGGGGAACTCATATTTATTAAAGATAAAGAGGGCACATGGATTTTAAAAACAATAATGATGTGCACAGATAAATAGAAATGAACTCCAATATTCCATAAAAAGAAGATAAGAACTGTCAATTTCTTAATTCATGGTGGCTAAGCTAGATCTCCGTCACGTTGGTAGTTGCAATGCTCATTTATAGGCCTAAATCAGTTTTGCATCGCTGTTGCACGTCTCGTGGAAATCGACAACTCGCATGAATACATCTTATGCATAAATATGTTTTAATAATATTTAAATTAATTGAATTAATTAGCTAATTAAAACATTTATAAACTTGCATGATGATCTGATTCAAAGTTCAAATATAAAACCAGCTGAAAACTAATTCGAAACAGACACTTAAATAAAATATATCGGTATTAAAAACAAAATAATACCATAAGAGAAAAATGACAAACCTTCCCACCAATAGTGTTCGGCCACCAGTCTGTATGTGTCCTCCAGGGTGTGGTGCGACTTGCCGGGTCTCTTCTCGTGGAAGGTAGCTATGGATTGAAGCCGTTTGTCTTCAGCCAGCACCTCTCGGTACTGGACGAAACCCTTCTCCAACTTTTTGCGGTAAAGAGCGCCGCCAATGACCTCGAAGAAGGCAGAAGACGAGATAGACGCGCTGCCGCCGTTCACATATCTTGCGCGTTCCCGCTGCTCGTCCGCTGAGAGTTTACTACTGCGAAAGGTGTCATCAGTGTCAAACTGAGCACTGCGGGTGCATTCACTTGCCATTTTTACCGGATTTTTTTTTTTTTTTTTTTTTTGCACAATACAATACACTTTAAATATCAGTGCAGCTTCTCTGAAATCGTTTCTATGTGTAAAAAACAGAACTTTTTAACTTGACTTTATCCACCGACATTGAGACGTTTCGGAAAACAATGATGCTCTGAGAAGTGTCCATGAAGTTTTAACATCTGTTGGAGATTCACAGCAAATCCTCAATATGGATATTTAAGTAACAAGCAATTAATAATATTAAGAATAAATAACACAATCTACTTAACAGGTCGTAGGCATCCAGGTTAATTTTGTTATGAAAAGCAGTGGAGTTGACGTTAGTAGCGTAAGTATTTTACAATAAAGTCTATCATCTTTGGTGCTTACGATGTGACATTAAGTTACATCATATCAAATGTGAAATACTGCAACTCCATGAGACGCTGAAATCAAGACAGAGGAGTAACTTCCACCATCAAAAGACACAAGTGAATCCTGACCATTTATCATACTTCAAATAAATTCTGGATTAAAAATCCGAAACATGGATGGTAAGTTCTTCAATAGCCCGGTTGTCCCATGGAACTAAACTAAACACAAAAATCAATCGATTTAAAATGTCTCATCTGTCAAATATGTATGGCTGCCATCCACTGATATTAAATAATTATTATTTAGGCAGGTACTTTAAGGGCCTCTTTCATCAGAGGTAACTGTAGATGAATGTCTGTCACGAAACGCCAACTACGTCATAACAGGAGATCCGAACGTCCGAATTTCTCGGCGGGTAGCAATAACAATCGCGCGGAAGGGTCTTCCTCTCGCGCGTGCAACTTGTGATTTCTTGAACTCGGTCTAAGCACGCCGCAGCTAATCTGTCGCGCGACCTATGCGCGATACGCGGGGGTCTTCCCGAAACACATCCAGGCGGAACGGCGGCCTCCAAAATCAAAAATATCATCCGCGGTTTTACATTAACGTGCTCCGCGTCCGTTCATGTAACGATAAAGCCAGTCAGATGATCAAATAATCCAATTTTTAACTCGTAGTCCTCTTTTGGTTGCCATTCGTCAACCTAACTTCGCCTCGACGCCCAATTGCCTCACCCCCTCCCTTCCTCGACGCATATTGGCGGATTCTTTAAAGAACATCGACTGCAGACAACGCCATTGGTCATTGAAGCTGTCACTCACCGGACTGTTTTCCCTACTTTTTCCCTACACGAAGATAGGTTGTTGACGTCAGCGTTACCTTACTTAGTGTCTAGTTTATCAATATGAAAAAGGTCAAAAATGCGAAAATATTGTTTCGCTTTGACTCGTTTTTATTTTAGCCCTTCATTGATACGATTCTCGTATTTGTCTGCATTATTAGTTGATAGATTATGTGATAGTTAAGGTTATTATTTATTAATGCATGTGCAATAGCTTTGCATTTTTGTTCAAATCTGTATATATATATATATATATATATATATATATATATATATATATATATATAGCCAAATGAACGCAGAGGGTAAAATAAACTAATACATGCATCATAACTGACCAACGAGGCCATTGATATTTTCCTTGCACCATAGCCTTATTCAACTATTTTCCTTGCATGATGTGCTGAAGTTTCTTATTTCCCTAAACGGTTTTAAGTGTATGTAACATTTTTGGGAAATGGTACTGTTTAGTTAAGGGAAGTTTAAATTGTGGTAATTTGATTCAAGTAAAGGTTTCCTCTCCGTAGAGCAAGTAACAGTGATAAAACAGTGACTGGTGAAACATCTTTGAAAAAATACAAGGGACAATAGCAACCGTCACAGAAAATTAAACAGTACTTGGAGGTACTGAAAGAAGAAAAGGAAACGAAAATAGAATGTATCGATTGTCAAGAATCAGTGCAGGATTACTGGTGGAATTCTAAAGAAGATTCATAATCCAAACAACAATAGCTTTCACAAAGTCGCACTATGTCATTACAGGACGGCTTGTAATACAGGAACATTGCTGGTAGGCTATATGCTGAAACTTCATAAAGGTGTCAAACTAATTTATTGTCTTTTCTCTAATAATATGAAAGGAAAACAATTAAATATTGTTCTACCAGATCAAATCTGGGAAAAAACATTATAGCTTGTAATGTGCTTTGCCATGTTTATGTTCATGCTTGTTGATAACGATACAGGATGATTCAACTAACCAATGACGGTTCAGCTCATTGTTGGCTCTGCCATAGGTTTCCAATATACTGCTGTGGATGACATGATCTTTCATGATAAATTTGGTTGCACATCTAATCCTGCCAAGGTTTAAGAGTAGGCTACACCATCAAACTACATTACAGAGACCATTTCTCAGTTTTTAATGTCACTGTTCAATGAAACATTTGTTTAGAACTATTTATCATTAATTCCCTAAACGTGACTCTCTTCAGAAGGATTGTTTCCAACAAGAAATAGTTGCTTTCACATTACTTTTGCGTTACATTTACTGTGTTTAGTAGTTGTGTGTGGATAAATGGGTTGAGTCCAGGTGATATGTGCAAAATTTGAGGATATACAGTATGTTCATTTTTTCATAAAAGCACAACACTTGGTACTCTTGTACAGTTTGGGGTCCTGCACATTTTCAGAAATGGAGCCATCGCAAAAAAAAAAAAAAATAAAAAAAAAAATTTCGCAGTAGTAAACTCTCAGCCATTTTACTTTCTGCCATAACATCATGTATTTTGTATCATATCTCCTGAACCAAACATGATAACACTAAAAATGTGGCCTATCCCTATGTTTTGTGGATCAAGGATTACAATACCATATACAACACTATAAACTGTTCAGGAGGATAGTTAATGGTAAATTCAGGTACGTGAGAAGGAAATCACAGTATCAGAACCTTTGCTAGACTTTACTGCATGCATGTTGTGCATAGTTTAAAAAGTTTAAACCTTTTGTTCTCTTACGAGAGGTTCTCTCATATTGCATAAGTTGCTTATGCTACAGGTAAAGTCATCTTTTCCCGAGATCTGATGCCAAAAAGTTATCCTTAATTTTGTATTTATTGTCAATACAGTGCAGCAGACAGCAAATCATAGAAACAAGCAACCAGCAAGCTTAGGAATCGTCTGGAGAAGCCGGCGTCTTCGCCGTCTTCAGCAATCTGTGCCTGCTACACTATCCGGCAACAAAGTATCCTCTATGTGTGCTCGCCGCTGCGGCACACACACTTTGTATCTAAAAGAGCGCAAGGCGTTTTTATCAAAATGCCTCACTCCACCTGCTGCTCGTGCCAAGCCGCGCTCAGCAATGGAGACTCACCAGCTCTCTGATGGGCACTTTCTTTAGGCGGCTGTCCTGAGTGCGAAGATCTTTCAATCTCAACCCTGCGGCTTTAACTTGAGATCTTCGACAATAACGCTGCCGCTCCACCTGTCTCTGCCGTGCAGGAAGAAGAGCCGCTCCCAGAGGCCACAGGAGACCAATGTGGCGCCCAGGAGCTCACCGGAACCCTTCCCTCTTGCTTCTTTCTCTCCATCCCCACCCCTCCACTCAGACGCGCAGCCGCTGGTTCCCACCCGTGCTGCCGCCTCTTCAGGGGATGAAGCTGGTGACATGAAGGCCGGCTGTACACAGAGCTTCTGCTGCCTGAAGAGCCTGCGCTGAACAGGCTTGACGGCAATTTTCTCCAGGCTGAGCTTTCCAAAGCTCAGCGTTGGAGCTTTCCAGTGCTCCTTTCCCCGCGAGAGTCCACTCTCATGACTCCTTGACGCTTTCATATGTTGACGGCTTCGTCGAGAAGAGGTATAATTCCATCCCCTCAGTGGAAGAAGCAGTTGCAGTGCACCTTTGACCGCCCTCTGGACGGCATTCAAAGGCTGCCCTCCCGTCTAAAGCCTGCAGGACTACATCAACCCTTGTCGACCACGCTTTCGCCACCGCCGAAAAAGCTGCTTTAGCCTTGCACTCCATGGAAGTCTTACAGATCCTCTAAGCCGATCACCTCAGTGAGCTAGGTGAGAAGAGCTCGGATCCTGCCTCCATTACTGATTTGCACAGCTCGACGGACCACTCCCTTTGTGCTACTAAATCAGCTGCCCAGGCTCTTGGAAGGTGCATGTCTTCTCTGACTGTTGCAGAAAGGCAACTCTGGTTGATGCTGACCGACATGAGGGAATCCGAGCGGGCTGTGTTCCTCAACGCGCCACTCTCCCCCACTGGCCTCTTCGGCCCAGCGGTTAGCGGGACCGTGGACTGCTTTACTCGGAGGTACAAAAACCACACAGGCTAAGAATCTTTTCCTGCCTCGTAGATCGAGCTCTGCTGCATGCCGCCCTCGGGATCAGCCTGCATGAAGCTCCGCCCAGCGTCCAGCTCAGCCTCAGTCTTTGCAGCAACGATATGGCGCCCGCCCTAGATCACGCTCGGCCAGCCATCACAGGCCTCCTCCTCCCCCGCGGGGACCCCAGCCTAAGATTGTGTTGAAGCCTGATCCCTAAGCAGGTGAAGTCCTCTAAGCAGATCGAAGGAGGAAAAGATGGTCAAGCCCCACTTGAGGATGCTAGGATATATGGCTTCAGCTGCAGCAGTGCTTACTGCGCATGCACCCGCTGTAACGCTGGTTGAACGCTCGAGTGCCTCACCGAGCCTGGGCGTCCGGTGGCATTAAAATCAGAGTAACTCAGAGCTGTGTTTCAACAATGAGACCCTTGCTAACGGCCGGCTGGTACCAGCGGGGAGCGACAATGGGAGCTGTCTCACACCGACAGGTTATCTCGACGGATGCCTCAAACTTAGATCGGGGCACTCTTTTCAAGGGCAGACCGGTCTTTGGCCTGTGGTCAGACCAGGAGAATTGCCTTCATATAAACTGTCTGGAGATGATAGCGGTCGAGAAAGCACTGAAACGCTTCCTCCCACTTTTAAGGGGCCACCATGTTCTAGTCCGCTCGGACAACATGTCTGTGGCATGTCTCTTATCAGAACTGTTTTAAAAAGAGGGCACTTTTTTTCCTCTTCAAAGGGGCAATGATGCGTTTTGTGCCCTGGATTCTCTCTCCAACAAAGAATTTGTACTGCTCTTGCCCCAACCTCTCTGCAACCCGAATAGAATCCACAAAAGCTTGGCCTGCTAATATTCTTGAGTTCACCTTCAAAAGGTTGTTGCTGTCCTCTGTGTAATCATGTCAACCAACTCACGTCTTGAATTTCAGCTGGACACTTTTGGTCTGTTCATGATGTCTGTTTTCAGAGACACCCTTATTGCTGAACTCCATGGCATTCTAAAACGTATCACTTATGCTGGGTACATAGTCCTACTACTACAAGATATTCGGGGTGCTTTTTGTATTAATTTCTCCCCTTGCGTTAATGCCAGGTAAAGTCCTGATTATCTGCGGCTGACCGCAGGCGTGGTGTGTCCCTGGTTTAAAAAGCAATTCATACGCTATAAGCACCATTTCTTCTTGCAAGTCGTCCAATATTCGTTTACAGTTTTTCTTTTTTGACATTCGTCGGCATGTCATCAGAGCAAAGCGGACCGCACTCGGACACATTTCTAACCGGCATGCATCTCTCACTAATCCGTTCTGCGCAGATTTTGCTCATCTCAAACAATCTTTCGTTTGACTTGTTGAATCAATCAGATGATATTTACGTAATTCAAGAATTGACAGTTGATTTGCCTATATCCCAACCCTTGACATAATCAATATCAGTTACTTCCTCTGTCTGTGGTTTAATATAAAATGAGTTATTATTACCCTAACCCTAACTTAAAATGCTTTTGATTTAAACATTTGGTTTTTATATGAAACCGAATACTAAAATTGGTTTTAAATGGGGAAAGACAAAAGTAGGCAGTGTAAAACAATTTACTGTAATTTCCCCGCAAAGATCAGTTCACTTGGTATGATTTCGCTTACTCAATTTAACAAATGCATGTGTGCAGTATAAAATCAAAAACTACAAACTTAATCTGTTTACTTATTAGGATATACATTGTGTTTGCATATGTGATACAGAACTTCTGTTCATATACTTCCCTTAACACACAGTTTGCTACTGTTAAAGATAATAAAATATAACTTGTATAATAGCATCATTTAATATAATATAGACTTTTGATGGCATTTTCATATTCTATAAAACTCTGTTTAAAATGTTGAATGCAGCAAAAAGCAGTCACAAACTATCCAATCCAGGTAAATCATTTAGTACTTTTTTTTTAAAGACCCACAAAATGCTCAAAAAAATCTTGCAAAACATGACAATCGATTATATCTTAACATTTTGTACTTCAAAGACAATTCACTTCCACATTCTTAAGAACTCTTTATGAAGAAAATTTAAACCAATGGTCCAACAGTAAAACATTCCTGTCCTAAATTTAAAAGGAATTTAAGCCAAGAGGGAGAGGGTTGTTTTTAAGAATAATTCAATGCATTTCCCTCTTAAAGAACATACACACTTATTCATAGAAAATAGAAAAGCATTGAAAAAGAAGTGAAAATGAGCTTCAGAAAGTCCATATCTGACACTCCATGTCTATGAGAGATCAGGAGTTTTAAGTTACTAATTTATGAGTACATTTCATTTCTGAGGATGTGAGTGCTAATAAAGATGCACAAAGAACCATGTTCAGTGCCTATGGTTCCTGGGGTGTGGTGCTGGGTTCTGTGCCCACTTTGTGTTCACTGCTCTGGGCAGAACCATTGAGAACATCAGTCTTGGACCTCTTGGACTCAGGAGGATGGCATGCTGGGTCACTGGGAGGAGATGGTCTCTCTGTAATACAATTATTACAGACCATTTAAACACAATTTAAGAAAATTTAAGCAAATATTAGGAAGAAAAAAAAACATTATAAAAGAAAGCTTAAAACAAACAAACAAATATTAAAAGCATGCAATAAATGTCTCTACTAACCATGCTTGGCTTTCTCAGTGGAAGATGGGGAGATAAAGGGATTGGGAGATCTGGGTACAACTGGAGTCAGTGAAATTCGTCTGCAAGAGAAGTACATATTTGATCTATTGTGAACATTATCTTTACTGCTAAAATCATGGATTCATCTGTAAAATTAAATCTATAATCTAAAGGGATATATTTATGGGTTGCCATGACAATAAAAAAACAAAACACTACCACACTCTAATTTGAAATGGTGGTATGGTTAAAACACAATGTTACATCATATCACACCACAGATGTGCCACCCTACCTAGGAGTGGGTCCTTTAGGAGTTGTGGTACTTTTGGAGTTGAGGGGTCCAAGAGGAGTGCTGGGGGCTGTATGAGGTGTAAGAGGTCCTTTGCTGGATCCAGGGGTAGAGGGAGCTGATTTGGGTGTGCTGGGAGCTGTACTGGCAGCAGCTGCTGGGGATTTGGGGGTGCTGGGTTTGCCCCAGCCCTCCAGGGTGTTGAGTGTGATCCTCCTGGGCTGAGGTTTGGTTTTCTCTTGCGGTGTGCGTTTCTCTTCTGACCCAGATACGCTGGGGGTCATTGAGGATGCAGGGCCAGTTGATCCCTCTTTCTCCTTTTCCTGTACGACAGGTATGTTGCCCTGGCGAGGCACTGGGGAAGAAGTCCTGCCATTGGCCGAGTGTCTCTTTCCCTTCTTCTCATTGGTAGAGGATGGGGTCACCATCTCCAATGGAGGTCGCTCCTTCAATGGGGTGCCCAGCTCCCCCTCTTCAAATGACACGAATGAACAGTAGCCGTCAGTGGAAGACACTGCCAAGAAGGAGCCATCACGAGACCTGTGGAACAATGTGCATAACAACAAATGTTAGTGAATGACTGCTATTATCAAAATGATTCAAGACACTTGATGTCTGCATTTCTATAAATTGAACAATAGCATTTGTTGGTCAATTAGATTTCATCATAGACAAAGACCATTTATAAATGGACAGGAGTGTTTCAGGCTACTCTCTTCAGTAAGGTATGCATCTGTGACTAATGAGAAATAGGTTTTGGTGGCATTTATCAATCATTGCAAATCTCCCACTCTTCAACTTATTTATAAAATGGCAAAAGGCCAAGATTGGTAATATAAATAAATTAAAACAACAAAAAAAATGTTTTAACTATTTAAAACAAATTAAACAAAATATAACAATACTTAAGTCCCTATTATATAAATAATATACATAAACATAAGTCCTGATTATATTGTCTGCTATATTTACTTATTAAATCCACACAATTGGTTGAAACATCGATTAAAAGGCGCTGCGCGAGCGCTTTTTCACGTCTAGGGTCAACAGCTGCTGCGACGTGAGCAATAATGGCCGCACGTTACACAAGCAATAATTTAAATAATTAGAACACTATGAATCACGTTTAATACATTTTGCTTACCAATTAAAAAATAGTATTAAAGTACTGTACATATGTAATTAACAACGTTTTCATTATATTATTAATTTTACTTTAGTACTTAGTAAAAAGAGTTCTTTCTCCACATATAGCAATTAGAGGAATTAAGACTAAAATAGAAGATAAGGTTGTCAGTGACACTTTTGATATATTTATTGATACAAGTTATGTTTTATATATCGTGACTAAATTAAAAGACAAAGTCGTTAGTGAAGATTATGCAACAGTATTTGTAATACAACATGCAATGCAAACTAGTTTGGTTACAGCTCAAATGTATCATTCACATTCTATCATTCACCCTGTCTCCATTACATATCTTTGTGAGTGTGTTTGAGCACTACATTTAAGGGATCACTGCAAAACATTTATATATTTATTCTGTTGTTTATACCGTGTATTCTATACACAGTACCCATCAAAAGTTTGTACACACCAATAGGAAAGTGTGTCCAAACCTTTCACTGGTACTGTACTATAGTATACATACATAATAATATTTAAACTATAATATTGCTACTGTATTATAATATACACAAATAATATAGGCCGATATAACGGTATCTGGCTTTTTTATCGGTATCGGCCCCCAAAAATCCATATCGGTTGGCCTCTAGTTACCAGACACAAAAAATGTCAACTAGATTGGAATGCATTTTGTGGACAGAAGAATCTTCCCCCTCTGTCATAGCGTAGAATAAGCACAACTCAAGTCATTGAAAAAACACAGGCCCAACGCATTAACACAACATCTATTTACGTTTATGTCTCTTACCAGCTCAGATCACTCAGTGTGTGGTAGTGAATGTTGGAAACGTATCCGAACGGCATCGTCTGTTGTGTGTCGTAAAAGAAGATAGAGTCTTCTGATGCAACCGCAAACACCAGCCGATATGGCAGATTAAACGTGTTTGACACCGGCTTCAGAGAACCATCTGTAGGACAAAGAGAGTAGTCTTGTCACGATTCTGAAATTTCCAACTTCAATATCATACCTTGAAAAATATTTCAATATTGTATCGAAATATATATTGTATAACATTTGAGATACCAAGGGGGAAAACGGTCATACAGATAATTTGTTATTAACTCATTTTTTTGATAACTTGGATCATTGTTGCAATGGCTAGTTACAAAAGTAATTCAGTCAAGAGCAGCAAGTGATTTTCTCTGTCTTTTGTTCGACTAACAGACAGCAGCAGGTTTATTAGACTGCTGTCGACTTCAAGAGCTCATACACAGATCCAATATACTGTTACACAACATGGGTTTTCTTTCAACTATTTACATTCCAACACTGATTGTATCTACCTGAATCTACCTATATCTACTCACCAAAAGACAGGCATTTTGAAATAGTTTGTGTGTATTTGACAATTTAAGCCATGAAAAAGAAGTCAATTTGGTATATGCAAGGTAGGGCTGTTGTTTGTACCTTCATTTCTCTTTGTCTTCAGCTCAAAATACACTGGGCTGCAGCGCACAGCCAGGGTTGCTTTAGATGGACAGGGCAGATGAGCAATGGGCCTGATAAACAAACACACATTTAAAGTTGACTGTGTCAGCATTTGGGCTGGTTATTAAAAATGGATTATTCTTTAAATAACTGGAACCACAAATCTTATTCTTTAAATAACTGGAACCACAAATCTTTCATGCAGTTTTTTTTTAAGATTTAGAGTTTACACTTCTTTTCAAACATTTTGAAGTTGATAAGGTTTTTAAAACATTTTTTTTTAAAGAAATATTTTATGCTCAAGGCTGCATTTAAGAAAACAACAACAATAATATGGTGAAACACTGTTACAATTTAAAATAACTTTTCTATTTTAATGTATTTTAAAATGCAATTTATTCACATAAAGCATGTTGTTTTGATACATTTAATGCATACTTTAAAATAAAAATATTAAAAATAATTAAAAATGACTCTATATGTGTATATGTGATTGTACTGTACATGTGATTAACGCATAGGTTTACAATTGACCATAGACATTTAGGACACAAACCTCTTAAAGCTTCTTCTGGAGAACACATATGTGGTGTTTGTGACATTCTCTCCAGCCTCGACACACCCAGCTAAAAATAAATACAATTATTCCATAACCACACTAGGAAAGTACATGTAAATGGACAACACTGGGTCAAAAATACATCCTGTATAATGTGTCAAAATGCATATGCATTTTGACACATTATACAGTATGTATTTTTAGATGATAGTGTTTTAAAGAAAGTGTACCTGGTGCAAGGAGGAATGACCCATCTGGTGTGAAGGTGAGACGTCTGAAGAATGATCTCATGCTGTCATCATGGAACATTTTGTAGTTCTTCACCTGCACAAAAGTCATTACGATTTAAAAACACATTTAAGAAACTATTTACTAAAAACAAAACAAACAAACAAAAAAAAAATCCTTTTTCATACCTTCATTCCTACTTCAAAACAAATTGCCAAACTTTGACAAAAGTATTTGATATTTTATAATAGCGATTTCATTCTATATATTAATTCAAAAGAAAAAGCGTGAATTATAATAATATTAAGATAATCTTTGAAAATGTAACAAATAATATTTATCATATTACAAATAACATTGTGTTGAGCTTGTGTGAATTTCACTATCAAAAGGTTGCGAAAACCCTGAAATGAATAATACAAAAACATTTGACTTAAGACTGGAACAACACACATACGCCCTAAAAAACAAAGGGGATGCCTTCCGAAGGATATGGGAACACTTCTGGACCTCTGGCACTACCATGTCATGACAGGGTTTGGCATGTTTACATAACATTTACAAAGGATGAAATGTGACCATGAACTGATTTGATTTAATTTGCTGCATTTTATTATTATTATTGTTTTTTATTTTAGTTATTTTTTTTCTCTTCTCTCTCTTATGTTAATAATCAATAAAAAGACAATTGGAAAAAAAAAAAAAAAAAAAAACATGGTTACAGCTAGCATTACTACATTAAATCCATGCTGAACATTGATGATTTGTGGACTGAAAAGCCTTCTATAACTTGTTTGTTCATGGCACAGTCTCTCTCCTGGTCAGCACTGTTTGAGCCAATTAGGGATGCACCGAATGTTCGTTCGAAAAAAAAAAAGCAACAACAAAAATAAAAGCACTCTCGGTGTTTGGCCAAATAAGTGAAGGCCGAAAAAATTTTACTGAACAATGACGTTTTTGACACAATCAAATAGCAATCAGCGTGAGAAAGAGGCGCACACATTTTATAAATGCAGCAAACATGTTAATATAAATTTAAGTGTGCGAAAAAGATGAAAATGTGAACATAAATTGACCATTTCAAATAAAAACATACTTCAACTTCAGTAAACATAAATAAACAATCTTAACTAACCTTTACAGTAATCCAGTAGGTGTCCTTCATTCAGAATGGAAAGTGCAATTTCACTTAGGTCAGCTATCTATTCCTGTATTTTGAGGTTTCCTGTTAAGTAGGCTACACGTGTAACAATGCTTGCACACAGTCATTTTTTTTGTTTACCGTTTTTTTTTTTCTTCTTCCGCGGTATTATAATCAACGGTAAAACCGGAATGTCCCCACACCCCGGATATGAAAGACGCCGGCGCTTGCTTGTACTGTAGTCTCACTTTACTGCCGCTTACCATGTTAAAGAGTGGAATGATGGTTAAGCCGCACACACCCTAACTTACTCGCGGCTGTCGCAGGGAGGAGTTTCCTCATCTTAGCCCGTAGACTGATTTATGTACTGATTTATCGACAGTGACCACCACTGTCGATTAATGGGTACATAACCTGCAACACAGCCTTTAATAAAAATAAAGACTGGCTGAAGATCCTAGTGAAACCCACCTCTCCATCTGTAGAAGCGGCTGATGCCATCTTGCTCACGCTGTAAGCTTTTCTCCTGTTGTGAGCACTGTACACGCGCATTACCCTAAGACAGAAATTTTACATGCTGTCAGTTCGTAAAACCATGAAAGGTTTCATTGCAAAATGCTCATCACAAGACTCTTGTCTATAATAATGTATAATGGCTTGAAATTCATTTGAAAGCCCTTAAAACCAGCAGACCAACCTGTCACAGCTTAATGTGCTGATGTACTGCCCAAGTGGGTCCCATGCTACTCCTTGCACATAACTCTTGTGATCATTAAAAATGCACATCTTCTGACCTGCAAACAAAACAGGCATTAAATTCAATACATTTACCATTTTATGTATTTAGCAGACACCTTTATCCAAAGCAACTTACAATAGAGGAACGAAAGCAATTCATCACAGAGCCAACAATACATGTAATATACAATGTCAGGTTTATTAGGCAGCAAGATTAGGAAGCAAACTTTATGAAACAACTTCATAAAGCTCTGCTTTCTAAACAACTATCAACATTTTACAATACTGTCACTTCAAGTTTCATACCCTTGTTGATGTCCCACATGATGGCAGTGTTGTCCACAGAGCCTGAAACCATCAAATTCCCATCACTGGTCCATGAGATATCATATACATCCTCAATATGTCCCCTAACAAGCACAAACAACAATATGAGCTTTGACAAACTTCTTCAAAAGTAATTATAACTTTAAAATTGCAATAAAATGAAAGTAGCTGTAGATGAACCATTTTTTTCAAAACTTAAAGAAATACATTCTTGAGAAGCAGCTTCAGCATCAGAACACTTAGTGTATATATAATGGGTAGAGATGGTCTTTTGAATATGTTCTCCCATCTTGTACATCTGATTGTTTTTATATGACCTTCATAGACTAATATTATGTGTAGCTTATATTACTATTGATAGTTGTTTTGTAATGTAATGTTGTATAAATTGTGTGCACCTGCCCGGGGACTGCGGATAAAAATTAGCTTCGGCTAACTGTGGCACAAAACATCTCTTCGTAAGACTAATGTATTTTGTGCATTGTCCCTGATAAATAAATAAAGGAACCGTTGGATGATGAACCGAAAAATGTTGGACGGAAAATTTGTTCTATCCATTGGTTATTGATTGATCGAGGCAGAACAGCTAAGAATGAGCTTGCAGTCATTTGTAAGAAAGGGGCAGCGTTTAAGCGGACTAAACGAAAGCATACATCGCTGGAGAGAAGACTGTTGTTTCACCATAAAATCAAGTTAAGAGATTTTGATTAGAAATTATGAACTCAAGAAAAAAAGTAGGACATAAACAATAGGACATATGGACAGATAAATTGCTCCCAAGAAGATCAATAACATGCATTTAGAAAATATATGAGATGAAATTTTCATTTCATGCCAAATTTAAAGTCAAAGACAGTTGAGCCGAGGAGGGACCTTTTAATTGGGAGAGATTAAAATCAGACCTCAGAGTCTTTACCACACTCCAGCTCTCTTTATTGAGCTGGGCATCTTCATCTTCCTGAAAGGTCTGGGTTTGTTCAGGCTCCTTATTGTCATTCAGTTTCCAAAGCAAGATAGCAGCATCTTGAGAAACCAGATATTTTTATTAAGACATTTATGGGTGATTTCAGAACTTACTCAAGTGTTGATCTGACATTAAACTTACCATCCCCTCCAGATGCCAAGACCTCAGCGGTGGGTGAGAAACGCACTACGTTAACTGCTTTAGTGTGTCGTGCCAAGTTAGACAAAAACTCAACGACCGCTTTCCCATCAGGTCCTCTATGCACACGCCACATCTAAAAGAAAGCAGCTCTCATCTTACAGTCTGTAATATGTCACCACCAATGTTAAGTTAAGATTGTGATGCATTAACTCAAGGTAGAGGCTCTCTCTCACCCTAACTGTGGTGTCCACCCCAGCTGTAGCCAGTCGCTGTGTCTTTCCCTCACCGCTCTGCTGGAAATCCAGACTATACACTGGCTCCTTATTATGCCAGGCAATCTCACAGGTTACCACCTTCATTCTGACTCCTGATGGACGTGGATAACAAAAAGACAATGATATTTTGATCATGACAAAGACAGGAGGAATATGAGGGAATGAACAGAATGTAAAAGATGATAGCACGACAGATAACACGCATAGTGAAAAGCAAAATATGAATTTATTTAACAACGTCACAACAGGAATACACTGTCCTATTCCTAACTTGAGTTAGAACCATTGGAGTTGAATGCAATGCTACATTTATATAAAGTAAGATAACAGTTAAGCAACACTAGACATTTACTTGAAGACTAAATGTCCATAAATCATGAAAATGTGAGAACCATTAATAAAAGTAATAGCAAACCGTGAAACAGTAATATTTGTGTGTAACGTTAACAAAGTAACTTTCTATTATTAACTAACTTCAGCCGCAGCGTATCTGAACTCAACAAACACAAGTTCTTGAATAATATTAACGGTAGCAGCACGTATTGTCAATTAATACAAAAATATAAGTGTCACAAGGCATATTATATATAGTAAACATTCATCCAGTTACCTTGACTATTAAAGTTACAATAGTCGTAACAATTGTTCAACACGGTTGCTTCGCGTCAGTCCCGCTTTCACCCAAACACAGAGACGCCTTTCCCGCGCAGCGTTGTAAGAATGACAACTTCCGGTTTCAAGGGTTGCCTTTTCCCCACAAAAAATCCGACGTCGGGCTGTGACATTTTCCACTTGATGTAAAGTGTACGAGTTTCATAAGTTTTTAAATAGTGTACTAAAACTATATTGTATAAAAATGGCTTGTAAAATACTGTTTGCACTGCAACAATAAAAACGAAAATCCTTCGGTTGTAATTTTTGTAAACAACATGTGGCATCTTTACCAAAAAATATATTTTAGTAAAAAATTAACTTAATTATGACAAATAATATCTCAGATAGACAAGAAAGTCAGACATAACAGTTTTTTTTAATTAAACAAATAAAAAATATTTTATATTAACCCTTTTTTTCAAAAACAGCACTATGTACAATTTTATACACAGAATTGCTTGTACACAATAGAAGTAGACATTACTACAGCTGTTATCCACTCACAATTGTGTATTGTGTATCAGGAATATTGTGTATCAAAAATACACACAATTGCATATCAGAAAAAAATACAGAATAAATAACTTGAAATGCCATAACATTTAAAATCTTAAAGGGCTAGTTCACCCAAAAATGAAAATGATGTCATTAATGACTTAACCCCATGTTGTCCCAAGCCCGTAAGACCTCCGTTCATCTTCGTAACACAGTTTAAGATATTTTAGATTTAGTCAGAGAGTTTTCTGTCCCTCCATTGAAAATATATACATGGTGTACTGTCCTTGTCCAGAAAGGAAATAAAGACATCATTAAAGTAGTCCATGTGACATCAGTGGGTCAGTTAGAATGTTTTGATGCATCAAAAATACATTTTGGTCCAAAAATAACATAAACTACGACTTATGAGGGAGACACACGTTGTAAACAAAACAATTTTTGCAAACGTGTAAAGATTGAGACAGAGAAAGACATTTTTATTCGAACCCAAATACACGGACGCACCAGATACATGTCAGCAACGTCACTGCGGACTCATGAGCGTGGATTGACAATAGAACCGGTAGAGAATACAGTGCTGAATAAGGTTGTAATTTTTGTTATTTCGGGACCAAAATATATTTTCGATGCTTCAAAACATTCTAACTAACCCACTGATGTCACATGGACTACTTTGATGATGTCTTTATTTCCTTTCTGGACAAGGACAGTATACCATGTATAGATACATTTTCAATGGAGGAACAGAAAACTCTCAGACTAAATCTAAAATATCTTAAACTGTGGTCCGAATATGAACGGAGGTCTTACGGGCTTGGGACGACATGAGGGTGAGTCATTAATGATATCATTTTCATTTTTGGGTGAACTAACGTAAAGTCTTTGTGGCAAAAAGGTCAAACATTATTCTGAACAATTAACTCTATTTTAATAAAAATATTGTAAAACTTGCACAAAATAAAAATATTTTTATATTGTAAAAAATAAAAAAAAGAATGTAAAACTTGCACAAAGAACTGCAAGTAGTAATCAGGAAGAACTTAAGTTAACATTTTTATATTAAATTTAATATTTTCAGAGTGCAATAGAATTTGAACAATTTGCCCCAATACACAAACATTAACCAAGGCTGAACATTTTGGCAACTGACTTTAACATAAAAGTGGTCTCAAGAGGGGTCAATCTGCTGTACGATCTGATTTAAAATCTCATCTATGACCTCACAGTCATAGTTCACTTGGTCAGGGTCCAGTGCAGGAACAAAAGTGACCAGTAAACGGGCGACACTGCACCGTAGCTCCCTCAACCTAAGGACAGAACAGAGAGAGAAGATTTACATGTGTATTAAAAGGCGACTACTGATGATGAGTATGTACAGAAATGCCACCTTAATACTGAACATCTTTAAAATAAGTCAACAAGGCTCTTACTTGGCCAGTGTCACCGCATTCATTCCCTCCACAGGTCTTTCATTGCTCTCTTCGTCCTTTATGATTGCATTCAAAAGGTTTGCAGCTGTGCTTGTGCTGCATGTTTGATTTGAACTGGTGGTACTGTTCTTCAGAGTCTCTAGCTCTACTTTTACATTACTCAACTCCTCTCTACATTTCCTCAGCTCTTCAACTTCCTTCTTTAACTGAGTTTTCTCCTGCTCCAAGCTGTCCAACTACACATATAAAATTGAGTTTGTAGGTATTGAGGAGTGGAAAAAAAGGGGGGGAGAGGAAGAAAAAAACAGTTTAAGCCTGACCAATCAAATAATGGAAAAGACCAGGGGGTCTCATTTATAAAACTGTGCATAGGATCCTTACTGAAAGTGTAGGTGCGTGCGCCCGAAAGCCAAAAATGGCGTACGACAAAATAATATTCAGATTTATAAAAGCATTCGTATGCCAGAACCTGCGCAGAACTCACTTTATAAATCCCAGTCTGCCAAAGATTGTGCACATGCGTCACCTCCCCAAAATAACCATATATGGGGCTTACAACGCCTAGTTTAAAGATGCATATCCTCATCTGCATATCATTTGCATCTGATTATTCATCCACGTGATACCATATTAAGGTACAAAACGTTCAGAAAATATGAAATACAGATGTGCCGTGTCACATTAAATTATTATTTTTAATGGCCTATATCCTTGCCTTGTTTTTGAATTAATAAATCAAATAGTGTAAAATACATTTCAGAGAAAGATTTTCTCAATCTTTTCCACTGGCCAAAAAGTATTTTTAATTAATTTATGTTTTTAATGGAAACAGATAGAGACATGGTTGTGCATTATTTGCATGGAACTATTTTCTCAGACAATCTGCTATTATCATGATTAACAATTATCTCTAGTTATAGCATTACAACAGCATGCCAGAAGAATAGTGTTCAAAAGCATTGCATCCACAACAAATATATTTCTATTTATTGAATATATATAGTTTTGTAACTTCTCAGTAATGATTTCATGTAGTTTAAGTGTTTAACTCCATTAATGAGAATGGCATATTTAATCTAAATGTTTATATCAGAAGTACAACATAGTTTAAATCATTATTTCATTTATTTAAACTGTTACTGAGAACATGCACTGTATTTATGAGGACACATGAAGATTTAAGGTTTTATATGATTATAGGATATATGTGCGTCAGTTTCACTAAACGGCCCAACACGCTTGCTGGCGCGGACATTTAAGAAGGGATGGATATTGGCTTCAAGTGATAGGCTTGGTGAGTGAAATTATATTTTTAGGCTATTATCTTTCTGTAGCCTACAGGCTATAATTTTCGTTCTAAAAGTGACCAAAAATACATATAACTCCAGCTCACCATCAGTGTCGCCAATTCCCTTTGTCCAAGAGTGTGCATACGCACGGCTCAAAGTTTGCTTAAAGGTGCGCACATTTTCCCATCAAGTTTGTTTTTTATAGATCACAACCTTTGCGTGGAAACTGGCGTACGTACGTTTCCAGACCCGTTTTGTGCGTACGCACACTTTATAAATGAGACCCCAGCTCTTGTAGACTAGAATGCTGGTATGTCCACATCATGCCTCGTAGCTCTTAGCTTATTTAACCAACAAGGCTTCTATGGTCAGTCAGCTTCACCAGTATAAATTACCTTCACAGGCAAGATTTTCCAGTTACAAGGTTAGTTCACATAAAAATTAAAATTCTGTCATCATGTACTCACCCTCATGTCTCATGTCTTTATTTTTTACATTTTAAAACCAGATATATCTGTCCTTCCATTAAAAGTCAATGCAAGCAAAACTTTGTCTTCTTGTTTTATGTGATGAACATTTATGAAATGATATGACCATGATTTATTTTCGGATTTTTTTTATCCACATTTAAACCCTGATCAAGGCATAAACACACAGCAAATCAAATATGGTAAAGATAAGCTCATAAGCGCTTGCTTAAAAGATTAGTTCACTAAAAAAAAAAACTTTTACTGATAATTTACTCACCCCTATGTCATCCAAGATGTCCATGCCTTTCTTTCTTCAGTCGAAAAGAAATTAAGGTTTTTGATGAAAACATTCCAGGATTTTTCTCCATATAATGAACTTTACTGGTAACCAAATGGTTCAAGGTCCAAAAGACACTTTCAGTGCAAACTGCAAACTGTTGAAAGGGCTTTAAACGATTCCAGACGATAAATAAGGATCTTATCAAGCGAAACGATCGCTCATTTAATAAATAAATAAATAACAAAGTTTAAGTTTTATAAGCTCAAATGATCGCCTAGCTCTGTACTGTGAGAACTTTGTTATATATTTATTAAATGAGCGATCGTTTCGCTAGATAAGACCCTTATTCATCGTCTGGTTCAGATTGCACTGAAACTGTCTGTTTGGTTCTCAGTAAAGTGCATGATATGGAGAAAAATCCTGGAATGTTTTCATCAAAAACCTTAATTTCTTTTCGACTGAAGAAAGAATGACATGGATATCTTGGATGACATTCAGATGACAAATTATCAGCAAAAGTTTTTTGAAAAGTGAACTACTCCTTTAATGAGTGAGAACCAGTAAGGTTTTACTTGCGTGTTACGCAAGAACGGTTGAGAAACAGAAATCTTTCAAATCATTCAAGATGAACGAGAGTCATACAGGTTTGGAACAACGTGAGGGTGAGTAAATATGACAAGAGTTTCCATTTCTGGGTGAACTAACCGTTTAACAACATTAAAGCATTACTAAGCAGTCTGGACGTTTATGCTGGTCTTTTCCTTAATACTTACGAGCACTTAGAGAGTATCAGGATCTCTCCATCCTTGGCTGCTTTTAAATCAAGTTTAAAAACCTATTTTTACTCTCTTGCTTTTGAATAAGGTCATGTATTTATTTTTAAATTTAGTCGGTGTTCTACAGGTTGTATATGTCGATACACCAAAGGTTTTGCTACTTGCTTTTATCTCTTTTTGCTTTATTTATTTTATTTTATTTGAACTATTTTATTGTACTGGAAAGCACTTTGGATCAACTACGGTTGTGTTAAACTTGTGCTCTATAAATAAAGTTTGACTTGACTTGACTTGACTAAAAAATATCAGATGCTCACCTTGCTTCTCAGTTCACTGCATTCTGAGTTGCGATTGTCCAGCTCCCTAAGAACCAAGTCTTGAAGACCCATTTCATCATCAACATCATTTGTTGTTGACGAGTGTCCCTCCTCCTCAGCTTTCAACTGGCCACGACGCACCTCATCCTGTGCCTCTTTCTCAGCTCTGATTTGCAACAACGCCTCCTCTCTCTTTTTTATCTCATCCCTCTCTTCGGTAAGCTCTTTAATGCTCTGGGTGGCCTGTAAGTAGAGCGTCTTATAGTGCTGTTCCTCTGATGGATCAGTCTGGATGCTCTGATGGCTGTAGTGCTTGTTCACAGTGAGTTTCAGAAGTTCGATATCTTTCTCCTGAACCTGCTCTTTTAATTCATCTCTTTCCTGGGCTGTGTCTTCCAGGAGCTTTAGCAGGTTATCCTGTTGCTTCTGTGCTTCATGGGTTGGCATAAGGTCTATTTCTATGTTAGAGAAATGTGTTGTTGATGTCGTACCTTCATGGTTTTCTACATCTGACTTGGGATGTTCAAAACTGATTCTATCCTCCTTAATTGTGTCCTCTAGTTTTGCAAACTTTGGTCTGGAACCGTCTGCACTATGACATCTCTCAACCTCCACGGGGGCTTGGATTATTTCTGCAGCGTTACTGATCTTGCATTCAACATCGGTAGTGCTCTGTTCCCTTCCTTTATTATCAGTCTCAATCTCCTCCCTGTTGATCTGCTGGTCTTCCTCTTCCTTTACAATTAAACGTTCAGTTTGGGTTGTTGTGGTGGTTTGGTAATTTGAAGTTGAAGTATTCATTGTTGTTTGATCACTGCACCCCATATATAATCCCACCTCATCCTTGCTGGTACTTTCTTCTTTCTTAACCTTAGAGAGGTCAAAGGTAAAAGGTGCTGGTCTTGGTGTGCTTTTGGTCTCATCAATTGCAATGTCATCATCACCACCACTGCTTATTGCATCGTCATCATCAATTTTTTTGTCATTATTGTCTGTGATCCCCAAAGGTGAGGATATGAAATCAGCTGCGGATGTTGATGGACTATCTGGTGGGTTGCTACAGTTTTCGTGAAACATTCTTGTTCTTTTTGGAGCTTGACTCTGGGTCAGTCCTAGACTACTTCTCATCCTTTATAAGACAAGTATGAAATCATTTTGTGTGGAAAAAAAGAGAATTAATAGAAGATTATCACAAATACAACAATTTAAAAAGAGAGAGAAAGAAAGAAATTGAATGATATACCTTTTAGGAGTGGAGAGGGACATGACATTTGAAATCACTGGCATGTTGTTCGGGCCTATATAAATAATATTATTAATATAAATAATTCAAATTTTGTAGCAAAAACAAATATGCACAAAACTTGGCCTCACCAGATTGTGAGAGGGGTGTTGAATTTAATGGGCTCTGTGCCGTCAACGACACCGTAGGTGATCTAGGTGAGAAAGGGGCCTATGGAAACAAAAAGAGAGAGCAAGATTTAAATATGTTCTTATAATCGATAATTGCTTAACTAAGCTTGAGTACCGGTAAAAAAATTACATTTTGCCGAAGTTGATGCACAAAGTCATCACGTTTCCTTTTCAGCACATCATTTCTCGACCTGGCTTCTTCCTCCTAATCCAAAGAAATGGTCAATTAAATTACAAAAAAAAAAGTACAAAACACAAACTCATCATCCATTGTTTGACATTACCTGCATTTTTTTCTGTTCCTGCTGTTTTTTGAGGTTTTTCTCACTTTATCAACATAACAGAAAATTAGTGTCAGATTATGGTATTTAAGATCAATTTCTTTAAAATCACTGGCTTAATTGTATCTTGCATAAATCAATGGGTCTATTTATTCATATTTAGATAACAAAATAAATGAATAGTTGTAATAAATCTAACTGCAAATCACTCACTGCTGTTTGTATATTTTCAGGCAGTCTGAACCTTCATCCGCAGAATCTTCAGCTTCTTCTGGTTCTTCACATCGCCTGAATATAGAAAGAACAACTGAGTTAAGACACGTTTAGAGATTTGCACACAAACTCAGAAGCATTTACATTTGTTGAAGTATAATTCTGGAAAATAAAAAAAAAATAAAATTAAACATAATATATTAGATATGTAACTTAGGTTGTCGAATGCATTTTATTAATTTCACACAGTCGCCAGAATCCTTCTGGCTTTGTTCTCCGGTGATGCAAAATAGCAATTTCCAAAAGTAATTTCAGGCGAAAATCAGTTCAGATTTCATCCGCTCCTTCTCTTCATGGTACATGATCAGAAAACGTGCACATTCCTATCCTTCAAATGCCCCATCAGAGCTCTCAAGTGAGTAGGTGGCATAAGGAAACCCAAATATTTCTGAATTTAATACACAGTTTTGATAATTGTATTATGACCTATTATGGCTGCTGTCAGATTGTTGTTTTTCTTTTACAGACCCTTGGGATGTCACAGCGATAGGTGATCTCTCAGGAAACCCATTTCAATGATATATCTTCCAAGAGTGCTTACGTAGGTTAAAAGTTACTACCATTCAAATGTGTAGAATGACTATAATTCTTTTTTAAAGATATTACTGCTTCTCTTCACCACTGTAGCTTTTAATTGATAAAAAAACTGTAATTTACATCACTGTAAAATACAATGTTTGCAGTCATGCCACCAATCTATTAATAATAATCTATTACATATTCCTCATCCTTTTGTTGTGTAATAAATGTGGGAATCACAATAGAAAGTCTTCTCGGTTTTTGAAATATTGAGTATTTCTTTGCAAGTCAAGTTTACACTTCTGACTCAAATTTAGGTTTTGCATAGACATAGTTGAATTATTTGCTAACTGTGCCGAAACATGATGATGTGGAGGTAGTACATATTTTTAAAAAGTAATAATGTGACAAAATCTGAAACGAGTCATTTTGGAAACTGGTTTCAATAAAGCTCTTTTTGGACTAACAGGGTAGTTTTGAGTTCTAATGACCCCTTAAAAGGTAATACTTTTTCTATAATAATAACGGATAATGCAAATGGAAAGGCATCAAATTGTAATATGGAACTTTTTTGTTTGAGGACTGCTGGAGGTTTTATTAAACATTAAAATAAATGTTAACTGAACAATAACTTTAGACACAATGTTGTCAATATTGTTTGTTTTTTCTTTATTCCGCATTTCTAACGAATCAGTTAAATTAATGATTGAATGACCCTTTCAATAAAGAATTGTCCTGAATGAATCAGCCATTTGAACAAATCGGTTGAATGAATGACTCACTCATTTAGACAGCGACTTGCTGCCACCTAAATGGATTGTAAATATATTAAATGCGTGGTTCAGAATTTTGGACCTCGGGCCTCATTTCCAAGTTAGCATTATTGTTATTTATCAGTGGAGACTGTTTTCAAAAATTTTCATCCAGTCGTTTCAGTTGCATTGTTTGCGGTGCTAGGCTAACCACCCCTAGCCACTTTATATATATATATATATATATATATATATATATATATAAATAATGCACACCCCTAATGTACAGTATTTCTTCAGGTCTAAAAAGGGTCTTTAAAAAATGACTTTAAAGATGTGAAACAACCCTGAACAAACCTGAACTGGGGGTCTGGATTCAATCGACAGAACCAATTTTCAGGCAGCTTATTCATGTCGATGCCATCGGGAAGTTTCCTCCACTTCTGGCAATCATCACACTGAGCCCAGTTCTGATCAGGACGTTTCCTTTACGATAAACAAGGTAAACAGTTTATGAATAAAGTGGCCAAAAGAAACTAAATGTTTTGTAGTGTGTGTCAGTGTATACTAACGGAATATCCTCCATAAGGACTGTGCTGTTCAATCCCCTCTTATGGCGGATTGCTTTCCAGTACTCTTCCAGTTTCACACCCAAAACGTTCATTGTTCTCCTGCGTGGACAAACAATAAACAGCTTAGACTGCTATATTATGTATTTCCTGTTAACTAAATTTGCTTGTAAAAACTTAAATGGAAAAGAGCTTATTTAGTTATAAAACAGTCCAATATGAGAACAAATTTTAACAAGGTTTCAAACAATTCTTGCAATTACCTGTATTGTTTGTAACCCTGCCTGCCTCATCAAAAATCAAACGCTGAATAGCAAATGAGCTCACAAAATAAGATATTCATAATTAGTCAAAACATTTTAAATGCAAATGCTTGTGCAGTTAACATTGGCATATATTTAATGTATTCTGAGTCTGACCATACACAGAATGTAGTAAAAAGGAGAAACAGTATCTATATTTAACAGTGACTATATTCACTTGCCTGTACTCTTCTGTGTAGTCAAAGTCCTGCTTGTTGTGTGTTGGCTGGAGGAAGTTGCACTCAATCACAGCAATGACTCCCACTCCTTTTCCATTTGCCTATTGTAAAACCAAGATTGAAAATGCATTTGGATACTCCAAGTAGTAATACACTACAAAAAATATTTTATCACTCAAAAAAGGTGTTTAGGTTAGAAAAATATTTACCCTGTTTTGGCATCCAACACGTTCATAGGATTTGATGAGCCGGTTTTTATGGTACATCATGACTCCATAATGTTCTTTGCTCTTGGTGTTGTATCCAAATATGATGGGGATGCTTTCTCTCTGAGAAGAAAAGACTTAAGGATAGGTCCGTATGTGTGTATTCATAGCCAATTTAGTACTGTATTCTCATCAGAAATTACTATAATGATCTGATTATAGTAATGAGATGATCTGGTGTTATGAGTTTTTTTTAAATAAATTTTGTATGATAAATTCATTAAAAGGTTTATGTCAAGTTGCTTTTATGTTTAAATAACTACATTTTCTGTCTCTTATTAAAAATGTAGCATCTTGGGGAACCAATTTCCCAATAGTTATCAGGATTTCTTTGGGAAACAGAGAATCACAGCTTTCTCCTTTTGATTGTATGGATACATTTAGAAAATTGGGTTTGTATTTATCCTTGGCAATGTGTGCCAGGCTTTTAGAGATCAGCTCGGTTTTCACTTTTTGTCCACGAATGATAATCTGCATTTTGGGCTTCAGGTACAGGATGCTACAGTACGCCTAGAAAAAGAAAAGAGACATACAGACACAAATTACTGTTGTGTTCAAACCAGAGGCAGCTCCTGACTCTAAATTTAGGTAGGGCAGATTCTGGGTCTTTGCACTAGTTTATGATAAACATTTTGTAAGAGGCCTAGTGTCCTTGCCTTATTCAGTCTGAAGATGGAGCTCTAATGTTGATTGACAGGCTTTAAGTACACACGACACACATAGAATGCCATCTTATAATTGCCTTGAGTAGTATTTATTTCCTCCGAATATTGTTTTAGAACAATGGTTCCCAAATTGGTATATGCGTATCCCTAGGGGTCCCTGAGGCTTGACAGAGGGGGAACAAAATGCTGATTTGCCATTCATTTAATTTTAACCCACCTTAAAACATTAAAATCTAGCATCTATTTCTAACAGGCAAAATGCCGGTTTTAGTGGCGGTTTTCACGATATTCCTTCTCTTTTTTTGTAGAAAGAGCCGTTTTCTACAAAAACAAAAGTGTTGCGTTTATAATTTTGTTCGGTGTATGTTACCGTTATTCCTCCTCCTCTATTGTTTATAAAGGCCGCCATGTCATATGCAGGGGTAATTATGACTGAGTCATTGGGATCAGCGATTATTGACACTGCCTGTACCTGTACTGTGTGAGGGAAAAATGGCTGGAAAGCTACATTGATGGCCTCACCAAGATCAACTAAACCAGCTGTCGTAAACAGAAACTCCCAGTTGCAGACCATTTCGGTTCAATGTTGGGAATTTAGTATATTCCACAAGATATGTGAAACTACCGACTTAAATAGGACTGACAAAATGCCAAATTGAAACCGAAGCTGTCAAGGTTGACATTCCACTCATGTAAAACATCCCTGAAGAAGGCATGAACTATTTTGGACATGGATGAGGAAAGTGCGCTGCAGTGATGCTCAAACAATCCATTCCACTTGAATTTACTAGTTCTGGATATTACTCTGTCAATATCAGAGACAAAGAAACTAAAAAAGATCAAGATGGAGATGAAGTCCTAACAGTGACAGAAAATATGTCTCCAGATGAGAAGCACAAAGTCCTTCTGAAGCTCATGGTCTTGCATCTGCAGACAGGCTACAGAGGCTGATTCATTATCATGAAATAATGACAAAGAATGCTTTACTGTTTTACAACAAAAAAAAAAAAGTAGAAGACTGTGAAATATGTCAGAAATACAAAAAAGACAAAGCCTGCTGAGGGGCTACCCTCCGTTTTGGAATAAAACGAGATAGTGGCGGTGGATCTGCACGAGTTGGATCCAGGTTTATGGTATCTCATCACCTACCATTTCACACGTTTCAGCACTGGAAACATTGCAAAAACAAAGAAGTCACCTGAAATCATTCATTTTCACACTTTTATCAGTGTCCACCCCTCAGACATGGGTAAAAACTTCAACATTGTGACAAAAACAACAGCAGGATACAGTCTCTGGAGAAACGGACTACTTGAGAGACATAATCAAATGCTCACTGAGATAACCCAGAAGGTCAAACAAGGAAATGGATGTCACTGGCACACTGCCCTTGACTGGGCCCTCATGGCTAAGAACAGTGTGTTGAATGTTCATGGCCACTGTCCATATCAATTACGGTTTGAACAGAATCCTAACCTTCCGTCTGTATTAGTTGATAAACTACCTGTTCTAGAAGGTACCAGTGTGAGTGCTAGAGCATGTACTGTAAAGCAGAACATTTCTGCTTTACAGTACATGCTTTTAGGAAAGCATTAAGTTTTCTAAGCGGATAAGAAGGGCACTAGTATGTACAGTAAGCAGCTCAGGCCCACGGATGACATGTATGTGACAGGAGACAAGTTATATTACAAAAGAGCAGTCTGTCCTGAGTGGAAGGGACCAGGGGTAGGTATTGGTCAGGATGGACCAATGGACTGGGCTTGGACTTTTGTTATGAGTACATCAATGTACACCTAGGATTGATTGAGCGCGAGTAAATCATGGGATAAGTATTACTTTAATATTTAAAACAATCACTTAATATTTAGCATCATTTTATATTTCTCTATTGAAGCTTTTTTTTTTTTTTTGCAACTGTGCAAATACAACTAGATGCAGCTTGTGCTACTGTAGTGCAAAGATGGCTTTTTTTAAATACTGATATCTTTTCACAATTTATTATTGATTCCGTTTATGTAGAGGTCTATGTTTTGCATGAATATTTTGGTGGTGCACTGCTCTACCTTACAGACAAGCCACAAGCTGGTTCAAACTGTAATGCATAATGAAGTGATGTCTCTCATCACAGACACACTGATAATACAGTAAGTAGATTGTAATCTGTTGGACCTACTCAACAGTAGGAGGGTGAAGTACTCACCCGCAGGGAGAAGTCGCTCTCAGGGCTTGACTGTGATATGCGGCAGGATTGCTTGTATTTCTCCTTTTCAGTCTCATAAACTTCAGATGGAATCAGGATGTTATAGCGGTCTGTTTCAAAGTCAAACTCAGATTTGTCTGTGGATGTTCTGTCGCAGAAAAAAATAAAATAAAATCTCTGAACAATTTCAACTATGCATTCCTGTGCTTCAAGTGTGTGGTGCTAGCAATACCAAGCTGAATCTGATGTTGAGAAACACTGCTCTAAACAACATTATTAGCAGATCTTAGCAATATTTCTAACATTTCAGCATGCTCACTTGCGGAGATTCCAGATGATGATTCGTGTTCCTGTGGAGTCAGTGCCATAGTGTGAATTGATGGCCTTGAGTTCACCAAGCAGTTCTTCCTCTGTCTTGAACAGAGAGTAGCGCATGATATCTTGGAGACTTGCTGTGTGTTGTGACTCAGGTCGGAGTGAGAGGAAAAGTCAAGGATAAAGACATCATATAGATCACATATGCTTGAACTCTTACTTAAAAAACAAACAAACAACTTTTACAACAAATGGTGAAACTGATCAAATTTTATATCTTGCTATATCCCATCCATTTAAGCCTCCTCCTGTTTTTATCTGGAAGGTAAGGATATATGACTGTGACTGTCCATTGCGTTTGAAGGAAACAATGGGTACAATGATATTCTCTGCATGTTTCTCCTGAAGGTATGTCTGGGACAGCAGGCCCACACACATGGACTCTCCGTTCTTGGAAAATACAATGGCGTCCTTTCCCAAGCGCATTGAACCAGACTTAAATCCATTGCCGTAGAGGCCCACAGGGACATGGCCATTTATAGTCTCCTTGTCACTGAAGCCAAAACTGAGAGAGAGGAACACAACACATTAGGCTGTATGTTACATTTTTAAATTAATTAAATTAAATTAATTAATTACTGTTTAACCGTGGGGTCAGTACGATTTTTGTTATGAAATTAATACTTTTATTTAGCAACGCTGCTTTAAATTCACCAAAGTGACAGTAAAGATACTTATAATATTACAAAAAAATCTTTGAACTTTTTTTATTAATCAAAGAATCATGAAAAAAAATTATCAGATTCTACAAAATGTTTCACAAAATGCATCAAATCAGCATATTAGAAAGATTTCCAAAGGATCATGTGACACTGCAGAGTCAGACTAATGATGACATTTCAGCTTTGCCGTCACAGGAATCAGTTCATTTTAAAAATATTAGAAAAAAAAATATTTTTACAATAACCCTAGAGTAAGTGTTGTTAATGTACAGTATATAACTTAGTACTTAAATATATAATTACACTGTAACAATGACACCTCAAAAAATAGAGGGTAACCGAAAAGTTTCTTGAGACCAAATCAGCCTTTTAGATCATGTGACACTGCAAGAATCACTGTTAGGATCATGAAACCAACAATCTGGTTTGTGCTCTCACCCACCTGAGCATTTTGTGCATCTTATCGTAATCCATTCCTGCTCCATTATCCATGAAAATTAGACAGTCATGACCCTTAATTGCAGCCTTATCAATCCAAAACTGTTTGGCACTCACATCTGGGTCATAAGCATTGTCTAAAGTAGAAAATATAAATTTAAAATATGATCAAATTATTACACATATTTATCCTAGTGTCTAAGTAGCTCTCTACTGAGGTAGCCCTGAAAACTATTCTTACAAAGTCTGTTAATTCTTTACTTGAAGTTAACCCTGGCAGGAGTTAAACACAGTACAGGACTTCATGGCTAGCAATACATGGGATGCAATTCAACTATTTACTTAATTTATTACGTACAGTACTAGATAGTATAATGCACTGGTAATATAGCCAGGCATGTCTTTAAGATGTGAAACTAGGTTACAAATTCATAGTAATCTAAGACTTGAGGGAACACACCCGTTGTTTCAACTGCTAATAATACATATTCTCACAATAAACGCTATCAGAAGTGTCCGCTCACCTATCAGCTCTGCAATGGCACTGAACGGCCAGGTGTGGCTGGTGGAGTTGGTGTGAAGGAACTTTGGATTAAGCTATAAAAAAAGGGTCAAAGACACAGGAAACTTTATAAGTAACACCCTAAAACACAATTTATGTATGTATATGGATTACTTAATAATGCTGTATTCTAGGATTGTGGATCTCTGTTCACATGAGCTGTATTACAGAAACTTCTTATCGTAATAAATACTTAAGATTTGAAAAAGTTAGGCTATACCATTACTGAACATACAGGATAGGGTTCTGTGTTAGGATGTTTCTGTAATATAAGTCTTGCAAATAGATTTTTCTCCATATTATCTGTTTCCAGGTTTGAAGGTTATTAAGCCATTTTGGCTCGATTTAAAACTCTTTTTCAAAATCTTGTTCGAAGTGGTTTTAGAAAAAACAAAACTAGACAGCAGCACTCGGAAGTAAAAACTTATTTATCTTTTCCATAGATTATATTTTTTACAGATGATTTATAAGTATTTCACGAGAGGCCTACCATGAGCTTACTGTTATTGTTAAGTGATGATGATATGCTACAAATCTGTATTTCTAACGTTACTTATTATTAGGGGCCAACAAGCACTGAAGGTGTGAGCACCAATTATATGAACCCATTCTTCTTCATCTTTTTCTTCCACTCTTGTGTCTTTTTTTACATTTTTATTTAATCCTTTTATTAGCTGAGGCAGGAAGCAACAATGAGAAGAGAGAGGGGAACAGAACAGGCAAAGGACTCAAACTCGGGTGCCCTGAAGCAACTTAGACCACAAGGCTATTACTCCTACATTGCTCCTGTGTTTATGTTGTTTGAGGGAAACTTTAACTTAAAGTTTGGCACACTTATAGAACACAGTCTCAGCATTAACCACAGCGAATTTTGAGTATCTGTCTCAAACCCAGTAGCGCCACCAACAGCTCAAAGGTTTCACTGACAAACGTTATGCTAATAACTTTTTAACTTAAGGGCTAGAAATAACAGTTGATCTGAGGATAATGTACCCGATTATCAAAAGAAAAAGTTTTAGTGTATCATTATTTTATTTTTATTTTTTCATTTGGGAGCCACTGTTTCTCAGTCATTTTAAGCTTAGCTAAGTTACTGTCAGTAGCCTAACGTTACTGATCACACTGAGGGACCTGATACACAGTGTGATGGACTACCAAGGTAAAAAGTTTAAAAACAAGCGCACTCGTCGCTTTTTTTTAAGGTGAAACAAATAAACGGGTAGTTTCAGCCTCGATTAGGCACAGATCCCGTTGACAGAGAAATGAAACTGAAAGTAACGTACGAAAGTAAAGATTTTGGAGCCTTTCTGATAGGACGACGAACACATACGTCACAGCAAAACAAATACATGGACATGACATTAAACGACCACACCATTTTCCAGACTGTGAAATAGTTGTTGTTCATTGTTAAGAGCAAACATATAACGTTAGATAATACCATAACATATAAACTGTCAACCTGCCAATGACAATACTAACAATGCGAGAAATTAACTTATTACGTAACTTTCCAATATGTCTATAAACATGTTGCATGGTGTCTGTTATTACCATGCGTTAATTACACCCGTCAGGCAGTAATAATAAGTGTATTAAACATGCATACCGCACTGAGCGGGATTCCTCTCTCCGTTTGCACCGCCATTATTGTGCACAAACCCGCGACGATACAAAACTTCGAGAGAGGTGTGACTCCAGTCTATGGTGTGACTGCGACATCCGGGAGTACTGACCGAAGATTATTCAAAATAAAAGCCCAAAAGTAGTTATTAAGTTATTAAAAAGTATTACGTATTTAAATCAAGAAGAAGTCATTAGTCCTATTTTGTTTCCATATGACAAGAAATGTATTCAAAACAGAATACCTTTATAGACTCCAATCGGCTAAGTTCAGTAAAATAAAATAATTTAAAATTAAAATTTGAATAAAAATTATGTTAGGAAATAACTTCCATAAAAAAAAAAAACTGAACATATTGCTGAGTTAAATTATTAAGTAACTCTTATATTTACGAATAAAAAATATAGACATAAATAATAATATATAAAAAATATAAATTGTATATTCTTCCCATTGATAAGCAGTCTACTACCCAACAGTCGCACTGTTATTTTGAAAGAAATGCTCAATGGAATCCATCACTTCCGGACTGGAACTCTCCTTGGCTAAAGAGTAAAGACAACAGTACTGGTCCAAAATAATTGATCTATGCTTTGACATAATACCACGAATCTTGGCTGTTTAACATATTGTTGAATGCAGTTGCCTTATGATATATAGCCCGATTGTTTACAAAGATGTTTGGACTGGAGCTGTCAACTGGTGAGTAGAATGTATTACTATTATCTTGCAAATTTAAAGAGCAACAATTTGTTTTCCTTCACTTTCTGTGCTCTAATTAAACTAAACATGACAAAATTAACCATATGAATATGATAATTAGTATCAAAATATATATTGATATAACTCATTCTGTCTGCCATATCATTGGGTAACATTTTTACTTTACACTGAACATAATGTCACAAGTATAAACACGCACACAGCCATTAATTGATATAAGCTAGCATAATAAATTATTTGATTCTGATTATCTGTGACATTTTGCATGTTTTATTGCAGGTGTGGATGATGTGGTCAACACAATTGAAAAGCTCCCCACAGACTTGTTTGCAGAAACGGTAAGATTTGTCAGTGTTGTGTGGTCATACAATGAGAAGACAAAATTCTGCTTGAAACATTTGCAACAGTTCATATTTACATATCATCATCAAGTTATTTAACTGGATGTTACATTGAATGGTAATAAAGACTGCTGATCTGACACTAGTCTTTTAAATTTCCAGCTCCAGGTGATCCGTGTTCATCTTCAGGATCAGAGCAAAGCAGTAGATTTGATTGAAAACTGTGATGTAAGCTCACATTGACAGGGATGTATGTAATTATATTGTAAATTGAGCATGCATGTGCTTTTTTTTATTTCTTTGAAATGCTTTTATTTCCCTAACTCAGAAATTTCAAAGAGCCGGGATAAACCTGGATCAGAAAGCTGTTCAAGACATTATAAGACTGATGTCATACTATTTTAGGTACAGTATTACATACATTTCTGATTAGTGTCACCTGTGATTAAATTTATAATCAAAGTTTATGATTAAAGTGATACAAATTTACTAAAACAGGTTAGCTGCAAAGGGCAATCTCAGTGCAGATGTCTTGGTCAGCAAATTGACTGAATGTAGCAGTAAATGGTCCAAAGCAAAGCTACAGTTGGTGCACCAGCTTTGGACTGAGCATGGTGCTTGTCTACATGCACAGCAGGAGGTCCTGACAATGGCTAGGATTGGACAGGTGTGTCACATGATTCTTATTTTCAGTGTCGCTATTGGTCAGCCAGTATTCTCTCTCAGGTTGTTGATATCAAAGCTTCTTTACTCTTAGCTTGTAGATATCCAGTGGAAGCTTGGAATGGCAGTGAGCTCAGATACCTGCCGATCCCTCAACTCTTCGTTCATCTCGGTTCTAATAAAAATTGCGGACACGTCAGGGGAGGTATCATATAAATCCTTTGAGATGACAGTGCAGCAGTTCCAGGTATGCAATTATGCATTTTCCAAATTTTATTTAAACCCATCTGAAGTGTCTAAACTTCTGCAATTCATAATTTCAATTTTTTTTTTGTCCTTCAGAACTTCCACAAGCAGTTCAAGGAAATGGCCTCCGTTTTAGAGACGGTTTAATATTTTTCTGCAAGTGATTTTTGCAGCAGTGATTCTGAAACATTCTGTCTTTGACTAAATGTTTACGTTTAAGGATTTAACAGTCAATAATTTTGCACTGATCTTTTTTGATCTTAAAGGAATTTTTATTCCTTTAATACTATCAGTACTGAATAAAGACATCCAAACACATGTCTTATAGTGTTAGATCATGCATGGATCAACATAAATTTCCATTTGTCATTAATATTGATCTTCATAATTGTCTGAACATTAAATATTTGTTTTTCACCTTTCAAATATAAATAACACATGTTAGTTGATGTTAAAATAAAGAACATGAATTTCTTCTAATATTGTTCAATATAATTATTCACTGAACCACTGTTTTTTGTTTTGTTTATGTTTTTTTTATGTATTCCATCTTCTTAACATTGCAATTCTTTACAATGCTTAACATCACAATGCTTAATAGTAAGGATGGTGTTGGATATATGGTTAAGGCAAAAATTCATTAAGACGGATTAAGCGTCAACCCCAATTAAGCACACCTGATCAGCTAATCAAGTCCTTCAGGATCATTTGAAAACTGCAAGTGTGTGTGTTGAAGCAGGGTTGGAACTAAACTTTGTAGGGCTGTGGCCCTCCAGAAACTGAGTTTGACACCCTGAGATGACCTTTTTTTTAATTAACTTATTTATAGATTTTTCCTAAAATCTAATTTTGTCAGCTTTGTTGTCTTCTTGACAGTGGAACTGATCTGCTGTTTTGTCTTGGCTGAAAGATTCCAGATTAAATTTGATTGAATGTGACCTTGCAACACAGCAGAGAGAGAAATAATTTAAGGGGTGTGAATACTCTCTGAAGGCCTGGAACCTGTGCCTAAATATGGCAACTTTTGCAGACTAAATTACAGGCTAAATGTGATGATGGGCTGCAGTTGGTCTCTGATGGTCTCTCATATTCATGCTATTTACTATTTGTATGGCATCTTGTTTTAAGCTGGGCACTTGGTCAGCACTCGATGACAGCAATAGTAACATGAGAGAACTTTTTAAAAATGTGTTTTCAATTTATTTTATTCACCAGCTAATACTTTTATGAAACATAAATGAAAATGATTATGCAGGTCCTGAACTGAATTCGATATTTCATCATATCTTACTGTGTTAGTCAAGCAATTTACTGACGCAAAGGAAACACAACCTACCTGTACCTCACAAAAATGATCCAATCAATTCCCGGTGGACAAAATCAATAAGCTTTTTCACTAGGAAATACATCACAATAGGGAAGAAAATACTTTCACCACTTGTCTTGGCCTCTTTTTTTTAAAACTAAGAGTGGATGATAGCAGCATCCAGATTGTATACTTCTGAATTGCATACTGGTATACTACTTTTACGATTTCTACAATATTCTGCTATTCATATTTGGTGTACTAAAGAAATGGCAGAAATTATAAGAAAAGTATGGAAACATACTATTTCAAATTCAGCCACTGTCTGAAATGAAGGGTTGACAGTTTACTCTGTATAATACATAGTATGTAGCAGTATGTATGTTAGTATTTGATTCCAAAATATGACCACAGTAACCTTTATCATTAAAAAACGTGATAGCTTCTAAAGACAGCAGAGGGCGCTCTTGAGTATATTGAATCATTTTTGTACTAAAGTACAGTTTCATGTTTCAAACCTTTCAGTAGCCTACTTGTAATGTAATTTGTATCCAATTCACTATACTGGCAAAAAAAAAAAAAAACTTTATTTAATACTGCTATTAATTGCTCGAATGTAACTTCCCTTGCATAGGATACCATTAATTCACACAGAATTTTACAAGTATGCTCACCTTAAACACACCCTGAGCCTCACCCTGTATTTACTAGAAATGTGAAGAATGCTTTATCCACAGTAAAATCTCTTGAATCAACTTTTAGTGTTCATTGGCTCAGAAAAGGTTTTTTGAATTTAGGATTTTTTTTTTTTGTCATAACATTGTTTAGAGCATAAGAAACAAATGGTAGTAATATTAATAAAATATATTTGAAAATGTATATTTTGTTCACATGTTATGATATGTCCTATTTAGTGGACACCATGCAGAAATCAGTTGTTTGAAAAAATAAAATTACATGTATTGGCAAAAACAATGGGATTTTTCATTAACTTTAAACTCTTGGGTTTCAGGATTTTTTTTTAACCAATATTTGTACAAAGATGATTCTCAACTATGAAAGATATAATGGAATGAATTGATACACCATTTTACTTTATGCAATATGTGGGTATAATGGCCATACATGTGTAGTCCCATTCAAAATAATGTAAGGACATGTAATGTAAAAAGAAGTGCAATAATGGGAGTAATAATTGGTAATATCTATTTCATAGGAATATTGATTTATAATAGGCCTACCTTTCCCTATTCACACACTTATCCCTGATAAACATGACTTAAGTCCTGTATGAAATCAATTTTCTGTAACGAAAAGGCATGATTTGATTTAAAACTTCATAACGTTTTCCTGAGATGTTGGTTTATTAAATACAATTTGAAAAGTAGTCCGAAAAGTAAAAAAGTTTTTTTTTGTGAATTGTGTTCTCAATATTAAAATTTTAATATGAACATTTTAGTGTTTGATAAACAAGTGTAGCTTAGCTACACAATAAAAACACACTGACATTATAAACAAAATGTTGAACTGTCATTATGACAAAATATCAATATTCACAATTGGGGCATAATATAAAATATTCAGATGGAGTAATAAGTTTGGCAACTAGCTCAAGAATCGAACTATTTCGATATCCCATAGTTCACTTGCTTTTCTCAGCCAGTGCCATGTGTTTCCTGAAGACGCAGGGGAGCCAGAGATCCACACACACACGCGCGCGCGCGCGCGGGCGTTCAAGTGAACGCCTCTCATGTGGCTGCTGCGGCCACTCCTCCTGGAACAACAGCACTCTCTGTTCTCCAACGCCGTTAAATGACACAATAATAACCCATAAAAAAGTGATGTGCAGCGACTTTAAAGGACTCCAGCTGATCTGCAACTTGACACATGACGTTTGTCCGCGGCGAAGACCACAATCCGAGGCGTCGGGACTCAAGAAATCTGCAGGAATAAGACGCGCAGTTGTGTATTGACACTCTGGGGCAAATCGTTTAACTTTATATATGGATGTTTAGCTTCGAGTGGAAGTTTTTTTTATTTTTAAACAGTGATATGACCTTGGAATAAAAGCCTCGGTGCACCTTAAAAGCAAGTATTATTATAGCTGCAAGTATTATTGTAGCGTGAGCTCTTCAGGACACACGATCCTCACGCACTTTTGCTTAAAGCGTGATGATCATTATAGGCTACCATTAACGTGCGAGGAGATGTTTCCAGTTGCTTTCACATAGCCTACTGACCGATGCCTGTATTCATTTAGGCATTTAGTGGTATAACGGCATAGAGTTGTTGCACAAAGCAACTAAGTCTTTGTCCCGGGGCCCTTGGAGAGATGGAGGGACAGGATGGCAAAGGGAATAATAATAATAATGACGGTAATCAAAAGGCAGACAAGAGGTTTGCGCTGTGTTACATGGGCTGGTCGTCTCTGGACAGCCGAACCACGCTGCCCATGCTCCCGTGGCTGGTGGCGGAGATCCGGAGGAAAAGTGAGAAGAACGAGCCCGGACCCGCACAGGCCAGAGAAGTCCAGCTGACTCTCTCGCCCTCTCTGATCCGCTGCGTCCCCTCAAACAGCAGCAACCCGTCCGTGTTCATATTCGAACACAAAGCACAGTTTATATCCAGGTTTATCCACAATAGCCATGACTTGTCTTATTTTGCCTACCTTATCAGAAGTCAACCAGAGAACCCAGAGTCTGAGATGGCATGCCATGTGTTCAAAGCATGCGATCCAAATCAGGTATGTTTGGCCACTGATTTAGCTGGTAAGCGTTTTGTTTGGTTAATGTGTTGCCCAAGGGCACAGATTGCTTATAGTTTATGAATCAACACTTTAAGGGGTTCGGATTAGAGGTCGACCGGTTATCGGTTCTTTATGAATAAATGGCATAATTTGACCACTAATTTATTTATTTCGCCTATTCCAATATTAACTTGGTTATATATTTTTAAATATCGGGGCTATGGTTAAAAGACCTAATTTTGGTTAAAATATACAGATATTAAGATAACTCTTTCAGTGGATTGGATTGGAGGTATATGGTTGTCTGTTCTTTTTGGTAGGCTATATGAATAAATGACTATATTTTATCATAATTTTTATTTATTTATTTTACAGACATTAACACATTTTCAACTTAAATAGTTATGTTTATAAATATATCAGACCTATTGTTAAACTTTTTACTATTGTTTTACTTTGTTTTTTTTAAAAAAACATTTATTCAATTAACCCTGTCAGGGGATTGGATTAGAGGTTAGACTGGTTATCGGTTCTTTTTATGAATAAATGGCATCGTTTTTTTGAGCATCATTTTTATTTATTTATAAATATTTTACCAATAGTAACACCTTTTCAACTTAAATGATGTACTATACTATTAAATATCTGGTCTATTGTTAAATTACATAATTTTGTAAATTATGATTAGAGGACTGGTTATCGGTTCTTTTTTTAGCAGGCCCTATATGAATAAATGACATGATTTGACCATAATTTTTACTTTATTTATTTTACTGATATTAGCCTAACAGCTTTTTTATTTAAATGGTTATATATTCTTAAATATCTATCTATCTATGTAAAATCTCGTAATTCACTTGTGTGAATTTCTCACATTAATTTATTTGAAGTTTTTTTTTTCCACTGTTGGTTGGGACTGCCTCTTTACCAAATGTATTCTAGTTTGTGTGTGTGTGTGTGTGTGTGTATATTTTATATATATTAGGGCTGTGCAAAAGTTAATTGCGATTAATCGCATACAAAATAAAAGTCTGTTTTACATAATATATTTGAGTGTGCTGTATATAATTATTTTGTATATATAAATACCTATGCATGCATGTATATATTTAAGAATTATTTGCGCTTAAATTCTGTATATATATATAAATACATAATCTATATTATATACATATAAATATTTTATATAGGAATAACACATTTTCTTAAACATATACATGCATGTGTGTGTATTTATATATACAAAATAATTATATACAGCACACACAAATATACTATGTAAACACAGACTTTTATTTTGGATGCGATTAATCACAATTAACTTTTGCACAGCCCTAATATATATATATATACACACACACACACACACACACACACACACACACACACACACACACACACAAAATAAAGATAGACAAAGGAAGGTTGTTATATAACAACCTTACTTTCTGTGTCCACCTGACCTTTTCAACAGAAATAATGAATCATGCTAAACTTTTACAATACCAGGGATAATGCACCCTGATGTTTAGTCTCCTGTATGATTGACCGGTCTTTGTCAGTTGGATAAATGCCAGTATTTAGGTCACCGTTGCACCAGAGGAATTAGATTTACAGAGCATCGTGTAAAGGTGGGTCAGATCTCTCCTGGCACACAAGTAGAAAGGATTAATCAGATCAGCTAGAAAATACACACACAGAATATTGAAATACCCCCCACCCGCTCCTCTGCGCTCTGTCATGATGCCTTGAAACAACAATAAAAACCATGATGCACTGCAGTTGTATCTGAGTACTCTGTTCCATCATATTGATCTGTAATTAGTTGTAATGTAACCCTAATGTTATTCTGCTGCTGAGCTATATTTGAGAAGCCTGTTCAATGTGCTTTTTTGTTTTTGGTGAAACATTATTCAGTGATTTGCTATAGCATGTCTCGTTGTGTCTCTGTGGATTTCATTTGAAAATAAATCATTTTTATTTGCATGTGCCACATTATGTGTGCTATTTATATTATTGTTGTATATATTCTCAAAGGTAAAAGTACTAGAGAAGTGAATGTGAGGAAGGGAAAGTTTCTCTTCCTGGTGTCGGTCCTCTTGTGTGTGCATGTTGAGCTCCAGAGGCAACATGCATACATCACCGTCATGTGTTATGCAATAAAATAGCAACACGTAGCTGGATATCAACACGTGCTAGATACTCCAGGAGGAATGTGTCTTTGCTCACATCTTAAGATGGCTGCTGGCTCATTTTGAAGTGCTACCATGCACTAGTCCCGCCAGTTTTCTGAGACTGGCATTAAGGCATATAAATATATCTCAGTCTAAATGCAGCCTGATCAATCCTTTCCTAGTTGCCTGTGGAATGACATTAAGGCTGTGGGGGAACCCGCTGGTCCCTTATTTATAACTCCACCTTCAACATAGAATAGCCCACCCAGTAAGGGCAACAAAGTAAGGTTATGATTCTTTTCATAATGATATACTATGTGCACAGATGCTTGGCCTCATTATACTGATAGAAATGAAAGGAAAGCTTTATCTGTGATTACGTTTGTTTATGCTGTGGGCAAGAAAAAATGCCTGGGGTCCTTCTGATGCATTTTTTTAAAGACTAGGCTATTTGTTTTGCGGTTTGGAGCGGTTATCAAAATATGAAGCAAAAGCAATGTCGCACAGGATATAATAACCCACTTAGACCTCCAAGTTAGAGTTTTGGAATATGGACTGTGTCCTGTTTTACCCAGTTCCTCTGAATACCTTGTAATTGGCCTATCGATTGATGTCATGCCAATCTGCGTCCTAGTGCATTGTTTTTTTGGTACTGTAGAGAAAGCAAAGTTATACCTATGAATAATCAATATTTTTATGTGGATTTTAAGTAAGGAATTTTCAGACTTGGTGCTGGGGGTTAGCAATTTTTTTTTAGAGAAATAAAAGGATTTTGTGCAGTATATGTTTAGGTCTGTCAAGGTTAATTTGTGTACTTTAGATTTGAACTAAATACTGAAATTAAATACAGACTTTTAAAGAATCTTCAGATTCATTATCTTTCAGTGCTCCTTTCTCTGTTTTCACTGTTAGTTTTTATGTGGGTTGACTGGCGTAATTTACTGAGAAGTCTGCTGTTTGCATTTTATATCTTAGTTTGAAACGGCATTCCTAAAGCATTTTTAAACATGAGGTCATGGCAGCACATTGATCAAATTTTGCACATTCTTTAAATCTTGAGAGAGATTTTGGAGGTCATGTGCAATAATCAGTCTTTATATTTTGTCAATTCTTATGAAAAGCATGAATTTCTCATCACAGTTTCTTTGTTTAAACTATATTTCATACCACAGCTTTGATGCACAAAACAAAGAGGTTGATATTCCTCATCTGGTATCAAGCCTCTGTGTCACATATGTAAAGCACCTAAAAATGTATGAATGTCATTGCATTTGGTTACAGAAAACAAAACCACTTATTTATAGTGGCAGTTATTTATGAAAATCAAAATGCTTCACAAAGCATTGTTTTTTTTAATGATAAAAGAATAGATATTCTTTTGAAAATGATGACAATGTGAATGAATGTTGTTGGACTCTTTCTGGTTGTGAAACAAACAATATCATAGTTAATGTGATGCACTATACACGTGGTTACTCTTGCTAGTGAGTAAGCACATGTATAGTGCATCACATTAACTATGATATTGTTTGTTTCACAACCAGAAAGAGTCCAACAACATTCATTCACATTGTCATCATTTTCAACAGAAATGATTTCTTTTTTTTATACAGCTTTTGTAATTCATACCATCTTACTTTCATCCTTACATGTTTGTTTCAGTGCAAATAATTTATTAGACGACTAAAGGGGGTCTAGCATCATCTTGCAATTGAATAATTCAGGCCATTTAAGGGTTTTAAACTCTGTCACTGATGCTTGGTGAGGTCATAGAAGTTTACTGTGGGTGAATGTTTTTATTCTGCCTTTTCTTGGGTATGTGACCTCAAAACAGCACTAGTGTGCATTGCCTTTTCACTAGCAGATGTAAAAATCTGCTTTTTTGCAGATTATTTAGGCTACTTTAGGTAGTTACTAGGATTCTTTTTGGAAATCTGTGAGTGTTCCTAGGAAATATGCCATTTGTCAGTTAAAAACAAGCAGCCACACCCTTTTTGCTGCTTGCCACAGGCAGCCCATTGCAGCAGAAGATTGCTTGAAGGATTGATTGCTTTTCCTCCTGATCTCAAGGAACCTTTTCTCTCAGCTGCACCATGATTTTCCACCAGTTAGCCTTAGGGTTTCAATGAAATGTTTGCATTAAACTGAGCTATGTTTACTGACAGACGTGTAGTGGACCACAGAGGTCTCAATTGTCTATATTTTTTACTCCTGACTCACTCGTGAAGTGCCTGCATTAATTGCATAAAACCAATTGCAATGTAAAGAAAATGTACCCATGTAGAATTTACTGCTAAATTGTTAGGCTATTCTGGGTGGTTTCCTGGTTGTTGCTATGCGGTTGCCAAAGCATTTTGAGTGGATTTTTAATGTGGTTTATACGGTTTTCTGGATAGTTACGTTCCCAGCCTCAAGTCTCTGTGATATTCTGGTTCTATATATAACTCAAGTCTCTCCTTCAATGGTTTTTGCACACCCGGAAAAAAATGATAAGGCTGATTGCTTCAAGTAATAGCACACCAATTCTCTAAAAGCCATATTATATTGAGTTATGAGCTGAAATTTAATGTGGCATGTTAGGTGTTTGTTGTACCTGATTGCACATGAAACGATGATTCATATCATGGGTGTAGTTATCCCAGTGACATGGTAAATCAACAAGTCAAGCCTCTAATGTGAAAGTTTTCATGGGTTAGCTTTACAAGAGAACAGTGTGCACAGCCTGCAGTTATGTTTGACTTGCTCTACATTACTTGAACAAGTAATCCATGTGACTGTATTTTTATGCAGCAAGTACTCTGTATCCATTACAGGGCTTTAGTTCCTGGAAGATGTTTATATCGACAGGATTCTTGTTCACATTAGTGCTTAGCACTCTATATGCACTGACTGTGCAACATGCTAAAGTGTCTCAGAGCTTGTTGTGTCTAAGGAAACTCCAACCTTCGTTTAAACCATGCCTGAAACCGTTTCTTGTTAGAACTTAATTCTCTCTACTCTGTTTGTTTTCCCTGAATGCAACTTCAGGGATCTATTGTTTATGTGAAGCCAGCTCAGATACAATCTTATACCATCACCAGGCTTATGGTAGTCATCCAGATCAGGCCAGTCAAACATGCTCTTCCAGTCTAGTTTGAGCTGGCTTAGTTTGTGTTTAAAGTCTGTGGAGCTTCATTTCTTTTCACCTCTGAGTGTTCCTGGCATCAGACCCAATTCTGTCACCAGACTCCTTATTGTATTCTCTCAAGCAAGATGTGTCTTGCTGATGTAAATCAGTTTTATTTAACGTTGCCATAACCTTTTATACACTTGAACCTGAGAGCCAATCTAGAACATTTCTAAGCCAAGCAAAGGCACAAGAGAACATGGCATAATATACTTTGAGATATATCTGACATTTGCCACCAGTTAATATACCAGTTTTACAACCAAAAGCTTGAATACAGATTTGATTATGGACAGTGGGGACTTGAGCCATGATGACCGTTTACCAAAGTTTCTTTCGATCTCAGCTGTGACTAAATGTAATAAAGCTAGGGAATATAAATATAAATGTTTATAAATGTCATGTTTTCATTTACAAAATTAAGTACTTTGTTTCCTGTAATAAGTGAAATTAGGCGTTACAAGGGCAACATTTTGCATGGCTTGTGACTGCATGAGTTTTATGGGAATTATGTAAATGCTGCTGTTCAAAACCCAAGCCCGTATAAATCACAGTTTCTTTATTGTCCCGTGCTTTTCTGCGAGGAGCCTAAAATCAGCCTATTAAAATCTCAAGGTTTCCAAAAATTGTGTTTCAGCTAAATTCAGTTGGATTCACAAAACATTCTTAAGAATGTTTTAAACACTTTTTTTCTTTCTTTTTTTCCCCCCTCAGGATTGTTTGGGACAACAAAATATATATATTTTTCTTTTTCTCATAATTAATATACATTACAGTATCTCAGTTGTTTGAAACCAGAGTGTTAGATCCTGGGAAAGAACATTTTTAATACAAGATAAAATAAAGATAAAGTATTTGTGTGGATATGTATAGTGTTGCTGATAAAAAATGTCTCAACCCATGTTACAATTAAACCTATACCCTTGCATCTAGTTTCAAAAGATTCCTACTGATGTTCAGGCTTAGAAAAACAGAGATCTGTTTTCTTAGCTCCAGGTTTCATTCTAAATGATCAATAGTAGTATCAGTTACCAGGGAAAAGTCTGCCTTGGCTTTTGTATTACTGACTCCTAAATTGCTCCTTAGGGGCTGAACCTAGTTAGTTATGCAACCTACTTGTCTCACTCCAAAAATTTAACATGACCACTGAACCTTTTTATAGACATTTTGTCCTTGGTATGGTTGATCTAATGTCTTACCCTGTTCCCCAGGTGCCTGAGGTTATTAGCAGCATTAGACAGGTGTCCAAGGCTGCACTTAAGGAGGAAAGCAAGCCCAAGCAAGATAGTGATGAGTCTTTCTACAACTCCCAGAAGTTTGAAGTACTTTACTGTGGAAAAGTGACTGTCAACTACAAGAAAGCGCCTTCAACTTTAATTGACGACTGCATTGATAAATTCCGCCAACACGAGATTGAACGCAAGCGTCTGCGGCTCCTCAGTGGCCAGCGTAGCTCCACCGAAGCCCCCGTAGAGTTCATCATGGGTGACGACCCTCTTAGCTCCTCCCTCTGCGAAGTTGACGAACCCGAGGCAGAACATGGCTCGATTGAGGAAGACCTGTCTGAGTTGGCAAATGGGAAACTGGCCTTGACCAACTCTTCCAGTACAGGCAGCTTGCGAGGGGCCTTTCCTGAGTGCATTTTGGAGGACTCGGGATTTGGGGAGCAGCAGGAGATTCGTACGCGCTGTAATAGCCTCGCGGGTGGCCTGCAGAAAAAGCCCAGAGAGACTGGCAAGGGGTCAACGCGTAGGAGACATGCTAGCGCGCCCAATAACGTGCAGCCTACTGATGCTGACAAGAATCGTACAATGCTGTTCCAGGTATTACACAAACTTTTAGTCTGTGATTTCATGTACCTTTACAGATGATTTCAAAACTGAAATTCCCTCATGTTGAAACAAAAAAGATATTGAGTCTTTCAACTGTTTTTGTCCATACAATGAAAGTTAATGGGCAAACCCTATACATTGCGAGTAAATCGATCCCATATGCTACTCAATTTCACGCTAGGTGAATAAATAATATATGTATAATGTTAGATTTCACTCACCAGTGATTGAGTTAGAGGCCAAAGGCCTATTAAGACAAAGGATGGTAACTATACTGTATTAATAATTGTTCTGATTCTATGAGAAGTGGGAAGTCCACACAACAACTATGGTGATTCTATTTCCATTGTGTGAATAGAGTGTTGATGGAGATCTAAACAACTGACTTTAATTTTATGAACAAAAAAAAAAAAAAAATTTTTTTTGGTTGAGCTATCCCTTTAACTTTAAAAACAGGCCTACGCATGTAAATGTCTTCTTTTTAGAAGTCAAAATTCTGCTAATTAGCATGCATGATGGGTCATGTAGTCACACATTTCCCTTTAAACAGTTTTTAGGGGGAGGTGTCTTTATGGTCATTTGGTTAAGAAAACACTTGCAAACTATGACCTTGGTTGTTAAGTAAGATTTTTTTTTTTTAAATGCAAATACAGCTCTCAGAAAACACTGCCATGAGAGTTATCATTTATCAGACATTTAGCTTAATATTTGCGTTTTTATTCCTACTGCTTCTCAATAAACAAAATATGCTATCAAATTGCTTTTCTATGTGCAGGTTGGACGGTTTGAAGTGAATCTCATCAGCCCTGAAACCAAAACTGTGGTTCTGGAGAAGAATTTTAAGGACATCTCATCCTGTTCCCAGGTCTGTGTGTGAAAGGATTAGGATTGTTTGGTTTTAGAGATAAGCTCTTTGTACGTCTCATATTTAATGTCACCATATGTTGTCACACAGTGCTGTTCAAAACAAGTTCCAAGTAACTGACATAAGATTTTGTACTAATTTAGAATATTTATATTTTTCTTTGTCATACAAATTGATGTTCTCATAAAAAGACCTTTCAAACTGCCATAATTCTTACCGTTGTCTATGTCTTACGATAAAAGTGCATGTTTTGCATGTGTATAACAGGACAGTGATTTGAATATTAAGGCAATAGGTCAATCAAGAACAAGGTCATGAGTTGAGCGATTTTATTTACAGTATTTTTGTAATGCTAATCCTTAAAGGACATAGCATTATTAAATGTGTTGACGTAATTTACACTTAAACATTAAGACAGGACAGGACATATTGAGCAGCTCCTCCCCTTTTTAATAATAGCCAATAGCATTTTGTTTATATCACTCACAGCTCAGTAAAGCCATTAATCATGTAGAAAATAGTAAATGTGTGAACAAGTGACTGATTTTAGCCCAGCTTTAGCATCTGTTTATAATGTTAATGAGCATTTATAAGCATTTGATTGGATATAAATTTTGATGAGAAGCTGCAATGCAGCATGATGTCATCAAAATCATTGATCCATATTGGTGAAAGTGAGAGACTGTAACTTTTAAAGGCTTATATCTTCTAAATGCCAATTTTGGCAGTGTTTTGGAGAACACTAGCTTATAGATAACAGTATGGCTAACATATTCATACTAAAATCCCCCAAAACATTGATTAAGCGCTTATTGGTTTCATAAAATGACAGCAACAGAAATATTATATACTAATAATATACTAATGTTCATTAAATAAAAATGATATGTATTACCAATAATAATACCTACAAGGTGGTGTGTTAATATGCAATTCAGTTGATGTATAATCACACTTTCTTCCAATCAGAATTCAGAGGTAGGATAATTTGTCTTATGAAGTGATTTTTTACATGTTGTGTGTCACTGTGACTTGCAGCCCTGTCTGTCTGTTAGTCTTTTATGGATGTAATTTCTTGTGCCTGCAGGGTGTTAAACAGACAGATCACTTTGGCTTTATTTGTCGGGATGTGGAGGTGTCTGGCCCAGCCCAGTATGTGTGTTACGTGTTCCAGTGCGCTAGTGAGTCTCTGGTGAGTCCTGACCTGTTTGCAGCACATGTTGTCACCACACTGATTAATTATTCATCCTAAGGTACAATGGAAACAATGACTCTCACTTACCTATCTTGTGGACATTACCTTTAGTACGCTGATTTCTGTGCCAACTGACTGCCACCCAGAGGATGAATAGGATTAGACCTGTGTTTTTGCACACGATGTACAGATAAGGTCTCATTGTACAGCTGATATGCAAACATGAAGGTTTTCCTTGTTTCTGGTCTATATGGATGCTTTGCTGTCGATTACCTCAAAAAAAAATAATGTGGACTACCTTGATTTTTAAAAAAAAAATCAAATGTACAGCACTATAAATACTATGAATGTTTAAAATGTAAAACTGTTTTGCCAAAAGTACAGTATAAACATAATTCTTAAGCAGAATATGCTACCGCTTGCAAATTTTATCTGAGCAAAAGTTATACAGTAATATAATCTTTCAACTCATTTCATGGCCATGACAAGCACATGATATGCATCATAAATTGATAACCAGATGTTAATTTGTGTGGAAAGGTTGTCTAATTTCAAAATGACAATTGAGGACTTTTTTTTTTAAATAAGACTTTCATTGTAATTCTATTAATGTATAATTCAAAATATATATTTTTTAAAAGTATTTGACAACATTGATACCATGAGTAGATCTTACAGTAAGTTTGACCAAGAATATTTTTTAAAGGTGATTTTTTATTTTTTTTTAACTTTAATTTTGTCTACAAATGCTTTTCTTAGGTGGATGAAGTAATGCTCACCCTAAAACAAGCCTTTACCACAGCAGCAGCTATGCAGAGCTCCAAGAACCAAATCAAACTGTGCGAGGCTTGTCCAATGCACGACTTGCACAAGCTCTGTGAGAGAATTGAAGGTAAAGCCACCGGCTTCCATAAACTCACTCAATGTACTCGTCTCAGTTTTAGCACAATATTCCAGTGTGTGTCTCTCTCAATGTCCCAGGCTTGTATCCTCCCAGGGCGAAACTAGCCATTCAGAAGTACCTTTCACAACTGAGCGACAACGAGCAGGTGAACATATTTGAACGGGTGCAGGTAGGCAAACCAGGAGAAATTTCGCAAACAAATTAGAGGACAAGTTCGGTATTTTACACTTAAAGGCCTGTTTTAAGATCGTTTCTGATAAAATAAAACGGTTTAGATTAAAATTTGGACACATGCTGCTGGCCCGAGAATTTTCGGTTTCTGATTTGTGAAGTCCTCAAATGACAATTGAGGACTTCACAAATCAAAATGTCTTTAAAAAAAAAAAAAAAAAAAAAAAAAAAAGACTTTCATTGTATGTCTATTACTGTATAATTTATTTTTATTTGTGTAGTCAAAATATATATATATTTTCAAAGTATTTGACAAAATTGATACCATGAGTAGAGCTTACAGTAAGTTTGACCAAGAATATTCTTTTAAAGGTGTATTTCGGTTTTTGATTCAAACCGAAAATTCTCGGGCCAGCAGTATGTGTCCAAATTTCATTCTTAACTGTTCTATTTCATCAGAAACGATCTTAAAACTGGGCTTTAAGTGTAAAATACTGAACTAGTCCTTTAACTAAATATCCTATAATTCCAATTATCTATTGTATATTTAGTTTGTTTTCTCATGCATTAGAAAATGAAGCCAGCATCTGATCAAGAAGAAAACGAGCTTGTGATTCTTCACCTCCGACAGTTGTGTGAGACCAAGCAGAAATCTCATGTTCATATTGGAGAAGTCTCACAGGTAGCAAAAATACAAAAGCAACAAAAATGCACCACTAACTTCGCCCACTCACGCCACCTTGCAAAGTCATGAAACTGTGACCTCCCTTTAATAGGATAAGACAGGTTGTAAGAGTCATCAGAATAGAGATTAGAACAGAGCACCTGAATGAATGCAGGTGCCTTTCTAAACATGTGCTTGTCACATGAAGTCTAAACAAGACTGTATGTTTTCAGAGTAGTTCACCTCTGTTAACATTTCTCTCATCTAGCTTTTAAAATTGAAATATAATCAAATAGATCCCTGTTTACTTATATATATATATATATATATATATATATATATATATATATATATATATATATAATTTGTGTATGTATACAGACAATTTTTATAAGGTAACATGGAAACAACAAACCTATCTGCCTACCCTTTCAACTGTACAGTGAAAGCAATGGTTGGCAAGGCTTCCAATGTGCTCAATCTGTGCTTTAAAGGAACACACTGACTTTTGGGACTGTATCCACCAGAGTTAGAAAAGTCCGTACATACACTTTTCATCTCCTTGCATGCTGTAACTCTGATACACACACCGCTAGCCTAGCCTAGCACAAAGACTGGAAGTAAATGGCTCCAGCTAGCATACCGCTCCCAATAAGTGACAAAATAACGCCAACATTTTCCTATTTACATTTTCCCTATGTCCTCCTGACGCACACACACACAACGCACAGAAAGACACACGCCATTATGGAGTTCTCTTTCGCGCTTGAACGAACAATAACACACACATTTATGCCAAAATTTCAGTTTTTTTTTCGAGTATCCTCCCAAAAACAGTCTTAAATTAGTTGAATAAAATCTTAAATGGAAGTAAATAGTAGTGAGAGAATGAGATGCTGTCAGCAGCGGCAGATCTTAAAGTGACAGGAGCGATTAATTCTGTCCGTCAGTAAAGTAAACCTAAAGAACAGAGGGAACGGAGACAATTACTAACTGCTCTTGACTAAAGAACGCTTGTAGCTTTGATAAGGATTAATCTATATTTCATTTATAATTAATTCAGTGAGGACTGTTTTATAAACTTATTAAATTTCTGTATGGTATAGGCTAAATGTAATTTATTATGGGTTTAAGTGAGGATTGTTTTAAGTTCACTTAAATTAAAGGTTTTTATTTTTTTTAAAGCCTAATATTTAAAATTTGGGAAAAATCATTTTCATCGAGACATCAGTAGCTATAATATAAGTGATAATGGCTTACATTCATAAAAAGATGGCAATAAGATACAGCTGTAATAAAAGGTGCCATTCAAGATAAGTCAGTCTGCCCCCACACACCAAAAAAAAAGGTCAGGCTCAGGAATTTATTTACTTTAACCCCTGTACACAGTTAAAAGATGGCTGTGTCTCATATGACCTTGTTATTTGTACACACTGTGACTTTACAAATCACAACATATAAATAGGAAAATGTTGGCATTATTTTGTCACTTATTGGGTGCAAAATGCTAGCTGGAGCCATTTACTCCCAGTCTTTGTGGTTTGGTTTCGACAAGTGCCGATTTATCCCTGGTCTTGCTTCCATCATTTTAACATCTATTAAGTAAAATGTCACCAAGTGCAGAACATGCATTCCTCAGAAAACTATTTAATCTTACAGGGCATTCATTCTCACTAATTCACTCAGTTTTATTCCTTTGTGTCACAGCAGAATGCTTCTGGCAGCACTCTGACCTCTGATAACTCCACTGCGGGCCGCAATAAACTAGACTTGTTGAAGAACAAAGCCCGGAGTTCTTTGACGAGCTCCCTGGAGAACATCTTATCACGGGTATGTGTGTGTGTGTGTGTGTGTGTGTGTGTTTTTCGTCTGTGTCTTAATGGTCTATGAATGGGGATTGACCCATTTACCCACCCTTCTACTATGAATAATACCTTTGTTTGTGTGTACAGTACTATAATATTTCAACCAGCTGCTGTATTTACTCACAATATCATTGCTTAAGGATAAAGACCAGCTAAGCCGGAATTCTCCATTAGGCGTCTGTGTTCAGTTAAAGGGACAGTTCACTAAAAAAATGACTTCTGTCGTTTAATCACCCTCATGTTGTTCCATCCAGACCTGTATGAATTTCTTTCTTTCTTGAAGCTCAAATCAAGCTCAATTTTTTTTTTTGGATAGTCACTATCAGCTTTTGTTACATGGAAAAAAGCAGCATTAAAATACTTCAAACTACACAAATCTTCTTTAATGAGTTAGAGTGGATAAGGTTTAATGGGTATTTGGCGTGCTGTCCGGGGGAAGGGCTCCGAGCTTGGTCCGTACCCAGAGTACTCCTCCTATGTAAGTGTTTAGGACTGGAAGTGTGGAGAAGGGGTGGTGGAGGGATGCTGCTAAACTATCAATGGAGTGACATTGCTGAATCTATGTATACACCTCTTATCATTGATTGCTGAGTATACTCCACTCGTGTTAGTTAACTGAATGTGTTCCTCCTGAACTTTGTTAATAAAACATCGTTTTGTGTTCTATGAAAGACTGAAATCATATAGGTTTGTGAATGATGAATGACATGTTGATTAATGGATAACAGAATTTTTATTTTTATACATTATTCATAAAGTCTGTGTATATGTAAATTCTGACATTCAAGTTGCCTAATTTCTTCCCTAGGGAGCCAGCCGTATGCGAATGCGTCTGGGCAGTATGGGAAGCTTTGACCGCGTGAGTATCACACAACACACGTGAATACTGTCATTTTAACCCCAGCTCTTGTTCTCTCCCTGCCAAGAATCACATCTCTGTTCTGCCCCTGCTGGCATGCCTCTGTGGTGTCAGTTACCACCACATAATACCAATGCTGTGTTATGATACACATGTTTTTAAGCATAAGCATGAGTAATATGATTAAAGCTGGCCTGTCAGTCTCATCAGGGGGTCTCACTTGTAGGTGTTGGCTTGTTTTGACTCTGTCAACCTCTTTCTCGGTGGGGTGTGAAATGTGAGGTGTGTGTGATGGTAAGATTGGGTCTCTGGACTAACAAATCAGTCAGCTCTACCTTCCCACAGGGTCCTCACATGGCCTTAGAGGCACTGTCAATGTGAGCACCTTCTCTCATGTTTAAACTTCAGCTCTCAATAGCATGTTACAATCTAACAGTTCCTTACACATGGCTCTCTTCCATGTTCTGTATGTACTGTGAATCAGTTCTGAGAACACAGCAGCTCCAATTCATACTTTGCACATGATGTCAAAAATACCGGCTGGCGGGCAAGAACGTCGTTCTCTGGCAACGAAACCCAGTAAACTAATCAAGGATCTTGCCAGGACGTTGTCAGTTTCAATATACAAAAGTTGGTGTTTTGAGGTGTAAACGACATGCCAGATAGTTGTTGTGCGATTTGATGCACTAAATGTCAATCGTGTAATCGTGCTTACACGTTCACCAGTAGGTGGCGAGAACACGTTCATCTGTACGTGATTTGATTTGATATGAGAAGATGAATAAATGGAGAATGAATGACACGTTACTGTTGTACTGCGCATGGCCATAGCAAGCTATGAGGTCTGGACCTCGGTCATTTTTTACATTAAAAAATAAAATGTCAAGCTCTCTGAATGATTAATTAGCCACGTTTAAACCACCTCATGTTTAAACCGGTTCATGCTGTTTAGTTAACCTTTCACATAGTCATCATTAAAAACATTAATCAAAGCAGTGTTTCTCAACTAGCAATCTATTCTGCCAGCATATTTGTATTTGATCTGTGTGAATTACAGAAATATAAGACTTGCTAGACCTACTTTTTTTCTATATTTCTTTCAGGTCTATATTTCTTTCAGGAAAATCAGGTTGTATGTATTATGAAGTTTATGTAGAAAATATCCATTTATTTAGTTATGCTCTGCTCTAAAATATTTATGTGATTTAAATATTGCTTAAAGGGTACATTTTGGGCCACTTTTTTTTATTAGATTTTAAATTTTGACAATAAACATGCCAAAAAGAAACACAACAAACAACAACCTATCTACTAATTCCTCCCACCCACCCACCCCGCGGTCTCTTTATAATGGGGTACAAAATGGACAGAAAAGTCAACAGAAAAACAGTCACAGGAATGATAAAACATTTATAAAAAAAAACAATAATAAAAAAAAAATAGAGAAATGGGATAAAGTGTATATTGGGCCACTTTTACAAGATAATATAAGTCTCAGGTGTCCCCAGAATGTGCCTGAAATGTATCCTACAGATCATTTATTATACCTTGTTGTAAATGGGCGTTTTTGAGTGGAAGGACAAGCATGCTGTTTTGTGCATGTATCTTTAAATGCAAATGAGCTGCTGCTCCCCACCCCGCTTTCCAGAAAATGGCAGAGCCTTTACAGCTTGTGCCTCTGATATTCTCCCAAAAACTAAAACATCTGTTTTGTTTTGATTATCTATCATGGTCACTTGGCACTGCATTTCTTATCATGAAAGTTTATTATCTGCATGCATTTTAAAGTCATATCAGTCTAAACTTCTGATGTATGTTTTTTTCTGAGCATACAAATCTGAAGCACAAACACAAGAGAGCTGGCTGTCAGACATCATGTCCCATGAGTATTAAACTAAGTTTTTTTTCACGTCTTATTGGACCTAAACTTTCAAATACACTCAAGGTTATGTCAAAAACACAAAGTTCACATCACATCATAGTTAGTTATGTCTGTGAATGTGAACAGCAGGGAAAGAAATCGCATGTGTATATTAGATCTGTGTATTAAAGTGAAAGCCGCATAATATGCAGAACCTTCTGCTATAAATGCTGTTAATGTGAATCAAACAAGAAAAGAAAAACAGAAAATCACTCGCTGCTCCTGACTGAATAGCTGTTAAATGCTCTGGCGAGGAGATAAACATGGTGGAGTTTGTAGAGCTAACTCAGGGCAGGGTATATGCTAATAGGGCAGAGTCTGTCAGTTGTCATGGGTGGAGCTTAAGCTCATGTGATGTCACACTGCTAGAATCTGCTTACAGCTTGTTCTGAGACGCTGTTTATGGGGATTAGAAAAGTGGAGTGGGTGGATTTTTACCATTATAGGGTGGTTGTGTACACACTTGTTTTAAAGTATTTTCAAGCACCATTTAAAAGTGAATTTTGCATGATAGGTCCCCTTTTAAAATTGCTTGCAGTCACAAGCCATAGTAATGGGTATGTTAGTGAATTTTCCTTGAATTTTGAGGGTTTTTTTTACAATCCTTATTCAGAAATCTTAAACAACTGGAAAAATCACGGAGATTCATTGGTCAAAATGTGTGCAAACCAAAAATGTTAAAAAATATACAAAACAATTGTGTATACAAAATGAAGTGGCATCCGTAAACAAATTATGCTAATACCTTTTCTCAGTAAAACTTTTTTCTAAGCCATTTGAATAATTACTAGTCTCAAATCGATCAAATCTTGCGCTGTTTGAAGGCTCCCGTTCCCTTGGTATTACCATGACGAGAGCTATTATATTGTTTAGATAATTTGTTTTTCCCAAATTTAGCTGTAGGCAGCTGAAGGAAGTGGACAGGGTTTGTGATTTGTGCGAGTGAAAGGAGAGAGAGCGTTGTGCAGCCGTTACTGGTTTCCTGGCCCTGCTATTTACTGACTCACAGGAGAGCATGGGTTCAGGAACTGCCATACAACAAGGACAGGAAACAGAGTGAGGAAGAGAGCCAGAGAGAGAGACCCTTCCTATAGCCATCACAGTAAACAGCAGCCAAAAACCTCCATTGTGCTGCGGTCCACCTCCAATGGTTCATGTGTGTGTGATGTGGCTCTGTTACACAGACTATTAACATACAATAGATCACAAAGTGTGCAGTCACTCTACCGCCAACACAGCCACTTCTGACTGGGGAAGCGAACGAGACAGGACGGGGAGAGGGAAAATCCTGAGTGAGTTCAGAATCAATAGTTTGATGTAGTTGGTGTCAAGTCAGTTGTTTTGCTTTGTCTGAAATTTGAAGGTTGTACATTTCAGTAAATTGCTTGTTTCTGTCTGGGATGGATCTTTATTGAATTTGAGTTTGGACTCATTGGTAAACTAATTTGTCTGACATCAAAAAATATAATCTCATCGTCTGAGGTTGTTGGGTTCAACAAATCACTGACCCGGTTCATTATCTGCTCACCCTGCAGGGCGACTCTCCTGGTGACTCCCCACCTGGGACTCCACCCAGTTACCTTGAGGACGACCCAGATGCCCCGCAGTTCCGTCGCCGGGCACACACCTTCAGCCACCCGCCCATCAAGAAGAAGATCTCCTTCACTGAGGTTTCATCCCAGGCCTGTAAGGCTCCACTGCGCCGGCAGCAGTCTTTGGCCCCAGAGCTGCTGCAGAGCAGGTAATGCATTTCTTCCTGTTTGCTCTCATGTGATAAAGCCAGTTATCTTTACTTCTGTTATTCAACAGTCATATGATGAATAGACAGTCACAGCTATGTGCTGATGTGCTGAAAACTGCTTGTGTTTTTTTTTTTTTACAATCATAAATATTCTTCAATACATATAAACTCAAATTTGAGCATGAATGCTTACATGGTCAAGAGTGCATGTGGCATGTCTGTGTATAGTTGGATTTAGCACTAATTCAAATCATTTAGAAAATTACTAAATCTAGAGAATGTGATGCATATGATTTTTATTGTTGAATTTTGTCAACAAATTTTTAATGAATCAACATTTTATTGATGGGAGTCTGTCAATTGTTTGAAAAGTAATTGAAGCCAGTTAATTTATCTAGTGTCAGCCCATACTGAGAATTTCCCCCAAATATATTGTCATCTCTAATAGATTTAATATAGGTAAAATTATATTAAGCTTATGTATTTTTGTCAGAACTTTTACTTTTTCAGCATTTAAAAAAGTAATGGTAAAAAATGATCCAGTAAATCCAGGCAAAACCTAAAATAATTATAATCTTTCATCTGCTCAGAGGCGCTCATGTGTTCTAGATTGTGGTTCCATGGCTGTGTTTAGACCTTTGTAATGAAATGTGTATTTGTCGTGGGCCTTTTATGTTTCGGCCCTCAGCACTGTTGGTATCTCAAGAGTGCGCAGTGTCTCTGAGAGTGACTCCTACTTCAGTCTCTCGTCCTCCTTCCACACCCCCACTTTCCTGAAAAGCTTTTACCAAGGCTCCCTTGGCTCACTGGCCTCCCTGTCGGACAGCGGGAGTCTTAAGAGGTGAGAGGGGGCGTCGATCGCGTTTTCCCCCGGGGGTGCCTGAGGTTCGAGCTGATAGCGGCCTTCTCTGCACCTGTCTGTTTCTTAACCCAAAGGCTTCAGTCACTGTATCGTCAGTTAAGAAGAACCACTTCTGTAACTTACTCTCTCTTTCTGTCTGTCAACATTTTTGGACTTTGTCATTGTCAACCGGACAAAAGGGATGCTAAACCTCAATTGCATGTTGGCATCTTTACTAACTAATGGTAAACAAAAGCGTTTATCATCTATATTGCATCCATCAACTGTCACAGAACTTTCTTCTCATCTTTACTCTCAACTCAACTTTATTTATAGAGCACTTTCAAGACCACAAGTGGCACCAAAGTGCTGTACAGAAGGTATAAAATAGAAAGTAAAAACAAAGACAAAACAATGCAAACATATGACATAAAAACTTACAAAGCACTATCAAATGCTAAAGAGAACAAGTGTTTTAAGTGCACTCTGAAAAGCACCCAATAAAGGACAAGCTTTTACAGACAGGGGAAGGTCATTCCAGATCCTAGGAGCTGCAACAGAGAAAGCCCGATCACCTTTACATTTTAAATGGGATTGCGGGATCTTAGTACCCGTTAAAAGTCTGGCAGCTGAGTTCTGTACGAGCTGCTAACGGAAGAGAGAAGCCTGACTCACACCCAGAAACAATACATTACAATAATCCAAATGGGATGACACAAAGGCATGAACAACCTTCTCCATTATCGTCAAAAGAAAGGATAGATTTCAATTTAGAAATTGATCTAAGATGGAAAAAACTATTCTTAACAACAGCATTGATTTGCTGGTCAAATTTAAGCCCAGAGTCAAAAATGACACCAAGGTTCTTTGCGTTAGACAGTTTTTTTGTTTTTTGTTTTCCCAGGAAACAACCCCTGGCAGTCATCATCCACACACCCCTTATTTCCAAATAAAATCATCTTGGTCTTATCCTCATTTAATTGGACAAAGTTATTCCTAAGCCAACACTTAACTTCGCCCAAACATGCATGGAGAGACTGAATGGCACATGTATGCCCATGTTTCAGTGGTAAATACATTTGAGAATCATTCGCATACAGATGATACAGAATCCCAAATTTCACAAAAATCGAGCCTAGAGGGAGCAAATAAAGGGAAAATAAAATTGGTCGCAGTATCGAGCCCTGTGGAACCCCACAGACGAGGGGCAACAGAAGAAAGATAATCCCCAATGAAAAGGTCCTATCCTTCAAATAGGAAGAGAACCATTTCAGTGCTAAGCCCTGAATACCAACCTGATTTTTAGAGTGGTTTTGGGTTTAAAGAGCAGCTTGTCAACCAGCTAGACCAGCTTATCCAGGCTGGGAGACCATCTTAAACCAGTTTTATGATGAACAGCCAGAGCGAAAGGATGTAAGTGACTGTCTGTGTCAGTAAAATGGCCCTCAGTGAAAATATAGTTCTCAGTGGACCGTCCTGGTGGCTAGTTCCCATAACTGAGTTCCTATAACTACCCAGTGTGAAAGCCTTTGTTTATTAATTTTCATGTAATTCTAAACCTGTATGACTGAGTTCTGCAGAACACAAAAGAAGATATTTTAAAGAATGTTGGTAACCAAACAGTATTGTTTACCTACTGTATATGACTTCCATTGTATGGACAAAAAACAAACATTGTTACATTACATTACATTGTTCAAAATATCTTATTTTATATTCCACAGAAGAAAGAAAGTCATAGGTTTGGAATGAGAGTTAATAAATTATTTTGGAGAACGATCCCTTCAACAAAGTTCCTGTTATAATGCTGTTAAATAGAATTTAAAGCAGCAGTTGTCAAGGGCTAGTGTATTAGAATAGAACATGCGTGGAATATAGACCCTCTCCCAAGGGTTTCTATGCAGGACAATAATATTTTAACTGAGCTCTCCTTCATCTGAACAACAGTTAACTTGGGATAACTGATAATGATGTTCCTTGATGTGTATTCGGCCTTCATTAAAAAAAAAATAAATAAAAAAAAAATAGCGGGCTCTAATGGTCCAATGTTTTGAGTGCTCTGAAAGGAGGAGATTTTTAAAATGTCACTTCCTTAGCCCTGCTCTATTTTTTTACAAATTGTAGAGAGGGTCCTCCTCTTTGTATGTTGATTGTCACCAGCTGTCTTTTGTAATTGGATGTGCAGCACACCTGTCTGTTGAGCTGCGGTCAGGGTTGGTCCAGGGTTAATGCATAACATTCAAGCCCATTTCACGCTTTCATTAATTGAATTGTCCTTGCTGTTGCTTGTGTGTGTTGTGGTAACTTAGCAAAGAGGCAGGTACAGGGAAAATAGATAGAGACCTGGGGATAAAACAGATTTGATTAATTTGATAATGAACAAATTAATCTATAAAACTTCTTAGATTTGGAATGGCTTGAAAGATGTCTTATCTAATGGAATTATATAATTTGTATAAACCCTAATTCTTAGTATTAAACTTCAGTATATATGTAAGGAATTATTGACTTCAGGCTGTTGAATTATTAGAAAAATAATGCACATCCAAGGTGGTAATGGGGTCATGACGCGAAGTGGGGGGTGTGCATTATTTTTCTAATAATTCAATTGCCTGAAGTCAATTATTCCGCTTATACTACAGTTACCACACCTCAAAACATTGTTCTGATGATGCCTTTCAAGACATTTGTCAAGTTGTTGTCATTAAAACACTCTAATTTCTTACGCATCTAATCCCATGCCTCCGTTGCTAATTTCAAAACGTCATTTTAGAGTTAGTAATGGAGGTTTGATCTCTTCTGGAAGGTGAGATCAGATGTGCAGTGTGTATATAAATATATTTTAGTACTTTCTATTCATAATATAATCCTATAATACAACCATTTTCAACATTAATAATAAGAAGGAGTATCACGTCTTTTATGCTCACCAAAGCTGCAATTATTTGATTACAGTAAAATTTTAATATTGTATGATTGTTTTCTTTTGTTGGTAACAATTTACTTGAAGGGGTGTGCATAAGACTGGCATGACACCTTCATAACCATGACATGTCATATGTCATGAATATGAAATAGGGTTTATGCATTTTTATGACTGTCATTAAGTGTCTTTCGCTCAATAATGACATTTTGAATGCAAATATGACATTGTTTAAGATGTCTTTGTTATGGCATCTTGACAAACCAATATATCATAACCTGTCAGTGTGTTTGTCATGACATCTTGACATAAAATTAAGTTAAACTGTCATGTGGTTGGTTTGGACATAACTGTGTCATGAATATTTTTCTTGACCTCAACTACAGTGGTACAAATTGAATTTGTCATTTAAAAAGTTATAATGGCTTCATGACAGTCGATGTCAAAGCCAACCACCTAACAGTTTAAAGTAATGTTAACCAATAAAGCTAAGTGGTTTCTTAAGTTTGATAATTGATCTGCTATGTCATGTTTATGACAGGTTGTGTTGTCTTAGTAATGTCAAGTTGTCATGACAAAGACACTGACAGGTTATGATGTATTGGTTTATGTCAAGGTGTCATAACAATGACATCTCAAACAATGTAATATTTGCATTAAAAATGTTAGAATTGAGCAAATGACACTTAAACATGCATAAAACTTCCTTCGTATTCATAACATGCATCATGCAATGATTATGAAGGCGTCATGTTAGTCTCATGCACACCCCTTCAAGTAAAGTGTTACCCTTTTGTTTTTGTACATAAGTTGAGTCATGTGTTGCACAAGGTTTTTGTGTGCAATGCATTATTCAGTTATTCTTCATTCTGTTCACTTCCTAATAGTTCTTCTCATTCTTCAAAACAGGTAATCTGTGTTTTATGTAGCTTATGCATGAAACCAATTAACATCTGTTATGAACCTCTAAACGCTGTGCTTCTTATTGCTTATGAGCTTTTGCTAAATGAACTTGTTACATAAATGTATGTTGTTTTTAGCTTATAACTGGTTTGACCACCTGCATTGAGAGCACATGGTAAAAAAAAAAAGATCTGTCTCATTTTAATAAGCATGTTTTGTTTGCCTGCAGTGGTAATGGGGAGGGCAGGAAGAGGTCTCTGTCAGGCTGTAGCACCGATTCTTTGACCTTGGTGCCTCCACGCAGAGTTTCTTGGCGCCAGAAGATTTTCCTGAGGGTAGCGTCACCCATGAACAAACCCTCCGCCTCTATGCAAAACGTGGGTAGGTACACATTCTTGAGCGTATGCACAGACAAGCAGACAGGTTCAACATTACACCCTGTTCTCCCAAGTCTATTTATAGTCAACACTGCAGTATATCATTGTCGTGCATGATTTTGAACTTCAAGATAACTCTCCCTTTTACTGAGATTCAAGAAAAATAAACACCCTAAAAGTTTTTTTTTTTTTTTTTTTTTTTTTTTTTGGTCAGGGGAATACACAGTACTCCATTCCTTAAATAACTTTATCACACTATGAATCTTTTCATGCCATTTGAGCATGGATCTTAGACATTTTGTTCAGCATCTGCTGTTTTCCAGACCACATGGATGGCCGGGAGCTGCTGCCACTTTCTCCTCGGGCTTTGAACCAGGATCAAGACTCTCAGGCCAGCCCTCTGTCCCCAGAGCAGGGCTTTGGTGGAGAGAAGTGCCGGCGTTGCCCAGCTGACTACAGGGCCCTGTGGAAGAAAGCTATCCACCAACAGATTTTGCTCATCCGCATGGAGAAAGAGAACCAGCGTCTGGAAGGTTAGTGTTTCTACTTGTATCTTTCTCCCCCTCTTTCTCTCTCTCTCCCTTTCAATTGAACTTGTCTCTCACTTGGATTCACTCATAACATAACTGGCAGATCCACTTAACTTGGTGTCCGTTCGTTCAACCAGAAAAGACAGTCATGTCATAATTTTCTCATTCCAAACCGTTTGAGTTTTCCTTTCATTGAACACAAAAGGAGAAATATTGTTTATACAGCTTTTTTTTCCCAAAAATGAATGGAGGGGTCACCAGGGGCTTAAAAAAATAAAAATAAATAAATGAATCACCCTGAAATCCCCATAAACGTGAACCATACATAAACTTGTGTGCTATATTCAAATTTTTCTGAAACCAAGTTTGAAAATGTGCATGCATGAAAAACCTATTGTATGACATTTTTTAGTTCCTTTTTAATATCTTAATATCTGATGGATCCATCTAAATAATATAATATAATATAATATAATATAATATAATATAATATAATATAATATAATATAATATAATATAATATAATATAATATAATATAATATAATATAGTGTTGGTAAATAATGGCGGAAATGTATTTTTTAGGTAAACTAAAATATTTCCAGTTGCTCAAACAGTAGAGCACTGACAAGGCTAAAGTCATAGGTTTGATTCCCAGGGAATGCATGCACTGATAATATAAACCTAATGTATGAACAAGTCAGTTGCATTGTGAGTCACTTTGAATGAAAGTGTCTGCCAAATGCATACAGATGTAAACCTTCAGGAGTAGTCCAGTGTTCATGGTACATTGTGGTGTTTCCTCCCGCCACTCTAATTAGGCTGTTGTTTTTGCCATGGCCTTATTTTAAGAGGGGCAAGTGTCACTGCCTCTATTTTACATTCTGGAGCAAAGTTAATTATAGATGGGAATGTCTGGATGACGTTCACGTTCTGTAAGCGTGCACTTTCAGTTCTGTGACCTCTGGGCTACATATGTAGCTCTAGTCTTTCAGAAAGGATTTAATAATGTCAGTATCTCAACCTCTTTAACACATTATGAAAGGTTAATATTATGTATTTTCAACTTTGCTTTGGAAGAGCAAGGCAAAATGTATGTGAAACATTGCCCCCTGTTGGCCAAACTGCATCACGCATGAGACTCAAGTCGCTTCCTCTTGCCTGTTACTTTTGATGTTTTCTGTCTGTTTTTGTGTGCTTTTGGATGGGCCGAACTGAATGAACATGTCATTGTAGAAGGTAAGAAAATACAGCCATGGCATTGACATCTTGTCTGAACATGCTAAATTTCTGGCAGTTATTGGCATGATATTATTGTTGGCTGCTATATATATAAACCAGCATGAGGCAGCTACAGGTTCTCCAGTGCCCATAAACAATAACAAGTGTTTTTTTTTAGGATATAATTTTCTCCTGTTGAGTGCAATATTTGCAGAGTTACCCTGGAGTCCAACAGAGCATCGTTCTCTTATTCATCTGTTCATATATGCGTTTATATTGGATAGTACAAGTGTGTTGTGATGCCTTAATGTTACTGTAAAAGGCCATGCCATGACTTGGTATGCTTTGAACCTTGTCTAAAGTTGCTGTGGAAATGGAGAGTGCTTATTATTCATCAATCTATCAGCAGCATCCTACATTTTATTGACAGTGATGTCCGCTTGCCTGTGAGGCTTCCATTGCACATGCACTTCTGTAAAGGCACTTTTATTTTTACAAACTCAAACTTATTATATTATTGTATGCATGACTCTGATGAATGGCTCTCAACTGGTTTTGCTTGTGGACCCATATTTTACATTGAATATCAAGTGGAAAACCAGCTCAAATTACTAATAAATGTTATTTAATGCCATTTTTCAATATGAATTGTTTTAAGAACATACAGTATATTATTGTAATCCGCTCTTAAAATATGATGAATGAGATTTTGTAAATCATATACTGATAGAATGTTATTTTAAAAATAGGAATTGATTTTAATGATGATAAATTGCATTTAGCATATTTCCCGTTTCTGTCCACATTTTTGGGTCACAACCCACAAATTGAGAACCAGTAATGTAAAAGCAATATATTAATTACCTGTTGTTTTGATGTTAAGTCTGAATAAATGAATGCTAAACAGTTTTCTCACCCTGCAGCCAGCCGTGATGAATTGCACATTCGTAAAATGAAGCTGGACTACCCGGAAGTGTGTCCGTGCTCCAAAGATTTGCTGGCCCTGTGGGACAAAAAGTTGAGCAGCCCCTGCCGCACTAAAGTACAGTGGGACAAAGAAGAGATCAACAGTGCCGTCTGCCAGGGTAACAACTGTTTCCTTTTGTCGCATGCTACCCTACATCATTTTTTGTTGTTACACAAAAGGTTTTTTTTTTTTTATTAGCACCAAATCAGCATATTATAATTATTTTTGAAGGACCAGGTGACACTGAAGACTGGAGTAATGATGCTAAAAATTCAGCTTTGCCATCACAGGAATAAATGACATTTTAAAATGGATTCAAATAAAAAAAGGTTATTTGAAATTGTATTAATATTTATTTTAGTATTTTTTACTGTATTTTTGATAAAATAAATGATGATTAAGTGATTGATTTAACTTAATGACCATTAATGACTACTTAATAAGCATTAACATATAAAGTAACACACACACGTGTATGTATGTATGCATGTATGTGTCAAACACATGAATACATAATACATAAGGGGGTCATGCTTAATCCACAGTCCTCAGCGTTCAGAATGTTTATTGGTTTTGGAATGAAACTGTTTTTGAAGCGAGTTGTTCTGGAGGTGATTGTCCTGTAACGGCTCCCAGAGGTCAGTAACTGGAAGGCGTAGTGTGCAGGGTGGGAGATATCAGAAATTATCTTGTGGGCTCTGCATTTGTGGTAAAGTGATTCAAAATACAGCCTGGATGAGCACAATTATTTAATTTTCAAATAATATTTTAATTTATATTGGACTAATCACCACATATATACAGTATGTACAGTATGTGTGTATATATATATATATATAATTGTACTTTTTAGATTAAAATAAACATGAAATTGTTTTGCTCTTCTAAACAATGCTCAGATCAGATTTTCCTCAGTTAGTTTGTATGTGTGTGTTCTTTAGGTGTCCCCAAAAGTCGGCGAGGTGAGGTGTGGCTCCTCCTCTTCCAGCAGTATCGTCTGCGTCACCGTCTGCCGCAGCGGCAGCAGTCTCCTGAAACGCCTTATCAGGATCTCCTCAAGCAGCTCACAGCACAGCAGCACGCCATCCTTGTCGACCTCGGTCTGTATCTAACCAAGCACGTCGTAGAGTTTGTTTATATAGGGCAATACGCATACTGATAAACTACATACATGGAATGCATTTCAAAGTTGTTATTTGTGTATTAATTGTCAAATCGCCTATAAAATGCGACAGAAAATATCATAAAACACTATCAGAAATTAATGAATCTCAAATCAGATTTTACAACTATATTTTCATGTTGTTGCAGCAAATTCACATGGACATCAGAATAGTGTTATATTTTTTGACCCAGCACATTACTGAAGTGATGTTCACCTTTCCAGGCCGGACATTCCCAACGCACCAGTATTTCAGTGCTCAGCTGGGAGCTGGACAGCTGTCTCTGTACAATCTCCTGAAGGCCTACTCCCTGCTGGACACGGAGGTGGGCTACTGCCAGGGCATCAGTTTTGTGGCCGGTTTGCTACTGTTGCATATGAGCGAGGAACAGGCTTTCGACACCCTCAAGTTCCTCATGTACGATCTGGGCATTCGTCGGCAGTACCGTCCCGACATGATCTCCCTGCAGGTGCGCCGTGTGTGAGAGCGTGTCAGATTTCACTGGGTCATGTTTTTCTTTCCGAACTGGCATGTTTGCTTTTCTTATTATGCCTATTGTTAAATGTAGCAGAACTGGTTTTTGTGTCAGATAAAGGAACGAGTATAGAACAATGTGTCCTAATTTGTGGAACTGAATGTTATGTACATTTTTTCCTATAGCATCAAAAGCAATGTTTTATTAGACACTTATTTAGACACTACTTTTATTTATATATATATGTATAAAAAAAACATGTTTGAAGTGTCATCAGCCTTGAAACATTTTTGCACAATGCTACCTCCGCACCACCAGGTGTCAGTATAACATTCAAAGCCATTGATGTATTGACCAGTGAAACATAAATTGAAAGTGACCTAGCACACCTTAAATTTAAGAAATAATATATATATATTTTTAAACTAGTGCTTTTCTTTTAGTGATTTGTAAATAACAAATCCTAATAATGTTACAATGATCAGTATTTTTAATACACATGACTTAATGCACATTTGCTCTAGAGGTATGCAAACAGCCGTCTCCACCTCTTGCACACTATTTCCTCCTCAGCTGTTAGTGATTATTCATCATCAGATGTACCAATGTTTAATCCTGTGAGAGGGCTGTCTCAGCTATTTGCGTTAGAGCCTGTTTAAAGGTCACACCTGTAAGTGTGAGGACTTTTTCTTCTTTCTCTCTCTGTAGATCCAGATGTACCAGTTGTCCCGTCTGCTGCATGACTATCACCGTAACCTGTATACTCACCTGGAGGAGCACGAGATCTGCCCCAGCCTGTACGCCGCACCGTGGTTCCTCACTCTCTTCGCCTCTCAGTTCCCGCTCGGCTTTGTTGCGCGCATATTTGGTATATTTCACTTCCTACGTAACTACCTTATTCAGACCTGCATGAATGTAGGGTATGTGATGGGCTTAGGGGAAACATGAAATGATCTTGTGTGTTCAAATTCATGCATTTCACGCATAAGTCAAGTATTGTAGCCTGTGCTTAGCGTTTGACTCTTGTGCGTTTATGTGTGTTCTGTGGCAGACCTCCTGTTTGTCCAAGGCACAGAGGTGATCTTTAAGGTGGCCTTGTGTTTGCTGAGCAACCACGAGGGGGAGATACTGGAGTGTGACTGCTTTGAAAGTATTGTGGACTACCTTAAATCCACCATCCCCAACCTCACTCACAGCCAAATGGAAGAGACGATCAACAAGGTACATTTAAAATGGAATAAACTTTATTCCTGCATATACAGGGTCTTAATTTCATCAACAACTAAAAAATGTTTTACACTTTGTTGTTTTTTTTTTTCTCAGAGCTGGCACATAATCAGATAATAGATTTTTAGAATTTAATATAAAATAATTCTGAATGTAATGTTTAAGGGAAAGTGTAAGGTTTGGATCCTGTTAGCAATTCTTTTAAGCGTTTCACCATTTTTAATCTTTTTTTTCTTTTCTCAATTGTTTTAAATCGACCACAGTTTGATTTTTCGATTTTATTATTAATTTTTTTTTTCAATTAAAATATTCCATACAGTCTCCAAATGAGTATTTAAGTAATATCAGTGCTATTTTATTTTAGTATTATTTATATAGGATTATTAATGGGTTAAGGTTGAGTTACACTTTATTTTTATTTTAGTTTACATTTTATTCATTTTGTTTCATTCTCTATGTATTAAAATTCAAATTGTATTTTAAGTACTTCGACTTCATATCAATTATTTGCCAAGGAATTTTTTATTTATTTATTTATTTATTTACAAATATATGATAAAATTTTGATCAATATCTTTTATTTTTAACTGCAATTGGATACTATACCGTAAAGTGACCATATGGCATGATCAAAGTGACATACTAAATACATACTACTAAGGTACATACTAAATTCGTATTCTATTTTTGTATATATGTATATGTTACAGTATGTGTGTAAATAATTTGAAAGAACCTGTGGCATATTCTTTGACAATAACTGTCAGTATGAAATGTGTTTTGCAGGCGACTGAAATGGACATCTCCAAGCAGCTGCACGCATATGAAGTGGAGTACCACGTCCTGCAGGATGAGCTGTCAGACGCTCCTCCTCCATCAGAGGAGTCTGATAGGCTGGATAAACTGGAGAAATCCAATGCCCAGCTCAAGAAACAGAACATGGACTTGCTAGAGAAACTGCAGGTATGTAGATATTATATCGCATTATAGCAGAAGTAGAGAAGTGTTTTTTTTTTTGTGTGTGTGTGTGTGTCTTTATTGCCAGTGTGTGGCAGTACAGTACAAAAGACAAACAGCCTGAAACTGGATATCTTTACAGATACGCCTCTTCGTTTACTACCAAAGACTATTAAAATGGTATTTTGATTTTCACATTTAAATTAAAAGTAATAGGAATTCAGCTGATAATAGCTTGTTGATCGGTCATCCACTGGTGTTTATGAATGTGGGGAGTGAATTATCCTTGAAAATCCATTAGTCTAAACATGCAATGTCACAGCATGCTCCTCTCCAATTTGTTCTTAAAAACAACCTGTTGCTAAAACCAAGCTGTTCCTAGAAACATGTTATAGAGGAAAGTGTCCTAATTTTCCAAACTAACGTAATAGGATATAGATGACTCAATAATACTATTAGAATTACTTCCATAATATACTTACATATACAAACATACACATCTATCTATCTATCTATCTATCTATCTATCTATCTATCTATCTATCTATCTATCTATCTATCTATCTATCTATCTATCTATCTATCTATCTATCTATCTATCTATCTATCTATCTATCGATTTATAGATGTGTATGTATGTATGTGCATATATATGTATATGTATGTTAGTATTTTAGATGTGGAAAATCTACTTTTAAATGTTAAATCTGAAAGTAGCATTCTGTACTTTTATTCAGCAAGGATGCATTAAATCCATCAAAAGTAACAGTAAAGACTTTTACATTAGCTGCTTTTCTACTGTCAGGCAGAACGGTAAGGAACGGTACCAGTTATATTTCCACTTGAGCTTGGTTTGTCACGGTAGGATTACAAACCGTTCACACCCTGAAATTCAGCACGGTTAGCCAGCTGGTAGAACCGTGCTGGGGTGCGTTTCCCAGTTCCACCGTTACCAATAGAGTTCAATGGAAATTCCGACCAACTTGCGACCATAGTTGGCTAACGATGCTTTCGGGAAAAGCACCCCAGGTTGACTGCATGTAGTGACGTCAGGATTGATCACTTGTCTGTTGCCTGGCTGCCAGCTTCTCTATAGTTGGCCAACTGCACTGTTTGAGCAAAGTTAATGAAATTAAAAGAAATATCTGATCATCCTCTATAACACGGTCGCTATTTACATCTCATATCGTCTGTTCTATCGCCAACGGTTGAAATGTGGCTGTTGTTCCACAAAAATCCAATTAAATGGATTTAAATAAACATTTACATTTAAATAACATTTAAATAAATGCAGTTTTTTTTTAGTTTTTTTTTTTTTTACTTTTTTTGATTCTAAGAAATATTTCTTAAGCACTGAATTCGCATATTAAGGACCTTGTGACTCCAAAGACTGGAGGAATGGATGCTGAAAAGTCAGCTTTTCCACCACAGGAATGAATTACATTTAAAAAAATATTAAAATAGAAAACAATTATTTTAAATTGTAATGATATTTCCAAATATTACAGTTTTACTGTATTTTTCATCAAATAAATGCTGCCTTGGTGAGCTTAACAGACTTCTTTCAAAAACTCACAAAGACTTATGAACAATAGTGTATATGGTCGCATGACAAAAATTGTGCATAGTTTCTTCACAAGCTTCATCCATCGCCCAGTGCTCATGTTTGCTTTTCTTATTAACAGGCGGCTCGTTTGAAAATTCAGACATTGGAGAGCAGCGTGGAGAGTTTCCTGTCACGAGAGAGCAAGATGAAGCACCTGATCCGCTCTCTGGAACAGGAGAAAGCTTCCTACCAGAAGACCATTGAGCGCATGCGTAGCAGTTTGCCATCAGAAGCCATAGCCGAGGTGGAGATGACACAGCTCAAGTCCAGCAATAATGGGAAAGCCAAAGCTGCCTGTAAAAAGCCTTGAATGGCCGTCCTACTGAGTCCGACTGATGCATCATATCGGTACATCAGTAGTGTTAGTCAGCTTCTTCCTCTATGTTCCCATCATGCTTCACCTCTGATGGCCTAATTCAATTTTTACATTTGAGAAATGGGAGCGTTTGACACTCTGCGGCTGCACTTAAACTTGAAAACAACACGGAAGTGTTTTCCTTTCCAAAGAGCAGCACGACTAGTCCACGTATATGCCGTGTTGCATCGTGGCTTTGTGCTCACTGTGAAGATTTTTTTGACCTGGCACTCCAAACCTGGAGTTTGGAGGAAACCAAATATTTACCATGTCGACCTTTTGCTTAAAGTGCTTCACCTAAAGTGCAAGCAGGAAGTGAAACCATCTGCTGCTGGGTTTCCTCTGCAACTTACAAACAGTCCTGCTGTCCAGACTTCCTAGCTTGAGCTCATGGGCATCAAGCGAATCACTGTCTGAAGACATGAAGAGTTTCTTGTCTTTACACCCTCATCTTTATTATTGCACAGCATTTCTGTGTGTGCAATGAGGAAGTATGCCTGAAAAACATTGTGCTGGATCCTATGCCATAAATATATGTGCATGTAATCATTCAAACACTGTGGATAATAAATCCAAAAATCCTGTGAGGATTTTACTATTGATTTTGTCATACATTTTTTTTTTTTTTTATATTACAGGTTTTACTTGATGTTAGTTCATCTGGGCCTAAAGATGATGCATTGTGTTAAACTGCCTGTTGGTAGCTAAATAAGACTATATATACAGCAGTGGTTCTCAATTCCAGTATTCGGGACCCACTGCTCTGCACATTTTGTATGTCTCTCTTATCTGACACACTCAGTTCAGTTCATTGAGTCTATCCTAACGAGCTGAGGATCTGAATCAGGTGTGTTAAATAAGGGAGACATACAAAATGTGCAGAGCAGTTGGTCCCGAGGACTAGAGTTGAGAATGAAACAATGAGCAGAACAGTTATATAGGATTATCTACTTGAACACTCATTCTTGTTTGTCTGTCTTCAAATTGTTTTGATGGTTCAATGAATGAATCACAGTTGTAGTAAGATGGTAAAACTCTTCGGTAAAGCGCAGTGTTCGCAAACTTAATCAAGAGCTTCTTTCTGCTACTTTATGCTTGTGTGAATATATGTCAAAAGTGGCATATTAAGAAGTGTTACTGCTGGGCTGGTGGTGGTTACCAGTGGTGCGTAAAATATGTCTAATCTTTATTCTAGATAGTGGTTTTTGATTGTTTTTAGATAGTTTTCTTGGATCTCTTTTAAAAAAAATACATTTCTGTTACATTGTGGATTAAAAAGACGTGCATCTCTTTAGAGAGAGTGGAAACATGCACATGTTTATCCAAGGGCTGCAAATAAATCGCCTGTTCAGAGAAGGTACATGCCAGCAATGCTTCTGCACCAAAGTTTAACAGTGTGAAGGACGGGGGAGAAAGAGCGCAGTCACATTGTCCAACTTTTCAATATTTCTCAGTGATATCATGTCTTCATACAGAAAAAGAAAAACATAAAGCAAATGTTCTGATGGTGCGTTTGATACATCATACTTTTCATACTTTACATTGTGTGCCAAAACCATTACCCTCACTTTTCCATTATCACATGCCGCTGTTACTTTTCAGCACAACATTCAACACAAAGATTCTGAGTTTTCTTGGACTTCATTCATTTCAGATTTACTTTTGTTTTCAATGGATCTTTGTTCATCATTGAAAGTGTGTGTACTGACAGTGTCTCGTGATTGTTCCTTTTGAGTTGTCAGTCCTCCATACTCCATTAAAACTCCAATGTTTTATACCTCAGTTTCTATTTTTTATTTTTTTTTTTTTTTATTCCTTGCCAAGGAAATGATTATTATTATTGTTTGAACTTGGTGAATTATCTAGTGGATAATAAACATGAAGAATTGTATAAACATACAATAAAGAAAGGACAAAATCCTTGAGGGAGAGTCTATTGGCTTGGGCCAGTAGCACAATTCACATTTTTTGTTTGTACATGTTTATGCATCTAAGCTCAATATAAACACATTTTCAGAATTTGAAGAATGATGCATGAAGATCAAATACTGGCAAAGTTAGTTTTTGTGTTTTACTACATAAAGGTTAATCAGTAATATGGAATGCAATATATGAAGAGTTCAGATGCAAAAGCCTCTAAATGCCATTTGAAATTTTCTTCTAAAATGACCATTTTTATCAAGCTTGTATATTTAAGTTCAGTAATTTCACTTAAATGACAATTAATAGGTAATCTTCATTGCCATTTAAGTGAAATTACTGAACATATACAAGCTTGATAAAAATGATCAATTTAGAAGAAAATTTCAAATGGCACTTAGAGGCTTTTGCATCTGAACTCTTCATATATATATATATATATATATATATATATATATATATATATATATATATATCTTGGAACCAGTCAAATACAAAATATTCAAGGCAGGATATCATAATAAATCTGTGCAAGTTTACATCATTTTTAATTAATATTAATACAATGGAATCTGTTTTATTCTTAACATTTTTCAGACTCTTAAAACTTAAAAAAAATTTGATTTTGTCATTTTGTTATGATCACTGTGTGTGTGCTGAACATTTGTAAGAATATGAAGCTCTATGCCAGCACATCATTCATTACTGTTTGAGACAGATTATATCTACAATGGCAAAAGTGCTAGAATCCATTTAAGACCTAAAACTGATGACATACTTGAGCCAGTTTGCATTATTTCTTCACCATCCGGTATACAGAGGCTCTTACAAACAGTGCTTGAATATGAAATTGAGCCCTTCTCTTAACCTGAGGCTGTTAAACAGCAGGTCTGAGACTCCAGTCATGGAGAGCTGGCTGTGCTTATCCTTTGTCTCAAGGCCAGTAATGGTTTGAAATTGTAATACCACCAATATTTTGTGATGTAAATTTCATGCTTTTATAATGTTGCCATTGCCAACATGTAATACAAGAAGACAGCCTGAAGATGTTTACGGTTTAGTGATGTCAAAAGGGCTGCACATTGCATTGATTGCTCTCTGAGGTGCTGTTTGAATTAAAAGGTTGTTCTGTGCCCCTTTCTTATTAATACATATTCAGAGGAAGAATAAGGAAATTCTGCCTGTTTACTGACAATGATGCAACACTGGTAAAAAAATAATTCATTAGTTGTTTCAGATGCTGCATGACAATGCAGCCCTCAATTTCCTCCTGCACGAATGGATAGTTTTATGTACATTATCCATGTTTTTAATTTTAATTTGTGTTATGTATAGTAAAAAGGATTTCCATCTTAGTTTAGGGTCATCATTTTATTTACTTTAAATAATTTCAGACCACGTCACATTATTTTAAACATGTATTTCTCCTTTAAATAAATGCATTGAATTGTGAAAGAGGCAGATTTTAAACTTTTAACTACATAATTCAACAATATGAACAATAACAGTGATGTTCTTTTCCATTTAAAAAGGCATCTTTGGAGTTTAAATGGTGCTTTTCATATCAACTTGCTGTGATGTCATAATCAGAAGATAAATAGTGTTTGAGGTTGTTCCTCATTTTGCACACATTGCATGTAATAATTTATATTATAGTGCTCTTTTATTTACAGTTACATTTATCACATTTCACTTTTACTAATATACAGCATGGCTGTTATGAATATAAAATCTGCCTTTGTGCATTTCTAGTTTAGCACCATCTGATACTGAATATTTGATTTATTACTATAAGTTTACAGTGCAAAAACATAATCTTAGCTGAACTGAATCTCGAGTCCCTGGAATCAAAAAGAAATATTGATGTGAAAAGCTACACATAATCACTTTTTTAGACCCCTCCCTTATTTATTAAACCTAGTCCCAGACTAAAATGCATGTTTGAGCTGATTCAACTGTAATCATATCTTAAAATATGCCAGTGCTATTGTTTTGTCTCAAGATGCACATCAGTTTTAATTTTTTTTTTCTAAGGTTTAAAAAAGCTCCTTAATTGAACTAATCCCTAATCCTGGCTTAATCTAAGCAATGTCTGTGAAACTGGGACATCCATTTTTAAACCTGGTAATACGTCAAAGATATAGATTTGAGAAAAAAATTGCCAAAAAGTTTTGAGTAAAGATTTTCTCATTAAATTTTGTTCAGAAAAAACAAAACTGACCTGTGAAAGATCCTCTGTTTAGTGAAAGTTGGGCTGATTGTGTTTGGCCTGATATATCTGTGCTTATGCAAAAGAGCGTCAGTTATTTTCCAACCATATTAATCAGAAGAATCACAATTTTTGGCACAGAAAGTGGTGATATGTAATCTTACAAGATAGATGGGAAGTTAAGCCCAATTTTCCTGCAGGGAGTAGACAGTGAGTCATTGGACCAGATGTAGGACCAGCTGAGAGATGGAGACAGCACATTACCGACCCTTCGTTTCGATAAACCTCCATTTGATGGCGAGAGGATGCAAAAATACCACACTTGGAGTATTGTCACGCCGCTTATCTCCCGCTCTGAACAAAAGGCAGCATTCCGTACATGTTCCCTGGTGAGGGTGTTTCCTGTGGAGGGGAAATGCCTTGATGGATCTTGGAAGTCAGTTGGGGATTGGCGCACATAACGCTTCCTCTGCACAACCTTATCAGTGCTTTTTGTTTAATACCATGTCCATCCTCCCACTCATAGAGATAAAACAATAAAGGGGTTTATGTCAAAGGGTGACAGAGTGCTGCAAAATAGCCATCAAACTGCTTTGTTTGGGGCATGTTTCCCCTCCTTGTGTAAAAACAGATTTCCAAATTGAACAAAATATACCAGAGAATTTTATAAATATTGAAAAAAGTCAGGCTTCATGGCCTAATAGGCCTTGAATGAATGGGGGTGAGGAAATGCTAATATACTAGTAACATGTATGCTAATAAACAACTAGTTAATAGTGATAATTGGACCCTCAACTAAAGTATTACCAAATAAACAAAACAACAAATTGAAAGTAAAGCAGCAGCCCCTCATGGATGACTGCCAAATAAACAAAAACTAAGACACTAACATAAATGTCCCAGGCCTGGTCCTCTCTCATCCTTCTCTGACGATACTCCTCCTTTTATCCTTCCATAGCTCCTCCTTGAGACTTGAGACCGGTGTGGTGTGTGGCGCCCATTAACACTCACACCACTGGCCTCGCTCTGTTCCAATGGCTCTCGCTTGCCATAGTATAGAATATTTATATAGAATATATATATATATATATATATATACACAACATATACAGTATATATATATATATATATATATATATATATACAACAACCAACATTTAACTGCAGTTGCTAAACCTTGACCAAGTGGGTCCAATCTGTCAATCTCTCTATAAGCATTACCATGTCGAAAACCCACAATGCTTTACACTTTTTAAGACAAATGAATAAAATATAGCAAACTTGTCATTACATTAAGTACCTTCCTTAGTGTCTCCCCTTAACTTTAAAAGAAGCCTGTTTCTGCAGTTTAATTCTTGGCCAGAGATAGGCTGGAGTTGTCAAGCAGAGTTTGTCATAAAAGTATTGGTGGATGGTCTGCCTAATATCTGCTAACTCTTTATTTTAATGCACCCCAACAGATTCTACTTACTATAAGTACATGTCAACTTAATTTGCTAACCCTAACACCTTATTCTCCTAACCTTAACCTAACCCTAACAGTCTATTACTCAATTGATACTCCAATGAAAGGTAAAGAATTTCGGCTCTACTTGTAAATAACTGCATAGCAACATGCTCAAAACTACCCTGAAAAACCTAGACACATGCTAAAAAAAAACCACCCAGAACACAATAGCAACTGCATAGCAACATGCTAAAGACCATGGCCGTGTAGTTTGTGAATTTTATAAGGTTACTTATTTTGTCATTCAACATTGGAGCCTGATACCCCCTCACCCTCTGCTTAGTAAGGAAAGCTGTGACAGTTGGGTTAGGGTTAGGGCTGTAACTTGTATATTTTCCATCATGACACATTTAGTTTTTTTTCTCTCTTTTTTTTTTTTTTTTGATTAATTAAGTGCATTATCAGGGTATTTTTCAGCTTGAACACTACTCACACTATTTATGCTATTAAAAAGCAAAGAATAGTAAAAACATGAATTTAGATGCACTAACAGAACAGCCTATAGCAACCAACCACACAGCAAAATGCTAAAAGCTATTCAGAACCTAATATAGCAAGTGCATATAGCAACATACTAAAAGCAGACTGAGAATAACTTTGCATCCATGTGCAGTAGATGGCATAGCAAACACCCAACACCTCTGTGACTTTTGAACATGTATTGAGTGATTTTCTTCAAAATAGCTTTTTTGTGTGTGTATGTGTGTGTGTGTTGTTCAAACTCACTACTTGAACTGGCCTAATATCCTGATTTTGTAAATCAGATTTCCTTTTCAAATGCTGAGCTTCTATATTGTTTTATTGGGGTTATTTATCATCTTGTCTTATTTGCTGTACACTTAATAAGGATTCCAGACTTTTATGAATATTTTGTCTCACAATTACTTAATGAGTACGGTCTGAACTTGGGATAGTAAAGTCTCGTCAGAATCTCACCGGAAGTGACCATCATGGTACTCTTTGAGTACTGTGAATACTGTGAGTACTCAGACATACTTCTTTTGTCACATACTTTTTCCACCTAACTATATAGAGCGTATGCAATTTCAGATGCAACCCATGTGTGTTCACCTTGAAGCGGAGCTGCACAAACCAATCGGTGTATGCCCTCAAAGTACCATGAGAGTGATTAGAGAGAAGACAGCTTTGTATGCTTTCGAAACACTCTCGCGGTATGTCATACACTGATCCGTCTGTGCAGCGCTGCTTCAAGCCGAACACACCTAGGGCATTTGAATTTGAATGATGTGCATGGATAGCTAATAACAAATACTGCAATATACTATACAAAAAAAAGAATAGTCAAATTTGATTTTGTTGTGACTAAGTGCATTCAAACATTTAATGCACACTGATAAGAGTGGCCGCTCTGGATTCCCAGTAGCACCTCATTGCAGTAAACAAGATCCAGGGGACGGAGTTGGATCCCGATCTAAGGGCTGGAGATGGGTAGGATTAGAGGTGGGGTTAGGGATCAGGGGGCAGAGATAGGTAGGTTTAGGTAAATGTCAGGATCTGGATCCAACTCTTCCTCCTGGATTTCATGTTCTACAGTGAGAACCTTCTCCTGGATTCAGCAGTCATGCTATGTTTGGGAATTGTACACAGAGGCCAGGTGACAGAGGTGTGGAGACGGTTACCGAGACGCAGGTGTAGAACTATTGCATCTAGCCTTGAGAGCGAGGAAAGTCTGCCCTTATCTCTCCCCTTTCTCGTTCAGTCTACCCCAACTTCAAAATCAACTTGAGCCCCTTTCACGCAGAGATTCCGGAAAATACACGGATAATGTGACCTGGCATTTGTCCCGGGAATGTTTGATCTCGGTTCATTCACACTGCCGGTGATTTGCCGGGATCTGTGAGTGCGTTCACACACAACCCGTAAAGATCCCAGGATGAGACGTGTAACTTATGGTTCGAAAACATGTACACACGCATACCGTTCCACAAAGTTGGTGAATGATCTCAGCTTCAGCGCGGATAGTGAGGAGCTCCTGGTCTCTGCTTCGTTCCAGTTTGCAGACATTTGTTCGTCCTTTCTTTGTTGATGACGAACACAAAATTTCTTCTAAAACCAACAGAGTCGTGCGATGGCACGAGCGTCATCACTATGACACACCCATTACGGCATTGGTCCTGGCTTTCGTTCACACAGCGCGCGTTCCAGGACTGATTCCAGCAATGTTACTAGGTCCCCAACCCGGCATCGATGCCGGTATCAATCCCGGGTCGTGTTTGCGTTCACACAGAAGGCGTTCTGGCAATTTCCCGGGATCAACGGACTGTGTGAAATAATGCCTAATGCACAGACATCCCACCTTATTGAAACATCATGCAGATTGTCACATTTATATTTATATGTCCACTTATCGAGGATTACATTTGTCAAGAATCTGTGGCAACCCATTAGATTATCAGTACAGACATTTCACAGTCACAGCACATTTTAAAAGCAGAGGACAGATGCTCAAACACAAAGAGAAACCCTTCTTGATATGTATCAAAGCAGACAATGTGTTTTTTGAATAGAATTAGTGTTTATCCTAGTGTACCTGTCAAGGCTCCTTTCCTGGCTGGAGGCCATTTGCAAGCCACACTTCCACTTTCATCCCCCAGCTGCTGGGCGAATGTGCAGCTAATCCCAAAAGACCGGCTGCAACGTCCCCGGGAAAATCACTGGGCTTACCTGATCCAGCACTGAATTAATCTCCTTCCCCTTTGGGAGGGGAACAAAGCACAGTTCGGTCCAGGAGGGATGGTGAGAGCGAGGAGGGAGGTTCCATACATGTTCTTGGTATAGCACAACGCTCACACCCCCTCCCAGCTGGTGCTGCTTGTGCCACCATGTATCATATCGCCAAAAAAATAAATAAAAAAATAATTAAAAAAAATGCTTTTAGCCATTTTTGCTCATATCTTCATTTATTTATTTATTTATTTTTTTGTCAAGGAAACTCAATCTTTAAGGGCCACAGGATAAGCAATTTTAGTTTACTGTGGTAAAATTGTGATGAAAATATTAATTACCTAATTCCTGCATCCCTTTTTCTTTCCACGGAGCTACCATCATGGGATTGTCTCTCCTGACAGTGCAGAAGCTGCCGTTAGAATAAGGATTGCTTTTATTCAGCAAGGATGGCTTTAATTTTAAAAAGGATATTTTGAAATTCCAATAAATGTTGTTCCTTTTGAACTTTGTATTTATCAAATAAATGTATGATGGTTTCCACCAAAATATTAAGCAGCAGCACAACAGTTTTCAACATTGATAATTGCTAATAATTTTTCAGCACCAAATCAGCATATTATAATGTTTTATGAAGGATCATGCGACCTTGAAGACTGGAGTAATGATGCTGAAAATTCAGCTTTGCCATCACAGGAATTGGTAACACTTTACATTACGACCCGCAAGCAACTGCGTAAGTAAACCGGAATTATGGTGTATATTTCTGTAATTATAGTGTACTTCTGTATAGGCCTAGGTATAAGGGGAACAATATTTTAAGTTTTGGGTAATAAAGGGGTACAACCAGATATACTGTACAAGCAAATTATTTATAATGTAATTATTTTTAAAATGATCAGGTTCTGTTATTTTCCAGGCTACAGTTGAAGCAGCTCTTACGCCTTTTAACGTCACGTAATCCGTCCTCATTTATGTCCAAGAGACTCATTAATAATATTTTACTCCTTTAATTTTAATCCTTTTAATCCTTTAATTTTTCATATTATAAAAAGGGTTGTGTGCAGCAGCACATCCATGTGTTATTACTAATGCGCTCATTAAATAACAAAAACAATATTTCGCCATTAACAGACTTCATAGCCGGTTTTAATTGGTCAATGGCGTCTATTTTAGTTGCCTCAAAATAGCAACAGGCCAACAATGTGCCTGAACACACCTCATTTACACTGTAACTACACAGAACAAGGGGGTAACAAGCACCATTTTAATTTACAGCCCGCAGGAGTTACACACCCTGTAAAAACACAGTTAAAACGGGTAACAAACACAATATGTAACAATGCGAAACAACACTATTTGCACAGTAATTACAGAGAGAAATGTACTCTTATTAAGGAAAAAAAAAACAAAAAAACAAAAACAAACCGTGACTATGCAACAAGCATAGTATACTGGAAGTCAATGAGACCAGAAACTGTCTGGTTACTGATATTCTTCTAAATATGGGAAAATCGGCTGAATGGATTCAAAAACAGTAAAACTCAACTGTTTAACTCTGGGGGAGTTGTAAAATGAGCCTATTTGTAAAAAACAGTGGAGTATCCCTTTAAGTCTTATATTAAAATTTTTAACCCAATAGTTGGGGTTGTCCATATTTGACCCAACCTTTGGTTTAAACAACCCAGCATTTTTAGAGTATGTGAACATGCAATGATCTCAGATATCTCAATCCAGCTATACTAATCATAACCGGAAGGTGTGTTCGAAGAACCTAATTAGCCAGATCATGATCAGGCCGATGATATCATCTTGGATGTCTCATTTGATCTCGGATGTTTTACCGAGAATAAGTCCCTGACATGACAAATTTTCCTAAACTTTTGAATGATGTAGGTGGTTTTCAGTTGAATACACCACCAAATCTGGCAAGTTACAGTATTTTATTTAATATTTGGGCTAATTTAAATACTCTCAACTTCGTTGAACACATTTTCCCACAAAATCAGAGAAGAAATTCTGTCTCTCTGGGACTGATTAGGGAAAAATATAGGTATTCTTTCAGTCATAACTCTCACTGTTTATTAGGGACAGAAACATATGATACATGTTGGCTTGGCAACATGTAAGTTTTTACACTGACATCAACAATAACCTTTATGACTTAACCCTAATGAAAATTGATTTTCTAGATGAGGTAAGTTCTCATGACAAATGCGACCTGATCCCAAAAGAGACATAGAATATTCAGTCTACTCCCTTTTTAATCATATTATCCTTTCACAACCAGATCAGAGCCCATTGTTTACATAGAAAGAAAACAACAGCGAAAGAGGCCAGTTTCTTTGCAAAAAAATTAAATATATATATACAAAAAAAAAAAAAAAAACACTTGGTTTGACAACCTTTGAGGGAGGAGGCCAACTCTGGGGATTTTCTGGACTATTGGTTAGGGGTGTTATGGGTGTGAAACTACACTCATATCATACATACATCCTCAACGGTGCTGCAGTGGGCAGAGCGAGAACGAGAGATAGAAAAAAACTGGCTGAAACCACACTCTTCTGACGTCTGTGATGACCTCAGTGAAAACAGTGTGATAAGTGGAGACACTCTCCACCAGCAAAGCAAACATTCGACTGGGGGCTGCTCTTGTGTGCTTTTGGATGGGCGAATGACTGCCAAATATTTGTTGTTCTGCCCTGTTCCTTTTTTACATGGGCCCAGGCACTGCTGATACTGTTGCTCATCTCCCACGTCACATGTCTGGATTGAACTTTGGCTTGTGAGGTGCAGCGTTAAAAGCCTGTTTTGAAGTCCTTTGAGTTGCACATCTGTTAGAAAGCAAGATTCAACAATTGTGCAGACAAACTCGCACAAGCTCTGCTGAGCAGGCAACATCGTAAAGGAGTGCAACTATGGGCGCACCCTCAATTAATTTCACAACCCACCTAGATCTCATTGCACTGACACCACACCCATCTTTCTAATAACAAACAGCCTCCACCCTCAGACCACAACTCACCAGCTCTCGTCACGCTCACACTCCACCACTTTTTTGGGGCCTCTGAGGTCATTGAAGTTGCTGTGTAGGTATGCTGAACTCCCCGAATGAGGTTTCTAAAAAAGACACTGGTGTACTGGTCGGCTCACTTAGGTTCCCTATCGAGGGAACTCAACACTGCGTCGATAAAATCGACTCTTTGGGGACGCTCCCTAAGCGTGCGCCTCTGAAGTATGAATGAAACTAATCCAATCCTGATTGGTGTTGCGTCGTGACGTAACATGTGACGGCATACCCGGAAGTATAAAAGTGACGCTGTCACAACACACACTAGCTTTCGCTCTTCAGCAAGCGCTTTATGTTGAAACTGTCTGTCTTATTTGGTGTTGTTTGTCTTATTATTGAAAGAAAGTATGGCCAGTGAACAATTCAAGAGGTGTGTGCATCCCTGCCCTCGTTTCATCACGGGTGGGGACGCACACTCTCTATGTGTGTATTGTTTGGGAGTGCAGCACGCACGGGCAGCTCTCGAGGGGGCTGCTTGTGAAATGTGTGAGGCTTTGCCTATTAGAGTGCTGCGCTCCCGGCTGGCGTGCTTTGACGAGCACGGTCAGGCTCGCGTTCCCCAGGGTTCCGGTCCCGCATATGTCGAGAAAGCGATGCGGCGACTGAGATCCTGGGGTTCGCAGCGGGATCTGGCGGAGGAGAGTGAGAATGCTGAGGCATTTTCTCGCTCGCCATCGGCTGGTCCCGCAGCCTCTGAGAGTGGTGTGGGAGCCCGCGCTGCGGTTTCTCCTACCCGCGATCAGGTCCCGGTGCTTGAGCTGTCTACTTCTGAGGAAGGGGACGTGCTCAGCATCGATGCGGACGACCGTGATCTCAGCACGCCATCACGCGGCCTGGGTTATGAGGAGCTGGTGGAGGTTGTGACACGCGCTGTGGCCAGACTAAACATCAGCTGGCCACAACATGAGCAGGAAACGCAAGTCACCAGTAAAATGGACGAGCGTTACCTGCAGCGCAGGTCACAGCCTCACCGCCGGGGTCTGCCGTTTTTCCCTGATCTCCATAAAGAGATCTCGAGAACGTGGGAAAGACCGCATTCGTCCCGTATTTCGAGTCCCAATGTAATAGATTACAGCAATGTTATGGGGGCTCGAGATATGGGATATGGGAAGATGCCGAAGGTGGAGGAGGCTTTAGCGAGCTATCTCTCTCCCGAATCGGCGTCTTCCCTAAAGACCCCGGTGTTGCCTAGTAAGCCCTGCAGAGAGACATCTGCATTGGTGGGCAGGGCTTACATGGCGGCGGGTCGGGCTGGTTCGTGTCTGCACTCAATGGCGATTTTGCAGGCATACCAGGCCGACCTCCTGAAAGATTTGGATGAGGGGGAGGGGCCTACTCCTGAAGATGTCGCGGAGTTAAGGAAGGCCGCAGATTTGTCTCTCCGGGCCACTAGGGAAGCGGCCAGCGCTATTGGCCGCTCTATGGCGGCCATGGTGGCCACGGAGAGGCATCTGTGGCTGAACTTATCCGGTATTAAAGAAAAGGATAGGTCCTTCCTGCTGGATGCGCCGCTTTCGGCTTCTGGCCTGTTCGGCGACGCCGTTAATTCGGTTGTCGACAGGTTTCAGGAGTCGAGAAAACAATCTGCGGCGTTCCAGCAGTACCTCCCCCGGAAAGCGAAGGCCAAATCTAGTAGGGGGGGGCAAAGCAATCAGCCCCAGCCATCAGCCAGCTCCTCCCACAGGGCAGAGCAGAAGGAGAGCGTTTCCTCTAGAGCCCCCCCTCCGGGGTCTTGGCAACAGAGGAAACGCTCCCAAAAACCGAAGTCCTCCAGCCAGAGGGGCGACCTGAGGGACGTCATTCAGGCTAAGAGGACTTCGGAAAAGAGGTCCTAGCCAAGGCAGGACTTCAGAGGGCTGCCCCCTCCGCAGTGAGACAACCGAGGTTGTTCTCACAACGGGGCCCTCTAGGAAAAGATGCAGGTCCGCCGTTAACAGCGCTTCGGGCCGCATCAATTTCCAGCGAAAAGACACCAGAGGCCAGCCTCGAGAGGCTGGTACCCTTAGCAGATTTTGTAGAGGGATGGTATCATCTTCCCAACATATCTCCATGGGTCCTGCAGATAATACGAGTTGGGTACAGACTGCAGTTCGCGCACCGCCCCCCCAAGTTCTCTGGGGTGGTGCTCACTGCGGTGGTCCCAGAGCAGGCTCAGGTGTTGGAACAAGAAGTACAGACTCTGCTGTCGAAAGGAGCCATAGAACGTGTTCTTCCGGTAGACAGGGAGTCCGGGTTTTACAGCCGGTACTTTATAGTTCCAAAGAAGGATGGGGGGTTAAGGCCAATTTTGGATCTCAGGGTGTTGAACCGGTCTCTGAGAAGGTTCAAATTCAGAATGTTGACCATTCCAACAATCGTGAGTCAAATCAGATCCGAGGACTGGTTTGTCACGATAGATCTGAAAGACGCCTATTTTCACATCTCCATCCTTCCTTGTCACAGGAGGTACCTGAGGTTCGCTTTCGGGGGCGAAGCATACCAATATCGGGTTCTTCCGTTCGGCCTAGCACTCTCTCCCCGCACATTTACCAAGTGTATGGACGTGGCCCTTGCTCCACTGAGACTTCAGGGGATTCGCGTATTGAATTATCTCGACGACTGGCTTATTTTGGCCCAGTCTCGGGAGATGGCAGTTCGGCATCGAGATGTCGTTCTTGGCCATATTCAAAAATTGGGGTTAAGACTCAATTTGAAGAAGAGTGTGCTAGAACCGTCCCAGGGCACGACCTTTTTGGGAGTCGTGTGGAACTCGATTACAATGCAGGCACGTATGTCTCCCGCACGTATCGAGTCAATTCTGGCGATGGTGTCCAGGGTGAGGCTAGGTCAGGCCGTCACTGTGAAACACTTTCAAAGGATGCTGGGCCTCATGGCAGCGGCATCCAACATTATTCCTCTGGGCCTCCTTCACATGAGGCCCCTCCAGTGGTGGTTGAAGACCAAGGGGTTCTCACCCAAAGGAAATCCGTTCCGTATGATCAGAGTAACGCGCAAGTGCCTTCAGTCTCTGCAAATATGGAAGAAGCCTTGGTTCCTATCCCAAGGGCCAGTGTTGGGGGTGTCATGTCGCCGGGAAACCGTTTCGACAGACGCCTCCCTTACGGGCTGGGGCGCGGTCATGGACGGCCGCTTTACCAGGGGTCTGTGGCAGGACCATCATCGCACTTGGCATATAAATTGCCTGGAGATGATGGCGGTATTCAAGGCTTTGAGGAGCTTCCTCCCAGACATCGAGGGTCGCCACGTCCTTATACGGACAGACAATACGTCAGTGGTGGCCTATCTGAACCGACAGGGGGGACTCAGATCGCGCCCTCTGTGCAAACTGGCGCATCAGATTATCCTTTGGTCCCAGGGAAAGATATTGTCAATAAGGGCAATGTATATCCCAGGGGTTCAGAATCGGGGAGCAGACATCCTGTCGAGGCAGGGGCTGAGGCCCGGGGAATGGAGACTTCATCCGGATGTGGTGAAGTCGATATGGGAGAGGTTCGGACCGATGGAAGTGGATCTGTTTGCGTCTCGAGGGACGTCCCACTGTCCACTTTGGTTCTCCCTCTCACATCCAGCCCCACTGGGGTTGGATGCCATGGTACAGGCTTGGCCGAGGCTTCGCCTGTATGCTTTCCCCCCGATCGCTCTGCTCCCAGGGGTCCTGGAGAGGGTCCGTCAAGAGGGCATCAGTCTACTTCTGGTTGCCCCGAGATGGCCGACACGAGTATGGTTCTCGGATATAATATCACTCCTCATAGCTCCGCCATGGCCGATTCCTCTGAGGAGGGATCTATTGTCTCAGGCGGAGGGCACAATCTTCCACCCTCGCCCAGAGTTGTGGAAGCTGTGGGTCTGGCCTCTGAGGGGGTTCAGTACCTAAATGCTGGCTTATCAGCTGAGGTGGTTGAAACCATACTTAGCTCTAGGGCCCCATCTACCAGGAGATTATATGGCCTCAAGTGGAAGGTGTTTCACACTTGGTGTGGAGAACGAAGGTTGGATCCAGTAAACTGCCCAGTGGCTTCAGTTCTGGAATTCCTTCAGGATCGTTTCTCTGCGGGTCTCTCCCCGTCCACTCTTAAGGTGTACGTGGCTGCCGTTTCGGCTTTCCACGCGCCAGTAGATGGTGGACCTCTGGGGAGGCACCAGTTGGTCATTAGGTTTCTCCGTGGTGCTTGGAGGATGAGGCCGGCGATCAGGTCCAGGGTGCCTGCCTGGGATCTGGCAATAGTTCTGGAAGGGTTGTCCCTCGCTCCCTTCGAACCTTTAGAGTCGGCTTCGCCTAAGGACTTAACGTTGAAAATGGTCTTTCTCTTAGCGATTACCTCTCTTAAGAGGGTGGGAGATCTCCAGGCCCTGGCGGTAACGCCAGCTTGCTTGGAGTTTGCCCCTGGCAAAGTAAAGGCCTTTTTGCACCCGAGTCCGGGCTACGTGCCTAAAGTTCCTTCGAGTACGGCTCGCTCTGTAGTCCTTCAGGCATTCCATCCTCCACCTCATGTGTCGGCGGGAGAAGAGAGGCTTCACTTGCTCTGCCCCGTCAGAGCTTTGAGTGTATACTTGGAAAAGTCTGCTTCTTGGAGAAGATCTGACCAGTTGTTAGTATGCTTTGGGTCACCTAAGAGGGGGCTCCCGGCGACCAAACAAACTATAAGTAACTGGATTGTCCAGGCTATTACTGAGGCTTACAAGGTGCGTGGGGTTCCTTCACCTTTGGCCTTAAGGGCTCACTCAACTAGAGGCATGGCTTCCTCTAGGGCCCTTCTGTCGGGAGTACCTCTGCAGGAGATTTGTGAGGCAGCCGGCTGGGCTACCCCGCATACTTTCATCAGGTTTTACAGTCTCAGCCTTCCCAGTACGCCCGGTGCACACGTACTCGGCCCTTGCTGAGTGCCTAATCAGTTTCACTCTGGGGCGGGTCTGTTCGGTGCGTGGCCTAGTGGGTACTCGTTCCCCAAAGAGTCGATTTTATCGACGCAGTGTTGAGTTCCCTCGATAGGGAACGTCTCGGGTTATGACTATAACCCTTGTTCCCTGAGAAGGGAACGAGACACTGCGTCGTGTTGCCACGCCCCCTTTTCAGACCCTTGAGCGTCTTGCTTCATCGCGAGGCTAGTGTGTGTTGTGACAGCGTCACTTTTATACTTCCGGGTATGCCGTCACATGTTACGTCACGACGCAACACCAATCAGGATTGGATTAGTTTCATTCATACTTCAGAGGCGCACGCTTAGGGAGCGTCCCCAAAGAGTCGATTTTATCGACGCAGTGTCTCGTTCCCTTCTCAGGGAACAAGGGTTATAGTCATAACCCGAGACGTTTTGTGTATCTGGCTAAGAGCCAATGTGCTTGCTCTATCTTTCCCTCTCTCTGTTTTAATCTTTATCTCGCACTCTCACTAACTCCACCCCTGACCAGTTACTGTACTTCCTGTTTCTGAAGGAGGGACCAGTGTCATCAAGCACTATTTATGCAGACAAGAGAGAGGAGAATTATGGGGCAATAAGTGGCGCTTCTCTTGATCACATCATTCATTTTTTAGCAGATAGCTATACGATCATGAAAAGAACAAATGTAAAAGTTTTTATAAGTATGATTTGGTACTAATATTCCAGATTTCACTTCACAAATCAATTTTAAATTCCTTTTGGGTATATTTCAAATGCAATATGAATTTTACTTTCCAAAGTTTCCAAACTTTAAATTGCATTTCCTGTATAAAACTGAAATGTAATATAACAACGTGTACAATTATATATATAAAAATATATATATATATATATATATATATATATAAACTCATGAACATTCAAGTACAAACTCCCAGTATAAAAGCTCTGAATTTGATCTATTCTTTGAATTCATGAGTAAACTGAAATGGTTCATGAGTTCATGAGTCATTTTAAATTATTTATTACAAGGGCCAGTTCAAAATTCGACAACACAGGTTGCGTTGTAAAAAAAGACGTATAAGTGGAAATAAGTCCAAAAAGGATACAAAAGTCATTAACCTGAAAATTGTGCAATCAATAGCACAAATATGCATAGCAATCACCAGCCTGAATACTGTACCCAAGAGAATCTAAGCACTGCCTATTTCTCTTAAAAAAAAAAAAAACTCAGACTAGCTCATGTTTCTCCAGTCTTAACATTTTCTATTCCTAACATCTATTTTGCCTTAAAAAAGAGTAACTGATATATGAAGTTTCACCAGCAGAGTTTCCTACATCTTGCTTCCATTCTCCAGTCCCCAGCCTGACTAATAATTGAAAGCCTGCATGGTTTCCCTGCGCACTGGGGCTGGGCCGGGCTTTGATTCAGGCAGTGTGGGCACTGCTGCTTCATCGGTCACTGGAGAGAACCTGAAACTGCTCTCTCCCACTCCACCTAGAGAGAAATCCTTTAGCCTCTTCACAGCACTAGTGGAGGAGGGCTGATTTCCCATTGTGCTTCATTAACCTTTGTTGGATCTCATCAGCATGGATTCATCGAGGTACATTTGAAGCATGCGCTCCAATGCCATTATCACTTGGGGGAGAAGATGGGTCTCTTGATATTGTGGTGACTAAACAGAGAAATATGGATTAATATACACAGATTAGACAGGCATATGCTTCCAAAGAAGGTGTGCCTCAGGTATGGGTACTGGGTCATTTTACTTTTCTCACTAACAATTGTATTGTTTGATTACCGAAATAAAACACCAAATGTGATAATCAGAAACCAAATAAGTCAGTGACACAACATCACCACAAACAATCTATACACACAAATCTGAATTATTAAGAGAGGGTGGCAAAGGTGAATAGAAGTATTGATCCAGCATCTTTAGGAGTGCAGATTGACACCATTAATCATGAGGGTGGAAACACACCAAGATATACAAACATAACTATGTAGGGAGTTGGAATACAAGCCCAATCTTATCTTCGGTCAGGCAAGTGGGCAGATGCAATTCAAGCATTCAAATTTTGAGGCAGTCTAATTTTGAAGATAATGTGAAGCACATGTATGGCAGTGTGTGTCCACGGACTTGTGTATAGAAAAGAGAGTGAGTGTGTGTTGGCTTTTTTAATGAGCACATACCCCTGCCCACTGCAACACAAACGATGAGAGGCTGTCAGCCCTAGTGGACTGGGGATGTGGAAATTGAATGGAGTCTTTCAGTTCTGTTGCTCATCTCCCCTGGGGTGAGAGACTTGTTACCATGGTTATGTTGGATTCCTGCAGCTAATGGGTGGGAGTAGCGTAACTCTGGCAACCTGGCTCCTGTCTAGGGTGGAATAGACGCGCTGAGAGCTGGGGGGTGTGGTGGCAGGACTCTAGGACATGGGAGGTCACACACTGACAGGACTGCACAAAGACACACACGGGTACTGTTAGCTGAAAAAGGACAAAGACACAATAAAATGTGAAAGATTATCCTAGCACTTTCATGTCCACATGTGCTTCGACTGAAAAGACTAGTGTAAGAGAAAAATCTATTACCAATGTAATAATTGAAATCCTTCAAGAAAATAAATGACAACTACATCATGCATTTATCATTGTTTCCCTCCTACATGTACACCTGACATACAATATCAGAAAAAGCGTATTATAAATTACAACACTTAGAGTAAGAGTATTTAAAAAACTCCTAATCTTAAAGCTGCAGTCCAGCGCTTTTCCCCTTTGTTGCCATCTCTGTTTGAAATCTGCAATTGCAGTCATTCATGGAATTATCAACTTTACACAAGTACCGAAAGCCCCTTCACAAGGCTGTCACTTACCGTGCCGGTATGGATACTGTTATTCAGAATCACAGATTTTTCGTTTTCGAAGTATGACCAACATAATAATTTTCACCAGAAAATGTCATCTGAACTAGTAACTTTTGGATGATCAGTTCAATTCTGTTATCTCCAATAAAATCAGAGGACAGAAAAAAAATACAAAATATAATAGGACAGTGGTGTAATAATGCACCACTTTTAAGAGAGTGTTGCAATCTATTGCTGAATATTTGAGACAGCACACACACACACACACACACACACCTTCCCTCTGGCTGTGAACATTAGCACAGGCTATGGCACCTGAGGAAAATGATGACAGGAAGCTTACTGATCTTTTCTCCTCTTAAAATCAGTGGTTCCTCAGACAATCAGTCACACAAAAACATCTTGTGGCAACAAAGAACAAATTAGCATTTCGAAATCAAAGTGGGTCATTGATAGGCATCACTGCTTCCCAAAATTCCCAACGCTGAGTGTTCCAAATCTGTGCCTCAGTAACCTCCTCTTGAGCGATGCAGATGTCTTGGCTCGGATAACACTTGAAAGACTGAGTCATGGCTGATCCCCCCCCCCCCCACCCACCCACCCCCAATGGACTCAAAGGAACTTGGCTCTGAGATGTATGAAACCCATCCCATTCCCTGCATGGAGCCGGCATAGCTTAGAATATATGAGCGACTTTTGTTTTCCAAACTCTGATGAACTTCTAGCTCCTGCTAAATTAAGGAACTCTGAAACAAAAGATTGCTTTCAGACATTTGCCGGCTGTCATGAAATTCCACCCTCAAAAATGAAGCAAAGAGACTAATGAAAACTGAAAGAGTTAGGAGTGAGGAAACCTCAGAGAAGGTTCAGGTAAGAAAGAACTTGTATGTTTTATTGATGTGGAGCATACGGTAATATTAATATTGGAATACGTTAGTGGTGTAATTAGCCAGGAAAAACATGAAGCTCTCAGAGCAAGCAGTTACTGTGGAATGTGGGTGGGGATTAAGATCGACTCACCAATCAGGGAGCTTATAATATTATTTCACGTCTTGCCCTCTCAAATGTTGCCAGAAGAGTTATGCAATCCAATAAAGATTTCAGACTGTATTATGGCAGTCAAATAACTGAATCAGCCAGCTGTTCTCTTAACTTTTTAAAGCTGAAGAGATGACAGACAGATGTGTGAAATATAACTTGTATGTGTTGTGTGTTGTGTCCTTATATTTGCTTATCTAAACACGAACAAGCCCTTATTATTACATACACTAAACCAGATCATAAAAGGGTGCACATAATCACATTTTAATGACACATTAAGTTTGGCAGTAGTCATAAAACAAGATAAATGCAGTGATATTTGGTCATAGATCACGCCCTATACTGTTGACATCCATTTTTTAAAATAACTTTCTTTTTTATAAATGCTGCCACGTAAATGCAACAATGTATACACATTGACAGTGGACAATTCTTTTCCTAAAATTCTTCCATGTAAATTTAAACCAGGTCAATTTGTTTTCTTGCTGATTCTCTCTCTTTTGTCTTCCAGATCTCAGCAGTTTCATTGCTCACCCAGACTGCCTTGAGTCGTGGCCACCACATGCTCTCACTGTCCAACTTTACTAACCGCAGTGAGACAGCTTTCGTTTCAGTGGCTGCAGGGTCTGAAGGATACTCCGAGTTGACTACACCCAAACACTGAGGCAAACTGTTTGGATCACAGCCCTGAGGTCATATTAGTGGCTCAGGGGACAACTTCATTATTCATATTACACTCCATAGAGTTTTCTTGCTTGAGTTATGGCAACGCACTGACCTCACTCCACTTTAATCCAGGGAATAGTCTGATTCAAGATCTGTTCCAGCACAGTAATATTAAGGAACAACCATGGATTAACACCAAAATTAACACTAAGGACCAGATGTATATAACATGTAAGTAAATAAGAAAGAGGTATTACCCGTTGTTGGAAAAATGGACTACATTTATATAGTGCTTTCATAGACTAAATGGCTACTTCTTATTATTAACTAAAACTATTTTCAGTGAATGCCTTTGTCGGGAGCAGCTGTTAGGTGTCTTGCTCATGGACACCTCGACAGTTGGTCTGGTGGAACCGGGGATTAAACCACCAACCTTCCAGTTTTTAGACAACCTACATGAACCACTAAGCCACTGCCGCCCACTTCTTATTATTAACTAAAACTATTTTCAGTGAATGCTTCTTTTAATCTAAACAAAGCTGGGTTGCAATAAAATATAAATATTAGATAAACAAATTAAAAACTGAAATATCAAATAAGTTGAAGATGAAGTAAAATGACAAACTGAAATAAAGATCATTTAATGCTATATGTATAAACGACTGATGATAGATAAAAATGACAAACATCTATCATAACAAAAATTTTTTAATTAAAAATATAAATAAAAGATCATTAAAATTAATACTAAAATTAAATAATAGTAAAATAACACTGCATCGGTTAACTGAAAAAAACTGCAAATTTCATGATTCCAATCCAGTTGTACATATGATAATCTGACCATTGCTGTAACACATGAAATTTAACTCAATTAAGCCTTTTCTAAGAAATGAGTCATTAAAATGAATAGGATCATATGAATCATTCATTCAGGAGTCATACTACACTTGTCACGCTGAATATGTTTGATTCATTAAAAAGAAGCTCATAAAAGTAATTTATTCTGTATTGGACTAGACTTAAAGGGATAGAAGACAATAGTGTGCTATGGAAGTCAATGGGAGCTCATTAACTGTTTGACTATACAATTTTACATTTTCTATTGTTTTCAACAGAAGAAATAAAGTTGAGTGTGATTAAACGATGACAGGTTTTTTACTTTTGGGTGAATTATCCCTTTAAATTTTAAACATTATTATTGTTTTGACTGCACTGACATAATTGGATGAACTGGGCTGGACAATGACATCACTGTTTTTCTGCAGAAAAGCTATATAGATTAACTAATTTAAGGAATAATTGACTCTGGGCCATTGAATTATTAGAAAAATAAAGCGCACTGAGGTGGTAATGCAGCAATAATTCAACAGCCTGGAGTCAGTTATTCCACTTATGTTACCACACCTCAAATCATTGTTCGGATGATGTAATTCAAGACATTTGTCAGGTTTTTGTCCTTAAAACGCTCTTGTTTGTAACTGTAAGCATGCAATCCCAAGCCTCTCTCGCTATACAAAACGTCATTTTAGAGCTAGTAACAGAAGCTTCAGCCACTGATAGCAGTCTAATGCAGTTATTAATGCTGTTAGACATGCAAATGCACGTTTATCTGCCTCAAGAACAGCACTGTTATTACCTCGCTAATGAGCAATTCATAGTTCTTTTAAGTTGTTTAACTATTTTACTGAAAATCATCAGAGCAGAGCTGACAACATGATTCTGTGCGAATGTGTGTCCGTAATGTGTGTGTTTGAGTGGGAGAAGGGCAGGACTTAAAATTAGAGTATGTGCTTTCCGTACATAATAAAATGTAATTTTGTGGCAAAAAAACATGGAAATAATTTTTAGTTTTTACCCTATTGTTTACTACTGTTTGTTTATTTGCTTGGTCGGTGTCATTGTGGGTTTTCTTTTGCTGTAGGCTGTAAAAATCTTTGAAATAACTGAAATTATTTGGTAATATGGTAATTATTACCAAATAATATGGTAATAAGTAATTATTTCACTGAAAATAATTGCACACCTTAGAACCTTCAGCAACCAATCAGATCCAAGCATTGAACTGCCATAATTGACAATCTTTACAACGGAACTGAATCAACACATGACAGACTTCAGCTGAACAATGACACTATTTGACCTGTTATGTATATGTACTGTTTGGATTATCTTAAACAATCTATATAAATCTACATAAATAAAGGTGACTTGACACTGCCGTGCTTCAGATTCAGTAAATGTTACAGCTCTTTGAAAAAAAGTATTGTAGGAAACTTTTTCTTCCTAATACATTCTCAGTGGCAACTTCCTTCATTTAAAAAGCTGAACAAAACATATAATTATTACATTGTCATTAAACCAAAATGATTCCAATTTTTTTCGTTTTCATTTTTTTTAAAGTTTCATGTCCTCTAAGAAATAAGTTTACTCGTCATTAGGTGTGGTAAAAAGGTAGCCTAATTTTGGAGCCTGGGAATAATTACTTGTGTGATGTCAGTCTTGGACACAGAGGCCATGTCTCAACCCTTTACAGCGACTCTGGGTCTATTAATCCGTTGCAGGAGCTCCAAATTATAGAACAAATGAAAGTAGCCGGCTCTCACCACAGGGACAGGGATCGCCTATTTTGCTGACTCGTTAGTTGCATTTGACATGCCTGTTTGTGCAAGAGGGAGAGCGGGAGAATATTTATTGGCTTCCAGAAATGTGAGAGAGCCGGGTACGAGCGGCTCAAGGGTCTTGTTATCGTCCTCTTTGCCTGCGTGTACTTTTTGGGGTTTAATGAACACTCGGGCGGTTCTCGCGCTCCAATCAGACCGAAGTCTCTGCCACTTTCCGCCGTGCTCCGCCAGGCTCGCTTCTGCTCTGCTCGCCTCTCCTGTCCTCCAAATCAAATGAGAGGGACATGATGGCGGTGCTGAAAGGCTCAGCCGCTGAATAATTGATGCCTTGACAAGTGTGGAGTCAATTTATCCAGTGGCTCACTTTGAGTGAAATTGTGTGCATAATCAGCAGCAGCAGGGGGAATAAGTGTTCTCCTAATTTTATTTATTTCATTTTAAAGACATTTCTGGAATGCAGTAGCACACACCACCCAGTACAATGTTTTGTTGGAAGACCATCGTTTAGTCGTCTCTACTCATGCCTTCAAAGTAATATGGGTCCAATTAACTGCATGGGGAAGTTGGAAGTTGGTTAACTGCATGGGACATTTCAGTAACATTTATTTATTGGTTTATGTTACCATATGAAAATTAACCAGTTACATTATAAATCTGACCACAAAGTGTGACTCTCTAAATCTGTTTTGACCAATTTCAGAATGGATTTGCCATAAGACCTTTGAGATGTATGATACAAAGCAGACGACAGCACAATCAAACTTTATGCACTTCTTCTTGTGCTGATTAACAACAAAAGAAATTCCCTTGAGAATAAAGGATTCAGGCTCAGTTTGTGCAGTCGGTCTTATTGCAAACATATTCAGTGTTATGATAAAGCAACACTAGGCCTGTGTTGAGCAAGCTACATTTATCCAAAAAAGCAGCAAGATATACCAATTATACTCACAGAAAACAATTAGCTAAGCTAAGCTAATAGCTATTGTTTAAAATAAAGCAAAAGTGGTTTGCTAGAGTACATTTAAGCCTGCTACTTCAGTTTTTTAAAGACAGTATTAAAAAAGTCAGCTGTGTGTATATGATAGTATATTGAACAGCTTTGTACAAAATATATCCCATGTAATGATCCTTAAAAAGTTTTTCTGCACAAATTACAGTGATGACATGAACTAAAGACAATAGATATTGTGGCTTGTATAAGTTTGTGACAGTGGTTGAGTGTTAATGAAACACATTTGCACATAAAATAAGCAGATATTTATATGAATATTGGAAAGAAGTGGACATTATGAAACAGGACACTGGCTGGGCATCAAAATGGAAGTGTGTTTATGAGACAGTTTTGGCAGGAGGAAACAAAAACCTGGGCCAGAATCAGAATAAAACACCAATTTATGTTTACTGGAGTATCCCAAGTCATAAAATTCACTTGTGAAGTGACTGATTTCAAATTGGGGGTTCATGTGTGTAAATCTAAACATGGTAGCCTACATTTCATTAATTCCATGCAACTTTTTTTGGTGACTTTGAAATGCACAGAAGTGTCCACTACATTTCAAGTGTTTGTTTTCAAGTGAGACATTGATTCCATTGTTTGGTAGTTCGTAGCTCATATGATCTCTTAATTTAGTAACAGGGATTTTTTTTTTTAATGCAAAATGACACTTGAGATTTTACAATAGCCTTTAACCACAACAGAAAGCATTTTTACTGAAATATATTTGCAAAATATTATTTCCCCATATATTGCTCTCATATATGTTAATAAAGAATAGAATAACTATATCCCTTGATAGATTGAAAACCAAACCTGAAAATGATCATTTACCAATGAATGCATGCACATAATAATATTTAATCATATCACTGTTAGCTGTGTGTACATAGTGTGCTTGAAACTTTTATGTTTCATTCTCCTCCTCCCCTTCACCATTCTGAATGAGTGCTGTAAGGAAATGTCGAAGGTGGAGGGTAAAGCCTGGCCAAAGAAAATGATTCATTGAAACACGGTATTCACTTTCAATCTATCCAGTGCCTAACAAGGTGAAGGCTGCAGTGGAAGTGAGTTTGAATGTGAAGTGTTTCTATTTCTCCTCAGGCGTTGGACTGTGGCAGATGCCACGCACCTTCGCCCACTCTCCACCCACACTGGAGCAGCCGTGTACTCGGGGCAGATTCTATGTGCAAGCTGCACTCTGACAGATAAAGAAAATCACATTGACGCAGAGAGGGAGAAATGATGAGCTTCTGCTAGTGACTTAGCGCTGAATATTAGTGCTAGGTTAAATTAGTCTGAAAACCCTATTCACAGAGTATGGAACAAACAGTTGTGATCATTCCAGTCATATCTATCACAGATTCCTTTTTTTTTTTTTTGGTGTGTGGTTTGGCTGATGTACGTTTTCATAGCTATTTTGTGTCACAGCGGATTGTTAGTTAAGCCGACAGCCATTTATAGAGCGTTGCCGTGAAGGGTTATTGAAACATGACGTGTGTGAGGGTGTGAGTCTACAGTCTTGCATACAGCCGTAAATCTGGTGCATTTATAGATGGCTCCATGCTGTTCCACTTGAGCAGTTTCTTTCAGTGTTTCGCTGCCATTCAGTGGATGGAAAGGGACTTATTAACTTATATGGGATGAGACAATGGGTGTGCGCTTGCTTCATAACACTTCACCAACGCCCTGTGCCATTAACATTCTATGGTTGAATGTTACAGTCCATCTAAAACAATTCAGAGCCAAAGTGCCATTCCACCGGTTAAACCCACATCAATGGAGTCCATTTTACTATTTTTTTGGTAGGAAATGAAACTATCAATTACTTAAGAGTTGTCTATATAAAACTAGAGCAGGAGAAAATATTTTAACATTAAAAAAACAAACTTTTCTCCTTTACAACAACTTTCACCTAAGTGCAGTACAGGCTTATTGGGGAAAAAAAAACAACAACATAAAATTATAAGCTTTTAAATAAAAAAATGGTCCCCATTCAACTTTGCAAGAGCATTATCATTGATTTCTTCTTCTTTTTAATTTGTATTAACCCAAAATATTCCTTTAACTGTGAACTCTAAAAAGTGTATAAGTTATAAAAGAGCAACCTCTGGCTTCCTGTGGGCAGGTTTGGACCATCTAGAGAGTGTTTATGTACTGTAACTGGATTGCCATACTGTACCTCTCTACTGTCTAATTCCTACGCATGCCTCTCAGAATTAGGCCGTCAGCCAAGTCTCTGAGCCTCAAAGGCAGACAGGTACACTTCTCACCAGCTCATCCGCAGCACTCACCTACAGCCGAACATTAGATAAAGAGACACTCTGCATTATTAATCAGGGAGTGTAGGGAGGGATAGGGGAAGGGGAAGAGAGAGCAAGAGTGAGATAACAAAGTGAGCAAGGCCAGCCGCACTTCTGCCTGAAATGTGACACTACGCCCAGCAGACATGCACTGCGGAGCCAAAAACACCCGCTGACTTTTCCTTCTCCTTTGTTTTCTAATTCTGTCTGCAACAAAAAAGAGAAAAGACGAGCAACAATCCCATTCCAACCTGCCAAAACCACAGGGAGATCAATACAAAACATCTGGGGATGGAGTGGACAGGGCAGCTTTTGTTTGCTGGGACCAAATCCAGAGAAATACAGTCCTGCCGGATCTGCCCAACTATGGTTTGGGTTGCCAGGGAGGGAAAGAAAAGGTGTTCGCTCTACTGATGGTTAAAAGCCAAGAGGAAGAAGGGGAGAAACAGGGGATTACTTCCTAAATCCACACAAAATCAAATGCAATTTTAGTCAGTGAGAGATGTATTGTTTTTGGTCTCATTGACTTCCATAGCATTTTTTTTTCCTACAATGGAAATCAATGAGACCAGAAACTGTCTGGTTACTGATATTCTTCTGAATATCAGAAAATCGGCTGAATGCATTTGAAAACGGTGAAACTCAACTGTTTAACTCTGGGAGAGTTGTAAAATGAGCCTATTTGCAAAAAAGTGGACCAATGCAGTGTTGAAAGATCCGGGCTAATTTGGTCATACTTCCTGGTTCTAGTAAGAACTCGAGCTGCTGTGTTTTGGACCAGCTGTAGTTTAGTTGTTAAGCGTGCAGGGCAACCACCCATAAGAGCATTACAATAATCTAGCCTTGATTTCATGAACGCATTAACTAATTGTTCTGCATTTTTCATTGAGAGCATTTACATTGTTTATGGGGGCTCAAAGGTAACAATCAGAAACAGAGTGCAAAGGGCAAGTAGACAGGGTGGGGACATATTGGTGAAGTAAATAATGATATTCAGGAGAGAGTCAGAATAACAGACTTGACATTGAATATAAAACTTGCTTAATGTTTAACTGACATTTTTGCTCAGGTTCAATAAGGAATTAAATCAATAACACCAATGGGCTCAAGGATGGTTTGCACAACGTTGGGCAAGTGTAAGAGAATTTCTGACCAGTAGATGAAACAATCACTTGTACTTTAAATTTTGCCTACTGTGGTGGCAAACAGAATTACACTCACCTAAAGGATTATTAGGAACACCTGTTCAATTCCTCATTAATGCAATTATCTAATCAACCAATCGCATGGCAGTTGCTTCAATGCATTTAGGGGTGTGGTCCTGGTCAAGACATTCTCCTGAACTCCAAAATGAATGTCAGAATGGGAAAGAAAGGTGATTTAAGCAATTTTGAGTGTGGCATGGTTGTTGGTGCCAGACAGGCTGGTCTGAGTATTTCACAATCTGCTCAGTTACTGGGATTTTCACGCACAACCATTTCTAGGGTTTACAAAGAATGGTGTAAAAAGGGGAAAACATCCAGTATGCGGCAGTCCTGTGGGCGAAAATGCCTTGTTGATGCCAGAGGTCAGAGGAGAATGGGCCGACTGATTCAAGCTGATAGAAGAGCAACTTTGACTGAAATAACCACTCGTTACAACCGAGGTATGCAGCAAGGCATTTGTGAAGCCACAACACGCACAACCTTGAGGCGGATGGGCTACAACAGCAGAAGACCCCACTGGGTACCACTCATCTCCACTACAAATAGGAAAAAGAGGCTACAATTTGCAAGAGCTCACCAAAATTGGACAGTTGAGCACTGAACGGGTTTACGGCAAATGATCCATCATGCCTTGTTACCACTGTACAGGCTGTTGGTGGTGGTGTAATGGTGTGGGGGATGTTTTCTTGGCACACTTATGCCCCTTAGTGCCAATTGGGCATCGTTTAAATGCCACGGCTTACCTGAGCATTGTTTCTGACCATGTCCATCGCTTTATGGCCTAATAATGCGTCACAAAGCTTGAATCATTTCAAATTGGTTTCTTGAACTTGACAATGAGTTCACTGCACTAAAATGGCCCCCACACTCACCAGATCTCAACCCAATAGAGCATCTTTGGGATGTGGTTGAACGGGAGCTTCGTCCCCTGGATCTGCATCCCACAAATCTCCATCAACTGCAAGATGCTATCCTATCAATATGGGCCTACATTTCTAAAGAATGCTTTTAGCACCTTGTTGAATCAATGCCACTTAGAATTATGGCAGTTCTGAAGGCGACAGGGGGTCAAACACAGTATTAGTATGGTGTTTCTAATAATCCTCTAGGTAAGTGTATATCACTGAATAAGAGTAAAACATATACCAATTGTTTTTGGTGAGGTTTATTTTCTTGCAATAAAAGTTCAACAGTTATACATTCATACAGAGTGGCAGCAGAGGGTGACAATGAAGGGAAGGCATCCTTCCTCCTGTATAGTTTTGACCTCCTTGATAGTTTCCAATGGAAATATTTTCAACCATACATGGATCATTGTTTAAACTTGTTCATCACATTCTATCCTTAAGTGGAGGCCCCTCTGTCACACATATATATGACCCTTGCTGCGTCCCAATTCACCTACTTATACTACGCCCTAAAAGTATGTACTCTTTTTGTGAGGAAAAAGTACATACTTTTGAGTGTGTAGCAAAAGAGTAGGCAAGCTTTGGGACATACTATCACGTCATCTTTAACGGACAGCTCTGTCGCGTGCTGCGTGCATCCTGTCACCGTAAACTGCCCTGTCAATCATCTTGTCACAGTTAAAATCCTCCATTCTATCTAATTTTATTTCCTACCGTTTCGGAGAGCACGTTAATCTGCCAGTTGTGGGTCTTTCATGCTCTCCTCATGTGTTTGCAATTTGAATATAATGATGCATTTAAAACGTAATGGCTAAACATGTCTTTACAAAAGTTAACAATGCTGCTGCAAATGCAATATAATGTGGACAACATTGAATAAATTCATTTTCGTCAGGTTAGATACTGATAATTAATCACTCAAAGCTCTTTATCGAAACCTCTCTACACAACAGCGGGGACTCGCGCGTCCTCCGTATCGACTATGTGTCTGTAGTTTTTTTAACACTTTTTACTCGTGTTTGTAGTTCTAACCGAATCCTTGTCCAACGCGCAATGGTTTGTGGGCAATATCAGCCGTTAGAGTGTGCATCGATCTACACTTCGGATTCTGACCGGAAAAAGTAGACCATCCGGGTCTCTTTGAAACACTCATTTCAACATACTACGATTTGGGACGTACTAATTCTGTTTTCGAATACTATTTAGGACGGATAGTATGCGAATCGGGACGCAGGGCCTGTATCATAAAACCAGTCACATGGGTCAATGTTTTAAAATTAAGATTTATACATCATCTGAAAGTTGAATAAATAAACTTTTTCTATCGATGTATTGTTTGTTAAAATAGGACAAAATTTGGCAGAGGTACAACTATTTAAAAAATCTGGAATCTAAAGGTGAAAAAAAAATCTAAACATTGAGAAAATCGCTTTTAAAGTTGTCCATTTATGCGTGCAATTGTGCTGCCTTCACTCACAAATATGTTTTTTTTTATAAAATAATGTTTAGAAAATTTACAAAATATCTTTATTGAACATGATCTTTACTTGATATACTAATGATTTTTGGCATAAAAGAAAAATCGATAATTTTGACTATTAATTATTGACTAATCGATAAATTTAGCTATTGCAACAGATATCCCCGTGCTACTTGTGACTGATTTTGTGATACAAGGTCACATATAATGGTCACACATTTCTCATTTCCAGCCAAAATGGTCATATACATCATACATTCATAAGATCAATAACCGTTTCAAATCAGTCCTTGTGCAAATTATCTTATTATCTAATTACTGCCTTTCTAGGCAATTCCATTAATAAAGAAAAATCAAACACATAGAAAATGCAAACATAGTACATAAATTACATTTCTTCCACACCTACACATTGCCTTGTGCATCCATTTTTATGCCTTACAAACTTAAACATTTGGTTTTCTGTTATAAATTCTAGAGTTGTTGCAAACATATCAGTAATGATTTGAATTGAATTGACCTCATCAACGACTAAAACCCTACCCAACATTTTTTTCTTTTTCAAATATGAATTTCACCATACTGTACATTGCAATACAGAAGAAAAGATCAGTCTCTACTTTCGTTTAATCACAAATTTAACAAAAAATAAATATTATATTAAATATGCATTGCTGTAAGTAATACAATATTATCATTATTTTGTTTTGGGGCCAGAGCAAATGTTGGCAGGGCAAGTAAAAATCAAAAACTACTGACCCTTGCAAGAAAACAAAAACCTTATTGTTGAGCCCTGAGTCCCCAACCAATCAAAACTGTCTGAAAGATGAGTGTCTTAAAGCACTTAAAGATGGGTGTGATGAAAAAAAAAAAAGTGTTCTGAGATGATACCGACCCATGCTGAGCACTGTTTTTTCTAACTCCACTTGGTTGCCTGCAGTCCTATATCTCACTGATCTCCCAGTGGACCCCCATAGCCCCAGGCAGGCACAATCATTACACTTCCAAGATGCATCAGTGCCCCCTTTGCCAAGGTGCCCCCACATGTTGGTATTTACGACCGAGGACATTAGGCGTTCCACTTCAAGGACAATAGAAAGCATTGAGGATGTTTTAGCTTGCATTAATGCATGTAGCAATACAGTACCCTCCCAGCCATGCTAACATTAGCATGTAAATGGGTCCATTAATTGCCCTAAAAATATTACTTGGGGAGCTAGGTGGCATTTTAATGAAGGAGTCTTTTATGTCAAAGTTTGGGCATCCTTTTAAAATGGCTTTAACATTGGGAGAGATCAGATGTTACATGAAAAGTGATGCAGAGCTTGACTAGGAAAGTGCCTCTTCAGAAGAACTTTTCATGTGAATGAATGAATCACAATGAAATAACACATTAGGAGAGAGGAGCATTAGACACAACGGACTGTGTTTTAGAGTGCAGTGTGACTCAACCTCTTGACCGTCTGCTTGTCTACTTGTGCAGTTCCTGTGTATGCTAATCTAACACACACTATGCATCACATTCTCAGAAAGTTCATTACTACAAACCCATTAGTTTCAATGGCAAGATCCTTATTCTCAATATCCCTCTAAAAGTGCTGGACTGCACAGAGCATCAGGCACAAGGTCTAGGCTACATGTGGAAGACTAGAACTCAAAGGTAATGAACCCCTTGACTGCCCCAGTGCTATTTGCAGGGAAACTAATTGGTAGAGAGCAGCAGGGCATTCATTTGAACACACGGCTGGGTAAATGTAGTGCAATCGGCTGTGAAGGGTAAATCAATGCCCTACAACAACAGAACCCATGCAAATGCTAACAAGGATCCTATTGATTATGAAAGCCACACCTTCAGTGTTTGCAGCAAATGGTCTAATAGAGGGCTCCAAGTATGAGTTGAATTCACAGAGACAATGGCCCTCATTTATCATTCTTGCGTAGAAACGGGTGTATATGTTGGCGTAAGATTATGCTTATACTCCTCTCACCGCCTGATTTATGAAGCTGTGCGTACCTTTGAAATCCAGGTGTACGCAATGCCTGCCCTTGATAAATCCCGCGGCCGAAAACGATCGTTATTAGAATAACACGCCCCTAAATATTCAAGTCTCCACTCCCCCCATGCCCTCATTTTACGCCATGGACATACGGAAGACGGCAAAGAAGAGAAACTTCTCTGACGTGATGCCGAAATGACCTATCACAATGCATTATTTTACAACACATCTTTTGAATTAGCATTCAATTTAGAATCACTTCACATCTATTGGGGTGTACAATAGTGATGATGATGGTGTGATGTGGGGTACCATTTTGGGTGTACGCCAGGTGTACACTGGAAATTTAGTTTACGCACTTTTGATAAATGAGGGCCAATGGCTCTGACAAAGTAAGCTGAGGTGCTCATATGGGTGATGTGAGATCAAATATAGCTCATAACATTTCAGTCCCTTTTGGCAGTTATATAGCTGTACAACAACAGTATGCTGCATGATATTGCCAATTGGTATTTTTATTATTATTACCAAAAATTTAGTAATTTGAATGGTAAAATACTGATAAAAAGCAACAGAAAAGACATATCAATTGCTTAACAGTATGTACCCTTATTATATACCATGAAAAACTGTAATAGCTGTCACGGGACATTTCATGTAGTTTTACAGTAAAATACTGTTAAATGTACTGATTTTGGAAGCACACAAGCGTAAAACATATGGTAGCATTTTTTTTTTTTTTTTTACACCAATGGACTTAAATTTATGGTAAAAAACTGCTAACTGTGGTTGACAGTCCTTTACCATAAAAAAACGGTAGAAATATGTATGTTTACGGCATTGGACTAAAGTTTATGGTAAAAAAACTGCCAGTTGATTTAAAGCGATTTACCTTAAAAATATGGTAGTAATATTTTAGGTTTTACGGCAGGGATCTAAATATCACGGTAAAAAACTGACAGCTGTGGTTGCCAGTACTTTACCGTAAAATATATGGTATACATATTTGTGTCTAAAGAGACCTTTAAAAACCACATGATGTACAAAAAAATTTGAACTTGAACTGCATGCTCTAATATATACTTTTTTGGTCCTCAAGAAACATTTTATTATTATCAATGTTGAAAACATTCCTTTTGCTGCTTAATATTTTTGTGAAAATCGTGACACAATACCATTCAAAAGTTTGGGTAGAAAGTTTTAAAAAGAAGAAGAAATTTACACTTCACTCAGCAAGAGAGCAAGGTGCAGTGTGTGATTTTTGTTCGGTTGAAGGTCCCCATAACCCGCGGTTATGTAAATGTCTCAATCTAAGGTAATAAAAACATTAAGTTCTTTATACACCACTGAAAACATAGTTATGGATGTCATATTCCATTTCTGTTAATAGATACTCAAAATATGTTCAATCTCTTCTTGTCTCTTTTTGCAGTTTAGTACAATGTAATCTTGCCATGAAAAAAAAAAATGTATGAATGAGTGCTCGCTCTGCTTCTGCCATCTGCCTCTCAGTTTGTGCTCAGCCCGGTGTGTCCCCACGGGAGATGTGTGGTGGGAAGTTATTCAATTAGAGGTGCATTATTGGGTCGGCCACATCAGTGTTGCTGAGTTGATGATGTTGTGATTACCTTGGTCTGCATTCCTCTGCCCCACCACAGTGTAGTAGTCGACTCTGCTTCATGGAAGACAGAATGGATGAGAATGAGATAGAGAGAGAGTCGGTGAAGGAAGAGGGGGAGGGAGAGAGACATGGATAGAGTGAAATGGAGGTCTATCAGAAATGCCTGACTGGTTTCAAATGAACCTCCTAACCACCTCGGTCCCTGGCCACATTCAGACGCGCAGATTGACAGAGTGGGCCGGCAGCAGTCTGCTCCCACTTTATCAGACTATAATATTCCTGCTTTTTCCTATCCAAAATTCGTTCAGGTTTGAGAGGTACTTTGGATCATTCTTGCCAAAGATTTTTTGACAGTTCTGAGTGCAATATGTCACCCCTGAAATATTTTTTATTTTTTATTTTCCTCTTTGACATTTATTTCTTTGCACTGTTATTTTGAATCAGCAGTGTCACATCTGAATAACCCAGAGGAATTATTTTTTTTTGCTCAGAGGGTTTCCTCTTTAAGGGCGACTTAAACTCTCTGGAGATAGACTTAAAGGGTTAGTTCACCCAAAAATGAAAATTAAGTCATTAATTACTCACCCCCATGCTGTTCCAACCACGTAAGACCTTCGTTCATCTTCGGAACACAAATAAAGATATTTTTGATTGAATCTGAGAGCTGGATCACTCTTCCATAGGCTTACTAAGGGACTGAGACTCAGTTCTCACGCATGCGCCCATAAGGAAGTAATGGGATAGTGGAATAAAGTCGTTATTTATGTTTTTTTCGCACAAAAAGTATTCTCGTCGCTTGATAAACTTATAATTGAGCCGCTGTAGGCACATGGAATATTTAAACCTTTTCTTTAATGACTTTATGGGCCGTCAAGAGCCAGTCCCTTAGGCAGTCTATGTAGGACTGATCTAGCTCTCAGATTCAATCAAAAATATCTTTATTTTTGTTTCGAAGTTGAACGAAGGTCTTACGGGGTTGGTACAGCATGGGGGTGAGTAATTAATGACTTAATTTTCATTTTTGGGTGAACTAACCCTTTAATTGAGCTCTCAGTTAGGTTTCTTTCAAGTGTCACCTTTATCTGAAATTTCTGAAAAACTAAAATAGACCAAAATGTAAAATAAATAAATAAATACAATTAATGTGAATTCCTCAGCTCAGACAATTGGGTAATTAAAGGCTTTTTTGAGACGTCATTTAATTATTTTGAAATCTCTGACAAATCTAAGCACCGTTTGTAACATTTTCAAGATCTTTTTCTCTAGATAAGACATGTGACGTTGCTACTTCATCTTTGTCTCAGGAGAAGCTGATTTAGCCTAAGCAGAAAACTCAATTTGTAATCAAATGTAAAATAACTCTGGATAGTCTTTTAGTCCCGGCTAAATTAAAAACATTGGCTATTCCTAATTCCTTACAATTAAAGCTATTTTTTTGTTGTTTTGACAACAAAATTAATGACGTACCCTACATATTAGGCTGCTGTCACTTTAATAGCAGTGCACAGATCCATTACCGTTTTCATTATACGGTCACATGCTTTTTATGCTTATAACCACTTGTGAGGATGTCACAAGTGAAACTTATGTGTAACTTCATCTCCGATTTTTTTTCTAAAAATGTAGGCTTATTGTTTACATACTGAATGAGTATAAAGCTGTAAAATGAATGTTTATTGCATTGCTCAGACAGTTTGGTCTTTGAAGGCTTTGATGAGTTAATTTTGAAATTTTGATACTTGATTTTTGCTATTTCCTCAAGCCTTTTTAGGAGAAACATTTTAAATTTAATTAAATCTTATTTGTGATAACAATAGCTATAATTCGGGCTTGCAGTGATGTGCTAATAATAATAATTTGTTATTTGTGTTAAGAATTGTCCTAATGTTCTTCTGAATCTGTTAGAGCACTGAACCAAGTGTTTTATCTCAGAGGTTGTTCTTTTAGCACTCGAGATCTCAGTTATGTTTATTTGATTTATTTATTAATTTTGTGCAACTTTATCTCAGATGTTTCTCCAAAAATTCCTTTGGAGAAGGAAACATTAAAAGTCACAAATGAGATAAAGTTATAACATTGTGAATATCATAGCTCAGATAATTTGGTCTTTGAAGGTTTAATTAATTTTGTAATTTAAGTTAATTTTAAAATATAGTTCACCCAAAAATTAAAATTTGCTGGACTCACCCTCAGACCATCCAAGATGTAGGTCTATTTTTTTGTTCGGCCAGTAAAACAGGCAAAACCTAATCAGCCTTGGCAAGCGGTCCTGAGCGCGTTCATGGCAGCTTTAGCTCAAGCTTGCTGTCGCACAATGATGTATTATACGAGAGCTCAAACGTTGGGAATATGTAAAAAGTCTCGATCTTCTCTATTGAGCAAGCTATGTAATCTTATTTTTTATATGGGTTGCAGCATCCAGGATAAGCACAATTAAGTTGCACTTTTATGAACAAACACGTGCGTCCTCTGTTGTAAACAAAAACACAGCATCAGCTCACGTCTGTGAGTTCAGTCCAAAGCAGCATACTTTACGTCATTATGCGACAGGAAGCTTGTGCTGCAGACTGTTGAACGTGCTCATGACCGCTTTAGCCATTAGCCATTTTCTCCCCATTTATTCTCAAAGCTGAACTAAAAAATTTAGACATTACATACATCCTGTTTGAATTTTTTTTTCTTATTGATTTGCAGTGGTTGAAAGTGTCACATTTGTGTCAGGATTGATTCAGGAGAACATCTAACACAGTCTCATCCCAAAAAGTCATATAACTGACGTTTTGGGACGTATTTTGACCATACGTCAATATCCGCCTTTTTAGGGCCCCCTTAAACGTCGGTAGATGGCGATCCCGGGCCGTCATACAACTGACGCTTTACCTTTAACGTCAGTTAGGTGACGGGTTAGGTTTAGGGTTAGGTTTAGGTATGGGGTAGAGTTAGGATCCCATAACCTCATCTACCGACGTTTAAGGGGGCCCTAAAAAGGCGAATATTGACGTATGGTCAAAAGACGTCCCAAAACGTCAGTTATATGACGTCTTGGGATGAGACCGGGCTGGAACATCATAACCAATCAGGCACTGAGTGACAGTGTTGGGAGTAACGCATTACAAAAGAAATACATTACAGTAACATATTACTTTTTGCTGTAACGCAGTAGTGTAAGGCATTACTAATCAATTTTCAGTAATATTTTACTCGTTACATGTTCAGTGAGGCTTGTATTACAGTTGTATTACAGTGTATTGTCTGCTTTTAGTTCTTAAAGGCAACAGACTATGTGAAAGTTTTAAAGCAGTCTTTTAGTGCCAGTTCAGAGCGGTCGCGTCTGTAACATTGTTTTTTCCTTATAAATGCGAACACGAAAACTAAAATAAAATGAATATTTTAAGTTCTATGGAGACTGGAGAGCCAAACCTTCCTCATCCCATTTGCGCAGTGTAATTAACAGAATTACAAAAAAATGATTTTTTGCCTCCTATTTTTTTGTCACGCATGAATGTGTGTCTTTTCCCTAATATTGAAAATAAAACATAGACTGATATTTGTCTAATGTCTGGAGTCCTTTAAGGAAGTAGCCTATATACGTTTCAATACATGAATTTTCTGAGAATTTTTATTTCAAGTTTTGACTGCAAGTGTCATGTCCATAATGCTGGACTTCCCCAATTTTAAATAATTTATCCTCAACTAGTTTTGTGGTGTAGGTCTACGTATTTTATAATGTTAACTTCAAATAATACTAATAGCCTAATTTAAAGATAAGGCAGCATTGGATCTGGATGGTAAGGAGAATAGCGCTGGAGTTGGAAGAGGTGTGTCGCGATTCTGTAGGTTCGTGGATCTGAGTCGTGTGGCGAATCGCGATTTTGGTTTCATATTGCATTTCGTTACAGCCCAAAAGTTAAGTTCTACTTAGTTATTTTGGTGAAAGTAACTCAAAAGTAATACATGAGTAATGTAACGCATTACAATTCTGGCACAGTAATATTGTAAGGTAATGAATTACTTTTAAATAACAGTAACAAGTAATACCTAATGTATTACAGTTTGGAAGTAACTTGCACAACACTGCTGAGTGACCACTGGTCTTTTATGATCTTAGGGATGAGGATACACTCCGAGTACCACATACCCAGGTGACAGCGAGGACATGAGGCTGGAGTCTGTTCGTATATGCGTGCCGAGAAGCTTCAGAGGGTTATGGTGAGCTACTGCCAGGAAAGGCTGGCTCTGGTTCCCACAGCCAGTCCCCAGATGCCCAGAGCAAAGAGGGCAGGGTGCCTCATCTGCTGTGCAGAGAATACAAATAGGTCAGTCAGTGTTGTAGAGGAGGGGCGGCCCTGGTCAGGAAGCCCTGCCAGATGAATTCCTCCATCAGACTTGATGGTGAGGGCCATCTGCTGCAAATGTGGGGGAAGTCGAGGTTGGGCGATGTCTCCTGTTAGCCTCTCACACAGGAAAGGGTGGGATCCGGGTGGGTGGTAGTGAGAAACAAGAGTAGTTTGTGAGCAAGGTGCGTAGTTAGAGCTCCACCCAGCACTATAACCGTTAGAAAGACTCTCGATTGTGCTGAGATCTCATGTAAATGCGAACTAAATAATAGGCAGGTTAGAACAAATGTTGCCAGGTCTTTCACAATAGTCTAAATAATAGAGGCATACACAAGCAGAACCATACTGAAAATTAGAGGTGGGCGAAACAGGGTAGAATGATGCCATGGCTTGCAAATGATCCAGTGTTTTTAGGCTTGTGAAGAAAAGCCATATGTAACTTGATGAAACCTTTTACTTGTGCTTTCTCTTTCATTTTCTTAGCATGAGTTTTTTGCATTTTTATATGAGCCAGGGTTCACCATATTTGACAGACAAAACAATGGAAATCTAAATGGATTTCTAATAGTCTAACATGAGGTCTGCTGGCTTAAGATCACTGGATGTGGATGATGCTAAAATGTGGTTTTCCTTTGAGATGCCATGCTAATTGTAGCAGAATCATGACTTGTTATTGATGGTGCCATGGTCATTCCAGTTTGGGACTAGAACTAAAAAGACCTCCTGTGGTGAAAATCAAGTTTTAAATTTTGTTTAAATATCTATGTGGTGTTTTTTTTAATATGCTTTAAGACAAACCAGGTGCAATTTTTTCTATCAACACCATTGCTGAGTATTTTGTCCTTTAAATGGCAGTGCACCAAAGACAGTCTCAAAAACACGGTTTGAAACCGCCTCTAATTCCTACCATCACAAATATGTAACCAATCCCATCACTGTGCAGGGTGGATCTTATTGCTTAGCAATCATACTGTATGAACTGTGTTCAAGAGATCATCAAACATAGGCTATCTGTGATTGACTAAAGTGCTCACCGCTGCAAAAACGCATGGTGAATAGAAACATTTGTCTTTCTCCAGAGCACAAACACAAATTCCCACTGGAGCGTTTACCAAATCTGTTTTGTCAATATGATATTATTACATATATATTATATTATTATATTATAGTATATATTATAAGGGGACTTTAGCACCAGCATCCTCAAGCACCCAGAACTGGGCCTTCCTTTGAAAATGCTTCCTCTTCTTCTTCTGAATCAGTTTCTGGTTAATATATATATATATATATATATATATATATATATATATATATATGGATGAATTAAACCCATATTTCTACTTGTAGCTGTCACTTCCTGTCTTCCTCATCTGTCTCTGTCTGCACTACACTTCCCAGCATCCCTCATGTTTACACACCTGCCTGTCATCATCGTTGTCACCTGTGTCTTGTTAATCATCATCGATTTCACCTCTCTTCACTAATCAATGTTCATCAGTCTCTGTATTTAGTTTCCTTCAGTTCAGTTAGTCTTGGTAAGTTGTTAACGTTAGTTAGACTGTGTTTCACTAACTGGTTGAGCATTTTTGATTTATTTTGAGAATAATACTCTTGTGTTGGAACCTTCAGCCTTACTTGTCTGCATTTGTCTGAACACACTGTGACAGTAGCATTCACTACATTTGACCAATAATTTAGTCTGATCTAGTCGGATCGAGTGGAGGTGGGGAATGATGTGCATATTCATAGATCCGCGTATACTAAATGAAACAAGGGAATATTTACGTTCAATCTATTTCAAGACAAGAATAAATTATTTTCAAATATGTTTAAATAAGGGACTTCAGACCTGTGGTATTTTCAGACCTGCAGATCATTTGTTTTGTACCTAAACATGGACTTAAATTGTAACAATGTTGAATTTTCTTCTTGGTTCGGTTGTTATTGGTTTGGTCTTCTCATATTGGTCAGAGTGCACCTGTGCCAGAGATAGTCTTATTATTAGGAGATACGAGGGTCAATGGCTTTCATTCTCACATTACAGCCTTGACGTCATTGAATTTCATTCATAGCTGTGTGACAGTCAATTAGTGATTAGAAGTTCAGATCATTTTGCTGACTCGGGATCTTTGAATCTTTTTTTCCAAGTAATTTCTTTCATTTTGTTCATTTCAGCAGAGTATAATAAACAGTTAGGGCCAAATTCCCTAACACATCTACTTACACAAACGTTGATCACATTTCTAATAAGAATAAACTACAATGCAGCCAAAGTCAAATTGTGAGAACCAGAAATGATTAATTCATTGCTTAACTCCAGAGCTACTGTATCGATAAATGAACTAAGGGTACGTTTACATGACAAGTAAGTGAAATACCCAGAAAAAGTTATTTCTTCTGTATAGATGACAACATCAAAATGATTCCCTTTCACACAGATTCACGAAATTGTGCATGCAGACAAGCAATTGGCAATGTCACTTTGTAAAAATATATGTGCCTGCGCACATACTGTATGCGGTCAAATACACATACTTACTAAACACGTAATGCATGTGTTTGCCATCACCGTTTTCACAGATTCGCGTTTTTGAATTTTACACCGAGATGATAACGGTATCGATTTGTAACTTGTTTTTTGAAATCTATTTTAAAGTTTGTGTTCCCAGGCCACCAAAACGGTGTTATCGTGTAAAGACACAACCCATAACCAGAATGTATAAAAACTTTTCTGTTGTCATTTAAATTAATAACCACTCATATGTTAGCTGAATAACTATAATACGTGATTAACTTCAATAACTGATTAACAAGTTTGTGTAAGAGTGGATTTTGCCAGTGACTAAAGAAATGTTATTAGCAAGATGGTAGAAAACTGTACAGTTCTTGTCTATTCCACGCACTACCACTTATACTAACGACGGAAATAAGTGCAGTTACATTATCTTATTATGTGGGAGAGCTTTGCTATTGAGAGGGACAGTATTGTATTGCAATAGGTAGCAGTTCAGAGCCAATACCAAATCAAAACTATTCAGCACATAGTTGTAACTGAAAAAGGTTTAATTACAAAATATGATTACACTTGGTTATAGTTATAGTATAGTTTATAGTTACAAAATAGATGTATGAGATGATGATAACTTATATTACCCAGCATGTAAAATATTACCAGAGAGAGAGAGAGAGAGAGAGAGAGAGAGAGAGAGAGAGAGAGAGAGAGAGAGAGAGAGAGAGAGAGAGAGAGAGAGAGAAGAGTAGGCAAAGGGAATAAGCCCCCAAGAAAGGGAGAGAGAGTCAGAAAAGCATAAAAACAGCAGAGCATTAAAAGAGCCACAGCAACAGTTACAGTCTTCTTTTATCCTTTCTCTGACAATGTGACTAAAACCCAATTGTGAGACATTCAAACTGAGCAATCAGATAATTACACTCCCCCCATTGTTCTAAGGTGTGACAATTCATTGACCCCCAAAGTACACTTCAGATTACTATATCAGATTACTATCCCTCTCTAGCCCCTTTCACACAGAGATTCCAGAAAATACACGGATAATGTGACCCAGCATTTGTCCCGGAATTGTTTGATTTCGGTTCATTCACACTGCCAGTGATTTGCCAGGATCTGTGAGTTTGTTCACACACAACCCGTAAAAATCCCGGGAAGACACGTCAGGATGAGACGCATAACGGACGCGTCAAAAACATGTAAACGCGCATACTGTACACGCGCTGGTGAACGATCTCAGCTTCAGTACGGATAGTGAGGAGCTCCTGGTCTCTGCTTCGCTCTAGTTTGCAGGTATTTGTTCGTCCTTTCTTTGTTGATGACGAACACAAACTTTCTTCTAGAGCAACAGAGTCGCGCGATGGCACGAGCGTCATCACTATGACACACCTTTTACGGCATTGGTCCTGGCTTTTGTTCACACAGCGCGCGTTCCGGGACTGATTCCGGCAATGTTATTTGGTCCCCAACCCGGGATCAATCCCAGAATCAATCCCAGGTCGTGTTTGCGTTCACACAGAAGGCGTTCTGGCAATTTGCCGCCAATTTCCCGGGATCAACTCGTTGTGTGAAAGGGGCTTCTGTGTATGGGAACTCCAAATCCTTGTGGTTGAAAGAAGGGGTGGAACACAGTAAAAGTTCATTTCAAATGTCTTGGATTATTTTCAGTCCTACATTTGCAAAATAAATCTAGCTCAATCGTTCATAATTTCTCAAAGTTGTACAAACAACAAACAGTGCATTAATAGAGACAATTTTATAGAGATTTGAGAAATAGTTATCAGTAAAATGAGAAGAACACAACAAAAGATTGTAATTGTACTGCTGTGGTATTGTTGAAAAAAACTATTTTTAAGCACGGATTCTTCAAAGCCTCATCATTCGGAAGTGAAAATAAAACAAATTTACTTCCACAGCCTAGAACACAGTGTCTTCTTGACATCTATCTATAAATTAAAGAAATGTCTGTCAATCGCATATTTCTCAAACCGTTATTCCGATGGATTTCAAATTTGACAGGTGTCTTGCATTGCACAAGTAAGTGCAATGCCAATTTTGACGTTGTTTGGATAAGAAATGCAAAAGATATTGTTAAATATATCGGTAAAAGAAGCACACGTTGAAGTTGTGGTTAAAAAATAAACATTCTGACATTAGAGAGGGTTGTGTTTTACTCACTGGTGTTTTACTGTTTTCTTCTGAATATTGTAGTTATTCAGAAGTAGTTGTCAGTAGTTAGTTACATTTTACATATTTATTGTATGTCATTATGTCAGTATCAGAATTTGCTTTCAACCATACACAAATAAAAAGTCACTGGACTATTGCTGTGTAATTGTAACAATGAGCACTCAAACACACCAAACCAAGAATTAAAAACACACAAACTGATTTTGCACATACAATTTTAGTCAAATCGATTAATCGCGATGAATTTTTTTTTTATTTCAAGGTAGATAAGGGCTGGTTACGCACACTAACGTAATCAAGAACCAGCAAGGACTGACTGAACTGAAGGGAACTAAATACAGAGACTGATGACAGGTGACACAGATGCAACGCATTCTCACCCCAAGGCCTTTGACCATGCTTCAATATTTGACGCTTTAGGCGCCCTTTAGCGTCAGTTACATGACGCAATCCTACAGCGTCATCTAATTGACGCTAAAGGAAAAGCGTCAGTTAGATGACGCGGATGGATTAGGTCTGGGGTAGGGATAGGGTTACACACGATCCTAGGGCGTCGTCTAACTGACGCTAAAGGGCGCCTAAAGCGTCAGATGATAGCCTACTTAACACAGGTGAGACAACTTAAGACAAACAAGGAGAAAACTGAACAAGGAAGACATATGACAGATCAAAATAAAACAGGACAGATAAACATAACAGTGACATTACAGCCCTCTCCCGGTAGGCGCGGCCTCGTGCCGTAGATGGACCAACAGAGGGAGAGAGGGAGGGAGGTGACACAAAAGGATGATGAAAGGCAGGAGGCAGGCTGCCAGGATGGAGCTGACAGTGCGGGGGACCAGGGTGAAGAAGACGGAGGGAGGAGCCATGGAGGAGGTGGGGCTGATGACTTCAGGGTGCCGACTGACAGGAGTGGAGCAGGTGGTAGAGGAGACCAGGGTAGAGCCTGAGAGCCGACTAGCCCAGGTGATGCCGAAGATCCACCGGGACATGGGGTGGCCGCCGGCTCAGGTGACAGAGGTCCAGGCGGGGACATAGAAGGGTGCGGTGAAGGCAGAGGGAGTGAGGATTGAAGAGGAACTGAAGGAAATGAGGAGTCCAGATGAGCCAGGGAGGCCGAAAGGACAAGGTGAAGCCAGAATCCGGGGGGTGGGGGGTGGCGAGGGAGCCTGACGGAACTGGTGCACTGATGGGCAATGGTGGAGCAGAAGGAGGTAAGAGCCAAGGTGACGTGAATGGATTGATGGGTTAAGGCGGACTACTGGTCATGGAGGTTGGAGGTGGAGACCGGGGATCTACCCACCAGACAGGAGCTGCGGGCTGATAGACCCATGGTGACTCCACCTCGCTGAAAGAGATTAGATGAGGGTCTGAGGGGCTGACAGATAAAAGCTGAGTAGAGCGGTGGCCGATTGAAGGAGGTGGTGAGTGGGTATTCCGGCTCGGGGACAGAAGGCTCAGGTTCGGGTAAGCAGACATGGAGCACCGGCTCATCCTGGCCTTTGTGAAGTGCAGGCTCTGTGCTGGAAGGGACCAGCAGTGGAGGCTCTGTGCTGGACGGGACCAGCGGTGGAGGCTCAGTGCCCCAGTATATAAGCCAGTCATAACGCTCCACCAAATTTTCCACTGTCACGGCGGGCATGACGTAAAGCTCAGGCTTGGCAGGGCTGGGCTCGGGACCCAGAGTGAAAGGGGAGCCAACCCAGCCACAGCACATCTCTAGGTACTTGGAGAACGAGCCTGGAATAGCCATCGCTGGAGCTCGCTGGTACAGATGGTTAACCAGTCTGCCCCGAAATACTGTTTTCAGGACTTCATCTGTCCAACATACCCCAACAGAAAGCTTGTGACATATTCCTCAATGGAGCAGCCATCTTGAAAACAATGAATCAAGCGATCAGGTGGGGTTAGAGGGAAGTAGGCAAATTCCGTTCTTCTTGTGGTCGGTTTTTCTGTCACGGTGTGGTGTTGGAGGAAGACAAGGCAAGCATGCAGAAGTCAAATATAAAATTCTTCATGTAACACACTCAAAAATAGCCTACTAGCAGTTTATTACATTATTCTAGTATAATATCTGATTTCTTGATTACTTTAGTTATGTTTTCCCTGCACACTGTATTTGTCCAGTAGGTGGCAGTGGAGGCACTGCATAGAGATGAAAACTGATACACTGACTCTCGGAGAAGAAGACAGAGACCGCGAACCGTAGAATGATAGAGCTGAAGCCCTATTTCGAGTTTCATAAAGTACTATTCCAAAATCGCAAGGCCTCTGAACGACTTAACAGCTAGTTACCTGCCACCAAAAAGGAAGTCCGCCTCATATAGCAGCTCAACACATCTCTCAAGTGTAGATTTCAGAAGACCATTTAATGAGAAATGGACATCAGCCTGTGAAGACGTATTCAAGACTCTTATTCAAAAGCTCACAACAGCTCCGATCCCTGGGTTTGCCGACCCAAAGAAGCCTTACGTGGTACATACAGACGTAAGCACTCATGGTCTTGGTGCGGCTTTATATCAAGAGCAGGAAGGCAAATTGAGAGTAATAGCCTATGCGAGCAGGGGACTCAACCGCTGTGAACGGAGGTACCCTGACACAAACTCGAATATCTCTCTTTAAAGTGGGCCGTCACAGAGAAATTCTTTGATTATCTCTACGGGGTGAAATTCACTGTTGTGACAGACAACAACCCACTGATGTATGTACTGACGTCTGCCAAGCTTGATGCTGCAGGCCACCGCTGCCTGGCTGTCCTTTTCAGCTTTGACTTTAACATCTAGTATAGAGCTGGGAGGAAGAACCAAGATGCAGACGGTCTCTCCAGGCGTCCACATCCTCACGAAGAAAACCAACCTGACTTCACTTATCAGGATGAGGATAATCGCATTCAGCGCTTCCTTGCCCAGTTCCTACAGAACAACAGAGGAGACGTTTTTCCATCTGATGCTGTGAAGGCAGTGTGTCAGAGGTACCAGCAATCTCAGCAGCAAGTACAGAGCCGGACCTCCAAACGCCGGTACCAGTGGAATGTTTAGCAATTGAGGCCTAGGATTCTGATTCCTATAGGATTCTGTCAAGCTGATGTACTTGGGTCATGTACGTTACGGCAAATGTCACTCCAAGTTTGGGCACATGAGCAAAGGCAAGATCCAGGGGATCGAGAGGTCTAGTTGATGTTAAGAATAATGGAGCGCTTGGTATTCTCTGATGAAGTCTTATACCGAAACGCATAAGTCAAGGTGAGCCTTTCCATCAGCTTGTCCTTCCGGCGAAATACAGAAAGACAGCTCTAGAGAGCCTCCATGATGCTGTCGGACACCTGGGTACTGACAGAACTTTGGAATTGGTTCGTGCCCGATTCTATTGGCCTCGTATGGACATGGACGTGACTGAGAAAATCAGGACCTGTGAGAGATGTACACGGAGAAAGGCACGGGCTGAGAGAAGTGCTCCCTTGGTGAACATAAAAACGAGTCGTCCTTTGGAGCTGGTCTGTATGAACTATCTTTCACTGGAGCCTGGTGGGAAAGGAACAAAGGATATCTTAGTCATTACGGACCATTTCACTAAGTATGCAGTAGCGGTTCCAACAGCAGATCAAAAGTCAAGAACAGTGGCAAAAGCTCTATGGAACAACTTTTTCATTCATTACGGATTCCCCGAGCGATTGCACAGTGACCCAGGTCGTGACTTTGAATCAGCACTGATCAAAGACCTGTGTCTGTTACTTGGCATTAAAAAGACGCACTCAAACACACCGAAAAAACTATTACTAAAAACACACACAAAAACTGATTTTAAACAGGTATATCTTTTACTTGCATATCTATCGAACCGTTAGTCCGATGCATTTCACACTTGACAGGTGTCTTGTTACGGTCACAAGTAAGTGCATTGCCGAGTTTGATGTTGTTTGGATAAGAAATGTAAAAGTTAGCGTTAAATATATTGGCCCTCATTTATCAAAAGTGCGTACACCAAATTTCCAGCGTACACCTGGAGTACACCCAAAACCACGGTGACTTTGTGATTTATCAATATTGACATTGGCGTACGGTACACTCAAATCCTACACCAGCTCAGGAGGTGGTGTATGCCAGCCCGTTCTCATCCTTTAACGTCATATAGAACGCTATATGACAAAACGGTGCTATACTACGCACATGGCACCCGTTATCGTTAATATAACACGTGCTGTGAGGGCTAAGTTTAGGTGTGGGGTAGGGTGTGCGTGTCATATTCACTCTAAAGGATTTATAACGTCTTGGGTTCGCGTGTTATATTAACGATAACGGGTGCCATGTGCGTAGTATAGCGCCGTTTTGTCATATAGCGTTCTGTATGACGTTAAAGGATGAGAATGCGTTGTGTATGCACATTTTGAGTTAGTGCAGAAATGCGCAGAAAAAAAAATATCCTAAAACCATAAAACGCATTGCCAAACTAAAAGATATGACCCTCTGTGAAAACAAAAACAACAACAACAAAAAACATAGTAATTATAAACTTCAGTGTTTATTTGCAGTGCAATATGGACTTCAATGTTTAATTTGTGTGACTATACCAAATCATTTGATTTGGTTGCGTAAGCATATGTATTCCTTCAGTTGCAAGCCTGTGCGCTTTACCCTGACGTTTCAGGATTATCCCCGGCTGGAGCGCACGGACTAGGTTCGGTAATAAAAGGCTATCAATGACCAAAAAAATAATTCAGACTGACAAAATAATAAAAAATATATTCCTCTTCTTTTACATAATAATAATACAAATAATAATACTCAAATAATTCTTCTAAATAACAATAAGCATCATTAATACAAATCATAATAATAATAATAATAAGAAGAAGAATATTACAAATTGTCACGCAATTATTAATGTGAATGAATGGTAGGCTACTCCACATCACATCATCATCATCACTATTGTACACCCCTGTACATCACTGAGTGGTCACTCACACTGCACACTGAGGCCACTCCACCTCTCACACGGCACACTAAGAAATATTCTGATATTAGAGGGTTGTGGTTTAAAAATATCTGAATATTATATTTTATTCATGGCCATCATTTGTAGTAGCCACTCACAAACTGTTTGCTCAAGTGTAGCGTTTTCTCGGAGTTCACTGTGTAGCTGCTCCAGCCAAGGTCTGAATCTCCCCTGAATCGTCACGCTTATTCGTTTGTGGATGTTAGCTGAATCTGAAAGTCAGCTACACTGTTTAATTCTGAATATTATATTTTATGCTGGTGCGCGTAACGTTACCATTTTTACGTTACCATTTTACCATTTAACGCTACCGTGTGTAGTAAGAGGCTATTCAGACACTCAAACATACCAAACCAACAATTACTACAAACACACATAAACACATTTTGCACTGGCATTGCACTAGTAATGTTAATCACACGACAAAGCTACAGTCTTTGTGGGTGGGTCAAGTTGTTCGCGGACAGACAATGTAGAACATAGGCGAACATTGTGCATATTTGTTTCCCAGTGACTTGTCATAATGCTGTCCAATTCAAATTCCTGTTCAGAGTTGATTCTTTCTTCCTGCACTTTTGACTTTACACAACTTTGCAGACTGTTTACATTCACAGCCAACTATATTACACACTGCATGAAAATGAATATTTGAAATAATACCATAATATGGGGACTTTAATACTGTATGCCTAAATGAACCAAACCAATTGAGAAAACATCCCAGGTTCTGAGACAAATGGTCCATATGAGGAGGTTTTAAAACACACTAACTAAACACTTATGGGCCAATGATGTAAAAGAGTGTTCACTATAAGGAAAATTGTTTAAAAATCTAGTTTAAAACATGTGTGTCAAGTTATTTACTCAAAGAAGTCATGTTGGTTTCATATGGTTTTGAATATGGTTTTTCCAAGAAAGTTCTTACTAAAGCAATGTCCTCATAAACTAACTGTTCTTGTGTGAGTGTGAGCCGGGGAGCCTTACTTCCAATTTTAGACCTCTCTAATGGAAATTCCTGATTTGACAAATTGTGTTTAATCAGCATGTAAAAATAGAAATGTTTTGGTTGTGATGTAATCTAATTGTAATATTCTTTACAGCAATTCACCCCAGTCTTGATGCAGCCAAGACTGGGGTGAATTATACTGTACACCTCTTTGAGTGTGTGATTTACATTGGCAATAAATCAAATCCCGCTCCTGATTAAGTTCAGAAAAATCCAACTAAAAATAAGCAGCTTTGAGTGACTTGCCCTGGTCAGTATCATAAAGTCAAAACAGCCTTCACCAATATGAGACATTCCAGAGTTTTACAGTGATATCGGTTTTCCTGTTTTACACCCGTGCCGAGTTAAAGACACAAAAAGCTGATGAAAATAAAGGAAATAGACCCAGTCAGACTTGAGGGTTTTGTGGCTTGTGGAATTGTAACTCTTGCCAAAATGTAAATACACATGATCTGGATTATAATTTTTGGCTCATACAGTATGCAAGAAATTTTGAAAAAATCAGAATGTGTGCAGAGCGCTGTAATCATCCATGCAGACCAGTCAGTCTTTTCTGACTGCAAATACGTAGTGTTCAAGTAAACAGCACTCATGACTATTGATATGAGGCGTTAACTGAAAGATTCACTGCTCATTGTCTGCACTTCTCCTTAAAGTTAGATGTTTGCATACCCCAACTACCAAGTTGACTGTTTACCAAGGCTAACGCAGAATGCTTGTAATTACACTGAACTCTTCTGACAAATGCATTCCTTGTAATCTCTCTTCCAATTTCCCACTTCCAACATAAATTAATCATATTACAATTGAACGAGCTGTCTGCTTAATACGCTCATTTTTTCCCCTCCATTTTACCGTTGCTTTGCAACACATCCGTCTCTATGATTATTTCAACTGGTGCCAGCAAATGACTGTGACCTCTTTAATTTGGCCTGTGATGAGGGCCCCTCCAATTCTCCACAGTCCCCTTTTAAAGCACAAAAAAGTAGAGAGTGAAAGCAATGTTGTTGCCATGGATACCTGCTGGCAGCCTCCTCCGTGTACCGAAAGCCCCCACAATGAACAGCACTGGCTGTTCCCAACCCTGAGCCTGGGTGGGAGGGGTGGAGCTGCTTGGAAACAAGGGGAGGTCTCTCTTCAACCAAACCAAGGCTGCTGGCTGGGGAAAGAGCAACAAAAGGTTCAACACAAACCCAGTGCTCTCCCTTGTGTCCGTGTGGCTGGGTGATGGGCGCGCTCTGTATACAGTATTTGGCCACTCAGATGATGCCAGGGCCTGTTATCGATTCTCATGACAGGTTGATTAGTGCTGCATTTACATTCAACTCTGCTGAAACTCCCAAAACAAATCCTTATGAAAACTGCCCATAGCAACTGCCCTTGCATAGCAATTATAGTTGAACTGTGGTATTTGTGTTAATACCACAGCAGGTAAAACCATGGAGGAGTCCTTATTGCAATGTTTAGACCCAAACTAACAATGGTTTTTGCAGTTAGTGTTACTAATACTTCCTATTGTAAAACCAAGGTAAATGTTTTATAAGGAAAGAGGAAGTATACATTAGTATCGTAACATTACACGCAGATAATATTCTTTCGCCAAGGTGAGCAACCATCAAGAAAAGGTATTAACACCAATTCTCGCCCAGGACAACTGGAAGCTGCTAGGGACTGGAAGATGCTGGCTGATCTTGATCAACGACTTATTTTTCCAACTGAGATTGCTTCCACTAACCTCCGACCAGATATTGTTTTGTGGTCTGGATCAGCACGCATTGTTCAACTGATAGAGTTAACAGTGCCATGGGAGGATTTGGTAGATGAGGCATATGAGAGGAAGAAACTGCGGTGTGCTCATCTGGCCGCTGAAGCAGAACAGCGAGGATGGAGGTTTTGTGGCGCACTCTACAACCCGGTTCTTCAGAGACGTCGGATTCAGTGGCCAAGAGTTGCGTTGCACAGTAAGGAACTTATCTGAAGCAGTAGAGAGGAGCAGCAACTGGCTGTGGTTGAGAAGGAAAGATTCTGGCTGGCTGTGTACAGTTCGCCATGCTACGGTTTCGTAGAATTCTTGAAAAACTTGAAGAGTCTGTTGGTTTATTTGTATAGGTTGCATAGTAATTACAGTTATTATGTTCTGTGTATATTGCATGAATGATGGCTGGTGTTTGGGCAGATATTGTGTTTTGCGGTAGGTGGTATACCATACGGAACCATTGAAACTGAAACTGCTTTAACGAAGACAATGACCTTAGTCAAACGGGTTGGCGCGTATGGTTGGGTTGCGAAGAGCTGGTTGTGGTTAGGTTACATGAACTACGAGCAACCTCAGCAGCAGGAGGGAAGTAGAGGTCAGTAAGCTGGGCTGAGTTGAGTGGGGGACGGAGGGGGGTAACTCTGGACGCCAGAGTCACTGTCGAGCCCTCTTGAGGTGTCGTGGGCTAGTCGATGAAACACTGAGGACGGAAGGTGTCTACTTGAAAACCCTAGAGATGTCCCCTACTCGGCTCAATCCAGATGGTTGTCTTGCTGGTCCACTGGGGAGACCGCACTGTAGTTGCAGCCGAGTACAAATCAGCATGAAGTTTAACATCTACTCTCGTGTAATGGAAATTATTATAGTTAGTCTAGTCTAGTATGGTATAGTATAGTATAGTATACAGTCTTATACAAGGCATATTTTTACGAGTTCGCACTTACAAACAAGTCACAACCCAGGGCTCCGGGTTAGTATTTGGCCCGAAATGTGGAGACACACACATCACATTTGATTTCAATAGTTTTAGGTTAGCATGCTGCTAGGCTAAAATACATAATATGCATGTAATTGGTTAAATAATCAATACTTTATAGCACTTATGGTGTGGTCACATTTACCATTGTGCAGATAATTTTCTTGAGCAAAATCCATTTAAAAAGGAATCCACACAATTGGGAATTACCCACGCAGATTTCACAACACATTCAAATTGTTTCTTTGCGTTGACCTGCCTGGTTTGAATGTGACTTCTGTCATCATGAGCTGTGGTCCATCCATACATCGCTACACTATTGTGATAATAGATGAAGACAATAGACATGACTACACCTTTAGTCTGTTGCAGTAAATTCTGAATATGATTTTTTTTGCAAAGGGCATATGTGATCCTATCTTAGAATATGACTAAAACAAGGTATCTGGAAGCATAATTACAATGACTACCTTTGAAAGCATTACGGTGATGCCTTAAACAGCTGCCTTGGTAGTCCACTAGGTTTCGGAACATAGCATTTATCTCAAACCTTGCTAACAAAATGAACCACTGTAGCCTGTTAAATTTCCAAAAGAAGAGGAAAATGTCTGAATGACTGTAGGTTATTTATTAATGAAGTTGGGTAGTCGTATCTACGCCCATCGCAATGCTCAGGTGACTTTGGTAGCAGTTTGCTGGGGGTTAAATGTCAGCCCCGCCTTTGCTAAGTCAGACCCTGTGAGGGAAAATAATCCAGGTAATGGATCTGAGCGAAGATCACATAATACCCAGCCTGGACTCTGAGAACACATCGCTCTCGCTTGATACTTTCACAGCTGTCCTTTGCAAAGGTCCATTTCTTCAGTAGTTTTGTGTGTTTGTACATATCCATGAACATCAGCTGTTATATATATATATATATATATATATATATATTCTAGTGTGTGTTTGTGCCTGTGTTAGTTGCCCACAGTGTGGACACTTCTTTCCTTCTGCAGATGCAGTTGCTATTGGACACAGAGGAGGTAGTGGTTGTGTTTAGGCAGCCGCCCCCGCTCCTGCCCCTGCCTCTGCTTCTGCCCTGCGGTGATGCGCTGACCTTGGCCACAGCACATAGATGCAGACCCGATTCAGTCCCTGCAGCCACACTAGCCAGAGCCCCCTCTTTCTGTGCAGGTGGACACACAAAAACACACAAAGTGCCTCCAGAAGAGCCCTTGCCCCCAAGCATGCACAGGTCATGTGCTTCTGAACTCCACACTGAAGAACATTTACTAGAATAATACACTTGTAAGCTAGAAAACAGACTGCCTGGTTAAGCACAGACTTCACACAAAGAAGATTTCATGTGCCTTCATACTAGTAAAAAAATGCAAAAAACAAAAAAAAAACAATTGACCCCAATAAGTCCCTGATCCTGTTTTTACAGCCATTCTATGATTTGTGGTCCTTTCTTGGATTGCTGTGGTCAAATTGGTGGATATTTCACTGTAAACCTTCTATAATATTTGAAAGAACTGAATTTTTAGATTTTAATAAACAATATCATATACAATCTATAAAATTTACGTCGATAACGAAGATAAGCTCTGGACTTTTTTACTCAATATGGATTTATCTAACAGCCCATCACACAGCAGAAATAAACACTACTGCCATTCAGTGCATGTTGTAAATAAGTGATTTCTGTGTGTCACTGTGTGAATGAACGCCGTGGTTTTGTCTGATACTCAAACACACTAAAACTGAAACCAAAACTGAAAGATCTTAACAAAAAATGTCAGAATAAAAGTGTTGGTTGAACTCTGAGAACTTATGACAGAAATGTATCACTTCTGTATACTAAAATGTACTTCTCAAAGTAGTAATAGTAAAATTATTATTTCTGTTGTATCATAAGGAATGATACAACCAAGATGTTGTTCATACATGATGTTTTATTAACAAAGTTCGGAAGGAGCACGTTCAGGTAATCAAACCTAGTTAGACACGAGTGGAACACACTCTTCTAATCAACCCAATCAACGAGTTAAGAGGTACAGCAAACTTATGCCGCGTTCCAGGCAACCTGTAACTCGTGTTTTTCCAACCTTATACTCGTGAAAGTGCACTGGAACGGCAGTCAAACCCGTGACTTCCCACCCGTGAACTCGTACTAGACCGATGTACTCCCAGTTACGAGTTCTGACGTCACATAGCCCGCGAACATATACAAAACTACAATCACAGCCCCTACGGATGCAGTGTTTCTGCAGGCGGTACTCGGTGAGATACACTTTAGGACAATATAACGTTAACTAGTTTTCAGTCCATTGAGTGCAAGGATAAATTAATACCAAATACATTTCCAAATATACAAATAATGTAAAATAAAAGGTATAACAGCTTATCTTGCCTCATGCGCTATTTTTCCTCCTCAGTTTCCCACAAATAAACAAGGAGTAAGCACCTTTGGCGTTAGAAATTATTACAAATGCGCGTGAGCCCCGTAAGGTCCGCCATGCTGGTTTGTTTACATCTAGGTAGTTTGGCGTGAATGACCTGGAATGCTACAAAGTCGTAAGTCGTGGTTTGAAGTCGTGATTTACGTGTTCAAAAACCTGCCTGGAACGCAGCATTACCTCAGTTCATTGACAGTTTAACAGCATCCCTTCACCACCCCATCTCCTCACTTCTTGTCCTAAATACTCTTATAACAACGAGGGGAGTACTCTGGGTTTGGGCAAAAATTCCGAGCTCGGAGCCCTCCCTCCGGACAGCACGACAAATATGCATAATCTTCTCTCTGTTTAATTGATGTAAGTGTGAAATTGGGAAATGTTTTAAATCTATACATTTGTGTGTTATATATCCTAAAAAGAGTAGTATTTAAAGATTTGAGACTATCCTTGTATTGAATTAGCATGTCAGTGAGGAAACATGAGCTTTCTGCCGTATAGCATGCTGTTCATCACACTTAAGAGATCAGAGCCCATACGAGTGAAGTGACCAGATAGCATGGAGGAACACCCTATTATAAAAAACCTGTTTCTCAGATCTTCTGGCTTGATTTGAGCTGTGAACCTCTGAGCATGACCTCATCCACAAAAGTACCCATATTGTTTCATATTAGGAATCATATTGTACCAAGCAGGTCAAATTCATTCAAATGTGTTTAACAGAAACAACTTATTCTGAATTAATTACAGCTTCTCATCTAACAAATAATGGACCTTATATTAAAAAATATAAGTTTTGTAATTAGATCTCACGTGATTAATTTAGGAATTGATTGATTGTTTTTTATGAGATCCTTATGTAAAAAAAAATACTATGGTGATAGCATACTGTGATTGTGTCAGATGGCAATAACATGGTACTGTAAAATTAAATTTTTCAAAAAATTTTCATAATCCATTTATTTACATTCACTGTTACAAACAGCATTATGATACCAAGCTAATGGATTCAGAATCTAAAACTTTCAAACTGAGAAAGAGTTTTGTCATACATACATCATTGGTGTTTGATTTTATTAAAATTCAAAGAACATAATCCCCTAATTTTATAATCGCCAAAGAATATAATTTACTAATTAGCTGCTAAAGTTACTGTAGTAACTTTACTGTAATTTCTAATCAAGCTGTATTTCACTATTCACTCGGCATCTCTTTGCGAATGATTTCATTTTGAATTGAACAATAAATAGACTCAGACAAAAGTCTGTTATTGTAGTGACACTTCTCATTTACAGCAGTAAAAGATGCATATAATGTCATGATGTTTATATTCCAGTAAAATTTGACTGTGAAATGGTGTGAAGTAATTCATTTTCTTGTTCTGCACAGAGTGTACAGGGCAGACTCACAGACAGTGGCAAGTTACCCAGCAGGAGATGCATTTATTGCGCCGCGACCGGTCTCTCATGCAGCCGGGAAATCTGTGGCTAATGCGCCATCAATGCATTTCCCAGCTTCTGCACTCTGCCGTAGATCGCTAAGTACTTTGTTTATTGATATTGCCCTCGTCAAAAGCTAGTTCTTCACACTGAGACATTTTGAAGGCACCTCATTGAGTATTTCTGCAGTCACAGCTATCTAAACATTAAAAGGTTGTTTGTTCTAGAATACAAAAAAAAAAAAATAGAAAAAAAAAATCTCCCATGCCATTTTGTTTTCTATTGTGCAAAAGACAAAAGAAGATGTTTAGCATTTGGACCAGAGACAGTTATGGTCACCATTCGCGAATAAAGCAGCTTGGGTAGTCTGCTAAACATCACCTTTTGTGTTACATCCAAAAGAGAAAGTCATAGAGGTTTGAAAAGCATGACAGAGAATAACTTTACATACTATCCCTGAAATGGACCTTGTATACTTGTCTCTTTTAATGGTGAAATAGATTAGGATTGCTGGAGGGATGACAGTCGCGTTTTTACTTTGAACAGTGCCGGTGGAACGGAAATCTTTGTTATGTAATTTATGGTTGATGTGTAAATGTGTATATATTGGCCTACATGGGCTTGGTTAATCTTATCACCTTACAACAACTGTTTGCCTGCTGTGTAGTTAACCAAGGTAAACACAGACATTGTAGCCCACATAATCGCCATGGGTCCTCTCTGTGCCACAGCTGTAATCATGGGTGTTCACTCTTTTTCTATCTTTCTTCTCTCTATCCGCTTTGCAGGGGAGCTAAGATGGGGCCATGTTCCCTGGCAGAGTTCCATACACGGCTCACCCTCCCACTGGAACGCCTGATTCCAGTTCAGCCCTTTACAAGACATGCCAGGACCCTTTGTGTGCCAGGCTGGGCTGGGTGTGCGGGCAGAGCAGGACTGCTTCCTCGAGATGTCATTATTGCTGGGTAAATTGCCACTCTTGTCAGAGACTGCAGCTGGGTGGCATAGCTTTTCATAAAGAAGCATCAGGGCTAATCAGCATTAAAGGCGTGAGCAGAGCAGTATTTCAATGGCCATTTTAGTCAGACACAAGAATACAGGTCTTTGTTTTTCTTGTGTAATTCAACAGGATGATCTTGTATTGATAAGTCTTATACTTATCTAGTAGTCCTTATGAGGAATATGGGTTGTCGTTTGCGACGCGAGAATCAATATTACATCATTCTTTTTAGATCCGAGAAATTTCATCTGCTTGTCTCAAGTGCAAAAGTATATGATTAGTCTATTTAGGTAATGAACTGAGGGATGCCACAATACAGCTTTTTATTGTCAATGTTAATAAGTCCCAAATCCAGGTTTCTGTGAATTTCAAACATGAAAACATGGATAATGCAACATAAATAAGCCATTAAGAGATTTTTTTTCTTAGGTAAAAGCTAACACGGGCAGAGTATTCTTCAAAGCACAATCAACCCCATCAGTGTGTGTGCGTGGAACACAATGTCTATCAGAGATGCAAATTAGCTCTTTTTCCTATACATTAATTAGGACTCCCAGAAGAGCGAATCTGAATCTTGAAAATTGTAGCTGCCTCTTCTATTGCTGAACCTTTTCAACATTCCCCGGTGCATGCTTTTATAAACAGAAATAAATGGCTTTTAGGATTAGTACAGAGGTACGTTCAACTAGCGGAGAGCAATGCCTGGTGACTAATAGAAATGGAGCCAATTAAGAGCTGTGTGTGACAGACGGTTTCTTACTAAAACATCTTGTAATACAGACATGCAATGTACCGCTTTATACGTTAAAAAAGTATCTTAATATTGTTAATACATATTTTTAAATATTGGGATAAATGTGATTATTACACTAGGTCAAAATCTGATTTTCCACATAATTGCCAAAAAGAAAACTGAAAGTGAATATTCTAAAATATGTAAGACTGTAATACAGCATGACAGTTTAATAACAATAACAACAAAAAACAGTGTCAATACTACTATAACTACTTCTACTTAATTAATATTATTATTATTATTATTATTATCACATCATATTATTAAATAATTTAATAGATTATTGTTATTTACTTTTATTTTTAACTGTTAATTTAATTGCATGTTTTCCACTGTTAAGCATTTATTGGTCTGAATTCATAAAGTAGGGTACTTTTAGTGAGAAAAGATACCCAATCTCTCTCTCTCTCTCTCTCTCTCTCTCTCTCTCTCTCTCTCTCTCTCTCTCTCTCTCTCTCTCTCTCTCTCTCTCTCTCTCTATCTCTCTCTCTCTCTCTCTCTCTCTCTCTCTCTCTCTCTCTCCCCTTTAAACAGGGAGGTACTCTAGTGTTTCTCCGCTGCCTGTGCTCAGAGACATGTCGGAAACCTCCCACGAGGGGCCCCATGTAATTCGATGCATGCTGTTAAAGCTTAGAGTATATTGTCTTCTCTTGCTTATGAAGCCTCCACCCACCGGCCCACCCTACATTTAGCGGATCATGTGACCGTGGTAAGTCATTTGCAAGTACAACAGTTCTCTGTGAGCTCCCATTCATTTCCTGAGAACTGCCCTGAGCAGCTGAGAGGAGCAGAGAGGGGAGGGAGTCACACACAGTGAGAGAGAGAGAGAGAGAGAGAGAGAGAGAGAGAGAGAGAGGGAGAGAGAGAGAGACAGACAGACAGAGAGGACTGTATAAGGAAGACAGTTTCTGTCGCTCTGCAGCTCCTGGTCAGGTCTGTGTATGTTTTTTTTAATTCTCTTTAGCCTTTTCTCGCTGTTCTTTTTTCTTTTCTTCTTTGAATACTTCTGTCTTGCTTGTTTGTGTGTGTGCTCCGTGCATCTTGTTCAGCTGTCACTGTGTTGTTACGCCAAATGACAAGTCTGATGATGGACCAACCTGCTAAAACAATCGTACAATGCAGGTGGTCAAAAAAATGTATTAAAAAAAGCATGATGTCAGTTTGAAATATGCAGTACAATGCACAATTTAAATATATTGTGAAGTGGTTTGAAGTGTCTCAGTAGAGTTTTGTTATTTATCTGGTTCATTTGGTGTGTGTTTTTGAGAAGGTTTAGGGGGAAAAAAAGAAGAAAAACAAAGAAAGACAAAGTGGTTTTCTGGGTTAAATATTGACACACTGTCAGAGTAGTGTATGCGAGGAAAGTGAGCCGGAGGTTTCTGAGCAGCCACTGTTCCACTCTCAAAAAAGTTTCATCCCCCCGCTCGGCATGCATGCATGAGCGTAAGCGAGTAAGAGTAGGCTACGTTTGCCAACGGCACGTGTATCTCTTAAGCGATGACAGGCTTCCCGGTGAGTGGAGTTACCGTGGTGACAAACTGGGGTAGGAATCAGAGACTCAAGTGGTGGAGTAAGGACAGCGAGGGGGCTGGAGGCAAGCGTTTGTGTGTGTGTGTGTGTGTGTGTGTTGCATGGGTGGTGTCGTGGATGTCATCTGCTCCTCAAGGAACAGTCATTGGTATTGATGGCTGGCTGTCAGTGGCAGGCTCCTGGTCTGTGGGTTGGCCCGTGGCTGTTCTTTTCAATTATGCCAGACCTGGCCGCAACTGACAGCGAAGGCATTTTGTTCACGGAGAGAGTGGTGAGAAGGTCGATGTGCATTTGTCTGTGTGTAATTGTGTGTGGAGGTTGGATTCCTTATATGTGTGTGTACTTTGGGACTGTGTCCTGATCTCTGTGACTCTTCACAGTGCTAATGTTGGTCACTCAGCCTTAAACTGTGAGGCAGCCACTGCTACTTAAGGCTATTCTGCCACAGAGATGAGGTTATTTAATGCTTTTCTGGTTAAGACCCTTGATTCAGGACACACTCAGTCAGTGTATTCGTGTGTATTGCCCAAAACAGTAGTAAACTATACTTTTTCTGCTGATACTATAGGTCATGTTGACCAAAAATGGCACTCAGTAACCAATTGTTGTTATTATTGTATATATTGCGTTTTTTTTTTTTTTTTTTTGGTTTGAGGTTTGAATAATGCCTCAAATTGTGTGACTTGCTCAGGAGAGTACTAAGTGATCCAATTTACGCTTTTCACCTGGCAGACCATGAATCGGGTGTGGAAAAAATCTCTTAGATTTAGATTGAATAAGGGATCTTTGAAGGAGTGTTTCTTTGAGGTGGCCTCTCATGTCTTGGGTCAGTAAATAACCACCTAGCAACCACACAGAACACCTTAGCAACTGCATAGCAACATACTACAAACCACTCAGAACATCCTTAGCAACCGCAACCAAAGCCCTGGCAACCACCCATCATACCCTAGCATTGTGGCAGTCAGTTTTGCGCAGACAGGGAGCTCTTTAGATAATCAAATGGATCAGTTTTTTTTATTTTAGCATGTCTTTGTTCGTGTTAAAATCTACATTTATTTTGGCTTTGCAACTGTTCATGTTTCAAATGTATTCTATTACAATTTATATTCTACATAAAATCCCTTTTTAGGGTTATAGTTTCAGTATGGTTCGGTATGTGCTATGTTCAGGGGGAAAAAGGTCTACTGCCAAATAAGTCAAATAATAATTCAGGTTTTTCAGGTATTAATAATGCACATAAACTTCACTGTATGAATTAAATAAAGATGAATCATTATTCACTATTCAGTCAAGAGTTGTGAGTAATTGTTTTTGTCTTTTGTTGTTTGATTAACATTAAAACCACAGACAGCAGGAATATTAGGCTGCTGTCACTTTAAGACATAATTCACTGTAGCCTGACGTCGTCATACTCAGATTCCAGTCAGAATATGAGTCTGATACTGCTCATAGACAGTAAAAGAAATGGACTCAGCGATCCCATAGACTTCAACAGAGAAAAGTGAAGTCGTGCAAAGTCTTGCAGAGCCGGACTTGAGTATTGGCTGTCCATGAGCGAGTAGCAATAGCAACTTTCTAACTCTCAATGGGGTTTTCCCTTGATTTTTTGCTTCCACGTCCCCCCAATTGCGTGCAAGCTTCTCCTCCTGTCTATATGGTAATTTCTCTAGTGTGCAACAGAGAGTCGCGTGTTATAACGCAATCGTTAGCCTATTTTTACAAAAACTGCTTACGAGGCCATAACGTAAGATACAAGATACTGGAGCCTTTTATACTTTGTCGCGTTTCTTTAGAAATAAACAATGGACAAATGGAGTCTTTTAATGCCTCAGATGTAAAGTTATTCGCTGTAAAAGTGACGCCAAAATGAATGGGAGTCAATGGAATGCTAACAGCAGGTGAAGGCTTGTTAGTGATGGCGACCCCCAAGGAGACTTCAGTTTTCGGCTGGTGGATTACCCCCTTGATACTGCTCCATTGGGCTGTGATTATAGGGCATGTTTCAACCAAACCAGGAAAGAAAATGAAAAGAAAACCTCAAATGTTGTGGGCGGGGCTAAATTCGGCTGGCATCTGACACTGAATACATGCGTTGTCTTTCTTGACTTTTTATGTTCACTTCACTGTGTTTATGACACTTGTATGTCACGTTCACGGACATAACCTACTATGTTTGCTTGGATACTTACCAAGACAGGCGTGCTAACAATTTTTTGTGTGAATTTGTCATTTCAAGCGCAAGACTCGAAAAAGAAATCAATATGCGTGCTGTCTGAGATGCGGCTTTCTGTGTGCGCACTATATGTAAAGCATGTTGGACAGTCTCTGATAAAAAACGTCCAACCTTTAATATGATTCATTTGATTCAAGTATAATTGTTTGACTCAATAGCCCCTGTTAAAAGAGTATTGGAGAATTTTATCAGTGGCATCCAGATAGCAATCAGCCAGATAGAGGGCTCAATAATGGGACCCAATAATCACAGGGCAGCGTATCTGCTTATCACCTCAGCTTTGCGTTGCACTGGAGGATTCCATTAAAACGGTCTCCAGCCACACAAGATGGCCATGTGGATCAGGAATTAAAAGGTTAGCACCCTTCTGCTCGAAGGAGCTTCACACAGGTGGGCTTGGGATAGTTAATTATTGATGGAACTTATCTGAGACTGGACATCTTGCTGAAGGGATTATATGGGAAATCCTCAAAAGACACCCCCAAAACAACCCACCCCAGAGGAAGTGGGCAGGGATGAAGCCCAAACCGGCCCCATCTGTACCAGGCTCAGCCCAGGGGACTCAGGAATGCCCCTGTGGTCTACATAGCTGTCGACTCCAGCTGATCAAATGTTCAGCGTTGCCCCCAATCCTGCTTTAGTAAAAAAACAGCTAAAGAGCACAGCACATTCAGAGCGGACATGTTGAGTTAATGTTGGGTTTGTCACCGGGCCTGTCCAATGACATAGAGAGCGTGTCGGTTTAATGATACCCTTCACTGCACTGATGGATCCAGGTGTGTTTTGTATAGCCAGACTAAACTGAGCGATTCTGTGGTGCATAGTCTGCATTCTAGGAAATAGTATGAAAAAAAAAAAAAATTCTATGTCATTCCTTATTGGATCATGACATACAATATGTGTCTGCGCTAAGGCTGGCTTCATGCATGTCTGTGAGTAAACTGAAGCATGTGACAGAAACAGAGCGTGTCCTTCAATAGAGTAATGACTCATAAATATTTGCCAACTCAGAAAGTAATGTCATGATTGTTTGGTAATACAAGAGGGATGTGGTTGCCACTACTCAGTATATTCAATTTCAATTTGATTATTTCCAGATAATTTATTTATTTATAATTATTTCAGAAAACCATTTCAGTTCATTGAATTTTTTTACGATCATTCATTGATTTATTATTTATTTATTTAATGTAAACTTTTGGGCCATTTTCCATGTGCACCAAGAAAAGGGACAATCTAAAATTATCATTAATATTATTCATCTATTTCATTGCCATTTTGATGTTTCTGAAAAAAGGGATCGCATGAGGTCGATTGATTGACTTATTTAACAATTTAAGGCCATTTTCCATATGTTTCTTAGTAAGAGGACGATCTGAGATTATTATGATCACTCTTCAGTGTCTGTGTTTAGTTCCCACATAAGAGAAGAGTAGGTGAGAGAAGGAATTGTGGGTAACTACGTGGGTCTTATGATTTCTCTCTTCCTCCTCATTTCAACATTTCGCTAAGCTGACAAAATGTTCTAGTTTGTCCTCTAGTGTGTTCAACCCTTGACCCTCTTGTCCAGCCCTAGTTTGTTTACTGAAGCTGTGTGTGGTGAGGGGGGAGGGATGATTGTCGAACACTCTGGCACAGAACGCAAGACGTGGAATTCTACATCTACTTCAAGTACACAAATTATCACTGACACATGTCACTATTCAGTATCAGTAACTCTGGAAATAAACTCTTTACAATCTGTACTGATGTTGCATCCTTTCAGTTATTAGACATGGCTCTTCATAACAGTAAGAGAAATCAAAGACGACTAAACCTGCACTGTACACTAACTATGTGCTGTTCTCTGCCTGTCGTCATGACAACACTGTTAGCGCACCTATTTGCCGTCCCTTAACCTGAGATGACTTTTGGGAACTTAATAGAAAAAAAAAATAGAATCAATATAATCCCTCAAAGCATAACAACACATCCAGGATTTGTTGTGTGTTTTTTTTAATTGCTCAGTCAGGGGACTCAGAAACCATCAGTAGGACATTCTGAGATATGCATGAACTTTGTTAGCAGTTTTAGGTCCAGCGATCGGGGGGTTGAGAAATTATGCAAACAACATATGGAGTCAATTACGATCCAAAGGCAAAGCACAGCATGCATGGCTCAGCTTTGAGAGACTCGAACGTGAGTCTATGTCATATAGTATAACTTCCCTCCGGCGACTAGCTCAGACTCATACTTGGCACTTAATGTTGGATATAAGAAGAAAACGTGGAAAAGTAAACTGAAAAGCAGACGCTGCATGTGAAGCATAAATAGAAATCCAGCTGTTTATTCTATTAAGTGAGGCTATGTGTGCTGGAATTGTATTTTATTTTATTTTATTATTTTATTTTATTTTATTTGACAATAACAAAAGGTTCAATCTAAGATTGTAAGAGTATGTATTTATTTTTTTAATTAATTAATTAATTAGTTAATTAATTAATTAATTAATTTCAAGATACATTTCTTGCCATTTTTCATTTGATAAATGCTCTAAAAAAATTACAATCTGAGATTTATTTATTAATGCCATGAACAACTTCAGGACATTTTCCATTTGATATGTTAGGTTACAACCTGAGATCATTACAATCATACATATGTAGTTATTTATATTTTTATTATATACACATACACATTTATCTATTTATTTATTTGTCACAAACGATTTTTATTTCTTTCTTTATTTGTTTATGCCCAGACTGGGACCTAAATCTGGATATTAGCAGGAAACGTGGAAAAGTAAACTGAAAAGCAGACACTACATGTGAAGCATGAATATGAACCCAGCTGCTTATTCTATTAAATGAGGCTATGGGTGCCTGAATGGGTCAAATTTCAGGACAAAAACACCCTCATGTGGACTTCCTGTTTTATGTAATGTTCGAGTGAGTTGAACTCTGAATTTTTGCTCTGTAGTTGTTATTAGTTGTGGCAAGGTTATAGATTTGCAGAGAAAAAACGAGAGTGCAAGCGAATGGATACTGTGCTTTGTACGTGTTGTGATAGTGTGTTTTCTTGTTTGGCACAAATGCCATTGCTCAATCAGAGAGCGTGTGTAGGAGGTTCCACGAGAGGATGTGAGCTGTGTAAATATGCACATTCTGAAACTGTGAATCTGGGTGAATCTGAAATTGTGAATCATGGGAGACTATTATGTAGGTCCATCCTGTTTACATTTATATAGTGTAGGTCCATCCTGTTCCCATTTAAATTCTATAGAAGTTTAGTTAGCAATTAGTAGCAGGTAAGTCTGTGTTCGTGCATTGATACCTGGTCTAGTTTAAATGTATTTATTTGTGTAGGGGGAGGGGGGTGGTATGCAAGGCATTGTAAAGCTACAGAGAGGCGTCTTATAGAACCTTTTCACCATTAAGGCAGGAGGATGCAGCCAGCCCCCGAGACATGAGGAGTGGGTTATTGTACTGATGATAATACACTCCAGCACCTCCACCCACAGACCTCCAACCCTCCTCCCATCTACCTCCGCAAACACTTAACAGACTCAGTACGTTGTATAAAGCCTAGTTCACACTACATGATTTTAAAATGTTGGGCTGAACTGTGCAGTTCACATTACATGACTTGCTCTCAGTGAAATCATGAGTGTTCAAGTTGTTTAGCTGTTCACACCACAAAACACAACGTGATTAATCCACAACAGGAGGTGACTCACTACACGAGTTAACGCACTACACAGAGATACAACCACGATCGGATGATAAGAGCATGATCATTTGTGACTCAATGAGAGCTGTTTCAGTACTATAGTACGGTCTAAATCCTGAAAATAATCAAACAAATAACGAGTTGACAACAACACGATTCTATCTGGTCTAGAAACCATGTTTTGTAACGAAAAACCACGCAATAAAACGAACCAGAAATGACGCGAAACTACAGAGAAGAACACAACACGCGAATATGGACGTCAGACAGAAACTAGTGCTGCACACTGTTTGCTCGACGATATGCTCTGAGAAAAAAAATGCAAAAAAGAAAAAGTAAGATTTACCTGGTGTCCTCAACCCATGCGTTGCTATGATTGGCTGTACTCATGACATCACTGAGATTGAGTCGCGCGACTGCTCGAGATATCTAGCAGGCTAGATATTTTTCTGAGCTCGGTGACCTGTCTGCGAGCTGTCTGCGAGCTGTCTTTGATGCGTTGTTGGCTCTTTCACACTATCGGATTGGCGAGCGTTAATCGTCCGCTAATCGCCCGCGATTTGCACGCGATAACACCCTGACTTGTCGGCGACTCAACGATTTGCAAATCGGGCTTAAATCGGGCTTAAAATCACGTAGTGTGAACTAGGCTTAACCTGCACTGCTATACATAGGACGACTGCTCTTATTTCCACATGATGTATGGTGAACAGTAGAATGACATGCTATGAATGAAAGGCCTGTAGCTGATCTCCTTAAGCATTGATGGAGGTTGTGTAACTGCAAGCGGTATTCAAGTGCACATTTCAAATGCTGTTATTTACAGAAAATCACCAGTCCCCTGATACAAAAGCATGTGGTATAACTAGACCTCATTTTCTGAAGAGAATGTGAGTGCTGCTAACCTGTGGTAAGCTAACGACGATGATGCTAAGGTGTTGCCAGGGCATTGCAATAGTTGCTGTGTGTTTTTTGGCTCATTGCTATTCAGTTCCTTGGATTGTTGGGTAATTTGCTTACTATAGGTTCAGCAATACTTGTACCGGTAATTGTTATATTAATTTAGTTACATAATTGATGTTAGCTGGTCAAACATACCACTCTCCTAAAGTAATATGGTTAATGCACATTATTATTATTGTTGTTGTTATTATTATTTTAAATACATCATTCAAATTAAGATTTTTTGAATGTTTATTCAGGATGCATTAAATTGTTCAAAAGGGACAGTAAAAATATTTGTAAAAAAAAAATACGATTTCAAATAAACACTGTAAAAATGAATATGCTTTATCTAATCAAAAAAATTGTGGCAACAGATTACAAGCAATATTATTAATTAAATTTAACAAATTAGAATTGAGTAATAATTAATCAAATTATTCCTTAACAAGCAGAATCACGGAAGGAGAAAACTGTAATTTTAAAACAAACCTAAAACAAACACAGATCACCATAATGGTGACTTCAATTTATTTTTTTATTGGTTGTTGGTGTTGTAAGTTTTACTCATTTTAAATAGTTAACTTTTAAGGAATTAACTTGATTAATTATTACTCAATTCTAATTTGTTAAATTTAATTAATAATATTGCTTGTAATCTGTTGCCACAATACTATTTTATTAGATAAAGCATATTCATTTTTACAGTGAATGCTGTTCTTTTGAACTTTACATTCATTAAAGTATCCTGAAAAATGTATCACGTTTACCACAAAATATTGCAGCACAAGTGTTTTTAACATTGATAATAATAAGAAACATTAGTGAGCAGCAAATCAGCATACTATCGTTATTTCTGAAGGACACTGAAGACTGGACTAATGATGCTTAAAATTAAGCTTTGCCAACACTGGAATAAATAACATTTTAAAATATATTTTCAAATATAAAAATAAAAAAAATCCCAGTAATTTTACACTGTAATCGTATTTCACAATATCACTGTATTTTAGTCACATTAATGCAGCCTTGGTGAGGATAAGAGATTTCTTTCATAAACATTAAAACATTTTTACTGAACTAACAAACTTTTGAACAGCAGTGTAAATCATTTGAATGCACATTTTATAAGCATGCATTAAACATGAGTTTAGATGAGTAAGTCACACTTTACTGCTGTAAGTATAAAGGTGAATATTTGCCCTAAGCATCTGACAGTGCACAGCACGGGTGTGAAAATGTATTGTTGTTTGCTCATCTGTGTGTGATGTTTTCTTTGGATGGAACTTCTACCTTTCCAGCAAACAGAGCCACCCTGCAGCACAGCTGGTACGATCACATATGACCCTCTTAAAAGTTAGCTTTGGACACCTTTAAATGGATTTACTTGAATGGTGGGGACAGCTGTGAGCATCTTCTTAGCAGGCGTAGGATTTGAGAGGAGGGGCATTCTTCTTAACTATCAATCACATCACAAACAATTGTGGTTGGATGACAAAGGGATGTGCATTTCTAATGGGGAGGGTTTTCTTTTCCAATTTATGCATTTAAGTAATAGTCAGAGAATAACCTGGCTTTCCCAAATAGGACTGTTGTACTAGAGCTTAATGGTCAAAAAGTCACACTCTGAAAAACTGTTTTTTTTAACAGCAGTGACATTGCTGACGGTCAAGACTGTCAATTTATTGGTCACATGTCAGTGACAAGAGTGATTACAATGGGCTGGGTTCATTAAAAGTGGATTAATGGCATGTGAATCAATGTGACATTACCACTACATGACTCCTCGTTAGTCATAATGACTTGTCGAAAGAAAAACAGAGATTCAATTTTTGACTTCTGTGATTTCAGTGCAGCTTGCTGTACTCTTTTTTTCTGTGGACAGACCCTGTTTTTGATAGCCTGTCCCGGCTGTAGTAGATGTCCTCGGAAATGTCTTCTTTTATTTTTTATGTGTGTTTTACTGAGATATTGTCCATTACCATAACCTACAGTGTGTAATTTCTTTATTTCTTTTTAAATAATAGAAAAATTTGGACTAAAACAGAATAAAATCTTTACCTTTATAACTCCAATTCATTAAGGCTGTTAACTGTAAACAACATTTCTAATTGTACTTATAATGTATAAAACAGATAGTGTACATTGCTACATTGCTTAGCATAAGGATTATTATTTGTTACCAGTAAGTTTTTTAAATTATGTTGTAGGGATGCCAAACGATTAATCGCGATTAATCACATCCAAAATAAAAGTTTGTGTACATAATATATGTGTGTGCACTATAATTGTTTTGTGTGTATATATATATATATATATATATATATATATATATATATGCACCCACATATATTATGTAAACACAAACTTTTATTTTGGATGCTATTAATCACGATTAATCGTTTAACAGCCTTATTATGTTGCTATGTGTTTATTTTATGAAATCTTGTCCAGCTATATGTAGTAACCATTTGATAAAAATAAAAAAAGCCCCGTGGTTTACAATGGTTTTAGAACATTGCTCTGCATTATGCCTAGAAAAGTCCCTTAGCTGCTCTAAAATCACTCAAAAATACAGCTTCTTGAAGCTTATTCCTCTATTACGTTTCTAAGTTCTTCATCTAATATTTCTATTTTGTTTCATTTATTGTTTGTTTTATTTGAGCTTTATTTCAGTTAATATTTCAGTCAACAAAAATTCTACTTCTAAACTAGAAAGGCCCTCGGTTTTCATTTCAGAAATCTGGTCACATACAGTTCTGCAGATTTCTGACGTGACACATTCTGAGAAAGAGAGAAAGAAAGTGGAAGCTGTGAGGCATTGCTGGTCAGAGGCAGTTCATTAGCTTTCTTTTCTGAATTTGAGATGAGGTTGGGTTTCCAGTTCCTGTGCAAACTGAGGGCTTGGAGGGAGAAAATATGGAGTAGGAGCAGCATATGAGCACATGCACATTCCCTATTGATCCAGCACAGATCATCATCAGCATTTAAGTCCACCTCTCTCCAGCTAAATCCCTCTGCGGTGACCACTCCGCCCATTCCATACCTCTCGGAGCAATTGAGGTTTTTGTGTCAGGTCTATTTTAAAGCATGGACCACTGAGACCACAGCACTTTAACTAAAGGGGGAAGGGAAGAGGTGTGCTAGCAGTGGCCAGTGTCGCCCCTCTCTTGTGCAGCCTACAATTACAGATTATAAGTAGTTTGTGTAACAGCAGATTTCTTTGTATTTAATGTCAGGTCTGGGCGATATATATAAAGATATTCTCAATCTCATTTTCTTTATCATATTGTTTAATATCTTTTTAAAGTAATCATATACATGTTTTCCACATCCACATTTCCACAAAAAAATAATTAATTAATTAATCAAATTAAATGAATTAAAATATTAAAGTTGTCGTGAAACGGAAGTTGAGATTGTCCTTTTTTCCTTATTGTGACGTGGATCCGAGTGAAACGACCTCTGAAAGTGGAGAAAAATTTGACTTCGTTCTTCGGGAATTGATTGGATTGTTGGAGTTTGGGCATTGCTAACAAAATGGAGGCAGATTTGAATGCCAGTTTAAAGTCAGTTGTGGAAGATTTCTCTCCACCGGACTCACCACCGTTACCCTCCCATGAAGAATTTTTAATTGAGGAACCCGACGATGAGAACGAGTAGCCAAATTTTCTGGAAGGAATCACCCCATATGAGCCTAGAAGATGAGGCGGCTGATGAAATGCCTTGCACACAGTCGCGAACCTGCTTTTATTCCTGCTTCTTCGAAATGCAGGAATTCCAGCCAGCGGGCATGCAAAAAAGGTTGTTTAGGGATAGGACAGAGGACGTGAGGAGCGCAACCAAAAATGCACTTAAACACCATATTTGCTGGCTGTCAGTGACACTGGCAGGTTTCTGAGAGGCGGGCCAGAAACGAGACCGATCCCAATAGCTACGCCCTCTAGTAATAGTTTTTGATCGGAAGAGAAGAGAAGTGGTTTCGAGGGGGGAGGGAAGGGTAACGTACTTGGTTAAAGATTATAAGGGTACATGAATTTAAAAAAAAATAATGAAGTGCACAGATAAGTCATTTATAATAAACACTACAATATTACATATAAAATGCGAATGGTATAAAATTAGATTTCGTGACGACTTTAAAATCTTTTTATTTTATATTATTTTAAATGGGTGGTCGAATATGTTTTCACTTATTAGTGTGTAATTTTGCTGTTTGAGCATAAACAACATGCGCAAAGTTACAATGTTCAAAGTTATTTTATTTTAAAGCAATTGCTTTTTAAGGACTACAGCAAACGACTGGTAGGGACTACACCCGTTAGTGACATCATGAACCGTAAAATGTTCTTAAATCCTACCCCGTAACACGATTTAAAGATTATCATGACGGAATATGCTAATCAATGACTAGAACATAACTACACATAAGCTACATAAATTTATCAACTAACCATTCAGAAATGTTTTCTGTTGTCGCTTCTTCTTGAGTCTCCCCATCTTAGAATACAAAAAAGGCTAAAAGTTTTTGAAATGTTCAGTGCATGTGTGTTTGAGATAAAAATGACACAAGCTCTTGAAGCTCCGCCCTCTATACAGAGCAGCAGCTCATTTACATTTAAAGGGACAGACAAAAACGGTGCGTTTTTGCTCACCCTCAAAAAACTTGCTACATAAAAATATCTGTGGGGTATTTTGAGCTAAAACTTCACTCTCTGGGGACATCATATATTTATTTTACATTTTGTGAAATACCACCCCTTTAAAACTCAGGGTTGCATAATTTAATATCGCCAGCAAAATCATTGCAAATATTGTAAATATTGAATACATCCCCCAGCCTTATTTCTACTCCACTCTACTGTTAAAACACTGCAGTGAGATGGATACAGTAGAGACAATAGTATAAATTACGTGTGAGAACTAGGGTGAATTGGAAATTCATGAGAAATATTTTAGACACCATAGAACCACAGCTCGGCAAGCCAGACAGGTTTACGAGAACCTGCAAAACCACGTGAAAGGAAAAAAAAAAACCACCCCAAAAAACAATGCCTTTGCTTTAGCTAGTAAAGACGCCCCTTTGCCGAGTTGAAAGCCCATCACTCTGCATCCTTATAGTGTACTTCAAACTAAATAGCTAAGCTGTGACTAAATGTCTCATGGGTGCGTTTAGCGAAACTAATCCCTTTAATTCTGTTTTCAGAAACTTTGGCAGATTTTTCAGCTGAAAATGCTGATCAGGAACAGCTGATCAGGATGCAAGTCAAGTCACCTTTATTTATATAGCCCTTTTTACAATAGAGATTGTTTCAAAGCAGCTTTACAGTGATAACAGGAAAACAATGCAACAAAGTTTGTTTCCGCTGTACAGCAGATCTAAAAGAAAAAGGCATCAAGTCCAGCTTAAGTAAGTTCAGTGAAGGTTCATTGTTGCTGTAAAAAAATGTATTAATAGTTAATTTATATATAGCCGCTCTGAAGAAAACGGTGATGTCATCGTCCAGCTCAGTTCAGTTCTCATTTAATGGTGTCAATGTAGGCAGATGAATAATATTGTTGAACATTAAGATATCGTCAGATATCGGTTTGTGCAAGTAACTGTGTAGGTGATGGATAAAAAAAGGTTAATTTTAAAATATTAGCATTAGTATTTTTCTTAGCATTACATTTTGCTGTATGGATTCCACTAAACATTCATTTGAGATGTTTTTATGTTTTAAAAAGAGTGAAGAATGGACTCTGACCTCTCTTTTCTCCTTTACTCCCTTTTACACAACTCATGACCTCTCACCCCCATAGCACTGACCAATCAGTAAAATAAACCTGGCTGATATTTTATCTCGTAATATTATAGTTATGCATGTGTTTTAAATCGCACCGCAAGTTTTCATACCAGATTTAATCTCTTTTCTAAATTTCAGAGGAAATGAATGGTTACATTAGGCATGATTTTTCTTGCTTCGTTAAACGTACAACCGTACCAAAGTTTGACTGCGTGCAGCTTTTTATATGCGAGTACTGTGGACTAGGGCCGTATCTCATGCACTAAGCTGTCTTATCCTCATTGAATCACTGACACAGGATCTCCCTGTGCAGAAATAGCCAGAGCCCAAGGGCATTTTGCTGGACTACGGGTGCTTCCGTCAGCCTGTGTTTTGGAAAGTTGGCCTAGTGTTTACAAGAGCCTCAGCGTTCTATTAAAGGTCTCTCACTTCCTATCAGGTGTGTGAGGCCTAGTGATGGGGGTAGTAGGATAAAAATGATGTACAGTACAGGAGTCTTTTTACAGCTGCCATCTTGGATGGATCCCAGCATTTGACTCTGCTGATGGTGTTTAAGGCTGAAAGTGAACTTTCATCTTGATTGCACTGGCATGGCTCTAAAACGGGCATTCGAGAGTAGCGCGTTCCCTCGTGACCTAATTTTTTTTCAGAGGAGTTTATCTGGTCATGTCTTTCAGCACTCCTTCTGTTCGTCTCTGAGTCAGAGTACATTTGTCACACTCAGAAAAATAAAGAGAGCTACAAGACAGCAAATCTGCTTGGTTGGGGGCCCGCGTGAATGACAGGCATTGTTGTGTGGCTGTTTTTAGCCAGAGGAAAATGGCAAAGTGGGCTCCCTGAGGTGAAGCGCTACCGTCTGGATGCGCAGGGAGGAGAACACGCACTCAGATTACTTATCCACAAACTCAGCTGGTACTGAAGCAGCACATCTCTCTAGAGCTTGAATCAAAAAAGGTCCCAATAGCGGCCAAAGTCTTAGGGCACAGACTTGCCTGCCAAGGAAAATGCGCTTTATGAAATGGAAAGTCTGAAGACATTCACAGTATGGCAGAAAAGATTAACTAAAGAAATATAGTCCACTCCGAAGTATGGGGAGCATTGGGGTTAGAATCCCTCTACTAGGAAGAGATATGGATGTGGGTGTGATTGTATTATGTTTTCTGAAATTCATTCGCTTTTCAGTTTGTGTAAGGACAGAAGTCAAGAAGTAAATTCCTCTTTAAATGCAGTACTCTGACAGTACCTTAGATGACATTATTATTATTTTTTTATTTTTATTTGGTAAGTGTCCTTGAAGTGTGCTATGGTACTTAGTTGTTATTATCAGTTTATGATAGCAGATGGTTAATACACCAAAAAATCTCATGACTGATACAATGTGCAGAAAAAAAAAATCATGATACTGAAACAAACCGAGCTTTCCTTTAAATACCATCACATCTCCTTCTGCCCCCCGAGGTTGAGTTACTGTGTCCAGGCGGTAGCCTATTTAGCCTCCAAGTTCTCTACTGGTAATGACAGAGTGCTGACTCGTCATATTTGCTGTTTACAGGGGCTCCAAAGTGGGAAGTGAGCTTGAGCCGAGCTCTGTCTTGCAGACATTGTCTGGCAGTGGCGAGATGAAGTCTGATTCTCATTGCATCATGTAAACTTGTTGCATTTTTGACTTGTGTGGTTACAGGATTTTTATTCGGTATATCAGCAGGAACTTTATTTGATAAAATCCATAATGTAGATGTGAAAAAGTTTGAGTTTGGGCTGGAACTTTCTCTTTACAGACAGTCACTTTTTTATTTTATTTTTCAATCTAGCACTAGTGATTCAGAAATTGCACACTTCACCTTTAATATTTCCAGGGTGTTATTTTTTTGCAAATCAAAAGGCAAGGTAATCTATTTACAAAAGATCAGCGGGAAGCAGCTCTCAATAGCTCTTCTTCTCAGTGTGGAGTCTAATGTTACATAAAATGCTGTTCTTTTGCTCTGGTTGAGTCTGAGAGGCTCTCTTGGCATGTTTGAGTTCAGTGTTCTTGTCTGGTTCTTGGCTGAGTTCCAGTGCTTAAATCTCTACCTCCCTCCTCAACCACCTCCTCCTCCTTCTCTCATTCCTATCCGCATTTCCCCCTTCGGCCAATGGCAGCAGGACCAGCCTCTGTGCCACAGATGACTGTAGTTGCTCTGGGCTCTCAACATGGGAACAAAGCATTGGCAGGACCAAGGGAACCCGTCTGTTAGTGCGCTACTCCTCCAGTGCAGATATGAATTCAGATATGAAACGCCTCCAAGCAGTAGCATGATCATCCTGCTCCTCTTTCTTTTCTGCTCATGTTCCAAATTTGGTCTTATTTATTCTGAAATTTATTGGTGTTTTGGAATATTTTATACTAGGATGTATATTGTCTGATTTTGGAGATGTTTTCATGGATGTTTTATACATATCGGCCAACTGTATATTAGTTATTATGTTGTTTGTTGTTATTGTTTTCTAAAACCAAAAAGTGTTAAAAATAGTATTCGGTAATTGAAATAAACTGAAATAAATAATTATAACTATTAATATATAGAAAAAAAAAACTTTTATAAATTAGTAAAGGACTATCTTATGTCAGCATGAAAGACACTGTTTATTGAAGAATTGTCAGGCCAGTGCTGCTTCGTCAGAATCGTCACAAAGGTTGATCGTATGCATGTCTAGTATCAAGTCATTTTGAACTATTCAAGAACAAGATGTGAAAAAGAAACCAATTCGATATTTAAGAGAGGCTACGGAAAAAAGAAATTGAGTTCTCTTTTGCGTTTTTTCTGCGTGAAATACACAGAAAATTATGTTAAGATACCCGTCTTGGTGATTAAACCTTTGAGAATGCAAACATGTTTAACAGTATATTGGATCCATGCATTAGCTCTTAAAGTGACATGAGCCTATATTAGCTGCTGCTTTCTGTGCTGTGTTCTTAATGTTAATCTAACAACTAAATACAGAAAAAAACCAATATTTATTTATTTATGCAAATAAAAATAAAAATTTAGACATAAAAGTAGAGAATTTAAATATCTGCCATAACACGAAAATGATTATTTAATGCTCGGTATCGACCAAACTTTTAATGTCAGTGCTTCCCTATTTCACACCCCTTGACACATTTATATGCTATTACTTTATAAATACCTCCAAAGCACTTCAATAAAGGTCCCCACTATACACTGTAATGCCCCTCACATCAATGCCACACTAGGCTTGGCAAGGCAGAAAGTTATACAATGAGGTATGCAACCGGCTCCAGGGGGCAAGTTGAATACTCTTTAAATCTTTGTGTAGCAAGGTCAGCGTGGGGTGCAGGAAGGTCAGGTTTTTCCACCCAGGCCTGTCACCTCATATTGATCCGCTCGTCATTCGTTGGGGTCTGCTCGCCGGTGCTCCGTCTGCACCAACGTCCATCGGGGAGTTCTGGAGCTATGGCTGGGCATGGGAGTGCCAGCCAATCCCCTCCCTTGGCTCCCCCATCCTCAGCCGAATCAAATCCCAGGCGGCCCCCCTCCCTGTTGCCCCGTTTCCAGTTGAATTGCCCTCATTCTTCTCAGGGAGCCTCTCGGGGGACGGCTCCAGTCGTGCATGGCAATGAGATGCCTGAGCACTCAGTTACTGCACCTTCCATGCTCATAACGCTCACACCTAGGATCACCATTTCATTTCGCCATCCCGGAGATCTTAGTCTCTCTTGCTCGCTCGATTGCTCTCTTTCCATTTCTCCAGTTTTTTAAAGGGATAGTTCACCCAAAAATGAAAATTCGGAAACGCATTACAATAAGGTCTTGTTAGTTAGTTAATGCATGACTGTAACTTACAAAGATAATACATTGGTTCTAGTATTCTTTCATCTTTGTTAACATTAATTAATAAAAATACAACGGATTATTGTTAGTTCATGTCCATTAAATAATATTAGCATATAACTTTTGATTTTAATAATGTATTAGTTGCTGTTGAACTAAGATTAGTAAATGCTTTAGACGTATTTCCTAGTTAACTTGTCAACAAATGTTAATGAATTGAAACTTATTGCAAAGTGTTTTCGAAGTTCTGTCAGACATTTACTCATCCTCATGTTGTTCCAAGCCTGACTTCCGTGGAACACAAAATATGATCCCATTGACTTTTATTGTATGATTAAAAAGAGTTGAAACATTCTTCAAACTATCTTCTTTTGTGTTGCGCAGAAGAAAGAAATGCAAAAAGGACTTCTGCTCTGTGTGCTTGATCTCATTGAATGCAGGTCAAGGCAATCAAACATACACACATGGGTCTGTTTTGGAATTAAAACTAAACTGTACATGCACAAGATGATTAATTATACATAATCATCAAATACAAGTCCTAATGTGAAAATTCCTTTGTTAGGGTCTGCTAGGGTAATGCACTGACAGAATACTGGATTAGACAAATCGCACAATCTGACGAAGAGCATTTATGCTGTTTGGAGAAGGCGGAGGAAGATGGATCTAGAATTAGTCATCATTACCCTTGCCTCTAGTATCACATTGCCACTGTTAAATACAGTTGGCGAAACACCATCCTCCATCACAACCTCTTGATTAAGTGTTAATCAATTGGAGCTAAGATAGACAAATTGTGCCTAAATGTTAACCTCATGGTGCTGTACTCAATTATGCTAATAATCTGTTCATTTGATGGTTAATGAAACAACTGAGACCTTGCTCTTGGTATTGATTTCCCATTTGGAGCTCTCTTAAGGGACAAGGTTAGTTAGGCAAGAGGTTGGCTCATTTATCTGATCTAATGATCAATGTCTCTGAGTGATATGCTTACACAATTCACAAGAGTGTGATGACATCTCCTTGGACACACACGCACAAAAAATAGCTGGCTGTTGAACAGCGGGTGCCCTGGTCATCTGTGAAATCTCGCATGTCAATCCAGAAGGACAATAACCCTCTGAGCTCCAACTTGAGTTGCCATGGCAACATTATCTCAGCCTACCACTACCTGGAGCCATTGGACATCCTGATCACAATATCAATCCAATGCACACAGATTAACTTGGAAACACGCTCAGTTACAGTTCACACAGAAATTATATTTTGCTTTTAACTCCTTATGACTAAGACCTTTGTTTTTTAAAGCTATAAAAGCTTAAAATACAGTTCAACTGTGCTACTGCTAAATGCTACTGCTAACATGCATGCTAGTGCTGATCTCTGAACTGAAATTGCTGTTAATTTATGTTTTTTTTATTTTGTTTATTTAGCTATATAATGACAAGACAATATATTAAAGAAAAACACTGCAAGATGTTAATAAAAGCATGAGAACGTTTTCTCAAGGAGAAATGCAGAGCAAATTGTGCAAGTGATCCAACCATATTGAGTTTAGATCAGAATTATCCTGCTTGAGTTGAAAGACCTTTATACCAGTATACTGAATTCAATTGCACCCTACTGTATATTATAAATCATTTAAGTATTGGAATTTTTTTTATATATATTTTATAGGAAGTCTCCTATAATCACCAAGGCTGCATTTATTTGGACAAAATTGCTGTAAAAATAATTATTTTGTAAAATAGTATTACAATTTAAAATAACTTTAATTCTTTTAAATGATTCCTGTGATATCAAAGCTAATATTTAGCAGCCATTTCTTAGTAATGTCACATGATCCTTCAGAAATTATTCTAATATGCTGCTTTGATAGTAAGAAATGTTTTTAAAGGTGCAGTAAGCGATTACCCGTAAACGCTGTTAACATTTTGAAATCTCCAAAAAAAAAAAAACATGCACCTATACCCAAATGGATCACACCCCTATCTTGATGCCTCTGCCCCCACATTCACGTACACACTAAGCACGGGCAACGGCTATGGTGGAATTTGCTGTGCCTGCTGCTCAAGGGTATGATGTCATCAATGAACGAAAGCAATTTGTGTTACGATAATTCAGGTTGAAGGTCTAATTGTTATTTAGCTTGATTGTAATCATTCTTTTAAAGATATATTGACATTTTCCTCTTTTGTATTTTCTCTGCCATCTCTCTCTTTCTGTAGTCGTTCTGCTAATGTCCGTCTCGTGCATTGAGCTCTCTCTCCCTCTCTCATCATGAGTGGACACGCCCCTTACTGCTGATTGGTTACAAGCATGTTTTAGTGCGATAAACTTTTCAATAGCGTTTTTCAAAAATCGCTATCGCTTTTGTGCTGCATAATGTTTGAGTGGAAATAGTGATACATTTTTTGAATGTATTGAACAGAGCATTTATTTGAATGTAACATTATATGTAATATTCAAAATGTCTTTACTCTCACTTTTAAACAACTTAATGAATCCTTGCAGAATACAAGTATTTAACAGTATTTCTATCAACAACAAAAAAGGAGAAAAAATTTACTGACCACATACATGCAAATAATTTTTTGTCACTTTTGCATATTGTCACTTTGCCAAATTGTTTTAATTGTTTTTCTAATGGCTAAAATTAGTAATGACTAAAATGTTTGACTGTGACATGACAAAATGTTAGAATTTTTTCAAAACACAATAGCTGTGTGAAAATGTACACAGGCTATTTATGCATGACAATGTATGTATTCAGTGGATAATGGGCCTCATTTCCTGTTGCCCATGCCAGGAGAAGTGCAATAGAGATGTTTAAAGCATATCTGCTTTGCTTGCATTCCATCATGTGCTGCTGCTAAAATAATAAGTGCACAGGTTACTTCAGGACAACTCCATCTGAGCCACAATCGCATTGCTGTGATTGGCTCTTTCCTGAGCTTCCCCTTTGCTAAGAGTCGGAACAACTCCGAAAGCCACACTGACCGTATTTGCAACACTAGTGACAGATGTTCCTACGAGCCGCACACATCAAAGTAAGTCATTTTGACAGGAATAGATTTATGTCCACATTTCTTTCTATCCTCAAGACGAGTCACCTGTCTGTTTGTTTATGTACAAAACTCATTCCTTCCAAAAAGGCAAAACCCAAACAAACACGAGGACACATGAATATTACATATCCCAAGATGCCCATGTGTCTATTACTGTGCTGTTATGGTGTTAAACATGGTAAATTGAGTAGACGGGGGAGAGAAGCTGTCTCTGTGGGAGTTTTGGAGCGTCTCATCTCCCCATCATGCAGTGCTCTAAGAGCTATATTAACTTGTAATCAGATTCCACCAGTTCATTAAGGCTGTCTCCTCGTGCATCCCTTGGATGGGAGGTGGCCACTTTTTTGATTTGTGAAAGAGTCTGGTAGAGCAATGCCCACTGTAAAGCACAGAGCTGTAAGAAGCCTCTAGTCTTTGTTTCGAGACTCAGACGCCTGAGGGTAGTTTGCACAAAGACGTGGATTCTGTTAGGAAGTCTTGTCATTTGTGTGGATATACAAGAAGAGAAATGTCAGGAGACTCTGATAGCAGAGGCAGCCTTGAATGTGTGAATGCACTGTATGTAGCTATATTGTACAAGTGAGTGCAAGTGTTTGCAGCTCTACTCTATAGACTTGCAGCAGGTTGCCTAGGTGATGCCAAATGTTCTTTTCTGTTTACACTCGGCATTAATGCATTTTCAGATCACTGAAAATGTACTCGGTTACTAACGTAACCTCGGTTTTCTCTAGAAGAGGAAACAAGTACTGCGTAATATCTTACGTTAGGGGAAAACCTATTTTCCATGAGATATTTAAGCCAAAAATGATCCTTAATTTTGAATTAATGTAAAACGTGTTGTGGCAACATGGAGACATAGGCAAGACGGCTTGCGTGCCTATTAGCTGTCCTGCGGCAACTGCAGCAGCCAATCGAGAGAGGCCCTTGGTGACGTCAGATCCAGTGGAGGCGCTTCGCACCCACTACGTCACCTCCTGCCAAAGCGGGCGTGGCCTGGGCCAATAAATATAGCTCAAATATAGCTCTATATTAGTAACCGAGTAGGTTCTCTTACGAGAGGTTCTCTCGAACTGCGTAATATCGTACACTAAGGGAACACAGTGTAAAACTCTGTGCATGCTGGGATCCAACACCAAAGTCCCAAGGGCAGGTGCCCGGGGCTCATATAGTGCATAATCACCAGGGACTCAAAAAGAGTCTGAGAAGAGAGGCTAGAAGTGTCATTCTCAATAAGTTAGTGGGATAATAAGTCAGGGTGAAAATGTTCGGCCTGAACTGAGTAACGGTATGGGTCTTACTTTTGCCATGGAGTTATTTTATCAATCAGCAAGTGGTGCTCAAGCGGGTGTAGTATTCTGAGCCGAAGCAATGGGGCAGACAATACTGATTTTAGACCGAAAGTAGTTTAGCATGTAAGGCGGGAACCTCTAAGTTATAAAACCTTATAAATATAGACGGAGAGGCCCAGCTTGCCGCCATACATTTATCCTGCAAGGTAATCTCGCTAGACCAAGCCCACGATGAGGCCATGCCTCTCGTGGAGTGCACTCTAACACCTAAAGGACACTTCAAGCCTTCAGACCTGTATGCCGAGTGAGACAAATGCCAGACTGGGCAAAGGAAGCTTGTGCCCTTTTCCTCATTGTAAACCGGCAAGGCAGACAGGGAAATAACCTGAGCCCTGAACGGTGTGTTTAGGGATTTAGGCATGTATCAGTGTCTTGGTTTGAGTATGACTTCCGAGTCATTTGGCCCAAAATTCCAGACACATGCGCTTCACTGAAACAAGAGCCTTGAGAAACATTGTCTTGAAAGACAGATGTTTCATGTCTGACAAATGGATTGGCTTGAACGAAGCATCTTTCATGGCTTCCAAAACCGTGGAAAGGTCCCACATGGGGACTGAGGGGCGTCTGGGAGGATTCATCCCCCTTTAGCTCCCTTAAGGAAGTGGATGACCAGATCGTTCTTCCCCAGTGACTGGCTAGTCGCATGTTTTATAAATACTGCTATGGCCGTCACATAAACTTTGAGCATGGATGGGGTTCTACCCTTATCCAGCAGCTCTTAAAGAAAGGTGAGAACTTCCGTAACTCCACAGTCTAGGGATAAAAAGCCTCAGGCTATGCACCAGCCAGAAAACACAGACTATTTTGAGGAATAGAGTCATCTAGTAGATGGCGCTCTAGCCTGCGTGATCGTGTTTAACACTCCCTCTGGAAGGTTTGCAGGTACCCGTTGATCGCCCATGCATGTAGGGACCACAGCTCCGGGCGAGGATTTCAAATCGAGCCCTTGGCCTGAGAGAGGAGGTCTTTCCTCGTCAGTATTGGTCATGGGGCAGTGCTTGTCAGCTGCATCAGAACTGGGAACCAGGCTTGGTTTTTCCAGAGCGGAGCCACAAGTAGCACCAAGCATCTGTTTTCCCTGATTCGTTCCTATACCTGAGGCAGGAGCGAGACGGGGGAAAAACATAGAGTGGGCAGCAGGGCCGGACTTGGGCCAGCACATCCCTGCTCTTGGAGAAAGACTTTTGTCTTTTGGAAAGTGAGCGTTTTCTTGGGATGCAAACAGGTCTACCAACGCTCTGCCGAATGTCTCCCACAGCAGTAGGACCTTCTGAGTGCAGAGACCATTCTCCTGCTGGAACATTCTTTCTGGACAGTCTGTGTGGTCCCACATTTTCTTTCAATGAACGCAGATTGTGCTGAGCCCAGACCAGAAGGCGTTCCGTCAGCCTGTAAAGGTTTCGGGATCTGACGCCACCCTGGCCATTTATGTAGGCCACCACTGACATGTTGTCCAAGCAAAACCAAGACGTGGTGACCTTTTATTCGGGGAGAAAAACGCCTCAGCGCCATCATTTCTAGAGAGTTTATGTGTAGGAGCTTCTCCCGTTCTGACCAATGGCCAAAGAACGGTCTGCCCTCGAGCAGTGCTCCCCCTCCCGAGGTGGAGGCGTCCGTGTACACTTCCTTCACACACAAGGAAGTCCCCAGGTTTACACCTGACTGATACCAGTAGATTGCTCTCCAAGGTTTCAGAGCTGAGACACATTTCTGAGAAGGTCAGCTTATAAGATCTGCAGTACGGCCATCAAGTGTAATGCCAATACAGCCTGCCCAGTGGCGGTATAAGCGCGGCTGTGCATAGCGGAAGTAAAACGGCAAGCTTTAGAATGTAGCGCCATCTTAGCTCACCGTCCAGCAGAGGGCGGGCAAAGATGGGCCGCTACAACTTCTTCTACTGGAGGAAGAGATTGGTATCCTCTGTCTTTAGCACCGTCCTTCACAGAGAATGCTGCTGAGACAGAGGTACGCTGGACATCCATCCAGTCGGTTGTGCGCGGGGGGAGGTCCACAGAGCTCGCCCTATCCTCACTGTCCGACATCCGGATAGAGTTGCTGGCCTCCTCTACAGATGCAGCTATCTTGTCGTCATTAATGATGGAAGCGGCGGCGGACGGCGGCCGTTGTCCGTCGGTGTAAAAAAAAAAAAAAAACTAAAAAATGTTTAATGATGTTTATTTTTGATTGGGCACCAACTAGAGTACTCTAAAACATATTCTTCCAGTTGATTGAGTATTCTGCATCGAGATTTTGAATCTCTATAATGTTTAACAAAAAACTTGTATTTTTACTCTCAAAAGTTATTTAATGGTGTTTATTCACAAAAAAGCTTACTTGATGCTGTATTTATCCTGGACTCTCTCAGCTTTCTCTCTGATTTCTTACTACTCTACATTCACTCTTCACAGCCAGATGCGTTTGTTTACCCTCGGACTTAAACCTGAACTGCTTACTGACTGCATACCGTCATGACATCATTGCCTGTTGCATTGAAGCCTGCACTATTGTTTCAGAGCATTCTAGGTATGACTCAATCACTGAAAAGGTGAGAGGAGTCACACGCAGCTTTCTTATGCCTTTCTCTTTCTCTCTCTCTCTCTCGGCTCACAGACGCCATCAATAACAGGATGTTAATGCTAGACGGAATGCCTGCAGTCCGAGTCAAAGCAGAACCTCTGGAATCTGAAAGAGGGGTAAGAGAACAGTTGTTTTTTTATACAGTTATTGTCCTGAACCTCTTATCCATTCTCTTATACCACCTTCCACTTCTTTTACCCCTCACACCCCCACCCTCTCGCTGTGATACTCCTAATTAGTCCCAGGCGTGTGTGTGTGTGTGTGTGTGTGTGTGTGTGTGGAGCAGCCCTGATGTGGAGAGCCACAGATGAAACAGGAATGCTCCCAGGGCCACTGCAGCCAGGACAGCCATTTTGGCAGGGCACAAGCACAGATGCAGATACACTGCTGTTGAGAGTCTTTTTCTCTCTTCTATCATTATTTCTCCATAATGCTTCTTACCTATGTGCATATGTACTCTACATGATCATCCGGGCACATCTATTAGAATACTGTTCATCTATCAGGGTTTTCAAACATGCAGAAGGGTGCTAGGGGGTCTGCGGAGCATTTTGGTGAGAAAAAGTATTTTACATAATGTGTATTTTAGGGCTGTCAAATTTAATGTGTTAACATATTCATCAAATATGTTTAACATATTGTTTTTAATAAAAAGAAGAATTTTTTTAAGTTTTTATATTTAATTTGTTTTATTTAATTAACACATTTACTGACTTACTGTCTTGATCTTTTTAATTCTATTAACAGCCATAGCTTCTAACTGAAAGAAATAAAAAGAGATTTATAGTTATATATTAAACACTGATATTAAACACAACATTATGTATAAGTTTGTGGTGAGTAAGATTTAATACTTTTCTTTAGCAAGGATTCAGTTGATCAACAATTTTGTTGGAAAAAAATGTTATAAATAAAAAGTTTTCATAAATAAAAATATGTTTTTATTTAAACAGTCTATTCATAAAAGAATCCTGAAAAATATATATATATATATATTAAAGATTGATAATAATAAGAAATGTGCACCACATAAGTGTATGATTTCTGAAGGAAATCACAGGAATTAACTGCATTGTAAAATATATTCTAATAGAAAGCAGTTGTTTGAAATTGTAATAATATTTTACAATATTACGTTTTTTAACTCAAATAAATGTAGTCTTGGTGAATATTTTTATTTTATAAACATTGGAAATCTTACCATACAAACAGTTGTGCATTTTGAACATTTTTTGGATATCAATTTGTTTCAAAATAGGGATTGCCGAAATTTGAATTGAATATTTCGTGGTTCTTGAAAGTTTTAAAAGCCCTGAATTATATAACTAACCTGCCACATTACCATAAGCTTTTGACTCAGAATAGCTTAGTGTATAAATTTGATTCTATTCATTCCACATGACTTTCTCAGTTAATGAAAAGCACAAAAGCAGATAATAGATGGACGAACCACTTTCTTAAAGATAGAACCTGTTAATAGTTGTGTCTGAGAGCCAACAACGTACCCTCATTTTGTTCTACTTCAGAAGCCCACATAGCAACACCTTGTTTCCTTTTTGCGAAAGGCTGATAGACGTATTTTATCCAAATGTGTCAAAATGCTGTCAAGCGCCAGGAAGTGTGCAACCTACACAATGACTCTTTGAAGTGCATCTCATTGCTCAAACGTGGTCGTCATTCCTGTGGCTACTTGCCAAGACCTTGCGGAGAACGGTTTGCCCCAGTTAATGCCCTCACCTGCTAGACCGAGATCTCATGTAGGATCCTCAAATAAAGTAGAAGTCATGAGTAAAAAGCCAAGGTCGAAAGTACGGAGGGGCGGGTGGTTGTGGTTTGAAAACCTTTCTGCAGAAACAGCTTTTTATCACCTCAAAAGCTTTTAATTTACATGCTATTCCATATGAAAGGAGGTCATGTGTTACACAGCACATCAGTTTACACTTTCAGTCTGCTATGGTTTACAGTTTCATTTGGTTTCTTTCCTGCATGTTGTGGATCAGCCAGTGATACCATATGAATAATCATCAGAGGTGTAAAGAGTACCTGAAAACCATATTTAAGTAAAAGTACAGATATCTTACAGCGAAAAAGACTCCATTAAGTTAGAGGTCACTAATTTCAATACAACTGTAAAAGTTGTATATTTAAAGCCTACATGCGCTGGACATGCTGGTTTCTGCCTCATCATCTGCATGTTCTTATCTCATATGTTTCAGCAACTACCTACCTAAACGCACAAGATATATGGTGATGGCTACTTTTGTAGCAGAAATAAGCTACTGCTGAAAAAGTTAGGTGCCATGCAAAATGTATTACTCATCACAAATGTATTAGAGTAAAGAGTTTTTATATTTATTTTATACTGTATAAAGAGTGGAGATGAGGTCTATTTTGAGGTCTATTTGGGAAGAAGGTTTGTCTCAGAGGGGCCTAAAAGGCCTAAGGCTACAGCAGCCGTAGGCACAGCTCCTCACAATGTTCTAAATACACACACAAACAGAGAAAAAAAAAATGCAGTATAAAGCCTCTTAAGCACACCCTGAAGGGTACATCACAGAAGTCAATAGAACAAGAGTGAGAGTTCACTATAGACAAACACTGTTCTGAGTGATGGTTTTCAGCAGAAAAAATAATGCAGGTTGCATTACTGCGCAAGGAACTGATTAGAAAGGGTTTGTCCCTTTTGCTTGGAACACAAAAGATTACAGAGGCAGGTTTTTTTTTTTTTCAATTAGATAGCGGTCTGTTAAGCACGGTGCTGATTGGTCATTAGAGGCACCTCCCTTCCCTTTACAACCCTCATTAGCAGGGTGCTGATTGCATGCTATGCTAATAGAAATTCACTCACTGGGTTTGATTACTACCCTGTCTGTGCAGCTGTGCAGCATTTTTGAAGAATATAATACTAAAATTTACTAAAAATCTGACCATGTTCAGCATTTATTACAGCAAAAAATTAGATGATGTAAAAATAACATGCATTTCATATAAATGTGTTATTTGATTTGCGATCAGGTTAATGGATGGGTTCAGTATGATTTAGGAGGTTCTCTTGTTTAATTTGATATATGTAGGCCTATTTACTCAACTTTCACCTAGAATGCCTGTTATCTGTTTTCAGTTGGGAGCCAATGTTTTCATGTGTTTGTTTAATAATGTCTTGCCAATTTGGTTGCTGTTTTAGAACATTTTAATAATTGTATTTTTGTTGTTGTTGTTGCTGTTTTATCAATATGCTTATACAGTGGAGTTGGGGGAAGGGGTTAATGAGGGTTGGTGTAAAAAAAAAAATCAGTTACTGTTGTTAAAGGAGTTGATTGAGTTGAAAAAAGTTGTTTTTTTTTGTAAATTTCAAAATGTAAACTTGTTTAGCCTGCAAGAGAAAACTGATTTGGAGATATTTGCAGACCCTATAATCCCTTAATAGCCCCACCAGTCAATTGCCCATTCGCAAAAGCCACACGCCCTAGTTATTGTTACTACGCCCGTCAAACAAATGGTCAAACACGACCAGCACGACAGATTGCCATGACGGGAAGAGGTGTATACCTGTGCGTGTCAGTGACCTTTTTTGTAGCAATACCTCACCAAAATCCTCCAGATCGAGGCAAAAGGGCAATATGCAATATTCAAAATATAAAAATGTGCAATGAAGGAGACACCACTACTATCGAGGCTAATACTTACCGGTCTCAAGCGAAATCTGAAAACCCCATGACCTTATATAAGCTGGTTCAGTGCCTAATTGTTTGGAGTTAGAAATATATCGCACTCGCACTGCATATTTAGTAATTTTGCCTCAGTTACAGGATTAACGTTATAACTTACATTCGCTTTAACAAGCAGGTTGTTAATTACCACAGCAACCGCTTGCGTGTCATGTTGAATGGGATTTTCGTGTTTAAAAAGCAACGATACATAAGAGATGGAACGATGCAGCTAACCATACATTATTTAAGGTTCTTTCTAATCGATGCAATATTAAAGGTGCTCTAAGCGATGTCACGCGTTTTTTAGGCCCAAACATTTTTTTGTCACATACAGCAAACATCTCCTCACTATCCGCTAGCTGCCTGTCCCCTAAACACACTGTAAAAAAAAACGCGGTCTATGCAGACAACACAGGCTCCACAAATGGCAACAAAAACAAACTGCGGCAACCCGCTCCACGAAACATAACAAACTGTTCCAGCCAATAGCTGACAAGAAGGTCCTGTGGGTGGGGCTTGGGGGGGGGGGGGGGGGGGGGGGTCAGTGCAGATGAGGAGGAGGGAGGGTCTATCTAGCCTCCGTTTTGTTTGAAAATACGACATCGCTTAGAGCACCTGTAATATATGAACTGACGTCAAGTAAGCTTCATAGTTTCCCCATTGCGAACGTGCACTCCTCTAAACTGTAACTTTACTTAGTCCACGGGTGCTGCACTGCTAGTTGACTGCTGCTCATTTCCCCCCAAGAATATCACGTTAACAACAACCCTTTAGAAAACATAATTCCTTTGTGGATCCTCTTGATCTGCTTTCATATTGCTTTGACTAATCGGAGTTGCTCAGTCTCAGTACTCTGCGCGCAAGTTAACCAGGTTCGACAAATTTAACTGGGATTGGGGCCGTCCACACTGTTTTATCGAATTGTAGGCACCGCTCATGTTGTGGTTTCTGCTTTGGAAACTCCCCCAGACAATTTCTTGGGGTACATAGTGTCTGATTTACAAACGCTGTGGGCTTATGTACAAACGCTTCACCATCTTGCTTGGAGTCAATGTTTGACGGTCCTGCTTACATAGTAATGGTTGCTATGATGTGTGATTGGACAATGGCTGTTTTGGGGGAGGGGCCGGTGAAAGGTCAATGAAGTAGAGCTGTGAACAAGTTTCATTGTGCTTTTTCTTTAGCCCCAAAACTCCTGAAAGAGTCTAAATCACCAATGGACCATTGCTGTCAGCGCTGTCACACTTTTCAGAAATCGGTTTCTTTGTTCTGGATATACTGCTCTTTTCCCTGCCCAGTCATATCAGTATTGTAACCCTGACCTTAAGGTCATGTGTCCTGACCTGTGACAATGCCCTGTGAACCCTGAATGACTCCACCTGGGTTTTTACAGGTCCTGTCAGCATATTTAATTGCCTGACATTTGTTTGTTTTTGGATTCAAATGCAGTTTTATTGTACCACATACTGCTGATTCATGGGTCGGTAACGCTCAGAGTGACTCTACGTGCCGGAGTAAAAATAGTATGAGCTCTGGGGGGAAAAATGTAATTTGCTTCTGGCCCACTCAGTCTGCACAAAGAAAAGTGAGTCTATAAACAAAGTCAAGCCGTGATTGTGCAGCAGATTTATCACATCTGCAGTTGCAATTCGAGAACTTTTCCCCTCGGTTTAATGAGCTGCTCTGTCATGATTATCCACCTGCCCAGGACTGATCATTTCACTGTATGCGCTTACTGTAGAGATGAGCGCTTTGTCTGCTAGCACTTTAGGTGTTTTTGAGCAGACAAATGTGAGGAGTTGACAGATCCTGTCCCCAAGATGAAGTTCTGATAGTTGAGAAAGCAAAAAAAAAGGGGAAGCTATGTTTTGTCCATGTTGCTGACCACAATTTGAATGTGCCGGAATTGTTGTTATTAATTATATTATGCAAAGCTTTTCTTCATGTTTTTGATCAACTGTACAATTGAAAAAAGAATTTTCCATCATTTGATCTATAGCTTCATTGAATTGATTTTCCGATAATTGATTCACTGTAATACTAGGGGCCTCTATTACACATCTTCCTGAAATTGTACTGAATTTCTGGATCTAAAACGAGCGGAGAAGAAGCAGAAATAAACGAAAAAAGCATGGCTGACAAACATGTAAGCTAACACGATCAACAAACATTAAACAGCATTTAAATCAAAACTGGCTACCGTTAACGAAAGAAATGTCGACCCAGGACAAGATATACTGCTGTGCAAGCTTTGTGGGTATTGATGGACTCGATCTATGTCTTGATCACCACTCTGAATCCGAAACGGTGGTAGTCTTTAACAAAAATGAGAATGTCTCCTCTTTTTTTCAGAATGTTGTCTTGAACAAATGTTTTTAATGTTTTTTTTTTTCAAAAAATAAATAAATAAATAAAAACAACATGAGCCTTTGCTTTTAAACAACACAAAATATAACAACATATTTTGGGGGCCATGAAAGTTTTGGAAAAAAAAAAATATATATACATATATTTTTAAAATGCTGGTAGGGAAAGAGTTCATATTTAAATACAATTATACATATAAAAAATGAACAAATTATTATTATTATTTTAAATCAATGAATTACTGTCATTATGCAAATAAAAAAGAGCTCATCAATGAACATTTGTTTTAGAAATTTAATTAAAGAGATTTACATGGCTTTTATATATTTCTTCCTCACAGTCACCCAAAGTGCACGGCTATCCTGATATGGAGTCGGTGCCAATCCTACTCAGCAAAGTGAAGGCAGAACCTCCAGAAGACCTGCTCTCATCCGAGCAGTTCCAGACCCAGACGGAGCCCGTGGACCTGTCAATCAACAAAACACGGACATCGTCTCCTTCATCCAACACCTCACCCATTACCTCAGCCTTCTCTCCATCTTCTTCTTCATCATCGTCGTCCTCACCTTCCGTCATCGCCTCCATCTCCGCGGGAATGCCCTCCGTTTTGACACCCGGGCCGTTGGTGGGCTCTTCTCATGGAGTTAGAGGCCAGCAGTTTTTGCACATCATCCACCCTGTTCCCCCTTCGAGTCCCAGTAAACTGCCCAGTCAGGTGCACCGTATCCCTGTTGTGGTGCAGTCACTGCCCCTCATGTACACCACATCCGTACGCTCTCCTTCCACCCTCAACTCCACCATCATGTTACCTCTACTGGACGAGGCCAAGTGCCTGGGCAAAGGTAAGGACCTCATTTTTGGATTGTTCAATAATTGCAGTTGATTAATTTTTCATACAGTTGAGTTGAAAAGTTGGATACACCCAAAAATTAAAATTCTCACCCTCAAGTTGTTTCAAACCTTTATGAGTTTCTTTCTTCTGCTGAACACAAAAGAAGATATTTTTAAGAACGATTGGAACTTTGGCACCATTGACTTCCATAGTTTTTTTTTTTTCTACTATGGAAGTCAGTGGTTCTTCAAAATATCTTCCTTTGTGTTCAGTAGAAGAAATAAACTTGTACAGGTTTACAACAACTTGAGGGTGAGTAGATGATGACAGAATCATTTTTGCGTGGAGTATCCCTTTAACAGTTTGATAATTACTTAATTGATCACCACTGTGCCCATGGAGGAAGCACTTAACATCAACCTGCCCCAAAGGGAATGCTGAAATCGAATGAAATTTTGATCACTGGGGAAAAAAATTAAAGCTGATTTAAAATAATCTGTTTGGATTTGTAAAACTAGTTTAATTTTTTCACAGAAAAGCACCATACTGATAATGACATGCAAACAGCAGTTGATTATCCTCAGCTGCCTGTGTACTTCCTGCTGTTAGGGAGTATGTGATATGTGTAAAATATATGAAGAGTTCAGATGCAAAACCCTCTAAGTGCCATTTGAAATTTTCTTCTAGAATGATCATTTTTATCAAGCTTGTATATTTAAGTTCAGTAATTTTACTTAAATGACAATTAATAGGTAATCTTCATTGTCATTTAAGTGAAATGACTGAACTTTAATATACAAGCGCGATAAAAATTATCATTCTAGAAGAAAATTTCAAATGGCACTTAGAGGGTTTTGCATCTGAACTCTTCATATATATAGTATACAGCATAAAAGCAAAGTGAACTATTAGTCTTTTGCTAATGAACCAAAAATGAGATTAAGTGAACATTAAGCAAATTTCTGTTTCACTTTGTTGAAATTTTATTTTTGTGGGGGTTTTTTAACATGAAAGGTCTGAATTTTGTTCTTTTTAACAGGACTCAAATGTGAAACACAATTGAGATTACAGCTACAGTGTAGAGATGTGCTTCTTACAGTTGTTCAAGTTAACAAATGGGTGTTTCTTCAATTTTAGGCACTTTTACATCCCAGTTTTTATTATACGTCTAGCCCACAGTTGCGGTGTTTTTTTTTTTTTAACCTCAAACAGCAATTTTTCCCATAATAATGTTTTATATATAAGTGTGTGTACTTGTTTACCAAGGACACAACAGTGTTCAGTGAGGAATGAAACATTATTGCTCAAAAGAAAATGGTACCATAGTTTATTATAGTAATTTCAATTAAATTATGTGTGATACATAATGTGTTAACTGTGAAAATAGCCATAGCTAGATTAAGGTTTCTTTTTTATTAAATAAAAAAAGAAGAAGTGTCCTCAAAATGTCCTTTCCACCACAAAATTGTGAAATGTTCAGAAAAAAAAAAAAAAAAAAGACAAAAATTGTCCTGGAATAGATGTTTGGCCTCTATTGGACATTGTTAGTAGACAAATTTACTCAGGGCAACAGGGCCGAAAGTGGCCATTGTTTAAGAAACATCCATCTAGGGAGTTGTATTGAACACTTAAGCCCCACAGTTATGCAGTATCTTAAGACACTAAACCTGGGATGAATGTGTTTTTTTTTCAAATGTAGGATATGTGTTGCTGTCTCAAGTCCATCATGCCCTAATCAGAAGCACACATCTTGCGTGGTGCGTTCCCAAACTCTCGAGACCTCACCGGACTGCTGTTTAGAGTTGGTTTCCTGTAGGGCGTTTTAATACTCTGGCAGTAAGCCATGATGTTCTTGGGTGTTGCTGTCAAATGGTGTTCGGCCCGAGCGGAGGGCACAAGGGAGCTGTTTGTTGCTCAACCTCTTGTTTATCTGGGAAGGGTGTCTGTCCCAAATGGTTGGGCAGGGCTGGGCATCCTGCTAGAAGGAGGATTTAAATACTGGGTGTCTTGCTCAGCTTCAGATGAGGAAAGAGAGGAAAAACAAGGTTTGCATAATGGGGTGGGGCGGATATTGAAGATGGGTGGCACCGCGAGTAGTTATGAACATAGCAACACGGACTCCACCCAGAGAGCTCTGAAACGGCACAGAGGAAATGGGGTCAGACCTGGGCGGGTTCAACAGGGTAGCAGACGGTGATATGCTTACATGATAGTGAAACAGTTACATTTTACCTCTAGATTGAGACACCAGTATGCACCGATCAGCACTTACATGTAAATGTTTTCATCATGGCCACTGACAGCTGGAAACACAATGGACAGCGCACACTTTTACATGCTCACGCATACTCGCGCACAGGTTGCTAGGGGGAGGTGGGAGGGGGTGTGCCCTTCTCCACAGCTCTGTCTCTTCTGAGTTACCATGGAAACAGGCAATGGCTGGAAACAACAGGAGAAAGAAATCATGGGGTTTGCTTCACCACCTCTTATGAACTCTCGCTTTTGTCATTGCCTTTATATGGTCGTTTTTAAGAAATATCCAGGCAAGCTATCTGTAGGTAGATTGAATGGATTATGGTGGAAACAGCTGACGGGCAGTACAAAGACAGGCATTTTTATTTGCGAATGCTGTAATATCTGTCTATACTACAGAGGAAATTCAAAATTATTCATATTTTTTAAAGATGGTTTTCCTCATAATTTAGTCTTGCATCTTTTAGTTGAGGTATATAGCAAATTAAAAAGTGCAGCACAAACTAAAAAGACAAATAACAATTAAATAAAAGAATACAATTTCAAAAGTATAGTACAAATAAGAAGTTATAAAATATTTTTGTGCATTAAAAATAATCAGGGGAATCAACGGTATACAAATATGATTCTGGATCTGTTTTGAACATTGATCTTGTATCATAATAAATTGTTTTGAATTAGCCTAGAGGTTATAATCTGCAATATGCTATAACTGATTTGAGTCTAGCCTGCTCTGAGTAGACACAATGGAGAAGGAGAGAGAAAAGCTCCAGGCTCTTGTAATGTCTAATTAATATTTCGTTGAAATCCTCCGTTAGTTTTTGTTGAGCGTTTGTGGCTAAAGTGGATGTTTAAGCCCCTTTGCAAAAGGCATAGAAACAGCTTATGGCTAACGGTAAAAAGCAATAGGTGTAAAGCTAGACCAGTGCATGTGATGTTTAACTTAATGGTTCTTTACTAGTAAATTGCACATTTAAAAAAAGGAGTGCTGGTGTGTTCTCGCAGGGTTGTATGCACACAAGTTTTGGCTCTGTAAGATTTTTAGAGAAAGTCTCTTATACTCGTCATCGCCAAGGCTGCATCTACCTGATCAAAAATACAGCAAAAGTATTGCAAAATATTATTATAATTGAAAATATGTGCTAATAGATTTTGAAATGTAATGTAATCATCATTACTCCAGTCTTCAGTGTCACATGATCATTCTTATAAATCATTCTCATATCCCGTTTTGCTGCTCGAGAAATAATTATTATTTATCAACGTTGAATAGAATAGAAAGTTCAGCATTTTAAAATCATTTTCTGTAAACATTTTAAAGGTTTTAATGTCACTTTTGAACATTTAAAAAAAAAAAAAAAAACATTATCAGTGTGTGGTTTACTGAGGTGCATTGTCTGCAGTCGCAGCTCAAAAAAACATGGCCCTCAAAATGTTTAAGTTTTACACTTAAATGCTTCTGAGTTCTAATAACTGACATCTTAAGTTTTCCCATCATTCATACAGAAATTCATAAATTGGCAGCATAACTATGTCCAACACCCCTAGAAATAAAGGGTGGGTGGCAGCACAGAGCTGTTGTCTTTATGCTCTCCGGGTGTCTGATCGCCTGTGCTGGTGACATGCCCGCAGTACACACCGCCCTAGGCTGATTGGGAGACAGCACGGACACCTCTGATCCGGGATCAGGTCTGACAGACTGCTGAGAGAGCAGCAAATTAGAAGTGTAGCCCTGCAGCCTGGGCTAACCCACATAATATTAACAAAGCTTTGAGTCAGGGAGAATGCTGCTCTCAATCTGTGGGGAATGAGATACAGTAATCAGAGATGGGTGTACTGTGACCGCCAGGCTAAAACAATGACATACAGCAAGACATATGCAGGTGTGTCTGAATTAAGAACTTGTAATTGATGACAAACTCACAAACAAGCACACACCTGAAATGTATCATTAGCTATTAAAATACTTGTTGTCTTCGTAGTACATTATGTCCGAACCAGGACATGATAAAGCATCAATATTTTTCCGTTTCCATTTTTGTGTTTGGCAGATGCTTCTATTCAAGGTTTACTTTTTTCATTTTTTTTCCATTTTTTTTTTTAGGTGAATAACTATGTTCTGATTGTCCAACACTATCTCACGACCAATTCGTACGAATTCGACGCATGATTAAAAAGTGGCTAATTCGTACTAATTCGTACGACCTCACTCGTACTAATTCGTACGATTTGTCTAAACCCACGTGATGGTTAGGTTTAGGGGCGGGGTAAGGGGTAGGTCATTCGTACGAATTCATACGAATTGGCCAATTCGTAAAATATGTACGATTTAGCAAAATCGTATTAATTCGTACGAGTGAGGTCGTATGAATTGTTACGAATTAGCCACTTTTTAATCATTCGTCGAATTCGTACGACTTGGTCGTGAGATCGGGTTGGATTGTCTGAGTCTGTCACTTCATACCATTGTTGTTATTGTTAACTAAAACTATTAAGAGTCCTTTAAAAAAATTGAAATAAAACTGAAATATAATAAATATAAATATTAAATTAAAAACTTGCAAAGCAAAAATAAATGTTGCCTTGGCACCTAACTGAAATAAATAAGTAAATTACTTATTTAAATATTAAATTATATTAAAATATAATTATATTACATTTATATTAAAATATTCAATATATTATATTAAATTAACTTATATTAAAATAACAAAAAGCATATAAGAATATTGCTACAAATAAAATATAAAAATTTGCTAATAATATAAGCCTATTCAAAAAATTAATAAATACTATAATAGTAAATAGTAAGTACTATAATACAAAATTAAATAATACTAAAATAGCACTGCTACCCGCAGCATTCACTTTCAATGAGGACAGAAATTGACTGTGTCGCTGGAAATGCTGTTGTATTGTGGCTGGTTACCAATAAGTTTTTAGGTGCTGTAAGATGAATTGAAGGGTGTTAATTTTCCCAAGGACCCTTTTGGCCCTGTCAACCTTTTAGTAAATAAACCGCAGGGTCATTTCAGCCATCTCAAAATTATGTACTGTGTTTAATATCAAAATTATATTTATATTATTTTTGGGCATTTGAAAAGTTGCAAATATAAATAATGAGGGGACGATAATGTTTCCAAGACAGTTAAAGTGACCTTAATACAATAAACTGAAAAAAAAAAAGGTTGAAATCTGTTCGTTTTAATAAAAATCAACCCCAGGGACATTAAGGTGCCAAAAGTTGAAGAAACACCCTGAAATGCTGTGCTAATTTCTGCTCAGCGTCATGTGGCATATTGTGAGCTTCTGAATGGGCCTGAGAATGGCCTCGGGCAGAACGCATATTACAGTCATGTAACTAACCTCCTCCTCTGTTGTTCTCCCCCTGCGGCAGCACAAACAGATCCCAATGGCCTGTCGCCAAGACAAATCAAAAGTGACAGTGATGATGACGACCTGCCAAACGTGACCTTGGACAGTGTTAATGAAACAGGATCCACAGCGCTGTCTATAGCACGAGCAGTGCAGGAGTGAGTATCCTCCAAATACACACTCTCACAAACACACCAGCCTGCACTGGAAATCAAGCTCCAACATATGCAGACCGGCAATCTTCAGCTAGAAAATGGTATCGACATACTGCTAACGGTCTGCTTTGAAGTTTGACTTTAAAGAAGTGAATCCAAGGCCCCCCCTTAGTCCAAGACAATATTCAAGGTCCCTTCCATCTACTGATATGTTGTAATAAAAAATAAATAAACTCCCAAATATGATGATAGTTTAATGTTGTACATCTGAATTTTTAGTGAATTGTTTTATCATCTTAACTAGGATTACACAGAGATTTAGATTTATATTAATTATATTAACTTTCTTCAATTAGGACATTTGAGTTTTTTATAAAAAACAAAACAAAACATTACTGATGTGCATCTTGAGACAAAACAAATGTACTGACATATTTTAAGGAATGTCAGTGCAAGTTGCTTTCAGTTAAAACATGCATTTTGGGCTGGGACTAGGCTTAAGGCCATTGCACACTGAGTCCGATATTTTCGTACACGTGATTTGTGGCTCTGAATTGTCAAAACACCATTCAAACGGCATTCAAACTGCTTGCTACGGATGCGAAAAACGCAGAAAATCGAAACCGATTCGATTTTTTTTATGACGGACGAACATTTCGGAGGCAGTGTGCAAGCGTCATTGACATAACGTGAGGTCATATGCGAAAATTTCGGACGCGAATTTCGGACTCAGTGTGCAAAGATCTTTAGCCTTGTCTTTGAAACCGGGGGTTAATATAAATAATTTGAATACTTATTGGGACCCCCTGGTTTTTTAACGTGGGAAAATTTCGGACGCGAATTTCGGACTCAGTGTGCAAGGGCCTTTAGCCTTGTCTGTGAATTACCGGGGGGTAATTTGAATACTTATTGGGACCCCCTGGTTAAGAACCACTGCTTTAAGGTTGTTCACCCAAAAATGAAAATTTATTTACAGTTTTGTGTTGTTCCCCTGTTTGACTTTTTTCCCTGCGAAACATAATAAAGATATATTAAAAAAAATGTCTTTGATTGGACCCCATGACATTCATTGTATGGACAAAAATAAACCGAATGTTGTTTTAAACCTCTTTGACTTTCACTGTATGGAGAAACACTCTTGAAAATCTTCCCCAGAGAACAAAAAGTCATGCAGGTTTGGAACGACAAGAGCGTGAACTAATAATTACAGAATGGTCATTTTTGGATGAACTATCCCTTTAATGTATTAAAGAGTTGGAAATTTTCACCTATCAAAAGACTTGTGCAAACTGTGAAGCGTTTCCTTATAGGCCATTCTTTGAAAAAACAGTTTTTTGGGAACATTAGCTGTCATCTCCCATTCTTGCCCGCACTACTCTTTACTTCAGATGAGGTAGTCGTCCCATTAAAGACAGTGACATGATCAAAACCAGAAGACTCTTAAGCCTGCAGGCTGTAAAAAACAGACTAGGACTTCTCCCAAAGAGTTTTCCATAAGCCAGCCCCCCTACCAGCACCCTGTCGTCTGACTGTTATTTAGGCAAATGGTTTGGAAAGTATTCCTGGATTCCTCTGTATGTCAGAGCTCATGCACTTATTCCCTGCAAATGTTTCCCTTTGCTCCGAATGTGTTGCGAACGAACAGTACTAGGACTTTGCCCCCCAGTGCAGCAGAATGCCAAAACACAGTTTAACCAGGTTTGCAAGAATGGTGTTATTGGGAGAGCTGCTGCTTTTGGCTGTTTACAGAGAGAGAGATGGAGAAAGAGGTCATGTGTGCAGCTGTGTTCATTCTAGCATGTGAAATAAGATAACATTGTGGGCAGCGTCATCATAAAATACACTGATAGCATGGCGGACTCAATGAACATGAACAAATAAGCATTTATCACATCAAGGAAGTGTTTGGTGAAGAATATTGTCATTTAATTGGGTCGGTGTTTTTGCGCAGTAATCGAAGGAGAAAATTTGGGCTATAAATTGCAGTCTAAACTGAGACCAGAGCGTCTAACGGTAGGAGTGATGTCTTCCCTTTGAGGGGTGAGTTTGTGGACGCATAGGTTGGCTGGCACCGTGAAGCCCGCGGGACTAAAATAACCGAGCTCACGGACCTGTCAGAGGCCAGTCACAGCCGACCCAAAATGACTCAGTCTCCACTATAAGACTGTCCTCAACACCAGACGAGCCAATTTAGGAGAGAGAGAACTGCTAGCTCTGCACTTAATTTAAATATCCATGCTGCTAAAGAAGCCGTGTATTACACTCTGAACGAGAGGCCAGATGTGTTATGTGCTGATATCTGGCTTTAACTGACTGATATCAGTTTCAGAAGAACAGATAAAAAGCCTGTGCCTTTCGCCTCTCTGAGTGACAAATGCATCTACTACATGTGAGTTGCTGTATTTTGTGTGTTCAACAGCAATCTATGAATCCCAATGGGAAAGGGACTGTAATATCATTAAAGCGGCCATGGCAGGTTAATTTGGGTCCCTCGAGTCCCAAAGGGTTATTCGGTCAGACAGGTTGGGACTGTGGCTACACACACAGACACAGTTCTTTTAGGACAGAAACACACTTGCATGTTCCTGCATTACGGGCATTATCAAACTTCAGTACTAAGGATGTCTGATTATATTAATTATTATTTACTGCTGTGGCCTATAGATATCTATTATTGACTTATATGGGATACTTTTGCCATTAACTAGTGCTGACTTAAAAGGATAGCTCAATTAGTATTGATACAATATTTATAATAAATATTCTACTATATTATTTTATATTTAGACTCTGGAGTAGGCATACATAACCAAATCTCTCCCTGGTTCTTCTCTGTCATTCCTTTCTGAAGCCTGTTTTCTCTTTTAGGGATTGCTGGATGAGATGCAGGTCTTGTTGTGAGTGTATGTTTAGGGGAGCGTTTCAGAGCATATTCGCTGGTTACTCTGAAGGGAGAGCTGAGACAAAAGGAGCAAAAGCTCAATTCATTCTGATTTGAAACATTTTAGAACCAAATGATTATTTTTATTAGCTTGTGAGCTTGTGGACGCATAGGCTGTTGTCTACTATTTTTATTATTATTATAGAACCAAACAATTCATACACCCCACCCCCAAACACAGACAAAAGCACAAAGTCAGGACGGCAGGATTTACAGGGTTGCGGGGTTTACACAAGAGGTGTTTCAAAGGTCGAGGCATCATCTGGCCTGCAAAGCTCTTCTATGTTCTAGTGACGGCATAGCGTATGGGGGATCAGTGGCTGGACATGGATAAAGACTTTGATTCAACTAAAATTGTATATAAAAGTGAAGAAAAAAGTGGGGTATAACTAAAAGTAGCTTGGTCCTCATCGTGCTGGGGGTGTGAGGGTTGGGCTTGGCAAAATACGAGTCCATCCAACCAGGAGATCATCCTACAGTAGTACTTGGTGTCGTTGCACCATACCTGAATCTAAAGGACACCTGGTGCCTGCAAGGGAGGACAGCAGATGTGTGAGACTGGATGTCAGGACTCTTGGCTAGATGTTTATTACATTATAGATTTAAATTAAAGATATACCGAAAATGGATTTAGTTGATATTTAAATTAATTACTCAAAGTTTCAATGTTTTATTTATTTATTTTTTGTTGTTGTTGTTGTTTTTCAACCAAAAATCCCAAGAAAAGCTAGTAAAAAAAAAACAATCAATAAATAAAATTATATACATATACGCTACCATTCAATCATTTTGGATTTTTTTTTTTTTTTTGAAAGACATTAATATTTTTATTCAGCAAGCGTCAAGGACACATTCAATTGTAAAATAAAAAGGCATAAAAGAAATGTGAAATGTATAATATCACAAAAGTTTTGCAGAACATGCTGCTGAAAATTCAGCTTTGCCTTGACAGGATTTAAATTCCATTTGAAAAATGTTTGAAAAAGAAAATAGCTTTTTAAAATTGTAATAAAATTTCACAACATTTTATTGTATTTTTGAACAAGAAAAAAATGCAGCCTTGGTCAGCATAAGAGACTAGTTTCAAAAACATTTAAAAATCTTACCGGCCCAAAAATGTGTTTATATTCATTTTTCATTTTAATATTAGTTTCCCTCACGTGTTTGTAAGCTGTAATTATAAATCAGTTTTTTTTTTTTTCTTTTTTAGCTTTGGCTGATCTAATAAAATAATATATTGGTCGAAGTCAATAGACAATGCACCTGATTTGAGAAGGACAAAAAATGGAAGAGGTGTCTACATACTTGTCTGGTGAATATGTATTTTCAAGTCATTTTCCACGATTCAGACTACTGTATCACTATTTATGTCAGTGGCGTCCCCTCTAAAATATATCAGACTGTAAACATCCAGTGAGAGTTCTTTCCACTGTAAATCCTGTCACTCCCTTCATGCTCCCTCCAAGCTCTCCTTCCAACATCCCCCTTCCCTCCTTCCCTTCCCTCCCCTCCCTCCATTTTTTATCTTGCCACCAACTTTCATTCTCACAGAAACTCTCTGTGACTCTCTTTCGCTCTCTTGTAATTTCTCTGAGAGTGTGTGTGTGTGTGAGAGAGAGAGAGAGAAAGAGAGAGAGAGAGAGAGAGAGAGAGAGAGAGAGAGAGAGAGAGAGAGAGAGAGAGAGAGAGAGAGAGAGAGAGAGAGAGAGAGAAAACAACCTGTTTGGCTCATTGCCTCATTGCCTCTTTCTCGGCTTCTCTTTGTCTCCTCTTCTCAATTTCACTTCTCCCCTCCTGGGTCTCTTTCTCTCTCTCTTTCACTCTCGTTGTGCTTTTGCTCAAGGCAGCGAGAAAGTTCAGCCTCATTTCTCACACATTGGCTCATTTCCGCTAGGCCTTCGCTTGGCAGCGCACCAACACCAACAGGTGACCCAGGAGCAGGGGAGAAACAGGAAGTGGGCTGCGTGTGGTGGAGACAGTTCACTGGAGGGGTTGTCTGGCTCCGCCCCCAGGCCCGGCCCATGCCAATCAGCAAAGCAGGGGACATACAGCTCTTATTACCTTAGAAGGGAAGGCGAGCGAGGACAATGTAATGTAATTAGGCACTCCTCTCTGTCTCTACCTATGGGAGAAAAGGAACAAAACGACTTGTACGCTCTCTTGCTTTCATACACAGTGTGTCCTAACACTTACGTGGCTCTCTGCTCTTCTCCAACAGTTCAGTGAGCTCATTGGTTGATATGTACAAATCCTCTCAATGAGAGCCAGCTTTACAGTCTGAAATCGGGCCTACCGTCTGGAATGGCAATAATTCATTTTCCCACAGCAATCAGAACAGACAGTGTGCTAATACTGTGCGGTTTTATTCATCTGATCCTGTAATGTGATTTGGATTAAGTATGTAAAAACATTCTCTTGGATTTTACTAACAGCAAACTAACAGGCAACAAATATCACATCTCTATAAGAATTATGGCTGGTTTTGTAAGAAAAAATGCATGTTTTTTGGCCTCTGAACAGATGACTTGTACCATCAACATGCAGCTATAGCCTACAGCGCCATCTAGTGATATATTTTGAGTAAAACATTAGCAATAAGGGAAATAATTTGATATATATATATATACACACACACACACACGCATTCAAACTGAGCATCAGAATGTGGAAGCCAGTGGCATGCTGGTCGATGCCAGGTAGGTTAGTCTGAGCATTTTATATACTGCTGATCTACTGGGGTTTTCTCACAAAACCATCTCGAGGGATGACAGAGAATGATCTGAAATAGAGAAAATTTCCAGTGAGCGGCAGTTCTGTGGGCAAAAATGCCTTGTTGATACCAGAGGTCAGGAAAGAAGAACAGGACAGTGAGGCTCACACAGGCTCACAGAAATTGGACAATAGAAGATGGAAGATTGGAAAAACTCTGAGGTGTCTCGATTTCTGCCGCAACATTCAGATGGTTGGGTCAGAATTTGGAGTAAACAACATAAAAGCATGGCTCCATCCTGCCTTGTTCACTAAATAGAACACCATTGGGATGTGGTGGAACAGGAGATTCACATCATGGAAGTGCAGCCAACAAATCTGCAGCAACTTTGTGATGCTATCATGTCAATATGAATCAAAATCTCTGGGAAATGTTTCTAGCACCTTTTTGAATCTATGCCATGAAGTTTTAAAGCAGATTTGAAGGCAAAATGGGTCCAAATCGGTACTAGCAAGGTGTACTGAACAAAGTGTGTGTATTTACTATATATATATATATATATATATATATATATTGAGAGAGAGAGAGAGATTATTCAAAATGTTCTTTAAAAAAAAATAGTACTTTTATTCCGCAATAACAGATCAAATTGATCAATAGAGACAGTAAAGACATTTATAATTTTACAAAAGATTTGTATTTCAAATACATTTTATGACAGTTTCAAATGAACATTCTGCTTCCAACGTTTATAATGATAATGTTTCTAGACCAATGTTTATTAACCTGACTGAAGACTGGAGTATTGGCTTTTAAATCAAAGGAATACATTATATTTTAAAATATATTAAAGTAGAAAACAATTTTAAATTGTAATATTAGTTCACAATATTATTGATCAAATAAATGCAGCTTTGGCAAGCATAAGAGACTACTTTTATTATTAATGACCCTACAGTACCTTGTGAGGAAAAGTCAGTAGATTAATGTCAAAGATGTTTCTTGCCATTATTTACTTCTTATTGCATTACATTAAGATGGAAAACTAACAATCACATCTGTGGTGAAATGATTTAATTTGTTTTGACGCATATATTTACCACATTGCGAACGCTGCTGCTGAAAATTAGTGCTTGAAACACTTTATCATAATAAAGATAATGACACGTAAAACTGACACAAAGGTGGTTCATGTCTAGTATGTCAAGTACTACTGCTTTAAAATCATGTTACCACATGGTGGCAGCAATTAGCTTGTATGCATGCTGCTGTGTTAGGTGATTTGTTTAGGATGCTGAACAAGTTAGTCAGTTGGCTATTTCCTGCAACATTGTAATGGTGTGTGTTAATCAGTGTTAACTAAATGTCTTTCTCTCTGCCTTAGTTCCATGTCACCATTCAGTATTGAGAGCATTCGACGGCCTCAGCCACCTGAATCTCCAGACTCCAAGAAAAGACGCATCCACAGGTGTGATTTTGCGGGTTGTAATAAGGTTTATACTAAGAGCTCCCATTTAAAGGCACACCGGAGGACACACACAGGTAAGTGAGCACACAAATGCTGTCCATACGATTTTGGGGGATTCTAGTTTACCAGTCTTAATTTGGTTCAGATTTACGAATTGTATCTGTGTCTTTTTTTTTGCTTAAGTGTGATCCATTATCTCCACCAGGTGAGAAGCCATACAAGTGCACCTGGGACGGCTGCACATGGAAGTTCGCCCGCTCGGACGAGTTGACACGGCATTATCGTAAACACACAGGGGTCAAACCCTTTAAGTGTGGGGACTGCGACCGAAGCTTTTCCCGCTCAGACCATCTGGCCCTGCATCGTCGCAGACACATGCTGGTCTGAATTCACACACACAAGGGAGAGCTGGATCTCCCCCAATAGTGTTCAGCTGGGCTGGATACAAAAATGGCCATCCCTGCCCCTGAGAAAGAGAGAGAGAGAGAGAGGATAAAAGAACAAGTGAAGGAGGAGTACAATGCTTTCCTCACATTTGCAGAGCTAAACAGGGTCCATTCAGGGAGGGACGAGGCTCCTCTACAGGCCTGAAACATTTGGAGTCCAGGATGTTGATTGTCTCATGTGTGTTCAAAGGAATATTTCACTCGGGCAAACGGTTCGTTTTCTGATTTTTCCATTCTGAATCATCCTTGTGTTCTGTTTAAATATGGCTGCTTCTCAGTCGACATCTACAATGTGAAGAAACGCAGAGTGGAAGGGCTTTACGTGTTGTTCTGGAAGATGCAAAGGGGAGCTTGACCGGGAATTGTATGCTTGCACAATTTTTTTTACATTTACATTATTGCGGAACATCAAGAGCCAGACACATCTGTGAAGGATCATGCAGTTCTTCTGATGACGGAGACTTTGGGCCAGTGATTCTGGAGGTTACAGAGGTTGCCATTTACAGGTTAACTTACCAGCGAAGGAGATTACGCAACAAAAACAACATATTTTGGGTCATTATATCTTCTGTTCCCCACAACCTTTGTTTTTAAACTGAAATTGATAAACAGACAAAACATACTTGGGCTTCTGCAGTCTACCATCCACATTTGTCTTAATTGCATAACACTAACTCACTAATTAGAGTAAATCTGGATAATGAGGGTCTACTAAGACAGGTAACTCGAGGTAGAAGAGCAATATATTCATTCTGATCACCAGATAGGTGAGTTGGTCTGCTCTTATACTTATACAGTGCGTATCTATCTATCTATCTATCTATCTATCTATCTATCTATCTATCTATCTATCTATCTATCTATCTATCTATCTATCTATCTATCTATCTATCTATCTATCTATCTATCTATCTATCTATCTATCTATCTATCTATCTATCTATCTATCTATCTATCTATCACATCAGGTGGCTTTGAAACATGGACAAAACTTTGAATTTCTATCAGTGCCGCTTTGTTTTCTATAATTCCTAAAGCTCTTCTGTTTATAGTGGATTTCTAGCTGCCACATTTTGGAGGTAAAGTCGCTTTGTAGAATATCCAGAGGTTTTCTTTTTTCTTTTCTGAGATTGCTTTTGTACTATGAAGCCTAGATGTAATTTATGGTCAGTACAGCAGCAGTGATAGGCTTTGTCCTTTACATTTTATTTACTGAAGTACTGTAAGTACTGTGTTAATGCTTCAGTTAAAGTGTTTGCAAACATCAGTTCATCCATTTGCTAATTATTTTAAAAAAACACTTCAAGCAGTTAATGCATCGGGTAACATTGAACTTACTGTGTACAATACTTTTCAAAAGTTTGGTGTCTATAATTATTTTTTGTTTTTGAAAGAAGTCTCTTAAGTTCACCAAGGGTGCTGTTAATTCATCAAATATATAATAAAAAAATAATAATGAGGATTATTACTACAAATTGAAATAACCTTGTTTTATTTTAATATATCATGTATTTATATATAATATAACATTTAATTTATTCCTGTGGTGGCAAAGCTGAATTTTCAGCATCATTACTTCAGTCTGTAGTGTCACATGATCCTTCAGAAATCCTTTGAATATGTTTTGCTGCCCAAGAATTATTATTTTTTTTTATTATTAATAATAATGTTGAAAACAAGTGTGTTGCTTAATATTTTTCTGGAAGCCGAGATAAAACAATTTTGTAACATTATTACTGTTTTTAATCGTCACTTTTGATTTGACATTAACAATTTTGACAATAGATTGACAATAATACATCCTTGCTGAGTAATGGTGTTAATTCAAATAAAAATCTTATTGACCCCGAACTTTTGAATGGAAGTGTGAAGTACAACAGTATTTAAAGCATTTACAAATCTAGGTAGGCTAAATGGTAAATTATAACTATACAATTGTTCTGTTTATGATATATTAAACAAAATGTTCAAATGCAGGCTATTGGTAGATGTAAAAATTGCCATTAACCCAGATTAATAAATGCTATTATTATTATTTTTTTTTCATGGTTAGTTCATAAAGTCTAATTTTAATGAATTGAACCTCATTATAAAATGTTACCAATGTTTTGTTTTACACATATTTTCTTTCATCACACCGTTTGAACAATCCCCAAAGTGACCAGAGGAGGGCGAGTGACCAGTGAGCTAAATTCCTCTAGAAATCAATCTATCTATCAATCTATCTATCAATCTATCTATCTATCTATCTATCTATCTATCTATCTATCTATCTATCTATCTATCTATCTATCTATCTATCTATCTATCTATCTATCTATCTATCTATCTATCTATCTATCTATCTATCTATCTATCTATCTATCTATCTATCTATCTATCTATCTATCTATATCTATCTATCTATCTTAAAAGGATTTCTTAATTTATAAATATATAGCCACACACACTACAATAACCAAGATACTCAAAAGAAGCAATATGCCATGCTTTTATGAATACAAGTAATTTAATTTAACATATACTGTACCCAGATAAATCCACTGTACGTTCCCCAGTTTGTGTAAAGGTATATGTTTTTCACTAAACTAATTTTGTTTCTGAAGGACATCTGTAAGACTTTTGTCCCTTTGATCCATATGCAATTTCAAGTGGCTACGAAAAGTCATGTGATCGCTTCTCAAATGATTAGATATTACTAGAATTTACATTGAGAAAGGCCACTTGACTGCATGCACAGACAGATCAGGTGATCAAACACACAATCAATCTCACAGTTGCTGGTGCATGTAGGGACTTTTTGTCACCAACAAAAGAAAACTGAAGTGCTGTGAAAGGAAACATGTCGAGAATCATTCTGTAACCGTTTGTCAGTTAGAGACGACCAATCAATTTCTAGCATTTTTTTGTTTGTTTGTTTGTTTGTTCATTCTGAAGTATTATGATCCTCCATGTTTTATGTTCCTCTGTATTTGTGTAAACACGTGTGTATTCTGTTGTTAATCGGCTTGGACATAACATGAGCACCTTGTTTTTATGAAGTAAGGAAGTAATTATTTTAAGGTAGATGTGACATTTATCACCAATGTATCTTATCATATTCTGTATTTTGAAGCGTGTCTGTAATGTGGGACACTTCATCAGCATATGACTATTTTCTGTACAAAAAAATACTTTTAAAGATGTTGTAATATATGTGAAAGTGAAAGGATATTGCTCCGTTTTACAGGCTGTAAATACCTATCAAAATAGGGCTTTTTTAAAATACAAGGGATTATCTTTATACGTAATATGCAGATTTTTCAGAGACATTAATTTAGCTAATATAATTAAAAAACTGTTCAACTGTTCTACAGTATGTGTGAGAACAATAAAGGCTTGACATCTTAAAGAGATAGATCAGCCAAAACTGAAAAAATCTGTCATCATTAACCCACCTTCATGTTGACCAGTAGCCTATATATATATATAGGCTCATTACAGTATTCAGGCAGTGCTGCCTCATTTTTAGCAACTATTTCAATGTTTTTATACTGACTCTTAAAATGTGAATAAGAGAAAACAGTGTATCCAGCACAGTATGCAAGAGTCATGAGCAACAAATAAAGTGATCTATATTCTACTGGAAAGATTTCAGACAAAATAAAGGGTTGTTTTACTCAATTCTGCATTACTTTCCCCCCTCCTTTGACATTCTTATGTTTTTTGTGGCATAATTTTGCAAAGGCAAACAGGGTCAAAGTTATGCAATAATGACGAGTGCCTAGTATTATGAAGATCCTCACGTACAGGACGTCACGGTTTCCCTGGTTTAATCACCCGGACATGACACAAAGATCTGTTCTTTTAAAATGCACTGAGCCTTATGAACCATTTTGAAGCTGTAAATATCCAGGGTTGGTGTTTGTTGAACATTCTTTATGTGTCTCCTATGGAAGCTGCATAAGATTTATAGGGTAATACTCACCTACGGAAGCACACATTTGCTTAATTAACAGGACTCTGGTTTACCCAACTCTGACTTTATAAAGTCGTGTGAACCCCTGATGCGTCGTCCTCAGTTATGGAAATCGAGCAGTCACAGGAAATATTCTGAAGGTTAAGACACTGGTGGTACGGCGTAATAATTCCTCCGTGAGCAGCATTTCCCCTCTTCAGTCTCTGTAAAATATTACCTTTGTTTATGTATTTGCTTTACTTTCTTTGGAATCAAGTATTTACTCAATGGCCTTTGTTTCTTGTTTTGCTGATATTCTGTAATTATATTTCTTGTATTTATGTATAGTGTGTGTATTTGTAAATATATTCAGAGTTTTTTTTTTTTTTTTTTTTTTTGGTTTTGTTGTAAAATTGTGATATTTCCCCCTGCTAATCTTCAAAGGGATTCCCTTCCCATTGGAGGATGTCACTTCCCAATGTCACAAGATACCCGTTTCAGAGGTTAAAAGTGTTTCAGCTTTATTTTGCTTCTCCAGAAGTTGTCTAAATATTTGTGCTTTTTGCTATTCTCTGTATTTTCTTTCTTTTCCAGAAGATTGAGCTGTGAATTGAAATTGAGGTTATACATTATACTTGTTTGATAATCTTGGAGGCATGGAAGTTAATAAACTTGCATTTTGTATGGAAAATATTGGCATAAAGTCACGTATTTACATTTACTTCACATTAACATTTCAAAACTGATAATAGAATAAAGATGTTCAGTCCTAAAACCTGGAAAAATATTTGCTTTTTTGTCTCATGGATTTCCATGAGAATGTTTTATGTACAGTATATAATATAGCATTTGAATTAGAGTAATGTAACATTAGGAAAGTTGCTAACAAGTAAAGCTACCATATTTAAAATAAATAAATAAATAAATAAATAAAAATCATTGAAATTCAAAATTAGGCAAATTAGTTTTAATTCGTTTTTAAATTAGGTTACACAACAAACCGACATCATGACTGAACAGAACAGAAAAGGACACTATTTCTGTCAGTAATTTTTATTTATTTATTGTGTGTGGGGGGGGGTGGATTAATGCATTTATTCATTAAATGGATCAAAAGTGACAGTGAAGCAATTTATAATGTTCCATTTTAAGGAACATTATAAATGGAACCTAAGGCACATTCTATTTCGAATAAATGTTCTTTTGGAATCCTAAAAAAAAAAAAAAATTATCATGGTTTCCACCAAAATGTCAAGCTGTAACTCCTTTCAACATCGACAAATGTTGTTTGAGCACTAAATCAGCATATTAGACTGATCGTGTGACTCTGAAGACTGGACTAATGATGCTGAGAATTCAGCTTCACCATCACAGAAATAATTACATTTTAAAATAGAAAATAGAATTTTACAATATTACTGTAATTTTGATCAAATAAATGTTGTCTTGGAACAGTGTCGGGAAAAGTTACTTGTAAAAGTAATGTTACTCCCTTGAAGATACATTGGTTAGTAAGGTGAGATTAAATATATAAAGTATATTTGTTATTTAATATATTTGCATATTATCCTTATGCAACGAGTTTGCATTTCACTGTTTTTTTTTTATTTATTTTTGAGGAGTATTGAAATGTTTTAGTGCCAGTGAGATGAGTACCTGCTGACATTTAGTCTAGAACTACAATAACCCTCATATTATACACAACACACATTACGCCTCTGCACTTAGGCTACTCCTGATTTCTCTCATCATGGGGACAGAAGAGGTATGTCAATAAATGGCAGCACAAAGTATCTTGCATTACTTATTTGAAAAAAGTAAATGAAGAGTTCAGATGCAAAAGCCTCTAAATGCCATTTGAAATTTTCTTCTTGAATGATGATTTTTATCAAACTTGTATATTTAAGTTCAGTAATTTCACTTAAATAACAATTAATTGGTAATTATCATTGCCATTTTAGTGAAATCACTGAACTTAAATATACAAGCTTGATAAAAATGATCATTCTAGAAGAAAATTTCAAATGGCACTTAGAGGCTTTTGCATCTGAACTCTTCAAATGTAAAAGTAATATTACTTTACTACAGTAGTTAGTTGAAAAAAGTCATCTGATCGTAACATGCGTTACTTGGAATGGATCACCCCAACACTGCTGGTGAGCATAAGAGACTGTAAAAAATTTTAAATCATTAACAACAACAACAACAAAAAAAAACTTCTCACCGACCCCAAACTTTTGAACAGTAGTGTTTTTATCTGAGATCATGAGCCTTTATAAGACTAGAAGTCAGATGATGATTTTTGTGTCGCGTGAAACATTTCAATTGATATTGCTTTCAAACCAATGATTTTGTGGGAAAATGAAATGGTTTTGCCTGCACTCTTAGAAGAAAAGGTTCTATATAGAACCTTAAAAGGTTCTATCAAGCGCTACGTATTTGGAACCCCTAAAAGGTTCTATACAGAACCCTTAAGGGTTCTTTGTAACCAGGGAAAAGGTTATATGGAAACTAGGGATGCGCGGTATACCGGTTTTGCAAAAATACCGGTATATAATAAATTTCAAACGGTACAATATCATCATTTTGTTAAATTCGGTATTTGATGAGCTGCTGTTCCGAAGTTCTCCACTAGGCGGCAGTGCGCTACCGAAACTGACGCGAGTCACGCGAAACCGGCAAACGAAGGAACACGGTGGAAATGAAGCTCATTCGGATTTCTACACGCCCGAAATTAATAAATAGAGAGAGAGCAGTATGAGTGAAATAAGGCATTACTTTGCCTACTAAATTAATGAGAATAGTGTAGAAACAGACCTCAATGCACCACTCTGCAAACTTTGCTTTCAATAATGTGTTGCCATGGAATGCAAGCGCTCGTCAGTTGCTCATCCTGACTTGTTCAAGACTCAAGAGATCAACTGGTGAGTTCATCATTCAACTGATTTAATTTAGACTTTTATTGAACACTGAACAGCGCACATACATAAGAGCTTATCAATTAAATATGATACGGTAAACACGAAAGCTCAAATCTTCTTGCATGACACGCTAGAACCAATTCAGTTAAGTTACCGTCTTATGAACTCATCATTTTTGCAGTTTCAAACAAATATATTCATTTAATTTGAATTAATAAAGCATAAAAGTGATAGTAAAATGAATGGCATTACTGTCGCTGTGGCGACCCATAGAGAGAGAGAGAGATGGTAGTAATATAAATATTAATAATATAAGCCCACAATTAATTTTGTCAACATTCACTAAGGAACCTGGCTTAACAATATAGCATTGATTAATCTAGATCAATCAGTAATAAAATGACCTAAAAATGTAATATCCTAATAAATGTTTAGCATCATAACATTACTTTTTGCAATGCATTATATGCATATTATGAACCCAAACACAAACAGTAACCAAACCAAGATGAATAAATGCAATAAATGTTGATAATTCTCTGTTGATGCATGACAGCTGATGGTTTATGTCATTTCATTATTCTATTATGTTAATCTATTATTATAGATATTAACCTATTTCAATTGTATAATATCAGTGGTTTTTTTCCCCAAATCAAAATTTTACCTACACATAATTTGTTTATTTTTTAAATTTTGATATGTTTTTTTTTTTTTGGATACTTTTCTTTGCACATATGGTAGTTGAGAGTTTCAAGCAGTGTTTAATAAAATTGTTTCAATTCACTTAAATTTAGACTTTTTTCCGACTGTGGTATCGATTTAGTATCGATACCGAGGTATTAGGTTCTGGTATCGTATCGAAGCCAAAATTGTGGTATCAAGCCATCCCTAATGGAAACTTTTGGGTTCATTCATTATCATTTGTTTTGTCCTTTCCGGATTAAATAACAGCAAATAACATCAAACATCAAGACGAAGAGTGCCAGTTTTTCTCCTCCAAGAGTTCAATTTTTCTCCTCCAAAATTCAGCATGATTAAAATGTGATATTAAGTTACTACACCAGTTTAAAAAAAAAAAAACAATAATTTAATTACAAAATGTTGCAGAATTATAGCCTATAAAGAACCTTTGTTCCAAAAGGGTTCTTTCTTGACATTATAGAACCTTTTTTTTAAACGGTTCTTTGAGTAAAGAACCCATGCTTCACATACAGTAGAACCCCAATTAACCCTTTTTTTCTAAGAGTGTGGGTATGAGCAACATCACAGTGATCCTATAAGTGCTTTCAGTAAATGACATTCACTAAAGAGGATCACAGCTGAGCTACTGTTTGATCCATACTCTCATCTGCAAAGATCATCTAAATGTCAGGTCAAATAGTGAATTAATCTATTGTTCCTTTGCATGAAAGAAAATAAACGAGTTTCCTATTGACACAAGTCTTTTCAAAGAAACATGAAGGCATTGACTCCATGATAACAATCTTCCTCAGAGACAAAGCAGTCGGGCTGATTCCGGTCATGTTTAACAAGTATTATATAACATGAAAATGTTTTATACTCAATCACCAATACTCAAATACCACCACTGTTTGACCAGTAAGGTTTTACATGTGCTGACGTAGCATGCAGCTAGCATGATAACCTCTGCTAAAATCTTAAAAGATAAAACTCTTACTGAAAGATGGACAATATCTACCTCAAGCGTGGTGATTGTCTTGCACTCCATTTGGAAATTGTATTTTTATTTGATCAATACTAAATAATTATACATGCTTCCGACTTAGGACTTGTTAGCACACATACTTCTGAAGTTAGCCCTACACTAACATGTAGTCCATTAAGTTGACATTTTTTGGTGAATCTGTTCCAGTGTAGGCCTGACTGTTATTCATGCCTGGATGATAGCATCAGTCTCCATTACTAACCTAGGGAAAAATGGGTAAATTACTCGTGTTCAGAATCTGTTGCTTATGTAAGAAGAACTGAATCAATAATATACACCCTAACGACAAAAAGAATGCATTGTGAAAACGTCAGGTTATTTCCATGACTGAGGTTTTTCTCCTGTTACTCAGTGATTTGTATACAGTCAAGGTAATTATCGTATCAATTTAATTGGGTGTTACCACTCAACACTATCAACTTTTAATTCAGTGACTTAAAATCTGACAGACCGTATCAACAACTGTAACCACACCTCTTTATTCACCTAATCACATGTGAGCCAGGACTGTAACAGGACACTCCAGTTTAACCCAACATACTGAGACTTTAAAGATCTGCCTCTATAATAACAATAATGATGTACATATTTTACATTACTGTACTTACCTAAGTACTGGAAATTAGAGCGATTAGAGGGTGTGTTTAATCTTAAGCAGTCTGAACCTTTAATTACGGTGATTAAGAGTTATTCTCTTTGGGTTTTGGTCACAAAATGAAGAACTTCTCGTTACAAATATGTTCTTCCCCTCTCTTTAACACTGTGGATCCTCCTATTACATTAAAAACAACTCCATAAGTCCTCGTCTATTTTACTTCCATCTCAATAACAACATCAGCTTGTCAATTGTAATAAGGTGGAAAACATTTTTATCACTGTAATGGAAAATAAAGAGGTTTTATGAGGCCACACATACAAATGTAACACACCAAAAGCCAAACTAACAAATGTAAACAATCATCTGCCATATTGTTCTGCATAATGCAGCCATTTAGAGCACTATTAGTTTGAACAAAGATTTTTAAAACCACTTCCCAGTAACCCAGTACACATTTCATGTGATCGTTGAGTTACGTTTTATAAAATACAAATGAAAAACTAAACAAAAAAACAATCTGTGCAAAATAAATACACATCTTATGTACATTTAAAGCTATCATTTATCCCAAACAAATGCATAGTAAGGAAAAACAAACAACTATGGAAGTAATCGATATCCAACCTGTCCTCTTGCCAGGAAAAATACAGTATTTGTACCACTTATTGCATTTCAATAAAACACATAAAGGAGTTCAATCAAGCTTCAGATTGTGCTCTTTCAAACATTTCGCCGACGTAAAGTGAATCCTCTTCGACACATATCATAGTTTGGACTAAATCCAACTCTTTGGTGTTCTGGAGCTTCATTTCATTTTATAATTACCCGACGTCTCCCACACACATTTCTGAAGCACGGTTTCTTATCAAGTGCTGCTTTTAAGAAACCTTAATACATTGTGACTCAGCGTTCGTGGCTAACATACTCATGACTGTTCTGCGGGTTTGGTTCAACAACCAAGACTACAGCTCTGTCTTGATATTATTTACCTTGTGATAAAAGTACGAGTAGTCGCTTACAGGAATACTATGGTTTCGATACAAGTTAAGCTCAGCTAAAAGAACCTGTGGTACCACATGACTCAATTTCAATGGGGCCAATTTGTAAACGTTTCAGTTCTTGACGCTTCAATTGTATAGCCACGAGACGTAAAGTATGTTTTAACATACTTTAACAACTTTGATACAATGTCAAAGCAAACTCTAAAATGACCATAAAAGAACAAGTTTTAACAGAAGCAATAATGCAAGTGCTTACATAAAATGATAAGCTTAACATTTCAAATTGGCCCCACTTCCACGGTAAACTATTTATTTATTTATTTTTAAAGAAGTTTTTGTGTTAATTAACATTACACCACAAATTATGTAAATTAAGCTTAACTTCTTACTAAATCCAGAATATTCTTCTATAGTGGAGTAAAACTGTAACCCCCCACAAGATCTTGCACATTTTATATTTTCTTGTGGCACTTCGATTCTATAAGGTAAAAAAGGCACATTAAAAGTAGTTATGTCATAAATAATGACATCAAAGTATGGAGATGAAAAAAGAAACATGTCAAAAGAATGTCCCAACTGGCAAATAAGCCAAGTTCTCACCAATTAGCTGGTTTTGTGACCACAGGAGCCGTACCGACGGCAGGGTTTGGTCCTGTTGTACCTGATGAACTGCCAAAACCCAAGATTAACCAACACACCCAAATCCTAATTAGTATCATCAGCAGAGGTCCTGATAGCCCTCCCGCGGCACCGTCAGAACAACGAGAGCGGGCAGCTCTAGTTCTGGTGCCTTTTCATGTGGAGGGCCAGGTGGTCCGATCGGGAGAAGCAACGGCTACATACGGCGCACTGGAAAGGTTTGGCCCCCGTGTGCTTCCTGAAGTGGCGCGTTAGCTCGTCAGAGCGGGCGAAGCGCCAGTCGCAACCCTCCCATGAGCACTTGTATGGCTTTTCGCCTGCAAAAAACACAGGCCGATTCAGTTTGAGGGGAGAGCACCATCACAATTCAGTAGTATAAAACATTGGCTTTCCATTGAGTCATCCTAATGGGCTGTACACAATATAACACACAGCACAACTATTATTATCTGATTCACAAACAAATCATCAAATTGGACATTTTTACATGGAAACAAAACCCCATGAATAATAAGTATAATTTTATAAAATATTACAATGTTTTACAGAATAAATTGGTAAAGGTTAGTTTTTTTTTTTTTTGTTGTATTGATTAGTATGTTGAACTGCATAATTTGGGAGGGTTGATTTTAACTAATGTTGTTTTTAACTAATATTTTTGTCATTTACCATACCAGGGACATTATAACATGCCTGAATGACTCAAAATAGAGAGCTTGTGAATCAGAATCAAATCACTACATGTGTAATTCTGTTTAGTTAACTTTATTGAACTATTGTATGACAGCAACATCACACTGAAAATTGTGTGAACAGCTCTGTTGTCTGTGTGATATTGCTTCTTATTCAAAGTCTTACTTACCTGTATGAGTACGTAAATGGGCCTTCAAATGTGATGACTTGGTGTATACCTTCTTACATCCTGGCAAATAATAGAATAAATGTTAGCAGGGCCGGCGCTCCGCACACGCACATCACGCACTGCGCGTAGGGCACCAAGTGCTTGGGGGGGGCACCAAAAAATCTGGGTCGTGAAAAATCATCACAATAGGCTACTAGTATAAATAACAAATAAAATATGTCTAAAGCATGTTAATATACAAAAGCAATACAAAAGTAATATGCCTAGGCTAGACCAAATTGGAGAAAAAGGTGAATCTCCTGTGCCAGTCTCCCTCTGGTGCCCCCCCTTCCCCACCTTGCAGTGGTCTGTTCCTCAATCAGTGTCAAATTTGGCAGACACCTGATCGACATCAGACATGGCCTCGAAAAGGCACAAAGAGTCGGGGGCGGAAAAAGGGGAAAAGAAGAGACAGCGGGATAATACTCGCTTGCAGTTAAGACAATGTTTTAAATAAAAGTGTTAGTTTTGTAGGCGCCCTTGCTTCGTGTATGCATGTCCAGGGGGGCGTCGCTAGTAGTTGTGCAAATGATCCAGGGCTTTGCTCAGCATGTAGAATCTTTTATTTTAACGGGGGTCCGGGGGAATTTTTCAACTTGGGCTGTTTAAGATGCAGTTAGTTTGTTTGAGAAGAAAAGGAAGACCGCTTAGATACGTTTTTTCGTTGTTGTTCTATGCGGATAATGCGGTCAAAGGCCCAAGGGCGACATCTGTTGGTGAAACTGCAATTAGAATTATTATTAGATTAGATTATTAGGGCTGGGAAAAGCTTAATCACATCCAAAATAAAAGTTTCTACATGATCTGTGAGTGTACTGTATATAATTATTTTGTAATATACACACATATGCACATATATATTTAAGAAATATTTGCATGTATATACTGTATATATTTATAGATAATTTATATTATATATAAATTAAAATATTTTATATATAAATAACAAATATTTCTTAAATACATACATGCAAATGTGCATTTATATATATATACAAAATAAGTATACACAGTACACACACATAGGCCTATATCATTAATGTAGACACAAACATTATTATTTTGGATGCGATTAATCACGATTAATCTTTTCCCAGCCCTATAAATTATGTACAGAATTATTATATTGTGCCTCATCAGACCTCTTTTAAAGGTAGAATAGAGTTTTGAGTTTTAAATGTTCCAGTGACACATAGGCCTATATTATATAAAAGACTAATGTGTGCAATATTTTTGTATGATGGTTAATGATTCAGTAAATTCCATGAATATTTTGTCTTGTATTTCTGAATGCAGGGTCAATGCTAAAATACATGGGTATGGGTGGTTGGGGGGTGGGGTGGGGGGTATGGGGGCACCACCAAGCATTTGTGCTTAGGGCACCCAAATGGCTAGTGCCGGCCCTGAATGTTAGTATACATCATCATAACCTTTACCATTAAAATTAAACCTTATATCCATTATATGAACATTAAAGGGATAGTTTATCCAAAGCTAGTATGACTTTCTTTCTTCTGTGACACTTAAAAGAAGATATTTTGAAAAATGTCTCAAGTGATTTTTCTCCATAACAAAAAGTCGTTTTGAAAAAAAAAAAAAAAATCTTCAAAATATCTTCCTTTTTGTTCCACTGATAAAATAAAATCATTCAGGTCTGGATGACAGGGTGAGTACACAATGGGTCAACTATGGCTTTAACATTCTGGCCAGCTCTGACTTGTCATATGGTATACAATGTCAAAAGGTTATGCCATTGTGTCCTAAGCCTCTTAGTCCAACTTCTAGACCGGTAATTGCCAGATGATTAGTCACGTCAGTCCACAACATCTATTCAACAACGTTAAATCACCTGAATAGCCATTTAAGCCTCCGCTGTGTCATTTATTTGGAAAAAAGCCGTGGTTTCCTTCTAAGACCTTGAATATCATGTCAAATAAAGTGTACACTATGTGGTTCACATACTTAAAAGTGTCTAGATGTTAAATTGAAACTTACCTGGTACATCGCAGTGATGTATCCTCCTTTTGTCTAGATCGGGATTATTCCTGCGGTTGTATTGGGCAGGTACTGCTTGTGTTTGGACAGAAAGTGCTGGTCCGGGAGTAAGACACGCCATTTTAGATGCCATGCTGGCAGCATATGACGGAGGTGGCGATAAGTTCTGTACCAGTTCTTTCCTCCTGTCCGGACTGCCCGGTTCTGAGTTGGGAGGAGATGGTGGTAGATAGGCCGCCCTCTTCTGAGGATGCTGACCAAACTGGGCAGGTAGAGAATATCCACTGCTGCCCATATTACAAAGAGATCTGTCTGCAACATGACTGGCCGGTGGGTTAACGCCATTGTACGTTGACATCGGAGAGCATGCGGCATTGTGGGAATCTGTGCAAGAGTGGCCTCCAGGCACGTTGGGCTCAAGCTCCGAATTCAACAGCTGAAACAGAGGGACTTCTGGGAATTCGAGGGATGGGGTCTCGTTCTTGACGTAAACATTGTTACCCGTTTCCGCAGCTGGGCTGTAGAGGTTCATGTACTCTGTGTGCGTCATGGCAGGCGCAACGGATCCGTGGCAACTGGAGTAGTTGAAAGACGTATGCAGCGGTTCCGTCTTTATCTGTGTCGCTGCGGACCGAACGGGTCTACACATGCCTGTCCGTAGGTAGGTGACGTCAGGTAAAAAAACATTCATGTTTATGCTGTATGGCGCGCCTTGGTCCATCGTCAGGGAATTGTCTTGACAAAACTTCTTATGCTCTGACAAAACATGAAACTGAGGCGGCAGGTATCCATCCATGTCTGATCTGAGGGTCAGAAAAAAAATAGGTTTTCTTTCACCACAAATTGCACATAAAATACATGAAAAGATCAAAAGAAACAAGTTTGTTCAACCATATCCAACAATAATCCTTGAAATTGTGTTAATAAAGATGTATCAGCTTGGCATAGCCATAGCTGGTGGATACTGTAACTGTAACCTAGTTGTAGTCGACCAAAATTGTAAATACATAAGATTATAGTTTTTACCAATGTCCAATTCTTTTTTGAGGACTTTTAAAAGCTTACAAAACATCTGTCGTCTTTCACATCGCAGTTCAGTTCAGTCACTCAGTGAAGGTTTTGGGACTGTGTGAGTTCTTATGTTCCCCATCAACATTGTCATGACACACTACAGACATTAGTCACATGGTATTTACGACTCAGCTGATTGGCTCAAAACACAGTATATTTCCAGCCAAGTAACTGCCATTGACATGGAAAACCTAATTGACAGCTTTCTCCACTTATTGTACATTTTAATTACTTTCGCATAATCCTTTAAGCTTTCAAGTAAACACGGAAGAAATCCCTGATAATTACAAGATGAGTTCAGAGGAATGAATCTTCAGCCTTCTTTTTTTTCTATTATGTTTACCTGTACAGTAGATCCACACTCTCAAACTGAAAGATCAACACAAACTCCTGTCATTTTTATGTCAACACGTCAGCTTGTGTGCATGTCTAAATACTCTAGGCTTGTTGCTACCTTACACCGAAGAAGGAACCCCCATGCAAGCCCTCTCTCTCACTCTCTCTATCTGCTATGCATAAACTAGGAAATACTCCATCTGAATTTAGAGCCTACAGCTGCTCTGCTGTTATGGAGTTTTCAGATTAAGGTCAGAGCAGAGTTCAGCACTATTCATCCAGCATGCTTAATATGTAGGCTACTGGAGAACACCATGAGAAAACATTACTATAAAATGTAATAAGCTGTGTAGCGATCATGTTACGCTTTAGATCAAAAGCATAAATAACACTGGCATTTCGGAAAGCATGGCACCCAGCACCGTATACCAATGTAACATGCGATTGCAGATTCACTCTACCAGAATGTGATGCTTTGATGGACTGTCATTAAATCCACTGTAATCGTCCTTTCTCAATTCCGCGCTCAGTTCTTAGAGGTGTTTTATTCTAGCCGTGGATCCTGATCAACAAAGCGTTTCCCATAACGCATGTCCTCCGCTGAAATAAACTGGAGATCACGTCATTCAATATGCCACAAATGAAAAAGACACGACAGACAGCCAGAGATGTCAAGCGCTTTTACGCGTTTGACAAGACAAATTACGCAACTGCCTCGTTTCAATGCCTCAAAACGGGGCGGGGCTTTGCCATCATGCATTTAATAATTCATCCAAACAGGTTTTCAGGATCTGTTATAGTATAGTAAAGAAAAAACAATGGTAATGTACGTAAAACTATTATTATTATTATTAATTATTATTGTAATTATTATTTTTGTTGTTGTTGTTGTTGTTTTTATTGTTATATTAATACAACTGGTTGATGTAGTTGCCAGAAATTTACCATAAAAAATCCAGACACTTTATAAAAATTTCTGGCAACTACATCAACCAGTTGTATTAATATACACTATAGTGACTAATGTGTATGCCATTAAATTATAGCTAGTGTTAATATAGGCCTACCAACCTATTTGAGCTATTTAAATGTAAAAAAACAACAAGAACCGCAACAACTACAAGAGAGACAAAAGAGAGACAAAAAATGTCACTCACCTTATAAACACTTTTTATATTTTATTTTCAGTTTTATAGTATATAAATAAAATGAAACTCAAAGTTTGAAATTATTTACCAAAATGTTCAAATAATATCCTTATCATCTTATTGTTATTAATATGACACTGTTTCCCCAACTACACCTGAAGATAATCAGACCAGATAAGCCACACAACCAAAACTATTCTTTGGTATAGACTGATAAAGTCCTTAATCCCTGTGAATTCAGTATGGATTTTCAGGGAATGGGTTAATTCACGTTTATGTGAATCTCTCTCTCTCTCTCTCTGCTTTGGGCCATATGTGCTGGTATGCAAAACTGCTTGACTGTACTGCAGCTGCCTGTGTGGATTGCGTGTTCTATGCCAACATGCTAGGAGAAGTGTTGAAGCAGACAAAGTTGCTGCCAGGGAAAAATATCAGGAATGTTTTGATTAAAATAGCACACGATCATAAATGATCAAGGAATGTCTTAGTCTTCAAAAAGGCATTTGTATACAAATTTGATGTCACTTCTAAATCTTGTTGAAAATTATTCATAAAAACTGGTATGCTTTAAAAATATCAAAATTTAAACCAGCATGTTTGCTTGCCTGGCTGAATTATTGTAGCAGAATGGTTCCACATATAGTTCCCATTCATCAAAATGTCGCTGATTACTGAAAAGGTGCCTGAATTTTATTTCATTCATTTTATCATGAAAGGAAATCAATGTTACAACAAGTAAAACATACAGTGTGTGCTAGCATTACAAATAAATTGTGATGTTGAAATAAAGGCCATTCCCATTATTCATAAGTGAACCTGTATTGTCCTGTTCCACAGAAACATTTGAAAACCAAACACATGTACATTAGAAAAACAAAGACACGTTAGACAGGTTTCGAGATTATTCTAGGGCCGGACTAACCACTGAAACTGGAACAATGTGATGGACCTATGATGTTATTATTTTTTTTTTTTAGTTAGACTTTCCTGGTTTTCTGACTCACATTTGCAGCGAATTCAATGAATATTTCTTTGTAAAATAAACGTTGAAATGGACAGTTCACCCAACAATTTCACCTTATTATTTATTGTTTATGTTTTTTTTTTTTTTTTTTTTTTTTTTAATAGTGTGTTTTGTGTGTTGTGTGTTATGTGAAACTTTGGTACGGCCATCTTGGCCAGAACCCAATGGAAGAAGATTTTTTTTTTCTTCTTTTGTTTATCTTAGCGGGACTTTCCTGGTCAAAAAAGGATAAATAAGTAAATAATAAAATACTGATTATGATTTTGAGGAGAATTTACAAATATGCATAAAACATACTCGGTTACATAAGTAACCTCAGTTCTCAGAGGGAACAAGTATTGCGCAAGTTAGCTTACGCTACGGGTAAAGTTATCTTTTCTCGAAATATTGAACACAAAAATGATCCTTAATTTTTCATACATTGTCAACGTAGTGCAGCAGCCAGCAGACCTGGAGCAGGCTATCTTGCGTGCCCATTGGCTGCCTTGGGGCAACTTCTGAGGCCTACCACTGAGCCTTGCGCATGATGTCACGTTCCGGTGAACATAGATAAGTGGGAAATAGGTGACCAGCAGCGTGGGCCAGCACATGTTAATTAGTACATATAGGGTATACAGAGCAGCGATGCCGGTCCATATAATATTAACCATACAGTGCGGCTCAACCAGGAGAGCCAGAAACCTGTGAGTGTAGTCACAGGTAGTCACCTGTGAGTGCACATGATAAATCTGGGCAAGACATACACACCGCTCAAACTGACAGAAGTCTTGCCTTCAAGGCAGGAACTTCCAGATTATAAAACCTAACAAATGTGGATGGAGAGACCCAGTCTGCCGCCTCACAAATGTCTTAAATGGAAATTCCACTGGACCATGCCAACAACGAGGCCACGCCTCTAGTGGAATGTGCCTCAATGCAGGGAGCATTGCAGACCTCTAGACTTCTGAGCAGTTGCGATAGCTTCCACCATCCATCTAGACAGGCTCTGTTCCGAGGCGGCGAGACCCTTGGTGCGCCCACCAAATGAAAAAAAAAAGTTGTTCTGAACGCGTGAAAGGGGTGGAGTGCGTAATGTAAGCCCTCAGCGCCCTGATAGGGCAGAGGAGATTAACATCGCCCTCACTATCGGATGTTGGCAGAGCCGAGAGAGAAATGTCCAGCACTCTAAAGGGGGTGCCCAACACTTTTGGGACATAGCCGTGCCTTTGCCTGAGGATGACTTTGGAGTCATTTGACCTGAACTCAAGACATTTGACTGATGACAGAGCTGTCAGAAAAACGCCTTTGAGCAAGACGTACTTTAGGTCCACGGAGTCTATTGGTTCAAAGGGGAAAGCTTTCAGGGCCTCCAGGACCCATGAAAGAACCCTCATGGGAACCGAAAGGGGGGATGCGAAAGCGGATGACGAGCTTGTTTCTTCCGATTGACTGACCGTGCATCGACTCAGTGAATGCTGCAACGGCCACCACGTATACTTTAAGAGTAGATGGGGACCTACCCTCATCCAAAAGCTCTTGAAGGAAGCCAAGCAACCGTGGGACCCCACATCTTTGTGGGTCTAGATCTCTATCGGCACACCAGTTGGAGAACACTGACCATTTAGAAGCGTAAAGCCGTCTTTTTAAAAGGAAGTTCTGGATTGCATAATCGTGTTCATCACTCCTTCTGGCAAGACAATGGGTATTTGTTGATTACCCATGCGGGCAGTGACCAGCGCTCTGGATGGGGATGCCAGATTGAGACGCGGGCTTGAGAAAGTAGGTCTCTCCTCACCAGAATCGGCCAAGTGGCTGTGTGTGACAGCCGCATCAGCTCCGGGAACCAGATTTGATTCTCCCATCGCTGGGCTATAAGGAGCACCATGTGGTGCGTTTCCCTGATCCTCTTGATTACCTGTGGTAACAGAAAGGCCAGAGGGAAAGCATAAAGAGGGAGACTGAGCCAGGTTTGGGCCAGCGCATCCTTGTGTTTAGAAAAGAACAGCAGGCAATGAGCGTTGTCTTTTGACGCAAACAGGTCGACTTTAGCTTTGCCAAAAAGGCGCCACAGTAACTGGTCTGTCTGGGGGTGCAGGGACCATTCCCCTGGGAGAACATGGTCCCTGGATAGCTTGTTTGGGCCATCGTTTTGGTGGCCTGGCACATGCACAGCTCTCAGTCAGCTCGGGAGGTGCTCTGTCAGATGGCAGAGACTCCTGGATCTGACACCGCCCTGACGGTTTATGTACACCACAGACATGTTGTCCGACCAGAATAGCACATGGTTAATGGGATGGGATATGAATGGGAGGAAGCGCCTGAGCGCGTTCTCGATCATTATCATTTCCAGACAGTTTATGTGGAAGCGTTTCTCTTGGTCTGACCATGGCCAAAGACCGTTCTGCCCTCGAAGGGGGCGCCCCAACCTTGTTTGGAGGCGTCCGTCGAGATGACTTTTCGGCGCGAGACAGCTCCCATTGTCACACCCTGCTGGCACCAGTCAGCAGCTAACCAGGGCTGCGGCCTGAGGCCCAAACCTGGTGAGGCACTCGGGCGTTCAGCCAGTGCTGTAGCGGGTGCATGCGCAGCAGTTCCATCTGAAGCACAGCCGAGGCACGGCTGACAAGGGCTGTGGTGGTCCTGCAGGCTGTGGACGGGAGGGCAGACTTTGAGCGCCCTCTCTCAGAGAGCGGGCAAAGGTGCGCTGTGACCGCCTCCTCCATTGGGGGGGATTGTGTTGTACAACTTTTTGGCGGCACCGTCCACTTGGGAGAGCGCCGAGGAGACATGTGAGTGGAACTTTGTGGAGAATGGTGCATTCCACGATTTTAAGAGGTCAGCGTAAAGTTCCGGCAGAAGCATATCTGGAAGCGGGCGGTAGGCGGCGGCTGTGGAAGAAACAGCCATCGAGCCTATTGGGCACTGGCTTCTTAGGGGGTGACCAATCCAGGCGGGATGAAATCTGGCAAGCCCTTCACCATGACCTCAGGCTCCGGTATCCTCTGAGAACTGCGCTTCTTCTTGTGCGGTTTGGAGGGCGGGGTGACAGCAACCGTGGTGAAGGCTTCGAGTCGAGCCGACAGGGTCGACAACAGAAGCGCTTCACAGTGCACGCAGCCTCCCGAATCCAGGGCGAGAGCTGCGTGGTCTGGAAGGGCTGCGTGGAACCTGCGTGGTCAGGGCGAGGGCTGCGTGGAACCTCTCGTAAGAGAACTGATATTTCATTCATCTCATTGCTGATATACTGTCATGTCATGTATTCCGATTATACTGTAGAAAGTGACATATTTGTAAACACATTTTGTTTTGCTAATATGCCTCATTGCCAAATGTTAAATCAAGGTCCACTGATTCCAGTTATGCCATGAATGTACATCAAAGGCAAGTATTCTCTGTTGCTCATTAGAGAATTTAAGGATCATAACAGCTAGGGAGCATCTGTTGATGTTGGCACATGGATATCCACATATGAATGCAAGTAATTCATGTTGCACGTCATTTATAACTCAGAATATTTCAGACAATTAGATGCCAGACTTTTGAAAATGCAAAGCATCTGAAGTAAGCATCTACTGTACATAGACTAATAAGGTGAAATTCACGTGGCTATTTTTTTTTTTTTTACCACAGATAGGAATATGAGAATCTGAGTTTGTGAATTCTTATTGTTTTTAATTTCCAAGTTGAAATCATATAAAAACATCAGCCATGTATAATGCGAATAAATTCTGTTCTAACCTCACATTCATACCATTCATAAGCTCGTAATAAATGTTGTCATGATGCACAGGAGCAGGTTTTCTGAAAAAAGGATTGTATTGATCAGCTATTGCATTTATATTCTGTGATTTAAAAAAAAAAGTAAAGTCAAGTATGAAGTTGTAGTTTAGTTTTAGAGGGTGTGGTGTGTCAGGAAGCCCACATTGTGAGTGGATTACGAGTGGCTTACTGAAAGAGCTATTTAAGATAATATTAAATGCTTGATGGTACTGAATAGAACTTAATCCATGTGAATATATGTATTTATATTGCATGTGAACACAGACAGAAAAGAAAAAAAAAGATAGAGAGTGATATGTGTAAATTACCTTTGGCTTTTTCCATGCACGGGTGTTTAGGATTTCTCAAAATGGGAAATGTAGATTAAACTAGTACATTAAACTAAAGTACAAACTGTTTGAAGAAATGTGCAGAGTACCACTGAGACATCTAAACATCATTGTAGTTTGTTCTGTACTTGTGTTAAATTTTAGGTATGATGGGAACCAATGGGACAGATGGGTTTAAACGCAATCTACCGGTAGATATGTTATGTGAATACATTTGGACACCCATGCTAAAGTTGCCTAAAAAGAGGGAAAAATCATCTTTTGGAAATTGATCTTAATGCCTTAATTAGAAAATCGAGGAAAAATCCAACCTTCAAGGACACCAATTTTCTTAAAATACAGGTGCATAAGGCAGGACACCCCTATGTTAAATTCCCATAGAGTCTTTTTATTTACTCTCAAAGAGAGATTTTTATTTTTAAAGGTAAGTTATTTCATGGATCCAGGATAATATCCACACCTATTGGCATGGGGTACTTTCCATAAGATCCTCTTTTAATGCAAATCAAACCAGCTATTGCTGAAATAAAACCATGCCAATCTCATGGTGAAGGGTGTGTGATGATAGCCTGGTTCAACCAGACTCTAGTACATTTCATTGAGCGGAAGTGCGTAGGAGGGCGCAGCTAGGCTAGTGTGATGATGTGGGTCTATTTTGATCCCAAAGGCCAAGGGAACTTTATCCTGGATCCATGAAATAACTGGCCTTTAAAAATAAAAATCTGCCTGACTCTATGGGAATTTAACATAGGGGTGTCCTGACTAATGCACCCTGTATTTTAAGGAAGAACATTTATTTGTTTATGATACATTATTCATTCACAAAGAAAATTTGTGTCCTTAATGGTTGGATTTTTCCTCATTTTTTAATTAAGGCATTAAGATCAATTTCCCAAAGATAATTTTGTATTCCTCTTTTGGTGGGTGTCCATGTCCATTGTCCATGGGTGCCAAACTTATTTACACCACTCTATAAGAAAATACAGTAAAAAAAAAAAAAAAAAAAGTTTCTTTTTACACTGTAGAAATAACGTAAGTAGAATAGCAAAAAAATATATATATATATGTTGGCTTAGCAGAAGTATCAAAGAGCCTTTTGCAATCATCAGAAATACAGCATGTACCCTGAGTGCAATTTAGGGCAAAAGCTGTTTTGAGAGTCAATCTTAGGCTTTTGAAAAGGAGATTTGTATGCTAAACTCTACTCGTTTGATCTTTCTCTGTACCACACACTATGTTAGACTCATTTCTCAATTTGGTTGCATGGAATTTGTGAATTACACAAATGTAGCTATTATGTGATAACAATAGGCTAAATAAATAGGCCTATACAAAAAAAAGAGAAAAAGAATGAATCTATTTAAGCATGAGTTAAGAAATTCATAAAAATGTCTCTGTTAAATCATTAAAAGTTGATCATTCTAAAGGAAGAGTTGACGTTTGCATAGGCTATCATTGAAAAAAGCGACGTGCGCCAATCCAATCACGACCATGACGTCATCAACTCACTGAAGTGTGAAATATGGGCCTAAAATAAGTAGCCTGGTTCAACCAGACTCTAGTACATTTCATTTGAAGTAAAATGAAATTGAGCGGAAGTGCGTAGGAGGGCGCAGCCAGGCTATAAAATAAGTTACAACAATAGTAAACACCAAATATTTTAAAACACTTTACAGTAGGCTAAATATGTAATATAAATATGAGGAAGATTAATTAGCTTACACAAAACAGTTAAATCAGCGCATTACTCCATTGATTTTCCTTTCACAGAACAGTGTGTTTCGGGATTCTACGACAATAGGTATTAGAGAGATTATTACGGATATATAGCTTTCCCTTCATTTCCCTAAGTGGTTAATCAGGTCAACTCCTGTTTTAAACAGGTCCGACGGACATCCAAATTGATTGAGAAGAATCAACATCCAAAGAGACCCAAAATGAGAAAACTTCACGCAGGGTGAGTTCATTTAACCTGCTATGTTAGCTATTGAAAAGTTTGTAGTTCTGCGTCGCAGTTTGTGTTTCTACGATGTTTGCTTTGTCACTTTTGGGATTATTGTGTGCCGAAATGTTGATTAATACCGCCTAGATTTAGCCTACATATAGCACAATGGCTTTTGTCTGCCATTGTTTTTTTTTTTTGATGACATGAAATCGTGAACATTTGAACTAGGCCGATCTTGGTTTGATCTGGGTTTTGTCAGAGTTGGCAATCTCACTGTAGTTCAGCCTGATGCCCCTAGATGGCATTGTTTAGTCGTAAAACAAAGAATCATCTGAGATCTATCTCATGGATAAAAAACACTTTCTGCTATTAAAAGGATCATATTCTATTCTGATAAATTGTATTCTGTTATTTATTTGTATTATTAATAATACTAATAGTAACAACAACAACAACAATATGTACATGCTGTATGAGCCAGTGTAGTATTACAGTATAGTTCTAAAATATAGAATGTTATATTAATTAATTTTCTTGATGCAGTAGGCCTACACAATAATGAATCCAAGTGTGAGCCTTCTAAAGTATTTGAACTGCTTATTTAAGCATAATGTTAGCTGTTGTAATAATTTAGTGATTTAAATATATTTATGGGGCTGCGATGTACTGTCAGAATGCTATCAAATTTAATTTGCAAATGAGGGAACCAGATCTCTCCAGAGTAGCCCATTAAGGTATGAAAAAGTTTTCATCCAATTATGTTTTCCCCCGTGCGTCACAATCATCCGTGATTGTGTTACAACAGAAGACAATACACACTTCATCGGTTTGTCTTTGTCTCTGCATTGTATCTGACACAGTTTAATTTCCTTCTGTTCTTTGCAATCATTTCCACAACATTATTTTTTGCTTGTTTGTAAGAGAGAACACAAGACTAATGTTGCTCTCTGAGGAAAAGTTCAATATAATTTGTTAATTAAATGGATTAATTTAATTACAGTAGCTTCAAAAACATTCATCAATATAATTGTTTCTCTAGCTCCAATTTAATTAATGTTTAAGTGAAGACAAGTCTGTTTCAAATGTACATAATCTTTCCCTACATGCCCCTCCACTCCTCATCTATTCATTTTCTCTCACTGATCCTCATCGCACAGAAGCCTGTCGGTGTTTGTTTGATTTTCAATGATACAGCATGGCTGAAACCAAACATTTATTACAGCAATTTAATTTAACCTCTCAACAGGATTTTACAAGACGACCAGAGGGATGGTATCAGTGAAAGGCACTCAGTGTTCAGTTATTAATCTCCTGCTGCCGTTGGCCCTTTCATAAAAGGTAAGTATTATCCAAACTCCAAACATACCACTGCCATTCAAGCTGTCTCAAATTTCATCGCAATGTAGACCAGATAGAGTTCAATTCGTCCATGCAGGCCAAAATAATAAAAGATAATTTGGGCTAATCTGCCAAAGGAATGCAGAGCGTTTGATGTGGACAGTGGTGGATCTTCAGTTGAAATAATTGCTTATTGACTTGGTCGGGACGGTTGGATCAGGTACGCCTCTGTTTCTTACAGGTGTTCTCTTAGACAACCCATTCCTTGTTCAAAAAAAAAAAAAAGAAATAAAGAGCGAGAGAGATAGCAGAAGCTGCTTTTTTGTTGAACACTGGAATGAACATAATGATATGGGAATTCAAGTGTATCCAAATTCAAAGGAACAAGTTGTTGTCTTGTAGTGATATTCTGGTCTCTGAGATTTTATTAGCTAGGCACCTAAGATAGAGTTGTTTTTACAAGCTGTTTTTTGTTCGTGCCTGGAATTTTATGAAATGTGCAAATGGACTATTAATTGCCCTTTTTATTCCCCATGCAGAACAAAATGATTAAAAAACATAAAATAAAAAAAGACAACAAGTTTTTGTTTACACCGTTTTTTTGAACGTTTATGAACACAACATACATTTTCCATTGTACAAAGAAAGTGCAAAACGTGCAATTTAATTTAAACATAAGAAAACCACCATTAAAGTCATCTAAATCATTGAATTCCACTCTGCCACATTGATACCCACTTGAGAAAGTTTCATAATTGAATTGTTGAAACAGTGAGCTAAATTTGTGCGCTTATCACTAACACATTGTTTCAAAACAATGCATTTATGTCTTTGAGCGGTTTGTATGTTTGAAGCAATTAAGGAACGCCACAGCAATGCTTTGCACAAACATACAAAGCTTATCTACGCGGGATAACGAGTTTCACGCTGCTGCATGGGTAAATATTTGTAAGCCTCATGGAGGAGGACTTTTTGTAACCAAAAAAAGCGTCAAATCAAAAGAGAACATCTGTCCAATTGCTGCATCAAACGAATAAGATTATAATGCTGTAATATTCACTGAAGACTCAGATCATTATGCCTCTATTCAGCTGTGAGATTGGAGGGGAGCAGGAAAAAATACTCTACAGAACAGATGTTATGTGTTGAAATACACTGCCCCCAAAAAGTATTTAGACAAATAAGACATTCTTGAATTACATTCATTTTAATTTTTTTATTCAGCCAAATGGCATCTGCAAACAAATGATTTTCTCAGGACTGGGAAAACACCTCACACAGGTGTCCTAGTAGAGGAACCACACACACACACACACACACACACACACACACACACACATATATATATATATATATATATATATATATATATAATTGAGTCATATATATATATATATATATATATATATATATATATATATATATATATATATATATGTCTCAATTTTAAACAGTATTGCCTTGTTTCACAGACAGTGCTTAGATTAAGCCAGGTGTAGGCCTTAGTGAATACAATGATTTAAGTAGCTTTTATTATTACTGATGATCTTTAGGCAAAACAAAGGCACTGTGATATTTGAAGATATGTTAGTACAATTTGCTTTCAGTTAAAACAGCTCAAACATGTAGTTTAGTTTAAGCCTTGCCTGTGAAACTGGCAAGGCTTAAACTAAATCTATTGTTGTACGATTTAAAACCCAACGGTTTAGGGATACACCAATACTGTTAAGTCAATAATTCTGTTCATGTTATGACTGATAAGATGAATGATATTCAAATTTGAAACACTTGAAAATAGAAGCACTAATGACTAATATTAATCATTTTGCTGCAAGTTAATATTAATCATTAATCATGCTGCAAGTGAATTTAGGCATCACAACATTATAATGTACTGTATAAAAAAATATATATTATTTTGCTAAAGATTACACTTAAATTATTAATTCGTTTTCTTTAAAGAAATATTTAAAGTGATCGTTAGGTAATGCAAAAGTAAGAAAAATGAGAATTCAAAATATAATATTAAAAAAAAATCTAACATCGGCTGACATTGTGGATCCATATTTTTTTTTTTCCTGGAAAAGTGGGTTATTTTTCTTAAAACAGATGCTTCTTGGTTTGGCGTTGTAATTCTAATGCAGTGGTGTTAATTTAAGCATCCAAAAATGTTTTTTGGGCTACTATATTGTATATATTTTTTATGATTTTGGTACTCAGAATATCTATGATGTCTATCCATGAGAATATCCCTCTTTCACTTCTACTTATGAACATATTTTAGAAGCTCTATTGGGTTAAATAATTTCGCCTGGTTTCACAGACAAGGCTTAAGCCTATTCAGACTGTTTGAGCTGTTTCAACTGAGAGCAGTTACTGGCATTGATACGTATATCTTAAAATATGTCAGTGCCATTGTTTTGTTATGTCACTGCCATTGTTTTGTTATGTCAGTGCCATTGTTGCCATTTTGTCTCAAGTTTTTCCGAGACACTTGATAAAAGCTTCTTAAATGTCCTAATCGAACTATGGCCTAATCCTGGCTTAATCTAAACCCTGTCTGTGAAACCAGGCCATGATGAATAAAAAAAAATTACAAGCTGAAGTATGAGAGAGTACAAAAGTTACTGGTATCTCTTCAGCCACCACATTCCCAGCCATTAGCTGATCTGTCCACACCTCCTCCTGTTTAGTCATTGGCCAGATTCCTTCAGAGCAGACCACTAATCACACGACAAAGCTGTCTCTATTAGCCTCCGTTAGATACCCCTCCCTTTCCTTCACTCGTCTCTTTTCGGCTTCAAGTACACGCACAGATTTGCCCATTATTATTCTCTGTATTGTTGTGCTAATGAATTATTTGACCAACAGTATTATTTACTGTCATGTGAAATGCGCTGGTTAAGCCCTGAAACTGATGTGGAATACTATGATAAAGCTAAGCCTCTTCTGGCTCAAGTCAATAAAATCTGAACAAAGGGGCACCTTCACCATTAAAGTCATCAGTGTCCGTTGAAAAACAGACCTGCCAATCAATGCACTGCTCCAAAGGCATCTGGTTAAACATGGTGTGCATTCCTAGTGAATTAAGGGGAAAATGAATTAGGTTTTTTGAGAAGTATTGATACAAATACCTCTTTAAATAGACTTTCCAGTGTACCCTGGGAAATTGTTCGGAATTGAGTGCAATCAGATATATATATATGACACACTTCTTAGATTCCCTGTATGTATTTAGACACTTAAGCCATCATTTCTGCATATATACACACACACTCACCTAAAGGATTATTATGAACACCATACTAAATACTAATACTGTGTTTGACCCCCTTTCGCCTTCAGAACTGCCTTAATTCTATATGACATTGATTCAACAAGGTGCTAAAAGCATTCTTTAGGGACGTTGGCCCATATTGATAGGATAGCATCTTGCAGTTGATGGAGATTTGTGGGATGCACATCCAAGGCATGAAGCTGCCGTTCCACCACATCCCAAAGATGCTCTATTGGGTTGAGATCTGGTGAGTGTGGGGGCCATTTTAGTGCAGTGAACTCATTTTCATGTTCAAGAAACCATTTTGAAATGATTCAAGCTTTGTGACATGGTTCATTATCCTGTTGGAAGTAGCCATCAGAGGATCGGTACATGATGACCATAAAGGGATGGACATGGTGAGAAACAATGCTCAGGTAGGCCTTGGCATTTAATCAATGTGTGCCAAGAAAACATCCCCCAAATCATTACACCACCAGCAGCAGCCTGCACAGTGGTAACAAGGCATGATAGATCCATGTTCTCATTCTGTTTACGCCAAATTCTGACTCTACCATCTGAATGTCTCAACAGAAATCGAGACTCATCAGAGCAGGCAACATTTTTCCAGTCTTCAACTGTCCAATTTTGGTGAGCTCTTGCAAATTGTAGCCTCTTTTTCCTATTTGTAGTGGAGATAAGTGGTACCCGGTGGGGTCTTTTGCTGTTGTAGCCCATCCGCCTCAAGGTTGTGCGTGTTGTGGCTTCACAAATGCTTTGCTACATACCTCGGTTGCAACGAGTGGTTATTTCAGTCAAAGTTGCTCTTCTATCAGCTTGAATCAGTCGGCCCATTCTCCTCTGACCTCTAGCATCAACAAGGCATTTTCGCCCACAGGACTGCCGCATACTGCATTTTTCCCTTTTCATACCATTCTTTGTAAACCCTAGAAATGGAAAATCCCAGTAACTGAGCAGATTGTGAAATACTCAGACCAGCCTGTCTGGCACCATCAACCATGCCACGCTCAAAATTGCTTAAATCACCTTTCTTTCCCATTCTGACATTTAGTTTGGAGTTCAGGAGATTGTCTTGACCAGGACCACACCCCTAAATGCATTGAAGCAACTGCCATGTGAATGGTTGATTAGATAATTGTATTAAAGAGATATTGATAAATTGATTCCTAATAATCCTTTAGGTGAGTGTATATTATATATTTAAATAAATTAAACCTTAGCTGGCATAGACAAAAATATATTTGTGGGGCAGATATAAGTTATATAAATACTCTATTTCCCCCCTCATTTTAAGCATCTTACACGCTATTTAAACACGCAGGCTAGTATATTGTGAGCAGTAATCTATCCAATAGCCATCCAATGAGAAATGATCACAGCAGGTCATACATTAGGTGGCATTATTTTAATTATTATTCCACTACATAAGAACAAAAGGTCCGGAGTGCAAATCTCACCATGTTTCTTGATCGCTATCCATTTGTTGAGTTTTACCTAGGGGCATCTTACCTTTCCCTTCATAATTAAGAACACTTTAGTATCAAACAGTATAGAGGTTTCTTCAGAGGTATTAATTAGAACTTTATTTATGCAGATCCCTGAGAAAAATTTGCATAAAATCTATTCCACAGATGGGTTTATGGGAGTAATGAATGTGCAAGGCTGGTATAACATCTGGTTCATCATAACAATGCTTGTCCTTTAAAAAAAAAAAAAAGACACATTCATCAGAATAGGAAAGACAATAAAAAAAATAGCAGCAGGATGATCATATTAAATAGTCTGTGTTTGTTTCTCTGAATAAAATGGGTGTAGTATGTAGGGTTTGCATGCTGTAAAAAAACTGTTTGATACAGTATACAGTATACGATCATCTTTTTTATGATAACACTACATTAAAGCTAATTCTATTTATTAAAGTGATTAATAAATGATTTAAAGTTAAGCCAAGACACTACAGGTGAATGGGGTAAAAATGTTGTTAAAGAAAATAGATATCACCAAACTTTCCCCAGTTGACAAATCATTACTTTTAATACAATTTGTTTGTATTACAAGTTTTCTGAAATGCTACATTTAAATATGCGCTAACACTTTTTTTTTCACGATTTTTTATTTATTTATTTAATCAGTTTAAAGTTACAGGGACCATGCACATTAATAAACGCTTGCGTAAATGTGCCAGTTTAGCCATCTTGGCTAATTTTCAACTGTAGTCACTGGGCAGATGTAATAACCGATAAAATACATTCAGACTATCAACAATACTTATACATACATTAAAACAATTTACATAGAAGCTCATAAAATACATTCAACAAGAATTATTGAATGTAATTCAATATGTAAAGAACGATAATAACCAATTATGCAACTGGGCCACCATCTATCTAAATATGGGGATCACCATATTTTTAAATAAAATTCTGTATAATACAGATTAATTCCACTCAGAATATAAGAAAACCTTCAGAATATAAAATGGAAAGTGTATGTAAGTGTATAAGTGCTACTGAATTGGATATGGCTCAATGCATAAAAAAAACAAAAAAAACATTCTATATACACTTCTATAATACACTCATACACTTAAGTTGTATAAATTAGCATGAATGTATGAACGATAGTATATTCATAGCTAAAATAATGCTGTGCAAAAACTGTTGTTCTTTCATCTTTTTTTCTTTCTTACTTTGAGTGTTTTGCAAATCTCAAAGAAATCCGCAAGCAAACTCGCTTCTTCTCGCTTCTTCTTTGGCTGATGTGCCACTTGGCATGCAGACCCAAAATGTGGATAGTTTCTGGGCATTCAGCAAGATTTCAAACAGGGGGGGCGCTGCGCTCTCATCCTCCGGCGGCTGCAAGGTTACTGGAGTATTGATAAATCACACAGCTGTGATTCCCTCCTGACAGCTCAAACTAACATCAACCTGGATGGGAAAGAACAAAAGACCATCAAGCGGCCCTTTTCTTGACAGTTTTATTCAATCACGGTCAGATTGCTTACGACAGCAGCAGCAGCTGTTTTGTCTTCATCTTTCCCCATTTGATAAAGTGTGTCAAGTCATATTTTTGTAAGGATTTCACGTCACCCCTGCTGCGTGAAAGCAGCTCCCGTTTGGCATATGTATTCCACATGAGGGGATCATCAAATGGGTCAGGGTTTAATGACATCCCTCCCAAGGTCATCAGCCATCTAAAAGGGAAGCCGCCACAAAGCTACAAGCTGAGGGTCAAAGATAAGAGCACGCTGGGAGATATCGCAGATAAAAAAACAGAAAATTAAACAATGAGGGAAAGCGGGAATGCTTTGATTGTGTTGTTCGGTGCGATTGTTATTTTGGGTTGCACCAATTCACAGAGTGTCGATGTTAACCTTGTCCTCTCAGGATAGAGGTTACTGATAGGACTAACACATTGTTTGTTTTAGAGCTCCCAGGAATGGGATTTCCATTCCCCTCTTCGGGTCCAGTTATAGATTGCATTTGCAGCAGTTGTTTTGTAAGGGTGATGTGTGATCACAATTACAGATGATTGAATGCTCTCTGATGGGGTGAGTGAGAGGTGAAATGACAGGGGGTCACAGTCTTGTGAGAATATCATTTCAGAGTGACTCCACAGTCCTGTTGGGCAAAGTATTTATATGGGACATTTCTTACCAGTGGGTGGTGCTGAAAGCTATTATTGTTTTGGAGAAAGCTCAAGTTTGTCCTGGGACTTATGTTAGAAGAGAAAAATGAAAATGGTTATTTATTTATTTATTTTTTTTCTGAGTGAATGAATGAATTTAAATGTTTAATTAATGTTTCCAAAGACACACACATTGCTAACTGGAAGCAGCCTTTGAAAATATGTGGTGGTGCTGTTGTTGCTAGTGTTTTTTTTTGTTGTTGTTTTTTTTAATGTGCCCACACTTCAAGCCCACAAAAACTTGAAACATTATCTTTGAACACTAGTGATTCATTGAGTTTAAATGGTTAAAAATGCAATCTGGAAAGCATACACCATTTATCAGGTGGGGACAACTTACTCTTGATTTGGACAGAATCCTAGTTTTGTACTCGACGTAGAATCGCTCAAGTCGCCACAAAAACAGATGCACTGTCCATATGCTCACCGATTCAAGCAGCCGATCTCCTTCAGGTTAAGAGATGAATGGCAATCAGTCATTAATCCCCTGATACCCCCTCTGTTTAGATTCTTAGATTGCTCGCCAATACTTTTATTCCTTTTTTCAGCTCTTTAGCATTTCAAAGTCTTGACTGTTTAGAGTGAGACTGTGTGTGTGTGTTTTTTTTTAAATAGAACTATAGACATTTATTATTTTATATAAAACTAATTATAAATGAAAATTCTCCTTTTTTATAAGTCATAGTTAACACAACTTTTATAACTGTTGTATTTAGATAGAGATACATTTACAAAATCTGCGAAACTGTCAAATAAAGACATCAGCATTATATGTGAGTATGTGATTTCTTTACTTTTTAATAATTTGTGTATTTGCTATAGTTAAAGTCGTTTTTAATTCTGTGCTTTCAGTTGTTTTAATGCATTGTGCAACAGCGGGTTTATTGATTTTTTTTTTCTACAGAGAAATTGATTCTTTACCAAACTTACAGGACAGACTGACGATGAGAACTGAGTTTGCAAACAATACTATATGCTTTTTTGAGAGAAACACATTGGGATTTCCAGAACCAAGGAAGCGTCCCCCCTTACAACAAGTATTTTGAATGCATGTTGTTGTGTTTTAAGCTTCTCTGGGAATGACAATTAAGGTAAACCACAAACCAGTGGATTAATATTGTAAAGCCATAAAGTCTATGTTTCCCTCCAACTGAGGTGTTATTAATTCACATGAGGCTTAATTAAAGAATATTTATCCAGTTTAAATCATCATAGTCTGAGCACTTTTAAGACTTCAGACTAAGGCCAGTGTTGTTAACTGTAAACAGTATGTCGCTATAGAAATTACATAGAGAATTCTGTTTATTAGTCCTCAAGTATTGTTTTATTATGCCAAGCATAATAACATAAAGCAGTGAAATATAACAGTGCTCCTGTATAATTACTGTTCTATTTATGTAATTTTACAACAATGACAACCTATGCTATTCAAATTTATACCGTCAAACACGATGCTTGGAAATTGTCAGAATATTCATTAGGGGACACATTTTCACCAGCTCAATGACATCTTGCATTTCACAGACAATTGTGAGACGTTTCAGATAAATGACTTTTCTGTCTGCGCTCAGTATTATCAATTCATAATGGTTTTCTTTACAACATTCTGCAGCTATACCTTATCAAAGAATAGCAGCCCTTCTGAGCAGGGGACTCATTTTATATGGAGAAAGGCCTCCTGAGAACTCTAATATTTCTGTGAGTGCCTACAACCCACAACATTACGAGACGATTATGATGACACCATGCTGCTGTGAAAGAAAGTTTGTGTCTTGTGGAATTCTCCTTTTCTATGAATGGCTTTTCAAGTGTCACTTGATCTTTTTTTTACTAAGTTGATCTTATTTTTCATTTATTTTGGAAGGCTTTTTATACCTCACATATTGATTTAGACTGAACAGGAAATTAATAAGAGAAAGGGGGAGTAGGATCGGGTCATAAAAATCAATCCAGACTTGAACCTGCATTCTCTGGTTCACTGTGGTGCTTATGTCTGGAGCTATATGCTCCTCCATGGATTTTATTTGTGCCACATGATTTAAACAATCAAGATCATAGAAAACTGTTTTACTAGCCATTTTGCTATAGTGATCTGTGACGGGAAAATATAGCTTTATTATAGATAGAGCTTTATAGAAATATGTACAGCTTTATGATATTGGCAGCTTGAATGGAAGTAATTGGAAATTATTGCCAATTCAGCTGAATTCCAGATAATTCAAAAAGGTTCACTAACTTTTCCTCACAGCTAATGTAAGGTAAAGTGACTTGCTATACTTCAGAGTTTCACAAAAAGTTGAGTATATGCAAATGTTGCAGTTTTTAACACAAGATAAGTGATTTTGACCGCTTCCGTGATCTTTTTTTACTTGTCATTGATTCTGATATGACCTGGCTGGCAGACATTAAACAGTAACTCATTGCTTTTATCTGGCATACAGTAAATACACTTCAAAAGCAAAGCAACACATTTCTGATGAACTCGAAAGGCAGTTCGCCCAGTGATTCAGGCTTTGGAACAAATTAATCGCATTGCAGATGACTCGGACTAACTTTGAGGAACGTTAAAACAAAAAGCCATAAAATGATCACCAACGCTCCCTGGAATGACAAGTATTATCAACAAAAATTAATCAGCCGCATCTTTTCATGAACTCAATTAATAATGTGCAACAACAGGGTCTTTTTTTTCTCGGGATGAAAATTAATTAGCAGTGGGAAGGTCACTCCGAGCTGCTGACATCACTCATCAGAATGGTTTGGCAGTTCTAATTATTTGTCTTCCAGGCTTGGGTGATCAAAAATTATTGCAATACCTGAGCAACATTTAGAAAAAAGCCGTGTTTTAAACCCGTTTAATTAGACGTAGCTGTTTGATTAATGCCATGTAAGCATTCTAGTTCAACCTCTTATCAGAGTTCTGACAAGTTTGGTGGTCACTGTTCTGTGAAAGACGTTTCATTGACGCTAACCGACTGTTTAGTATCTAATTCACTCATTTTGCAACAATTAAAAAGCTATTTGCTTGGAGAGTACTTGTTGATATCGATAAAGATGTTAGAGGAAGTTTGACAAACCACCCAGAATCACAGAGTTTTGCTATATATGCATTACAGGTTTGGCACAAGTGACCACAAACGCTGAACGTCATAGTTTATTCAGCCAGACCTGCCTCTCTCCGATGGATTTGCTTTCTTTAGTGCAGAGATTCCAAAACAGGTTTTGTCAGCCAAACATATTTCAACAACTTGCAGGTAAACAAAAATGTCATCTTTTTTATTAAAGGGATACTCCACTTTTTTTGGAAATAGGCTCATTTTACCACTCCCCCAGAGTTAAACAGTTGGGTTTTACCGTTTTCGAATGTATTCAGCCGTTTTTTTTTTTGATATTTAGAAGAATATCAGTAACCAGACAGTTCTACCCTATCTCACGACCAATTCGTACGAATTCGTACGAGTGATTCAAAAGTGGCTAATTCGTACTAATTCATACGACCTCACTCGTACAAATTTGTACGATTTGTCTAAACCCACGTGACGGTTATGATTAGGGGCGGGGTCAGGGGTAGGTCATTCGTCATTCGTAATTGGCTAATTCGTAAAATATGTACGATTTAGCTAAATCGTACTAATTCGTACGAGTGAGGTCGTACAAATTGTTACGAATTAGCCACCTCGTAAAATTTGTACGAATTCCCGTGAGATCGGGTTGGACAGTATATGGTCTCAGTGACTACCATAGTTTATTTTTTTCCTACTATGGAAGTCAATGAGACCAGAAACTGTCTGGTTACTGATATTCTTCTAAATATATATATATATATATATATAATATAAAAAAAAAAAAACTCTGAATACATTAGAAAACGGTAAAACCCAACTGTTTAACTCTGGGGGAATGGTGAAATGAGCCTATTTCCAAAAAAAAAAAAAAGAAAAAAGTGGAGTATCCCTTTAAGTGTCTTATTTTCATCGTCTTTTATCTATTACTATTATTATTAGCTTTTTTATTAACTCAAAACCCTGCTGCAGTTCCATCATGAACCCCAGTTTGGGAAAACTGTACAGTGTACAGTACGTTGTTTAAACCGAATGTACATGTACAATATTTTATTTAAAGTCATAATGAATTCTAAATTGAAACTTCTTGGAATTAATTGAATATTGTAGTATTCAAGAAACATGATTTATCCTTG